>CM019150.1:67417895-68017895 GCA_009733165.1 Naja naja
AGCATTGGTTTTATCAACCAAGTCCAAACTTTCCTAAAATTCTCGATTGGGGTAGACACCTCATAACATCAGGCTGCATATAGCCATAGTTCCATTTCCTGAAGAGATGTGTTAGCTTCAGGCTATATTCAGCCCCCACCCACAAATAATAAATATATGTATTGGATAAAGTGACCAACTAATAATGAAGAATAACTACCCCTTAGTCAGCAATGGTTTCATTAGAGCAAAGGGAAAGAATCTCCTTTACAATGGATCAGCTGGATTTGGTTTTCAAACTATCAATGCACTGTATTGTGCAACATCAAACAATTTCATATCAAACATGCTTTTTTACTATAAGCCTGAGGATAATGAATTTGAAAGTCATTTTTAAATAAAGAGGAAGGTAAAATTATGATGATCATAAGAATGAATAGAATTATAGGATTATTAAGCCATCAGGTGTAAACCTGCTTAGTGAAAGAATCCAAAGTAATACTAGTACTATCTAAATTTCTAACATAATATGACTGACTTCCCAGGTTTTATGAATCTATTCATTCATTTTATTCATTCATTCATTCATTCATCTGCAGGGGAAAGTCAAAATAGTGAAGACAATGGCCATGTCAAAATAGTGAAGACAATGGCCATGTCTATGCTAGTGAAGCCCAACCTTTTATAAGAATTATGCATGCAGTGCATGTAAAAAAAGTCCAAATAGTTGCAGCACAAATGCAATCAGAGTTCATGGGTAAGGCAGGACTTTGATTGCATTTGTGCTGCAACTGGACTTTTTTAACCTTCTCCTGCAAACACCCCTATCTGTCCTAATAGTAGGAACAGTGCTATGCAAATGTATCTTTTTATTGATTAATTTTCTGCAGTTGTATTCTTGTGTTCTACTTACAGTACTAGTGGTTAGAAAAGCTCAAGTCCTGCCTTACCCATGAAAGCCAGCTGAGTGATTTTAGACCAGTCACTCTCTCAGCCCACCTCACATATTTGCTGTTGTGGGGAAAATAGAGAGGAAGGATACATCCACCATCTTGAATTATTGTAAAAATAATAAAGGTGGGATACAAATTAAATAAGTGAATAACTTGATACAAATTGCTGGCTTTCCAAATTGGTTTCCAAGTTTGGAACTGACAATAGAAACAGTGTTTATAGAGAGCCATGGTGGCACAGTGGTTAGAATGCAGTATTGCAGGCTAGTTCTGCCCACTGCTAGGAGTTCAATCCTGACAGTTCAAGATTGATTCAGCCTTCCATCCTTCCAAGGTTGGTAAAATGAGGATCCAGATTGTTGGGTGCAATATGCTGGCTTTGTAAACCGCTTTGAGAGGGCTGTAAAGCACTGTGAAGTAGTATATGTCTAAGTGCTATTGCTATAGAAATACATGTTCCCCCTCACACATATATATGCAGAGAAAGCCTATCCTATTGTGTGATCAGTAGGAGAATTCACTTGTTTCCTACAAATCACACTATATGGATGAAATTGAGGGTTTTCAAACTAGGTTTGAAAGACTCCCGAACATGAATGGGTCAGATGATCTTAAAGGAGGTAAAAATGCAAATGTATTCAGCCATTCACCCTAACTTAAGCCTGCTCTATTAGGGGTGTCCACAGCAATTTTTCTAAAATACAGCAGAAAGGGAGAAAGTAACTGGCATTCAGAAGCTAACTGCCGCTTGTCTTGAGCATCATCTTCAGCATCCACTCTTCCATTGTTCATAGTGTCTGAGTCAACACTGTTATGCATAAGAAGTCTTGCTGCTTTTATCACAAATAAAACCAAAATTATCACATATAAAAATAAAGTTCCATGACTTTTTGTCAATAAATCCCCCCAAAATCATCTCTGGCTTCAATTGTATATTAATCCTTAAAGTCTCCTGAACTAATGTGTGTATTTAAATGACAACTGGACAGATCTTAAGATGGAAAGAATAGCTTTTTTCAATTAGTGGTTCCATTTTTTCTAGGAAAGGAGAAGGCCCAAAGTGCCAAACTGTATCTCATGGCCTTAAGCATGTAAGTATTTAAGAGCTGCCAAGATCATTGCAAAATATGAGACAATTCTAGGTTTGCTGCTTGGCAGCAAAACTTAATGAAAAAGCCAAGAGACGAGCAATGGAATCTTTAAACTGCAAAACATATAGACATGATTAGGTCATGTTCTTGATGGTATTAGAGTACCACAGAAGCATCTGTCTGGAAATCCAAAAATAGATAGTCAAGATACAGCAAACTGTAGATTGAAAATGCCTGCGCCTCACCCATGACATTTCCTTGCCTGAGGCAAAGCAGCAAATAGCTCTCAGCCTGTATGTCAAGGTGCAAAGTGCTTAAAGCTAGTCAAGGTATCTCTGCACATGAACTAAAGGAAAACACAAGAACATCTATAAGCAACTTCTCCTTATCTGACAGTTGCAAACAATTAAATAATAAATATTTTGCCATTCTTTCACAACAGTGTTGCCTGAGGCAATTGGTTGCCTCCATCTGATGGGGCTGGCTCTGAATAAAGGCTTCAGAAGCTGGTTACCCTAGAGACATGTGACCTGCCCTCTCCCAAGCAGTGGAGCTTTGATTGTATGGGCACATCTTCCATCTTGACTTTTTCACATACTCACAAACCCTCATGGATGCCCCTTGTGTTATACAGACAGAAAAGATGTGTTTGATGACCTGGACTATACAATGTAGTAACAACTCAGGTTATATTTTTCATATATCCCAGTCATGATGTAGTCTAATTTATGTACAAGAAGCAATCTGTGCAATTTGTCTTGGGATCATATTTCACCCCTGCAGGATTCATTGTGCCTTGAAAGCAAAATCCTAGTTGATACAACTTTTGAAAAAGAACCATTTTGTGTTACTTTGCAGGAACCAGCATTGCAGTTCACAAGTGTTACTGAGAGAGGAACGTGCCTGACTTTCAAAACAGCAGAACTCCTGCCCATAGAACTAAAAGAGGCAAGCCAAGGCTTCTCTCTGAACAAAAAAAAAGATTACCTGTGACTTGTTGCTTCTTTTATGCAAACAATCTTTTGTAAAATGGAGCTGAATTTTAAGGGGCACATTCTCAGCACAAAGGGATCTTATTAAGCTTTGAGAAATCTTGATTTTCTTCCTCCCCCCCAAAGCAAAATAAAACACTGAGGTTCTCTTTGATTTTGCAGGGTTCTGCAAAAACGTTAACAACTTGACTCTATGCTTTTTGGCAGTTGTTTGGGTACAGATTGTAAAAGTAGCTTTCTTTTTCTTTAGGTCTAAGGCAGGTTTTTCAATCTCGGCAACTTTAAGAAGTGTGGACTTCACCTCGCAGAATTCCCCAGACAATCTTAAAGTTGCCAAATCTGAAAAACAATATGAGATCCCAACCGTAGGATCAAGTAGTTAATAAGATGAGTCAGCCCAGAGTTGGCAATCTCGTCCTCCCCTGTGTGCTTTGAATTGAAACCTGTAATGTATGCAGAGTTAATCTGATTGGTTGTTGAAAATATGCAGAGTTCAATCTGATTGGTTGTTAAAATGGCGGGAATTCCGAATACCGCCATTGGCTACAAGCTGTGGCAACCGGCTATATAAGCTGCGAGACCAAGCCATTCTGGCGTAGTTCTGAGCTGTAGTCACATTATTAAAATGAGCTGAAACTTGCCAGCGTCCTGTCTTCTTCGAACTTAACACTGGCGTGAAGGTGGGATCGTACGGACAAGAAGACAGCAGAAGAAAGAAACAAGATGACTGGGCTGAACACACCACCAGCCCAGTTCGACAAAGAACGAAGACTGGGAGTCTTATGCAGATAGATTCCAAATGTTCTTAGAAGGAAATGATCTAGCTTCAATTTCTGAACAACGGAAAAGAGCAGTTTTCCTAACACACTGCGGTCCCGCAGTGTTCAAGATGGCAAAGGCTCTGGCTGCACCAGCAGACGTGAAAGCGATGGCATGGGCAGACTTGGAAAGGCTATTGAGGGCGCACTACACACCCCAAGTATCGTGCCTGATCTGCAGACACGAATTCTACCGCGATCAACGAAGAAGAAAGCATCAGTGACTTTGTGGCCAGCTTACGAAACCTTGGGGGTGACTTCATCACGCTAGAAGAAGCCATGCGCGATCATTTTGTCTTGGGGCTTAAGGACCAGACGTTACAAAGTAAACTACTCATGAAACCAAACATTACGCTAAAAGAAGCCATTGATGAGGCAATAGCAGCAGAAGCCACAAAACCTCCGCAGCCACAATGAGGAAGATGAACAGAATAACCAACCATCCAGAGGGTGAAAAAACCGCAACAATGCATTTTGACGAACTAGAGTCAGAATCAGAGTACAGCAGAGAAGAAGAGATAAACAGACTCAGAATGGAGTGGAAATGGAACGCCCAGGGCCAGAAGAAGCGAGACTTCCGTTGCGCAGGATGTGGAGGAACCACCCCGCACAGAATGCAGGTTCCTGGAAGCCATTTGCCTCCATTGCGAGAAGAAAGGGCACATCACAAGAGTCTGCAAATCATCCAGAACTCCACCAAACAGAAGGAAGTTCAATCCAAATAACAAGGACAAAGAAGTAAAACCCGGCAGCACAAGCGGAAAATGAAACACATCAAACTGTAACAATTGGTCATTCTTCTTCACTGAACAACAGGAAGGTGCATGTCAAGGTCTATATCGAGGGAAGACTGTGCCAGATGGAGGTAGACTTGGGATCATATCTATCCATGGTGTCATGGGACACTATACAGAGACTCATTCCAGAAATCCAGAAGAAACAATTCAATAAGCAAGCACTAACCCTCAAAGATTACCAAGGAAACAAGATTCCAGTAATCGGAACAAGAAAATTCAACGTGAAATTCAAGAATCACACTAAACTTCTACCATTGACCATCGTTGATAAAGACCGCCCAATTCTTCTAGGACTGGAATGGTTCCACCCCTGGGCATCAAGTAACTGGAATCAACCATGTCAGTGAATCAGAATGGGAAGAGTCATTGAAGAAAGAATTCCAAGAGGTCTTCAGCAACGGATTAGCCAAGTACCCGGGGACCCCTATTACTTTCAATTTAGACCCCAACGTACAACCAATCCGTTTAAAAGCCAGACGAGTGCCGTTTGCACTCAAAGCAAAAATCGATGAACAGTTAGACAAACTGATAGCTCAAGGGTACTAGAGCCCACAGACCAGTCCAGATGGGAAACACCCATAGTTACCCCTGTCAAACCTGATGGCTCTGTAAGAATTTGTGGGGACTATAAGGGGACATTGAACCATGCACTGCAACAGAGCGCATATCCGGTTCCAGTGGTACATCATTTGTTACACTCCCTAGGTGGGGGTACTGTTTTCGCTAAATTAGACCTTGCCCAAGCATACCAGCAGTTAACAGTAGACGATATGACTGCAGAGGCACAAACGATTGTGACCCATCGGGGTGCCTTTAAATGCAAAAGGTTGCAATGCATCTTTCAAAGCCTTATGGAAAGAATATTACAAGGTTTAAAAGGGGTAGTACCTTACTTTGATGACGTCTTAATCTCTGCTAAAAATGACACTCAGCTACTCAGAGAAGTATTGATCAGGTTCAAAAAAGGACTAAAAGTCAAGAAAGAGAAATGTACACTAAGAACTGACAGAGTAGAATTCTTAGGTTACATGATTGACAGACACGGTATTCACCCCACAGAAACAAAAATTCAGGCAATCAAGGAAGCCCCCAGACCTAAATGCAAAGCTGACCTTCAAGCATTTCTGGGACTTATTAATTTCTACCATAAGTTTTTGCTGCAGAAAGCAACAACTGCGGAACCCCTACATAGACTGCTCGATAAAAAAGCTACGTGGGTCTGGGGCAAAAGAGAAGAAGCAGCTTTTAACAGTATTAAGCACCAAATCATGTCTGATTGTGTATTAATACAGTTTAGTGAAAACCTGTCCGTGGTATTAACTTGTGATGCTTCCCTTTTTGGAGTGGGGGGAGTATTGAGCCACCAGCTACCGAGTGGAAGAGAAGCTCCCATTGCGTTCTATTCAAGAACATTGACAAAGGCAGAGAGAAACTATAGTCAGCTGGACAAGGAAGCGCTGGCAATAGTAGCAGCTGTCAAGAAATTCCACGAATACGTTTATGGAAGAAAATTCACCATTGTCACCGATCACAAGCCTCTCCTTGGAATAGTGGCCAGCGATAAACCAACTCCTATCATCCTTTCACCCCGAATGATGAGGTGGACCGAATTCCTCACTGCATACTCGTACAGACTCGTTCACCGTCCGGGAAAGGAAATAGGGCACGCAGACGCATTGAGCCGCTGCCCATTACCTATGAACACTGAAGATCCAGCACCTGAGACTTACACCTTTTTCTTAGAAACAGTTGCTCAACTACCTGTGGATGCTGCTGAAATTGCAAGAGAAACCGCTAAAGACAGTTTATTGGCACCTGTTGTCGATTGGATAAAGAAGGGTTGGCCACAGCAAGGACTAATGGACATCTGCAAACCATTTAAGTCCAGACAAACCGAACTATCTGTGTTAAAGGGGTGTATTCTATGGGGAAATCGAGTGGTTATTCCTGAAAAGTTACAGAAGAAAGTATTGACTATGTTGCATGAGGGGCACCGGGATTGTCAGAATGAAGGGGTTAGCTAGGAGCTATGTATGGTGGCCGGGGATTGACAAAATGGTTGAAAACTGGTTTGCTGGCTGTACGAATTGTCAGGAACTGAGTCCCACACCGCCTATCACCCCTAAACAGGAATGGGAATGTCCTAGGGGGCCATGGTCCAGAATTCATATTGATTTTGCTGGGCCAACTAAAGGGCATACCTTTCTGATTGTAGTAGATGCATATTCCAGATGGCTCGAGGTTATTCCCATGTCATCCACCACTGCAGAAGCTGTTATCAAACAGCTAAGGAAACTTTTTGTAACTCACAGGTTGCCTGATGTGGTTGTTTCCGACAATGGTCCCCAATTTACTGCCACCCTTTTTGAATCATACTTAGCACAGTAGGGCATAAGGCACGCCCTTATGGCCCCTGGGCACCCCTCCACTAACGGCCGGGCTGAACGTATGGTTCGGTTTACTAAAGAGAAACTTCAACAGTTGGGTCCAGGGGATATTACTGAGAAAGTAGACAAACTGCTCAGTATTCAACACATTACCTCCAATCCCTCCACTAATTTAAGCCCTGCAGAGCTCTTAATGGGCAGGAAAATCAGGTCAACCCTCGACCGCCTTCACCCCACTTATGCACCCGAGAAACCTGTAGATTCTAGTAGCAAAACTCGCATTTTTCAAATAGGGGATCGAGTTTATGCTAAGAACCTTGTGGGTGAGCCTTTATGGATTCCTGCGGAAATTACCCATGTAACAGGACCCAGGTCTTACAGGGTACAAAAAGAGGACAGGGTCACTTGGAAAAGACATATAGACCAATTAAGGTCCAGAAAGTCCCTAGAAACTTACCCTGGCACATTTCAGGACTCATTACACACAACCCAAGCTGTGGGGGAAAGGGGAGACCTTTTGAATAATGAACAAGTAATAGTCAACCCCCTCTTAAACGGAATAACACGACAAGAGCCATCCCAAGCCCTAACACAATCACAACAAATGCTAAGTCCAGTAGAGGACAGCACAACTGCACCTATTCAAGGGGATACCAATGGGCTGGGAGCGGACTGGGAGGAGAGACCAGGTTGGAGTAACAGAGCCGGATCACCCGGCCAAAAGATTTCAAATGAGGGGATTCCAACAACTAACATTCCTTCCAAACAAATAGAAGTTCCTAGAACACCTGAACCACGCAGGTCCAAATGTAAAAGCCCCACCTATTTACAAGAGTACATTAGATAGATGGGGTTTGAGTATGGGCTGCACCAGGTGGGGAGGGGTGTAATGTATGCAGAGTTAATCTGATTGGTTGTTGAAAATATGCAGAGTTCAATCTGATTGGTTGTTAAAATGGCAGGAATTCCAAATACCACCATTGGCTACAAGCCGCGGTAGCCAGCTATATAAGCTGCCGAGACCAAGCCATTCTGGCGTAGTTCTGAGCTGTAGTCACATTATTAAAATGAGCTGAAGCACTTCGCATCCTGTCTTCTTCCGAACTTAACAAAACCCACACAATCCCTTGCCACCAGTGTTTCTCAACCTCCACAGCATTAAGATGTGTGGACTTCAATTCCCAGAATGGCTGGCTGTGGAATTCTGGGAGCTGAAATCCACAGATCTTAATGCTGCCAAGGTTGAGAAACATTGCCTTGCCGCTCCACCTGAAGGGCAGTATATTGCCTTCTGAGGGAGATGCATTTATCTGCTTTCCTGATATCATTCTGAAAAGGGAAACATTTTCACCTTACTTTCATCTTCTTTCTTTAGTAGGCCTTTTTCAGCCTTTCCTTTTCTCCTGATACATTCACAGTTCCTTCAAGTGGGACAACACCACAAAGTGTTCTTGTTGGCACAACTTGAAAACAAGGCCAGCAAAGGTCTGCAGTTTGCAGAGGGCTTCTTTGGGGGAAGAAGCAGGCCTGGGTAAAGGAAAGGAAAGGGGTGAGCAAGGGATCCTCTTCATCTTAGATTTTCTGCTGTCCAGCAAGGCTCTGGTTGCCAAACAGGTTGTGTTCTATTCATCCAACTGAAACCCTTCAGGTCACCTTCCTACCTCAGGCATCACCTACGTGCAAAACAGAATATATTTGCATAGAAATGTAGATTTCTGCTGGATCACTTTGATCTGGCTTCAGCCTGCCTCAATGACAGGCTAGCATTGAGATACTGGTTTGTTATAACAAACCACAAACAATTGGACAAAGAGGATGCGTGGATGGGGCCTCACACTCTATCCAAAATGTAATTCAGTGTTTAAAATTATTAGCTGAATCCCCATGTTTCATTTGAGGCAGTAAAGCTAACTAGACTAGTATTTGGGGCTCCCTACGTATTTACTAGGATGCAAACTGGTTTTTTCTCCCCTTCCATTCAATCATGTCTGATTCTTGGAGACTGCCTGGAGAAGTTCCCACAGTTTTCTCAATGAGGTTTTTCAGAAGTGGTTAGCTATTGCCTCCATCCCAGGGCTGAGAGAAAGAGACTAGCTCAGAATCACCCAGTTGGTTTTGTGCCCGAGGCAGGACTAGAACTCACAGGCTCCTGGTTTGTAGCCTGATGTCTTAAACACTACACCAAACTGACTCTCATTAATAAACAGATAGGACTATGTAACTTCTATTTTGGAGTTTATTTTTTTGTTCTTATTCTCTTCAACACTCTTAATCTGTCTTATGACCTCTCCTTTACTCCTGCTTCCTGTTAGAAAAACAAAGTACAGGTAGTCCTTGATTTTTACACACTCACAACCATTGCAGCATCCCCCTGGTCACATGATCAAGATTCAGACACTGGTTCATATTTATGACGGTTGCAGCGTCCTGGAGTCATGGGATCTTCTTTTGTGACCTTCTGACAAGCAAAGTCAGCGGGAAAGCCAGATTCCCCTAACAAACATGTGACTAATTTAACAACTGCAGTGATTCACTTAACTATTGTGGCAAGAAAAGTCACAAAATGGGATAAAGTTCAAATGTAACAAATGTTTCACCTAGCAACAGAAATTTTGGGCTCGATTGTGGTCGTAAGTCAAGGACTACCTGTACATACCAATACTGTAGGGGTATCATATCTATAATGTGCATTTCTTATGAAGTTTTGATTTGGTTTCCTCTACTGGTTAACTTTTAGTGCACAAAGAAACCTCATCCTATCCACTTAGGTCTTTTTGAAACCTGATCACCTCAAATGCCACATCTCCATTTAGTAGATTGTTGTGGTAATAGTCCTTGAAACATCATTGTTAATGTGCACTTAAACAAAGGGCATGCATCAACTTTCCACCGGACGTGGGGGAGAATGAAAAATTGGCAATTGGGTTTAAGAATCCATTTACTCCATTAGCAATGCCATATACATAAGAATCAGAAATGAAGGATATGGTGTTTGTTCCTATCAATATGCATTTTATGCCAGTCCTTTTTTTAAAAAAATCTGTTTTAGTAGGCTGAAAATACTGTCTTACTTTTTAATTATTACAGTCTAATATGGAAATTATGTTTTATTCATGAGTGTTTTCATCCTTGGAAACTGAGAGCACTTTGGTGTTTCAGAGGTTAGAAGAAGTCTGTTTATGGCCTTTCACGTTCCTATTAAAGAATGGAGTGTAGGAGCAGCAATGAGGACAGGGGCTGTGTCTGGCAAATCTACTTTCAAATTACCAAATATTTTATCTAGTATCCCTTGACGACTATGAACGATGGATGTTCAGTTTCATAAAAACAGTTCGATGTTCTCTCTTTGCTAATAGGAGGGCTTGAAAACTTTCATAAGAGTAAACAAAAGTTCATGTCTTCTATACTTTCCTAATTTAATCTTCTCTTCCAATTCCTGCTCCAGTTTCCCAGTTCTTCCTACTTTCTGCTTCATTTTACACCCTAATCCCTTTCCAGAAGTTAACTTTCATTTATTATTATCCTTTTTTAATCTATTCCATTTGTTGTACAGACAATGGCACCATCTTCACCTTCCCTCTCTTCATCTGGATCCTTGTTCTAAGTTTTGTACTTGCTATATATGTCCCTGTAACTGACTTGTCTTGCTATTAATGGCATGAATTACAATATATTATTATTGTATATATTATTACTTTCACAGGCATTTCCAAGTTGAACAAATTAAATGGTGACATCACAGTTGCCTGGGGGATGCCCAGTGGTGGGGAGGTCCTTTCATGTCCCCACTAATGAACCCACCAAAGTGGTATCTATAGGTAGTCCTCAACTTACGACCACAATGGAGCCTGAAATTTATGTTGCTAATTGAAAAATTGGTTGGGTGAGTTTTGCCCCATTTTATTATTTTTCCTGCCACCGTTGTTAAGTGAATCACTGCAGTTGTGAAATTAGTCACCTGGTTCTAAAGTGAATCTGGCTTCTCCCCATTGGGTTGCGTCTTCAGAAGGTCACAAAAGGAGGTCACCTGACACACTGCAACCATCATAAATGTGAGTCAGTTGTCAAGCATCTGAATGTAACTCACGTGAGCTTGGGAATGCTGCAATGGTCATACATGTGAAAAATGATCATAAGTCATTTTTTTCAATGCTGTTGTAACTTCGAACGGTCACTAAACAAACTGTTGTAAGTCAAGGACTGCCTGTATTTATCTACTCATGTGTGCACACTTTTGAACTGCTAGGCTGGCAGGAGCTGAAGCGAATGATGGGAGCTCAGCCCATCACACAGCAGCCCTCCGATCTTGAACATGGACTTGCAGACTGTCAACCCAGTGTTCCAATTCACCTGCCTTTGAAAACCAAACATAACTTTTGGGTTAGATTTATATCACACTTTTCCTCCAGAAGATCAAAGCCATATCTGTATTTGGCATGTAGAGAATCCCTTAAAGTTTTGTGGCTCAACCCTTCTACTTTCTCCTGTAACTCTTGAATCACTGCTACAACTGTCCATTGTCTTTTTTTAACTTATCTCTTCCTGCCACGTCCTGTATTGCTTCCTTCTATTTTCTTTCCAAACTGGGCAAAAAGATCTGAAGGGAATACACAAACACAATGAGGATTTTCAAGAATTAGTGTGCTTTTTCCCATCGGGTTACTCTTGAAAAAGGCTATTTGCAATTGCTGTAAGATGTTAGTTTAGCAGTAAGCACTTTTTATTACCCCATGGAGCAGTGGTGGGATTCAATTTTTTTTACTACTGGTTCTGTGTGCATGGCTTGGTGGGCATGGTGTGGCTTGATGGGCGTGGCAGGGGAACGATACGGTAAAATCTCCATTCCCACCCTAGTCCAGGAGAAAGTTACTGCAAAATCCCATTCCCTCCCCACCCCACTAACCTGCTTTCCAGCTCCATCCTGCTGTGCAGGGCAACAAAAGAAGACCCAGCCAATCAGCTGGGACTCAGGAGGCAGAGAATAGATGGGGCCAGGGCCAGTCAGAGGTGATATTCCGAACTACTTAAAATTTCCACTACCGGTTCTCTGAACTACTCAAAATTTCCGCTATCAGTTCTCTGCCATGGAGATTCCACCACCAAGTGCAAAGTTTTGCCTTTAAAGTTGCTTCTTATACTCTCAGAAGCAGTTCAATTATACATAGAGGTTTGGATTTATTTTCTTCCTTCTGTCACAAAGTGATAACTGCCATGTCAGTTATACCCTTTTTCAAGAAGATCCCACTTCTGACACCAAATGTGTTATGAACTGAAGTTGTCACTTAAATCCACACATGTGACTGGGGGATTCTGGGAGTTGAACTCCACACTTCTTAAGAGTTGCCAAGTTTGAAAAATATCCCATTCAGGGAGCCATGTCCCTAACATTCCTAAGGGCCAATATTTTTCTTTCGGGTATAATTGTATCTGAGTACTTATTCTATTCCAGGCTTACTCAGTATGAGTATCCAAAGATCTTATTAAAAATACATGCAGCATTTAAAAGAAAACAGAAAGAATACTGGAATTTTCAGCAAGCGAAGCTGAACACATGATATAAACTAGAACAGCTCTCGATAATAAAACTCCTGTTCTTTCTAATTAAGCTAACTCAGGGGTCTCCAATCTTGTCAACTTTAAGCCTGGCGGACTTCAACTGCCAGAATTCCCCAGCAAGTTGCTGGCTGGGGAATTCTGGGAGTTGAAGTCCGCCAGGCTTAAAGTTGCCAAGGTTGGAGACCCCTGAGCTAACTGACTGTCCACAATGTTCATTTTTTTAAATAGAAGCAATGGCTGCAGAGTTCAAATTGGACCACACCATTTGACCCACACGATAGCCTGTTCTACACAGCAAAACTTCCTAAAAGAAGGATGTAAAGCACATGGCCCAAGTGATGGGAAGTGCATTTAGCTAGTCTAGTCTCTCTCTTACCAGAATCCAGCCAGCATATAAATTGTGGCCACTAGAGTAATGTTACATAACTGAATGATAGAAAAGGGCAGAGAGGGAGCAAGGCTATTCAGCAGCGAGCAACAGCAATGGTTCTTTAAAACATGGAAATAAAAGAGATCTTCAAAAGGGATAAAGCAAACATAATAGCGGAAGACAGCAAAAATAGATGAAAGACAAGAAAACACCAAAAAGAAATATGCCTAAAGGATAAATAATACGTGCGCACAAGAATTTACCCTACACGGAAAGGAAATTCCAGTTTTCTTATTCAAAAGAGAGATAAATATAACAAAAAAATATCTACAAGTGATAAATGCCACAGTATAGGGGGGAAAAATCACAAACCACAGACCCCAGTGAAATCTACATATGTGCATGTAAATCCATGAAAACAGTAGAATGACTTTTTTTTAAAAAAAAAAATTAAACATGAGAAGGCTAAAGATAGGCATGCAATGCAGCTCCACTTCTACTGTCAATGGAGGCAGAACTCAGCTTTTCAAGAACAACTCCAGGAGAATGGAAAATGCATAGATTTTTTTTACAAATAGGTAATGAGTAGAATTTTGGAAGAGCACTATGCCTCCCACAGATGAACCAGATGTATGTTCATCAGAACTATTTCATCCAGCCATTGGGAAGTTATACTTATTAAATGTCTGCCTGGAAACGTATCTTTACAGTTCGGTGTTGACTTGAATTATGAAGCAAAATATAGGCGCATGGACTTGGACTTGTAAAGTCATAATATCATTTGTAATTCAATTTATAATGGTATACAAATTGAAATACTGCTCTATCACATATGATATTATGACAAGTACAAGTCCATGTGCCTACAACTATAGCTTAATTGGAGTCTTATATTGGAGTTTCTTGAATTTAGCAGTCTAAGTGGAAATTGAATTCTATCCTCACCTTTAAACAGAAAGTGGAAATATACTGTGTATGTGTGTGTATGAATATATATAAGAATGAACCAATTAGGGAAGAGTTGTTATCACTGAGTCCTAAAGCTTTAGATGTCACTATTGGAGTCTGATGAAAAGAATATTAGCCTGAAAATCCTGCTTCTGCTTTTCAGTGCACTTATTTTCATCAACAATAGCTACTTTTGCTCCTCGGCTCTTGCTTCTCCCATGCTAGCAATAGAATTAGCATAAGCCGAGGATGATTTCCAACCCAACATATTGTTGTTTTAGCCATTCTTATCAGTGAAAAGCAGCCACATTAATGCAACGGTAAATAATACCTGGTGCTTGAAAGGCAGTGAAATAAAAAGCCCAAGAACATACTAAGCAAATTATTCATTGCTGAATGGGAAAGAAAATTTTCCTCCTGATTTCCACAGTTGATCAACTTATGCCGTGAAGCATTAGACTTCATTGTGTTAATCATTATTTTAGCTTACATAGCTGCAAACTTTATTAGTGTTGCCCAGTTACTTTGCTACTTTGGGAATTTAATCAAACAGTTAGAGTAAATGGAGCTATTTGCTTTATCCCTAGAGGCAAACATTTTTATATAAAAAGAAACCCACTTCAAATATCATTGCAATAAATATTAGACTCTATACTCCAGTGAATTTCAAAAGATTTATATTATTATTTTTTAAACTTCACACACTTTTACACCAGTTCAGTCTTTGCAATTTCCTTTCAGTTTCTTCTAAATTCCCACTCACCCAGCCACGAAAACCAACACCGGACCCAAAATAACACATGATGCCACCACCAATCTCCTTCACCAGACTCAAAACCAAGCCCACGCCACAGATGAAAGGCAACCACCATCCAGAAACCAGACCATGGCTGCAACACCAGCTGCACCCCCTCCAACCCCCAAACTAAGCAAACTGACACACGCTATAAACACATAGCCAGACCTCAAACTCGGAGCCAAACCAAGGCCCAGAATGTCACATCACAGCCTTCCACCCAGGACACTACATCACAGAACTCAGGAGATTACAACACAAAACATCAGGAGGTTGCAACACAGACAATGACCCAGGAGATTACAGCACCACACCCAGGATGTCACAACAATAGAACTCAGAAGGTCATCACACAGCCCATTACCCAGGTCGTTACAACACAAAAGGCTGAGAGACACACAGCCAGCACCTCAGCCACACAGGGTTTCAGGAAAAAGCCATCCAATCTGCATACATCAACTCCATCAACCAATCAAGAAGTAACAACACAGCCAACTCTGAGTTTAAAAGGGAAAAACAGCCACTATCACACACTTCTCCCAGAAGAATGAAGCTGAAGACACCAGCCTGAAGATGATGGATGAGATTTCATCGAAACGTTGCCAAGGTATTCTCAATCTTACACGGACAAGACCGAATACACCAAGACATATATATATATATATATATATATATGTGTGTGTGTGTGTGTGTGTGTGTGTGTGTATATTGTATGTATATGTGTATATATATATATATATATATATATATATATATATATATATATGCAGCCCAAGATAATTCATCTTCACTCAGTGTGACCCAGGAAAGTCAAACAGTGTTGGACACCCAAGCTCTAGACCAGGGGTGTCAAACTGGCAGCCCACGGGCCGCATGCATCATGCGCAGGCCACACCCACCCTGGCTCTTCAAAGACAAAAAACTTCACAATACCATCATGTGACATTATGTGATGCGATCGAATTTGACACCCATACTCTAGACTCTATTTTTACTTAGAAGGATCTATCTAGAAAAGATCAATTATAGCCAAGCAAAATTATGAGGGTTCAGATAGACAATGGCTGGATTAACTGTTCTTTGTCACTTCTTTTCAGGATCAGTTTGTATCCAGCAAGTAGCACCTTTTTTATAATTCACATTATAAAAGGCATTATTCCATTTGTTAGTTCCTCCCTACAGAAACTTTAAAAAGCTTTCATCTAGCATGTATATTATAATGTTCCCTGCTTTTTTATCAGCTTTGGAAATCATTTTCTTAAAAGTAGAACATTTTTGCTTATTTGTTTGTTTCATTTTAAGCAAATCTGTCATTTTTTCATGAGAACAATATATTATTCAATGTCAGTATCCTATTCCATGCAGACATAACTCAAAGTATCTGCCAGACCTTCAGATTCCATTATTAGAACTCACCTGTACTGAGATATGCTTAAATCTGTTACTTTTGCTTCATTCCTCTCTACATCCCGCTGTTGTTTGCCTTGCTAATTCCTAGCTTTTTCATGGTCTTAAGTGAGAAGTAATTATTCTGCAGAATTTACATGGCTTTGAATCACAAATCAGCAATGTTATAATCCCTTTCTATGTGCCACTTCATCTTGCACAGATTTATTTTTATGACCGGATCCAGAAAGAGGTCATGTACCTGATAATTATCATCCTGAACTTAGTCTGCTTTTGCTGAAGTTGATTAGCATGTTTCCAGCCTCACTGCTAATCGCTCTATCTTTGCTTTTGCTTGCCAATTCACACTGCCTTTCTGGCACAACAAATATTTTCTTGGTCCAAACTAATTCCCACTCATTCTTTTGTCTTGGTGACATAAAGCATATTTTCCTTTTTTTACAAGGGGCTGCCAGACCCTTGATGGGAGGAAAGAAGGAAGGAAGCGATTCTAAATTTAAGAAATGATATCAAAAAGATCTTCTTCCTAGCCTTCTGATGATTGGATAGTTGCTCTGGTGCTTAATAGCCTTGAAGTTGGGCACTTGCAATATGGTTGGATATTTACTATTTTTCTCTTAGTAACCATTGATTCTTATCTTACTGGGACCCCTTTTGAATAAAATAGGCATTTGATATGATATGGTTAAAATCATCATTCTAAACTGTGCAAGTTTTTTTTTTAATTACATTTATATGCGCCCTTCTAAGACTCATGACAATTTTTTGGAGCACAACCCAATGAAGCAATTTTTCCAGCAACCCTTCTCAGCAATAGCATATGCCTGCTTATTACTAAGCGGCATTTTACAAGGTCAGCTAATTGCCCCCAACAATCTTGGGTCCTCAATTTACCTACCCCGAGAGGATGGAAGGCTGAGTCAACCTTGAGCCTGGTGGGATTTGAGCCTACAGTAATTGTAGACAGCTGGATCTTAAGAGCAGGCATTTAACAGCCTGAGCCACCAAAGCTCAGTATTTAAGATAAATAACTCTTAAGGAGCTAAACATGGAGCTTACCTTCTGCTTAACCAATCTGGGTGATTCTGTACTTCACAGAGCTCTGGAGCAAGGCACAAAAGAAATCTTGCACTGATCTATTTCCTACTAGTATATCTCCTATTGCACATTATTGGTTCAATCATGTGAAGTTTAGATCCAGCAAGGTTAGAACTCAGTGCCTGAAATCAGGCTGGTCCATTATAATATACAATTTCACAGGCATGCACCCCTTCACCTGTCTTCAAACAAATGGCCCTTAAGCTATCACAATGTACAAGGAGGGAAAAACAGGTGTAAGATTTGAAGTTTGAAGTATGGGCTGAATCTTACGGTTTGTAGTTTTTCTTCCTTGATTTATCCTAGCAGTTTTTCTAGTATCTGTAATAAAATGATTATATTTCACTCTTGAATCTCTGCCTGCAAGCCTCCTGGTTCTGGGATTGGCCTGGTAATGGTGCTTTTCTTATCTGGTTCCTGAGAACTGCCAGCTCATTGACTCTTTTGCCTCCAACATGTCAATGACTTCTATAAATTAAATTTGCACCAAAGCAAATCCCTCCAAAATAAGTAGAATAACATGATTATGTGAATTATAATAGTTAAAGATACACAAGTGATGCAAGAGATGATGACAGCCAGCAAGTTTGGCATTAGAATTCTATTCTATTCTATTCTATTCTATTCTATTCAATACTATACTATACTATACTATACTATTCTGAAGAGAGAGAGGGAAGAGAAAGGCATGGAACACTGTGAAGTAAAAGCTCACACACAGAGATAGAAATATGCACATTTCTAAATTTCACTAGTAGAAAAAAGGGCAATTTTATGTGTTACGTTGATGTACAATTGCCTTAATTTTTTAAAGGGGTAAGTTATGCAGTTCAAGTCACCGAATTCCTTTTCTTCCATCTCCACTTGTCCAGTCATGTCATGCAAGAGAACAAATCAGGATAAAGAGACAGAAAGCATACATGAAGTCTCGCTTTGTTGACCAGTTTGATTACACATTGGATGTAATCCATATACATACAGGTAGTCTTCAATTAATGACCACAATTGAGCCTGGAATTTTGGTCATAAGCTGATGTGATTGGATCACCACATGACCTGACTCGATTTAAGGATCAATTTTACAATGGTTGTTAAGCAAGCCACTGAGGTTAAGCAAATCATATGTTCATTAAGCGAGCCACTTGGTTGTTAAGCAAATCCAGAATATCCAATGAGCATTTTCTGCCAGCAAAAATAAATAAATAAATAAATCACAAATTGTAGTCATGTGACCAAAGGACACTGCAATCGGTCATAAATGCAAGCTAGTTGCCAAGCACCAGAAATGCGATCCCTGACCATGGGGAAGGCAACAGTCATAATTTTGAGGACAGGTCATAAGTAGCTTTTTTGAAGTCTGCTGTAACTTCAAATGGTCATTAAGTGAGGACTACCTGCATAGGACAGATCTATAAACATTCGTTTGCATATGGATTTGCTTCTATTTAAGGATAGAAGTTTCTGTGGTCTCAACCACTGTTGATAGTCTTTTTTTTAAGCATTTTCATAAGAATTTATTACTAAACTTTGATTTTCTCATTACAAAATGAATTAAAATATAAAGTCTCCTTCAGCTCAGTTTCAAGTCTGACTGACTTCATAGAGTGGCCTGTGTAGATTTCTCAGAAGTGGGTTGTCATTGCCTCTGTTGGATGCTTTTATGACTTCCCAGGTTGGCCTCCAGCTGGGAAGCTATTCTCTGGGGATAGCTCATCCTATGATAGCCAGGCTCAACTCTGCTTCCTTGATGAGCCCAAACAAGGATAGCCAGGTGTTGCCACCTAGCAAGCAGATTACCTAGGAAGATATTGCCTAGAAGGGCAGAGAAGGGGGTCCCAAAGGTATAAAGCCACTGCTTCTTTAGTGCACTGTTTCATAGGAAACAGCTTTTTAATTAGTTTACTCCAGACAAACAAGCTTCTCCATTCGGAGAATTTGGTTAGACAGCTGTCTCCCATCTGTGTCCTTAGAATCGCCTTCAATTTCCTATACGGTACATCAAAGCTGAATGCCGTCTCAGCAACTTGGCCCACAGTAGAATAGTCCCTTCATTTCCCATCAGTAATGTATATGGCATCTGACATAATACATCCTGGTGACACAATGCACCACTCATCTGAGGAGGTTTAGCATAATCAGGGTTTTGTTTCCTGATGTGAACAAATTATTCAACAAATTGTTTCCTTAAGTGGTGCAAAATAGAAGGAAGGTTGCCTGGTGTCCTACTTTCCATCTCTATTCCACTTCCGTTATGTACACAAAAGGGTACTGAAATAACCACCGGCTATGCCCTTTGGTGCCATCCATGCAAATTACCCTCAGTCCTGTTTCTCCACAGCTCCTGGAAAGGTCTGACCGTTTTCATAGATAGAGATAAAAACAATATAAGTTCTTCTCTGATGTGTGTGTGTGTGTGTGTGTGTGTGTGTGTCCGTGTGCCCTGGCTTTTGCCTGTCTTACTTGTTTTCTTACTTGTTTTCGATGTTTGCTACTGTTTAATAAAATAAACACCAACTTCTCCTTTTAGCTTGCTGAAATGTTGGGTGTGCTTGCCCAAATCTGAATATAGGGATTGATTGAGTGGGTGTTGTGTCTTACCCATAGTAATTCCAACATGTGGAAACCCTTCAATTGGAAAAAAAAGCTATGATAATCTATCTATCTATCTATCTATCTATCTATCTATCTATCTATCTATCTATCTATATCAGCAGTGTGCAGTATCAATTTCTTTTTCCTCTTGTTAATGATGGAGTGTTGCTGAGTTCTATAACCATGTTTTTGTGGTGGAGTTTTTCTTTCTTTGTCGTCTGGGATTCCTTGTAAATACATACCAGGCTAAAGATGTAATCCAACATTACTGGAGCAAAATAGGATTTCTCCTTCCCCTTACATTCCCTAATCTAATTAGGTCTCCTAATCAGTTCTAGAGAAAACATAAAGAGAGGGAGAATCCCTCTTTCATAACTGGAACACCTTCTTCTGGTAATGGCAACTCCTGGATCCACTAAAGGGTGATTTTGCATCATCAGATATCCTGATTTTTCTTCCAATTTGTCTGAACTACTGCAATATCTTCTCAGATTTATTTGCTCATGATTCATGGAGAAAATATCCTGATATTGTGCTGGGACTCTAGAGCAATTTCCTCTACAGAAAGGGCACTTTGTTCTTTATTTTGTTTGTTTGTTTAAAAAAAAGTTGGTATCACAAAACAGGGGTACCCAACCCTGCGGCCTGTTTGAAACTGGGCCGCAGGAGAAATAGGCAAGCTCACGCATGTGAACTCCACTAAAGCAAGCATTTCCACAAATGGAGTTTTGCACCAAGTCCCCTCCACTCATGTATGAAGCTCTATTTGTGCAAGTGGAGGGCACACACACATGCCGCTTGCACAAATAGAGCTATGCCACTCACATGCCCCCCACATATGCCATCCCAGGCTGCCAAACTGGAAAGGTTGGGGACCGCTGTCATAAAAGGAGAAATATAAATGCCTTGGAAGCCTCGAAGTTGAGAAAACAGTCAACCCTGGAGAGAAATGTCATCTACAAATTAGGCATGGGGCAGGCAACCTCAGGATTCTGCTGTGATACTACTAAAAGTTATGAGTCCTATTTCATCTATTTCTGGATCTGTCTAATAAAATTCAAAATGTGAAGTGCTATAGAGCTGCTTCTACCCTCCATCCCTATCTGACTTGGAAGCGCTGGCTCTAAAGTCATGTGAGCTGTCTATGTGGTTTGGAACAATGTAAAATCAGGGCTGTGCATTATGCAAAAGGCCTATAACATCAGCCCCATGTGGCTACAGAAGCCCCCCTGCTGTAGAAGTTATCTCTCCAACTCATCAAACACAATTGAACAGCAGTGAGAAGTCTAGAGGTCGTACTTCTTGTATGTTGATTAAAGACAGAATTAGAATGCCTGGACAGCATTCAAGTAATCCCACAAAATGGCACTACAGAGTCACAACACTCAAAAGAAAAGGTTTCTGCACAGAAAGAATGCGGAATTTACTACCTCAAAATCTAATTATCCTCAATATTTGAGATTGGCTTTAAATAGAGTTTAAATGTGCTAAATATATTAAGTTATTCTGCAGAGTACTGTAGACAGAATTCCAGATTCAGAATTATTAGTAAGACATTCTAGGAAACTGAATGATGAACTTGATAAGCTGAAGAATAACTTTGGTCTGAATCATCAGATGTAGCCCTTGTTTTTGCTCCTCTTGCATGCTTTTCATCTTTAAGCTTCATGGGAAGTCTAACTGTGATGTGCTTTCTAAATTTATCCTTTGGACAAACAAAAGTTTGATGATAATTTTGTGGCAAATGTTAATATCTCCACATAACCATATGGCCACAATGAAGTGAAAGGATTTGACTTTTTTCTCCTGTCATTGAGCAGTTATTAATAGGGCTACCAATTTACTTAAAAAATATTTAGCAGAACACATTATTAATGTGTTCCATAATATTGGGCCTATTTGACTCATTGTCAGTTTATTTTAGACAAATTCAAAACCGTGAAAGGGAGGTGCCAGAAGCTGCAAACAGCTTTCATTCTCTTGATTGTTTTAGCTCAGGCCATACTGGCAATGCTACAGAAGACACCATCTGGCACTGTCAATGCTTGAAAACAAGCCATTCTCTTCATTCAGATCCTTGGGCCTGTAGCCCTCAGCCCCAAAGAAGGTGTTTCCCCAGCTACTTTGAATGGACAGCATATAGATCATTAGGGTTGACATGTGTAAGGTAGATTGGCTCATAATAGGTGACAAGAAGAAAAATAACATACACAAGATATAGTCTATACCAGAGGTGTCCAATTTTGGCCACTTTAAGACTTGCGGGCTTCCCGAATTGAGTATCTCCCTTTTTGGGAGTTGAAATCTGTAAGTCTTAAAGTGTTGGACTCCCCACCTCCCACCCCAGTCTATACCATAGAGAGAAACCTCTCAGCTTTCTGGATTTTCCTTGTTTTAAGTAGAATCTTTAGGTCTGCCTACAGGAACTGTGGGCCAAACGACAGTGGGATTGGGCAAGAGTTTGTGTAGTTTCTAAATCATTTGTTCTCTTTCAATATTTTCAGTCCATCTTTCTCATGCTTTTTTTGCTTCAGCTATCTAGCAAGGAATGGGAGGAAAGAGGGAAATTTTTCATTTTAATTATTTCTTTTCTTGAACAATTAGGAAGTACTAATGTCTACAAATCTACAATTCATCTGGAGGCCTACCAACAGAAGTCAAATCTCCTTCACTGATTAGTCTAATTAGGCTAGGAAATTAAAAGCTCATAAATGAATCTACCTATCTCTGGCTTACCTGTGAGAGGAAAGATCTCCACAATATTAACTAATATAGTCTTTAATACTTGAAGAGAATACACTACTGATAAGCAGAGGGAAATATAAGTTTGTCATAACCTGCCAGCAACAAAGTTCTGCTGTCTTTTGGAAAATACAGCAAAGCATGCAGTGAAGACCAATGTAATACACTGGGTTGGATCCAGATATATGGCATCATGTAGTCGTCATCATTTAGGCATCATGATCACACTTTGCTGCAGATACTACTGTATATGAAGCTTAGTTGCAATGAAGCCACAACATTATTTTTATATATTTTATCCCACCTTTATGTATTTGTGCAAATATCTCAACAAAGATAATATTCCTTCCTCCTCCTATTTTCCCTTACAACAATCAGCCTGTGAGGTGGGCTAGACTGGGCCAAAGCTCGCTTTCATAGCTAAGGTAGGACTAGAACTCAGTCTCCTGGTCTCTAGCCATGAGACCAAACTGACTCTATAAATTTATAATCTGTGTACATTTACGCCTATTGAAGACAATATGCTGTCATTAAGAATATATTGTACAACACACATTAATAAGCCAACTCATTTTATATGAAAAAGAGATTGCTTACAGCTATTTTAGCAGTTATGGGCAGCGTGATGGCCCCACGGTTTAGGTATTAGGCTTGTCAGCTGAAAAGAGCTTCAAGGGCCATGTGACACGGGGAGTTCCCATGATTTGCTCCAGCTCCTACCAACCTTGCAGTTTGAAAGCATGCAAATGCAAGTAGATAAATAGGTACACAGTGAGAATGTTACTGCATTCTGCATTTTTAAGCTGGCCACATGATGATGGAAGTGTCTTTCAGACAATACCAAACACTGAGAACTGGAGATGACTGGACAGGTAAAACCTTTAAACCTTTTCATTATAGCAGTTACGTTTGAGGTGTAGCTGTCATTGGGGTTACTAGAAAATTACAGATAGCAAATTTCTTGGCTTGATATCAATTGTGATTGTATTAACAGAAGCTGTACACATCTGTAATAATATCAGAACATGATTGCTTATGGATGCATTTATTTTAATTAAGAAGTATCTGGTTGAATGATCTTCTGCATTTTAAAAAGCACATTTAAATAAAAATCATTGTTATTATCTGAACATAGCCTAAAAACTGAGCACCATCAACCTTGCAATGAGAATATGGTTGAAAGAACAAGTGTATTTCCTTTTAATCACTTGTCTACTAAATTCTCTGTTTCAAAAATATGTGGAATTTATTCATCAATAATTTATAATGTGGTATATTTTGAAATTAGTATATGATATGCCATATTAGCCCTGGATAATTTTTTTTTAGTTTTAATAGCTAAAGAATATGTTCATAACTTCAGTTTTAAATTTGTAAAAATTAAATAGTGCAGGCTTCGCTATAGTATCTGACTCACATGAGACTCCTATTTGTGGTTAATTTAATGAAGGTTTACTCAATTAACCAGAGACATTCTTAAGGTCAAAAAAGTCAAAATGGCAGCTGCACTCCTACAAATAAGGCTGACATCTTTATGTTTTTAACTACTCTCTGAGGATTCCCCTGCAATTAACTTAATTTTTCAATACAGGAGAGTACAGGGATGAAGTGAGAAGTCCTTGATGCTTTCTGAGCTTGGTTGGGTTTTTTTGCAGATGTTTCATTACCCATACTAGATAACATCATCAGCACTAAATATACCATAACTGTATAACTATACCATAAATGCATGACCTTTGCCAAGCATCTAAATTTTGATCATGTGACCATGGGGATGTGGCAACGGTCAGCGTAAGTGTGAAAATGGTCATAAGTAACTTTTTTCAGTGCTGTTGTAACTTCAAACGGTCACCAAACAAATGATTATAAGTCAAGGACCACCTTTATTAGATGTTTATCGTGCTATTCATGTTATCAGTAACTCAAGGTGATGAACATACATAATCTTGCCTTTAAAAGTTGTGGAACCTTCATCCCTGGAAGCTTTCAAGAAGAGACTGGACTGCCATTTGTCAGAAATGGTGTAGGGGTGTTGGACCAGATGACCTACAAGGTTCCTTCCAACTCTGTTATTCTGTATCCAGTATATCATAAGACCTTATCCACTTTGCAAAGGTTGTGTTCTGCCTCTCAAACATACAGTAATTAATGAGCTTCAAAACTAATCTTGATTTTTGCATTTGTTTAAAGGTGAGTGCCCAACTGCACACAAATAAGGCCCATTCCTTTCCACCAGACCTGACACTATATAGGACTGGTTCTACAGTTTTGTGATGACCCAGGGTGGGATGCAAAATAAACACAGTCACAAAAAACAGGTGAAGCCCCTTTTATTCCTTCACTTTGCTTCCAAGCTCCAAATATCCTTGACTGGAGACAAAAAACTCCCACACAAGCAGTTACCAGAAGGAGGAAATGCCATTTAAATTATAAAGAGTAAAAAACAACACAAACCAGGCAAGATAAGGGCTGGAGGACATCCACAGATAACAAAACACACACTGGGAAGAACGCCAAACTCAGAAAGGAACCATAAACTAGAGATAATTCCATGCTTTGTTTCCAGCCCTCGCTCATAGCATGTCTGTCCTCTTACTCAGTTGACACAGCTGCAGCCCATGAAGAGGATCAAGGCCCTCTCCTCCCAAGTAGACCATGTCTCTCCCTTATCCTCTCCTCCCTGCATGCCCTAAGATAGAGAGGGGATGGGCCTGGGTCCTCCTCTGACTGCCCAGCCGGCCTCTGCCCTTCCCCAGCCTCCTCCACAATCTCCGGAGCCACACTTCCACTCCCTGTTGGCTGTTCCTCCTCTCCCTCAGAGTCAGTCTCCACCAGGGGCATGACAAGTTTCAAGTGTGAGGAATTACCAGTAATTGGTGGCTTAGTGTTCATGAATTACCTATCTGTGCACATCCATTTGAAATTTCTAACCAATGAATAGCTTTGCTTTTTGCATGAAGCTCTGGTTATCCAATTGTGTTCAAGGTCCCACAGGCAATTCAGATATAGGAGGTTACCCAGATTTTGTATTTTAGTCCAGGAACTGCTTTATGACGAATGATCATTTTTATTCTAGGATCTTTGCTTGTTGAATATAATTTACTCTTTTCCGCCCTCTGGTGGCTCCCCTACCATTCTTGTCTGTTTCTGTGTCTATAAACCTTTTCTTTTGATTCCTATGAGGCAGCCCCTTTTGAGCAGGTTATGTCTCCTTAATTTCGTTGGTCAGCTAAAAGAAAAACAGTTTCTGAAAACCTTTTCTTTAGGGAAACATGATCCCCTGGGCAATATTTCTTCTTTTAAGGAGGAATCTGTTTTTTCTTGTACCTGAAATTCTTCTGCTTCCGAATTGCCATGTGATGTTGGGTGACACCTTTCATATTTACAAGATGAACTCTGCTCTGTATGTCATACTGTTTATTGATCTTTCTTCATTTGGTTCACAGAGCAGCAATTAAACAGACGCGCTTGACAACTGGCCATTCAAAAGAAAAGCAGGGAGAGGACAAAAGAGGAGAGAGGATGGAAAACCTAAAGTCCAGCCATTTTGCTGATCTATGAGGTGTCACTTGTATAAGCCTGGGTTTCTGTCTAAAATTAGATGCCTCTTTCAATGTCAGCACTTTTTACAACCTGAGCACCAGTGCCAATGGTGTAAGAAAGCTGAATGACATAAAAAGAACAGGAAGAATAACTAAAGCTTTTTTCAGTGACATAATTTTGAACAGTTGCTAAACAAATGGCTGTAAATTGAGGATTATGTGTACTTTCCTTCTTTCTTTTTAGGAGTAAGGCCCCATGACTTCCCAACATGGAACAGGACAGCTTAGTGCAGCCAACTTGCCACAGCCAGCTCAGCATGTCCAGCTTGCCATGGCCAACTCGCTGTGGAACAGCTCACCGTAACCAACTCACCACAAGACAACTTGCTGCAGGACAACTCAATAATTCAATTTAATATTTTAATTTTTCTCATTCACATTTCATTCTGTTGCTCCTTTTGGGTCCTTTCTTTAATGATTCTATTCTAAGTGTAACTCTCGTTCTGTGGCGAATTGTCCTGTGGGCAGTTGGCCACGGCAAGTTGTCCTAGATCCTTCCCCACATGTTGTCAATGTAATTCCCCCACCCTTTGGGATAATGTTAGAACCACAAGCGCTTTGAAGTCTGTAGATCTAACATTTTCCTGATTTGCCATGCTACTCCTCAATTCAACCTCACAGAATTGAGGAAAATCACCATTATTCTACCCCTTTCGTAGACCCAGTTTCAGCCCAGATTGTATTCAGACTTCCCATGTCCTTTGTCTGCTGGTTAGAAGGGAAAGCGAATGAATCCTATCCACCTATCTGCTGTGTCTTCTAACTCATACTGAAACATACTAGCTGGATAATACTGGTTCTTAATTGCTTGTAGTCAGTAGCAAGGCAATGATACGACTGCAGAGCAATCATGTTTGTTTGCCGACACTAGGCATGCTGTTGTGTCATTGCTGGAGTAAAATTGAGCTTCTTCCATTGTCCGTTTTTGCATACAGAATGGGAAGCGACAACGTTTTGTTTCCCACCCCAGGCAGTTAGAAGTGTTGGCTTTCTAACTATGGTGGTATATTCTAGAAAGAACTTGTCAAATCAAGGCCTAATGGAGGCAAATGGTATAAAATTTACAGCAGTCACATACTTTTCATAACTGCACCATTGTTAGCAAGCTTGTCTAGCTAGGGTAAGGCGGGTAACAATTAGGTCCTTAGAAGACACTCTTTTGTAGATTGTCAAGGCCTTCAAGTTCTTTACACCTAGCAGTGATATTTGTCAAGAATTACATGGGATTTTACAAAACTTCCATGTGACTATTTTTACCCAGCTCATCTAGAAGGAAGAACAAACAAGATTCATGAGAGGGGCATTGATTTCCTTTGTAGTCAGTTATAAAATACATCTAAATGCAAAAGATCAGCTAGAGGGTTTTGTGTGCGTGTGTGTGTGTGTGTTTTCCTCTTGTCATCCAGTCTCAAAGATTGCTCTGCATATCCTGGTACATTAAATCATAGCAGCAGAAGAAAGCAGGGTGATACATCTTTCTGTGCATATTTTATATAATGCACCATGTCAGCAGAATTTGCATTAATTATGTACTGGTAGCAGGGAATTGCAACTGATCAGTTTTCATTTCCACAAAAAAGAAAGACATTAACATACATATTGTAGATGCGTACATATTCATTTGATTTTGTTAAAACAGCATGTATTTACCATACATAAAGATGCAAATTATTATTAAACAAATGGCATTGTGCATGTATAGAGTATAGCAATGATCATAATTTAACTTTCATTATGGGCTCTTCAAGATAAAATTGTTCATTACGCCCTATTGGATGGCTTTTGGATTTTATGGTTTTAAATCCTACCTTTCTTCCTATAAGCATGACCTCTACATTATTCACAGAAAAGTCAAGTCGGCATAAAAAGTTCCACAACCTATATTTCAGCACAAAACTGGTTGGTTTGTTTTTATGATATCGACATTTCACTGCACATCTTTCACTTAACTGCTATGGCAAAAAAGCTCATAAAATCAGACTTAACAACCGCTTTGCTGAACCACAGAAAATCTGACCCCAGTTGTGGTTGTAAGTGAAAACGACTTGCAATCCTCAATTCTGCCTTGCTTGCAGAGTCCATAGGACTTTTAGCAGAAGCTCCATCACCCTAACTCTCTGTGGCAAGTTGGGTGGCAAACAAATTTAACAAATGATGATGATGATGATGATGATGATGATGATGATGATGATGACCTGAGAGGTGGACAAAAATGTGAAACCCAGCCTGAACATCTGGCTGACTGTGTGACAAATCATAATAGAAGAAAAGTTCAGTTTGCCAAGCAGAAGATCTAAGACTTGTGACGTATCCAAACAAGTTCTTAATTCTGTTTGGGTTAGTAGGCATAGGTAACAGAGATTTTGTTGATCTGTTCTTGACCTTTGACTATTGTCCACATTAGCAGATGAGATCAACTGTGGTTGATATCTGTACCCCCCCCCCTCTTTTTTTTTGAAGCTGATTTTTCTCTGTGCAGAATGTATTGAGTTATTTAATTTTTGCTTTGTGTATTCATTTTGGCTTTAGCTTAAGGAAGAGGCACATTTGGCCTGCAAGCCATCTAAGATTATGTGACTCATTCTAGGAAGACTTCTTGGTTCTCATGAATGCTTTGCATGAGTTCTACATAAGTGATTTTGTTTATTTAATTCAATTGTACCCATCTAAAAAATGGCAAAGAATAAAAGCACGGGCAGGATCTACCCCTAACAGAAGTGGGATTCAAAAAAATTTACTACCAATTCTGTGGGCATGACTTGGTGGACGTGACAGGGGAAGGATATTGTAAAATCTCCATTCCCTCCCCACTCCTGGGGGAAGGTTACTGCAAAATCCCATTCCCTTCCAAGCCCACTAACCTGCTTTCCAGCTCTGTTCTCCTGTGCAAGGCAACAAAAGAAGACCCAGCCAATCAGCTGGGACTCGGGAGGCAGAGAATAGATGGGGGTGGGGCCAGTCAGAGGTGATATTTGCTGGTTCTCCGAAGTCAAAATTTCCACTACCGATTCCCCAAACTGCTCAAAATTTTTGCTACCAGTTCTCCAGAACTGGTCAGAACCTGCTGAATACCACCTCTGATCCCTAACTACAGGGTAAGAAATGGTCTCTGCAGAGCTGTGGGTAGAAGGATTAAATGCCTTCACTTTGGGGCTTTTGACTGGAATGTCTGAGGCTGCATTATAGTTAAATAAACGAACCCCACAATATGATTGGCAAAGACATCTCCAATGCTATACTTTTTATGTTAGCCACCCAGAAGTTACAAGTGCCCACCGTTCTTCTCTTCCGAGAGTGGAATAGAGAGGATCACTCACCTTGGTTGGCAGAGACCTTGTCACAAGTGCTTCTGCCCATCCTTCATGGAAAGTTGATGTCAGTAGTGAAAAAATGGGAGGACGGAGAGGTAGAAAAGGGGTTATTTTAAAAAGCCAGAGGAAGAAGCAGAAATATTGCAGCTTACTTCTCTTTACCCTGATGCACACCATAACAGGGCTGTAGATAATCCATCTACCATCTGTGTCCATTAGGATTGTTCATTAATCTGATCTGTAACTAGCCCTTAAATCTTTCTAAATCTAAATGGGATATTTTCTGAATATAGGTAATTATGAAAAGGATGTAATATATTCAGTCCAGTGGTTTAACAGTAGATATGTAGAACAGTGCATAGAGATAGATGGATGGGTGGGTGGGTGGATGGATGGATGGATGGATGGATGGATGGATGGATGGATAGATAGATAGATAGATAGATAGATAGATAGATAGATAGATAGATAGATATGGATGGTAGGTAGGTAGGTAGAAGACAGACAGATAGATAGATGATTGATTGATAGATAGATGATAGACGGATGATAGGTAGGTAGGTAGATGATAGATGATTGATTGATTGAGAGATCATTGATTGAGAGATGATAGATATAGATATAGATAGACAGACACATATTGTATAAACAGTATGCATGTATATACACACACACAGACGCACACACACATACATATAAATATGCTTATGAATATGTATGTATGTATATATGCATGTATGTATGTATATATGCATGTATGTATATATACACCCAAATGCAGATATATGTAAAGGAGGGATAATTTTCTTAGAAATAGAAACTGTTTCCAGCTACAGGGCACAAACCACCAAGGTTGTCTCCCATGTAATAAATCTGGCAGAAATTATTAAGAGATGTGTGAGAATACAAATGGAGAAAGTCCTTACAGATATGCCAATTGCCAGCCCAGCAGGGGACCTGATCATTTATTTATTTCCTTTTAATTCCAGCAGGCATTCAGGACATTGATTTCTTCTGCTTTAATAGATGAGAATCATTTTATTGGGCTTTTAATGCTGCTCTTTTTATTTGTGAATATCGGTAGTATACTTTTATGGTTGGCGTTGTTGAACATATGCATTGGAATAAATAGAAGACATAAATAATCTGAAATAAATATTAAGTACAGGTCAAATGAAAAGAATTCCAACTTGCAGTGGCACCATCTGTAGTTTCAAACCATTTTTTATGTGCTTTATTCATTGTATTCATCAATCATGAGCTGACTGCTAGAGGATGACTGTTTTCTAAGACACTCTCCAAAACAATCGTGTTTACAGCCATAGAGATGCATCAGTGGTCAATGAAAGAATAGTCTGTTAGGTAGAAAGCAGCTTCTTCCTGCTATTGGACAAATTATGGACTTATGGAATGCACTGCCTCTGGACCTCCGTCTGGCCCCTGACCTCCGCACCTTCCGCCGTGACTTAAAGACCTAGTTGTTTGACCAAATCAGGCTGTGATTACCTCACCTGGGCCATGGGATAATTTTAAGTATTTTAATTTGGTTTTATTGGGCTTAAATTGTTTAATTCTTTTTTAAATAATTATTGTATTGTGTGTTTTAATTGTGAGCCTGAGTCTTGGAGATGGGCGGCATATAAGTCCAATAAATAAATAATAATAATAATAAATAAAATTAAAATAAGATCCATAATGCCCACATAATCCATTTTCCTCTCCACCCCTTCCCCTCCTCCTCCTCTTCCTCCTCCCTCTCCCTTCCCCTCCCCTCCTTCTCCTCCTCCCCCTCCTTCTACTCCTCTTCCTCCTCTTCCCTCCCACTTCCCTTCTACCTCCTTCTCCTCTTCCTCTTCCTCCTCCCTGCCCTTCCTCTCTATCTCCACCTTCTTCTCCTTCTCTCCATCAAGAGAGGACTATCACTGGATCATTCCCTCCAGTTTATAATCAAAGATATTTCTGAGATTTTCCAGTCTTTTGGGTTATATATTTCTCTTTGTGAAACCCACAGTGTGTAGAGAAATGAGCAGAATAAATTATCAGCAATTTCATTTGGCCCATACAGAAGAAACCTTGAGAACTCTTTAAATTGTCAGCAAATTCAGGCCCCATAAAGCTAATCATCTGGGCTATTTAATTCAGTCCAGTAATTCCAGGTTTAGTGTTTATAATGTTAAATATTCACTGGAAAGAAAACTATTAACAAATGAGTTGAATGTTTTCTTTTTATTATCTTGTATAGTGTATTTGAATGAATGGAAAAAGACATATAAGGGCTAGATCACATGAAATATAGAGTCTATAATCAGATATCCCAATTATTTTGAAAAAAAAAATATGTGTAGGGAAGGATATTTAATCTGATTGAGGACACAGCAGTTATGGAAACTATGATTAACCCTTCCCTTAATCTTTTTCCCAATTATAAATTCCTCCCACAAAGCATCGTTTAGATAAAAACAAAAATAATGTACAGATTGCAGAGAATATGTGCATGTGCACAAACAAATGCACACAAAAAATCTTGTTATACAGAAAATTCATTTCTAATGTCCGAGCTGTATTTGTAGTAATCTTTTTTTTTTAATTATGCCATATTCCTTTAGAACTGAAGTTGTGTTTTGGTAACCTTTTCCTCTGCTCAGCTTTTTACAAACCACAAAGGGGGGAGGGCATGTAACTCCACAAAATATCTGCATTTTTAAAAAGAGAAAGAAGGGGTTTTCTTCGGGAAAACATGCGTGGGTAATTTTTTTTCCCGTCTATTTTTTTTAAGTCTATAAAGAAAAGAAAAAACACCTATTTGTTCTGCATTGCAACAATGCCAGCTGCATTCAATCAACTAAAAAGCTGCAAGCCATAAACCTTCCTCCACAGCCATGGAAGGAGTAGGGAGGGGGGAGGCAGGGCCATAAAAATTCATCAGGATAATGTAGAGATGAAACGCGTTTGAATCACCATCCCTGCAATCAACCAATCACTCATCTGTGGCATTTACAGCACATCTCATTCCCCTGTTCCTTAAGGACAATTGATTTTCCTGATTCCATTAGCATAACGGCAAAGAAAAAAGACTGCAGTGTAATATTTCTGGAAAGTTCCAACAAGTAGGCTGTGTGTTGGAGTGTGACCACAATAATAAGCTACCTAGTAGCTTGCTACTCTGTGTGCTTCTTTTGCTGCAGTCAGGGTATCACAAGCTACGGAAACCATTTGAAGTCCAAGAACAGAAAGAAGAAGGGGAGGGAAAGCTATTTACCCCAAGAAGGGCCAGGAGAAAGCAATTTAGGCTAATGTTTTATCATTCCCTTTCCTGTACTTAGCACTTTCACTTCCTTTCCAGAGGGGGAGGGCTGCACTAAGAATAGAAAAGTCGCATCTTCAAGAACACACATTCCATAACAACATATAGAAATCATTGGGTGGATCCCACATCCCCAGGAACATCTGTAATGCTCCAGAGAATTGCCTGATTACCAGCCCTAAGCAGACTTGTTCTTTCAAGTTTTCTCAGTTGAAAATGCAATGAAATAATAATACGCATTAGCACTTCTTTGTTCAAGAGGCTTATCTGCAGTGAACTGAACCATGGTTTACTCCATTAACCCAATTTCCTGGGTTTGCACAACATGCTGAATCATAAATCAGCTGCATTATCTGGGTTTATGACTCAGAGTGTTATGTAAACTTAGTCCTATTATTCCCAGTCAACTTTACCAGTGATCCTGTACTACCTAATTTTAAATATTCTCATAAACAGATCTTTTAAAAATGTTTGCGTTGTCTGAGCACAGTTTAGAGACAGCCCTTCCTCAAGCTGGATAATGTAAAACTTCCCTTAGACATCTGATGTCCTATCTCAAGAGTCTTCAAGCTTGGCAAGTTTAAGACTTGTGGACTTCAACTCCCAGAATTCTTGAGCTAACATGACTGGAGGAAGGATTCTAGGAGTTGAAGTCCATACGTCGTAAAGCTGTCAAGTTTGAAGACCCCTGTCCTATCTGGTATAAATGTGTGAGTCCCTTTATAGTTGTAAGCTCCATGGGTTGTACATGTTCAATTTTAAACTGCTTTCAGAGTTGATCCAAGTGCTGCCTGCCTTGGTTGTTAAAATCAGGAGAAAAAAGCATACACTTAAATTGTCCCAAAGGTGGTTTTTCAAGAGACAACTGGACTTTCTGGTTTTCCTTTGAAGACGTTTCACTTCAGACGTTTCTCATCTGAAGAAGCTTCTTGGAGCTGAAGAAGCTTAGATGACAAGCGAAATGTCTTCAATGGAAAACCAGAAAAGTCCAGTTGCCTCTTGAAAAAGCACCTTTGGGACAACTGTGACCTGGATGAACCTCCATAGACAATCATACACTTAAATTATTGCATTGTTAGTGAAAGTTGTAGAAAATGCCATCCGGTATTATTTGTTCTAGAATTACATGAGTGCACTCTTTTTTCTATCAACCAAATATATCCTCCCATTTGGTGGGAGGTTGTTGTTTTTGTTTTAGATTGGATTACATTGTACAATTTGTATTGACTGTGTTCCCACTTTGTGGTTGGCAGAACTTTGTCTTTTATTATCCTTCTGATTCCTTATGAAATGCCTTCTTTAGCACTTTTTAATTCAAAATTAATTCTTCACTCATCTCCTGCATTCTACTGTACATACTAGTACAAAACATCCCTATGTATTGTTGTTACTAAAGGTCAGTGAAGTCTTTGACTGAGGTCATTTTACATTTTACTGGAAAGGATTTATAAGTTTTTCTGAGGTTTTGGAAGGACTGGCTCAAGGCTTTTATGATGATGATGATGATGATGATGATGATGATGATGATGATGATGTTAAGGATATTTTAGGCATTGCAGTTTAGCTTCCCTCTGCTTTCTGCTTCAGAATGATAGAAACCTATATGTGCAACCACAGGCAATGCTAGAAGGTACCAAAATAAGATAATATTTGTATTTGAACTTGGTGGGTTTCTTGCAGATGTTTCATTACCAAGCAAGGTAATAGAATCAGTGTTTCACTATCAAACTAGAAAAATCATCAGTGCTCATAACATGGATGATGTTACCTACTTTGGTAATGAAATGTCTACCAGAAGACCAGCAAGCTGAGAGAGTACCAAGGACCCCACACCTCCAGCATGTACCAAAGCACTCATGGGCTACCAAGCATCCTATAAGCCAAAAGACATGTTGCTAGCTTTTCCTCTGTCCATTCAGGTCTTGCATGGGTTGATCTATCATCTATTTCTTTAACCACTTCATTTGCTGACAAGGAGTTTAAGTAACTTCAGTGCCGTTTCACTGAATTCAAATTGAACTATGAGGACTATCATTGAATGTGCTGTGGTGCTGAAAGAGGGATGCAGAATTCTTGGGAAGCTTAATAGAAAATCCAGAATAAAGTTTTGTATAATAAATGGAAAAAAAACTGTTCTTTGGCTCTGTAATAACCAGAAATATGTTATTAATATTTTTATTATTGATTTCTGAGTTCTGAAATCTTTGCTGTTTTTGTTCAAATTACTTCAGGTAAGCACAGCCGCTGCAGATGTCTCACCTGACATTTCATATTGCCCAACTATCTCTCCCTCTCAGTCTCCCTCACACACACACGAGGCATTCTTAGAAATTTCAGTAGTGATGAGGATCAAAATGCTAGCAAGCTCTCTTGTTCTCTTGTTCTCCCTTTCTCTCTCTCTCTCTCTCTCTCTCTCTCTCTCTCTCTCACACACACACACACACACACACACGAGGCATTCTTAGTAATTATGGTAGTGATGAGCAAAATAATGCTAGCAAGTTGTCTTGTTCTCTTTTTCTCCCTTTCTCTCTCTCTCTCTCTCACACACACACACACACACATAAGGCATTCTTAAAATTACAATAGTGATGTGGAAGAAAACAGTAACTATGCACTATCCTTTCTGAGCACTTTCTCAAACTCTTGCTTTTTTATTTGGTTTTTAACTTTTTTATCTTTTAACTCCCTCCCTTCTTTTTAAAGCAAAATCCTTTTCATATATATGGTTAGGTTTTTATGTTCTAATTGTGTGAAAGGTTCTAGATGGTTATTTGCAAGCTGTGGGCACTGCCTGCAATGTCTAAGAAAAAGAAGAGGCCAGAATAGTCCAGCATGTCCTTGAGGACCAAAGTCATGGCAGGAATCAATTTGCCTTCCTTTAAAAGCATGTTTTCCAACTGCCACGCTGGAAGAACATTTGTAAGAGTTCTCAAAATATGCAGTATATACAGTGTTAATCCTAAAATAAAACTGAGCAATCAAAAAAAATGTTTTTTTCTTACAGGAGGTTTACTTGCAGATTATCATAGGATTAAAGCAGTGGCGGTGGCTGCTGTATTTCTATTACCTTCATTTCAAGCTATCATCTTCCTCTGTTCATCAGCCTTTCTTCTATATGTTTCCTTGCTTTTTGAGTTTTATCATGTAGGGAAACAAAGAATCCTTGTTTCTTTTCTTTCTTTCTTTTTTTGTACATTGTTCTAATCTACAAAGGCCTCTTGGTTGTCTTAGGAGAAAGCGTCTGCAAAAGCCACTCAAGCATTATGGTCAGATTGGTGGGGAATCATTTGCTAATTAAACACCTGCCTCTACAGAGAAGAATGGAGGACAAACCTACAAGGTTTTTTAAACATGTCTAAACATAAATTCAGATGTTCAATGCAGCTGCTCAGATCTTGGTCTCACATTTCAGTTTTAGATTCTTTGGGTTTTGGGATTCTTTGGGTTAGTATTACATATTAATACAGCCAAATCATAAAGTATTTTACCTTGAAATGTGGAAAGAGGGTTAATAGGTGCAAGTATTAACCATGAGCTATTTTATATTTTAAAAAATGTTCTTCGGGACCGAATCACCAAAAATGAGACCAGAGAAACAAGGCTATAGTGTAAAACTGATACTTCTTATCGCTGTTATCACACTGCCTCTCAGCTTAGCTAATGTGCTCATAGCGTGAGAGGCCTGTTCCTATAGAGCAGGCTTTTATAATGCGGGGATAAGAGCGTTATGTAATATTTTCAGAGCATTCGCAAATTTATGTCATTGACTGCATGCTGAAATTCAGCAACTGCTCAGAGATATCTAGGAAAAAGATTATGATTGCTACGGTGCTGCTTCAGAGTTTTTGATATCCCAAATCTCTAGAGGCTTTTGTCTGTCTCCAGGAGAGAAAGGAGATCGGAAGACTGAAAGGGACAAAATGACCAATGCAGACTGCAAAGATGGGGAACACAATATCAATAAACCATGCATTCACTTTCAACAGTATCATTTGCTTCATTTTCATCCATAATAACCCATTACTAAAGAAACACAATCTCAGGAGGATTTCCTGTTAAGAATGGGGGAGCTATAGACCTCCAGACCACTTGAGTTATCTCTTCAGGAGCTCCAGCCACCCTGCCCAAGGGTAAGGATTTCCTACCCATTTGTTGAAAATGATGCTATTCCATTATTAGCTTTCTGGGCAAATGGGTGCTTTTCAAACTAAATCTAGAAAATATTCTAAAATAGACCTAGCAATAATGTTATGAAACATGTGAGACTTGTTTCAAATTATTATAACAAATGGCTTACAAAAAAAGGGTATATACGTATGAGAGAAACTCTATACTGAGATAATTTTTGCTGCAATGGCTATATTTTCTTTTTTTAATCCTTCTTTCATTTCAATTTTATTAAATACTGTAAAAGCAAAATATATTTTTTTAATTGCCTCTTATTTGGTGTATTGTTAGATGTACTATTGTTGGTGTTACATAATAGCTTTTTTCTCTTCCAAAGTCCCATTTTCTACAAAGTGCCCTTCATTTCAGTCGGGGTGTCAAATTGGTGGCCCACTGGCCAGATGTGTCATGCGCAGGCCATGCCCACCTCAGCTCCATGAAGGGGGAAAATGTCTTGAAACATCACATGACGGCAAAGTGACACGGCGTGTTTGACACCCATAATTTAAGTAGATAATGGATGATATGATCATGTCATTCATATCCATGGAATTGAGCTGCTTATTGCTTACTTTCTCAGTCTGATTTAGTGATTGCCTTCAGAGAAGTTTTAAAGTTTAGGGCCAGAGAAGCATGCATATCATCCGATGCCAGGCTTACACTGGGTGCAAATCTTAGAAATTGAAATGGATGGCAACAAACTGTGTGGATGGCACCACAATGTGGAAGTCTACTTTTTATATTACAAATGGAATGCATTAATCTAGAACCAGGATTAATCGCCAAGTTGAAAATGTAGCATATCAAGATGTCAATCAAAGAGTAAAGAAAACAATGGTCAGAGAAAAAACAACATTTTTCCCCCTGAAAGATAGAAAACTTTGTATGAACGTTTTGGTGAAAGAAGAAAGAAATGACATGTTTTATGGGCTTGAGGACTGATAAAGATGTAGGTTAAGAAAGTGGGTGAAGGGATTTGTATAGCATCTAAGAGGAAGAATGGATTATAAGATCTTAATTATCCATTTTTCCATGTAAATTCTGTATGTTTATGTTTGTGTATTAAAAAAGGAAGCTAAAAACTAATAGAAACTCATCACTATGCATATTTGAATCCAAAATTTTCTAGCTTTTTTACACAACCACAATACATGTTAAAATATCCCTTCTTATTCACGTTCCCAACATAAATCTGAAGTGCTTTTATACATTCTAGACAATTTCTCTGGTGACATATACCAACGCTAGGTACATCATTTTACAAAAATTCTCTTTAAGATTATAACATAGTGTACAATTCAATCCTTTCAACCACACATTTTCCCAGTGGTCCATTTGTACATTACAACCAAAGATTTCAGTCCACTTCAACATACATTTTTCACTTGTTCTTTTTTGTTTCAATTTTTAATAAAAGTATATATATTTTAGCAACTTTATATGATCATCACTTTTACAGAATTCTATTTCAGACTCAGTTTTGGAAGTGTTCAAAATCATAAACTCTTTTTGTCTATAGGTAGTCCTCAACTTACAACTGTTAGGTCAATAACTGTTTGAAACTGTTTGAGTCCTTAGGGAGAAGGGCGGCATACAAGTCTAATAAAAAATAAAATAAAATAAATTGTGATGGCAAAATTATGGCTGCTGCAGTGCCCCATGGTCATGTGAACCAAATTCAGATGCTTAGAAATCTTCCTATCCTTATGACAAAGGTGGTATTCAGCAGGTCCTGACCAGTTCAGGAGAACCAGTAGCGGAAATTTTGAGTAGTTCGGAGAACTGGCAAATACCACCTCTGACTGGCCCCACCCCCATCTATTCTCTGCCTCCTGAGTCCCAGCTGATCAGCGGGGTCGTCTTTTGTTGTCCTGCACAGGAGACCGGAGCTGGAAAGCAGGTTAGTGGGGTGGGGAGGGAATGGAGATTTTGCAGTAGCCTTCCCACAGGAGTGGGGAGGGAATGGGAATTTTACAGTATCCTTCCCCTGCTATGCTCACCAAGCCACGCCCACCAATCCATCCACGCCCACCAAGAATAGAATAGAATTCTTTATTGGCCAAGTATGATTGGACACACAAGGAATTTGTCTTGGTGCATATGCTTTCAATGTAACTTTTGTAACCATTTGACTATTCCATCCTTATGCACACAGAGAAATATATGAGGGATAAAGAGATGGCTGAAAATGCCGTTTCAAAACTCTCCACCAAACCTATGAATGGTCTCTCTGAATTTCTCCAGGGAAAAGAAAAATTATCAGTTTTTAAAAGGCAAGACTTCCTCTTAACACTGACAGTAATTCTGCTCTTGAAAAGGCCCAGGGGGAGAAATTCCCTCATGAAGTCTGTCCTTGAGTTTAACTTATCATTGGAAGCCACAAACTAGACTAAGAGATTATTGAATAGTATAAAACAGGGGTCCCCCAACTTGGCAACTTTAAGACTTAAGCTATGCTGGCTGAAGAATTCTGGGGGTTGAAATCCACAAGTCTCAAAGTTGCCAAGTTTGGACACCTCTGGTATAAGACAACACACAAGCGAATGCACATGCACACACATACACAAACCCTGGCTTTTCATAAGCAAGTATGTCTAAGAATACCATATCACAATCATAATATTTTCAAAATTATTTTCTCTGTAAGAAATTCTAAAGCAAATTTTCTTTTACAAAATTGACTGAAAAGCCCAAGTAGTTTTTAAAATAAGCAGAATATTTTTTTTACTTTTCTCTCCCCAGTGTTAAAATAAAAAGAATATTTTCCCCTCCAGTGATAGTGTAGCCAGACAGACAGCTTGGTGTAGTGGTTAAAGCACCAGTTTGGAAACCAGGAGATGAGGAGTTCTAAAATCACTAAATGAGCTTTTGCCAGTCACTCTCTCTCAGCTCTAGGAAGCAGGCAATGGCAAACCACTTTTGAAAACTTGCCAAGGAAACTTCAGCAACTTGTCCAGACAGTTGCCAGGAGTAAAAAAAAGTGTAACCTAGAATGTGGTCATAGATTGAAAAATATAGTTTGATGTACTGCAGAGGGATATGATGGAGTTAAAACTGGTTGCAAAGGTCTGTATCTGGAAGAAGTTACAGCAGGAGACAACCTCTCAACAGAAATATATATATATATATACACAGGATAGAAATTCAGGGGAAGATAAAGCGGCTGCCATTAGACAGCTTGAAGCCAATGAAAGAAATTAGATTTAGGGATGTCAGACAATGGAGAAAGTTTATCCCAAGGAATAAAGAGGTAGAAACCAAACAGAAGTTAGGAAACTTATAAAAGTAAGCTATGTATTGGAAATACACCCAGGAGATAGAAGAATGAAGCAGAAGAAAATTGATATGGTTAGAAAAAAGAAGGGTTTCTAGCAAGGGTGGCCTTAGAGAAAAGGCTTTAAAGCAGAGGTCTCCAAACTTGGCAACTTTAAGACTTGTGGACTTCAACTCCCAGAATTCCTCAGCCAGCATAGCTGTCTGACACCCATTGTGTTCAGCAAACTAAGGTGGTTTATCCTGCACCTGTATAATTCAGATGTTGTCTATTGGTAGTGGCGCGGTTGTTTTTCTACATTCATACACAGGAGTTTGGTATTTTTCTTATTGAATTTGCAAAGGAGGGGAAGAGGGGGGAAAGGGCTGTCAGACCTACCTCAGCTTGAGCCTCTAGAAGTTTTTTTTTTAATTACATTTATATGCCGCCCTTCTCCGAAGACTCAGGGTGGCTTACAATTTCTGGGATACAATCCAATGTGCTCAGCAGTAGCCTTCATTCCATTGTATATGCCTGCTTATTACTAAGCGGCATTGTTACAAGGTCAGCTAATTGCCCCCAACAATCTTGGGTCCTCAATTTACCTACCCTGAGAGGATGGAAGGCTGAGTCAACCTTGAGCCTGGTGGGATTCGAGCCTACAATAATTGTAGGCAGCTGGATCTTAAGAGCAGGCATTTAACAGCCTGAGCTACCAAGTGCTCCCCCTGCGCCCAGGGTTCATGGCAGACTGGTACTGAAGCGATTGCAGAGAGCAGGCATGAGGCGGCAGATCTTACAAGGGTCCTTCTTTCTGGGTGAAAACCTGGCAGCAAATGAACTGCTGGGGAAAAATTGAGGGAGCTTTTTTCTTGAATTTAGGATAGCTTCTTTATGCAAGCAGCAATGGCAGATAGGTTGCAGATTTAGAGCTTTAAGATAGTTCAATAGCTTTGAATCCAAAAGTGCTGCAACTCTTTAAAAAGTGAGGTCAGAGATTGAGTGAGCAGAGGTAGATATAAATCAACCCCTGTTGACCTGCTGCTTGATATGCAGAGCTGGGAATCAGTTGCTTTGGGTCCAAATGGAAATGTTGATTAATATCACAGTTTCAGCAGAACAGCATATTAAACTAGTTTCTGAAAACCATACTGGGTTGCCAGAGACATGCTCCTGCCAGAGAACTCAGATGAGTTAGGAAATATATTTATGACTTATTTCAAAAGAGCCATGAGAAGGCAGAAGACATTGATAGTGATACCTACAGTAGGAAGAACTACATTGTTAAATTAGCATTCAGAGGCTCTGTCAAAAGCAGGCAATGTGAACTAATGTGTTCCATTTTTCCCATGTAAGTCATGTGGTTTGAGCCTTGGGATCTATGCCATATTGAATTATTCAGCTGGATTGAAGCTTTGCCATACTTTTTAAGAAGAATGTAAGAGTGGGGAAGCAGAAAAGCTGAAGGCTTCTAATCCTAAATGCTGAAGCAGTGCAAAGATTTAGCCGTTTCTAGAATGACAACTTTGGCCAACAGTGAAAATATTCTGATCTTCTTTACAATTCCTTTACTTACTTACATTTCCTACATTTAACTTTACATTTTACTCTCCCTTCTGTCCCTGGGATGACTCTGTACCTCTGTGATTTAACTCTGACTAGAAAAAGTACGGGGGAGGCAGGGAGAAGCCAGGAAAGAAGTCATTTTAAAGGACTATTCTGGCAAACATGTTTTCAACAGCTTTAATAAATGACTGCATGACTGCAAGGGCTTTAACCATTTTTTATTAGATGTTAAATTGGGGGCATAAATCCAATCCAATTTAGAAAAAAGAAAGAGAGAAGTTGGGCCACATATAACTACAGGTAATGTAACTAGAAAAGAAATCCACTTTCAAAAAATTCAGCAGTTGATGAACTCAAAAGAAGACATTATTAGCTAGGGGTTACCATAGGGATATTAAAAACAGGTGGAGGGGTGAGTACAGCCACAGGATTGAATCCCTTTTCAATATACATTGCATGTTTCAATCATAGAGGTGTGGCAGCCATCTGAATTTTTTTAATCCCTGTATCCCTGGTTTAGTACTTTGGACGCAGTGATAAGAAAAGGAACAGAGAAGAATAAATTCTGCAATGGATAGATGAGACAAAAATGAAGAAAAGAAATTGCATAATGGCACATTATTCTTGACTCCTACAGTTCTTCTGCTACCATTGGAGTTATCCCCATAACTAAGCATGTGATATTCCTGGTCCCCAGACATTTGAAGAATGCCTTCTTGAAATGTAACTCTAGATCAGGGGTCCCCAAACTTGGCAACTTTAAGACTTGTGGACTTCAACTCCCAGAATTCCTCAGCCAGCATAGCTGTCTGACACCCATTGTGTTCAGCAAACTAAGGTGGTTTATCCTGCACCTGTATAATTCAGATGTTGTCTATTGGTAGTGGCGCGGTTGTTTTTCTACATTCATACACAGGAGTTTGGTATTTTTCTTATTGAATTTGCAAAGGAGGGGAAGAGGGGGGAAAGGGCTGTCAGACCTACCTCAGCTTGAGCCTCTAGAAGTTTTTTTTTTAATTACATTTATATGCCGCCCTTCTCCGAAGACTCAGGGTGGCTTACAATTTCTGGGATACAATCCAATGTGCTCAGCAGTAGCCTTCATTCCATTGTATATGCCTGCTTATTACTAAGCGGCATTGTTACAAGGTCAGCTAATTGCCCCCAACAATCTTGGGTCCTCAATTTACCTACCCTGAGAGGATGGAAGGCTGAGTCAACCTTGAGCCTGGTGGGATTCGAGCCTACAATAATTGTAGGCAGCTGGATCTTAAGAGCAGGCATTTAACAGCCTGAGCTACCAAGTGCTCCCCCTGCACCCAGGGTTCATGGCAGACTGGTACTGAAGCGATTGCAGAGAGCAGGCATGAGGCGGCAGATCTTACAAGGGTCCTTCTTTCTGGGTGAAAACCTGGCAGCAAATGAACTGCTGGGGAAAAATTGAGGGAGCTTTTTTCTTGAATTTAGGATAGCTTCTTTATGCAAGCAGCAATGGCAGATAGGTTGCAGATTTAGAGCTTTAAGATAGTTCAATAGCTTTGAATCCAAAAGTGCTGCAACTCTTTAAAAAGTGAGGTCAGAGATTGAGTGAGCAGAGGTAGATATAAATCAACCCCTGTTGACCTGCTGCTTGATATGCAGAGCTGGGAATCAGTTGCTTTGGGTCCAAATGGAAATGTTGATTAATATCACAGTTTCAGCAGAACAGCATATTAAACTAGTTTCTGAAAACCATACTGGGTTGCCAGAGACATGCTCCTGCCAGAGAACTCAGATGAGTTAGGAAATATATTTATGACTTATTTCAAAAGAGCATGAGAAGGCAGTAGACATTGATAGTGATACCTACAGTAGGAAGAACTACATTGTTAAGTTAGCATTCAGAGGCTCTGTCAAAAGCAGGCAATGTGAACTAATGTGTTCCATTTTTCCCATGTAAGTCATGTGGTTTGAGCCTTGGGATCTATGCCATATTGAATTATTCAGCTGGATTGAAGCTTTGCCATACTTTTTAAGAAGAATGTAAGAGTGGGGAAGCAGAAAAGCTGAAGGCTTCTAATCCTAAATGCTGAAGCAGTGCAAAGATTTAGCCGTTTCTAGAATGACAACTTTGGCTAACAGTGAAAATATTCTGATCTTCTTTACAATTCCTTTACTTACTTACATTTCCTACATTTAACTTTACATTTTACTCTCCCTTCTGTCCCTGGGATGACTCTGCACCTCTGTGATTTAACTCTGACTAGAAAAAGTATGGGGGAGGCAGGGAGAAGCCAGGAAAGAAGTCATTTTAAAGGACTATTCTGGCAAACATAGTTTTCAACAGCTTTAATAAATGACTGCATGACTGCAAGGGCTTTAACCATTTTTTATTAGATGTTAAATTGGGGGCATAAATCCAATCCAATTTAGAAAAAAGAAAGAGAGAAGTTGGGCCACATATAACTACAGGTAATGTAACTAGAAAAGAAATCCACTTTCAAAAAATTCAGCAGTTGATGAACTCAAAAGAAGACATTATTAGCTAGGGGTTACCATAGGGATATTAAAAACAGGTGGAGGGGTGAGTACAGCCACAGGATTGAATCCCTTTTCAATATACATTGCATGCTTCAATCATAGAGGTGTGGCAGCCATCTGAATTTTTTTAATCCCTGTATCCCTGGTTTAGTACTTTGGACGCAGTGATAAGAAAAGGAACAGAGAAGAATAAATTCTGCAATGGATAGATGAGACAAAAATGAAGAAAAGAAATTGCATAATGGCACATTATTCTTGACTCCTACAGTTCTTCTGCTACCATTGGAGTTATCCCCATAACTAAGCATGTGATATTCCTGGTCCCCAGACATTTGAAGAATGCCTTCTTGAAATGTAACTCTAGATCAGGGGTCCCCAAACTTGGCAACTTTAAGACTTGTGGACTTCAACTCCCAGAATTCTGGGAGTTGAAAGTTCACAAGTCTTAAAGTTGCCACGTTTGGAGACCTCTGTCCTAGACTCTATCAGGGTTGAAGGCAGTTTGAACACAAAGGGTAGAAGCTGTAGCCAGACCTGCAACAAACCAATCCATTCCCACCCGATATGTGATTTAAAATTGAAATTTGGTGTGAGCAAACTTTCAAATTAAGCCATGCATGTAACCAGAGATTATTTTGTTGATATAAATTACAAATTGGCAACTATCAGATTTAAAGGGAAAGGTAACTCCTCCCTGCAGCAAATGACAGCAGGTACCCCTCTGTTCTCCAAAGGCTATAGATACCAATGTCCACTGGCAGTAGCCAACAGGTGAAGAAGCACCCATTTCTCATTGCGTATGAACACTAGGTTCCCTGCACAGAGAAGAATGTTGGCTTTCATGTAATATTTTTCCCTCCATCTTTTAGCATCTCATGTTATTTCCCTGCATTTCAGACGCTGCTTGGATTGTTTGGCCTTTTCTGTTTAGCAAGGTATAAACAGTGTAAACCAAACTGTAAGGTTTTGTTTTTCCTCCTTTGCTGATTATATAATTCAGACCTGCATGATCAGTCATAAATATTTTCTGTTGGGTTCAATGAAGTATGCAGAACCTCATTAGCACTGCTTTCCCTCCTCCCACCTCCCTCCCTCCCACTCCCCCATGTTTCCATGCCTACAAAACTTGAAGCTATCCAATTCACAACTGGTGGTTTTGCATTTGTTTATTTGCAGAACATCAAGAGCATGTGAAGAGTGGGCATGTGTGAAGGGAACTGCGGAATGAGCAGCTTAAAACTGACTTCTCTGGAGTGCAAATTAATGCTTTCTTCTTCTCCTTTTTCACTGTTCAGGTAGGCAAGATTGGGGGTGGGGGTGGAAGGAAAGGAAGATAATGTTATCAGTACACAAATTGATGTTGTGTCATATACTCCAGTGACAATTTTTAAAGACTTCTTTCTCCGTTACACTCATTATTAGGCATCTTGTATAAACAAACTCCATACCCAGACTTCTCCTTTTCTGTTTCTACATTGCAGATGCAAGTAAGGTGACCCAAATCCCTCCATAACCCCATTCATACATTATACAGAGTGATGGATTCATCCGGTTTTCACCTGTTCTCTAGAACCAGTAGCTAAACTTTTGTGGAGTTCGGCAAACTGGCTGAAGTGAGGGGCAGGAAGCCCTGCCATGCCTGGTGAGGTGGGGATTAGAGATCACAAGAGGAGCTGTCTCTTGCTCCATGTGTCCAAATGAAAGGCAGCGACAGCCCAGCTGCTTCCCTGCCCTGCCCTCTCCAGCACTGGAAGCCAACTGTCAGCTGGGCATCCAGTCATCCAGTCATCCCTCTGTCTGTGTGGGGGGGGGCTCACCCGGTGCCGCAGTCCACCAGGCAGGCTGGGAGCCACCCTGCCATCCTCTACGGTTTGAGATGCCACTGAGGAAAGGTGCCAATGACCTGAAGATGGGCATGGGAGGGGCGCCACAGAAAGAGGCAGAGTGGGTGGATGCATCAAAGCAGAGGCCTTGAGGAGAAGTGCACTTTCAGGGACAGAAAATAGATGCAGGCGGGCGCTGCTCTCGCATTTCTTCTTCTTTCACTTTGTTACAGCTGGAGATGCTTGCTGCCTTGAGTTGCCCTCCTCACATTATCCAATGACAGAGATGGCATCTTAGGAAGCCATGATTTGATTACAGCATTCAGCACGTGATGGAATCCTCTTTCTGTGACCAACTTTCTTGGGGGAAGTGAGGGCATCTGGATGGTGCTGGGTAGGACAAGCTCCGCAGCACTATGCTGGTCTGCAATGGAGAAACAGGCAATGGAATAGCCAGCATGAGGAAGCAGAAGTTTGCTTTCCCTCTTTAATCTTCCTGTTCGTCCTCTTTCCCTTGTGCCAGCCACCTATTTCTCCATTGCAGTGCAGCACCCAGGATCCACTGTGATAATGGGGGGGCGGGATTTAACAGCTAGTTCACCCAGGGTCAGGTTGACCATCACGGGAGGCTCATCCCACATGTGCAGTGGAGTTGGAGGATGGGGATGGTCCACACCTCCAATGATGGCCAATCTGACCCTGGATGAACCAGTTGTTAAATTACTTGAATCCCACCCTGATTATACCTATCTATGGTACTTGCAATCTGAAAGAGGTTGAGCAGGATCCTGCCCATACTCCTAACATCGCGTCCCACCTTAACATTCTTCTGTGTGTAAAAAATCAGCAGTGTGTTGATGTAGAGAAACATTTGGCCTGCCTTTTGTTTTCTGGAATTTGGTTTTGTTTGTTTTAATCTCTCACCTGGGTTGCTATGCAGTTTCCTTCTTGAATTATAATGATCGCAGTGTACCTTTTCCCCCCCAATTGCTTTTGCCATATTTGCCTAAATAGAAAGAATATAATCCAAATAAATGCATAAATGTTGGAAGTTAGTGTGAACAGGTGGGGGGCAAAAGCCCAATAGATAAATAAATATGGAGATGGGACCTGTCAACTATCACTACAAATGTTGTGGCATGGAAAATCAGGACACAAATTGTAACACATTGACTAAGAGAATTTGATCTGTTTCCATGTGTGGCAGCCTAATTCAAGTAGTTTTTCATTTGAGAGCCAGTTTGATGTAGTAGTTAAGACATTGGTCTAGAAACTAGGAGACTGTGAGTTCTAGTCAGGGATGGGATCCGACCAGTATAACTACCAATTCTGTTGCTCTGTGTCATGCGTGCATGGGCGCACGCGCACGAGTCACACGAGTGCAATTTACGACCTGCTGAGCTGCCTGGACAGCTGAGCAGCACTGCGTGCAAGTGCGCAGCAGTTGAAAAAGCACTTTTTTCCTGTTTTTTCAACTGCAGCTGTGTTGCACAAAGCAGCTGCGGTTGAAAACGCAGGAAATAAAAGTCAGGTAAAAGCCCAGACGGGCGGGTGGGCCAAAACAGCAGCAGACATAGAACCGGTTCTATGTATGCTCTCTGTTTGCTGCTTTTCATAGCAACCAGTTCTACAGAAGTGGACAGAACTGGTAGAATCCCACCCCTGGTTCTAGTCCCATCTTGGACACAAAGCCAATTGGGGGAACTTGAGCCAGTCATTCTCTCTCAGCCCTAGGAACTAGGCAATAACTTTTTGTTGTTCAAATCGAAATTGAAGATCTTGGTTGGAGCATAAAATGAAAACCAATTCTAAGATATACCTTTGAGTCCAGTTGTTATACATTTATTTATTGAAAATAGCTTTAAATTCCATTATGGTTAAGGGATTATTCTTGCTCTACTGGGGTTTTTTTGTTCCAGTTTTATATTTCTCTACTAATATAATAACAATTGTTGCTAAGTGTAGTTTCTTTCGTTTAACATCAATTGAAAATTACTGATTTGCTGTTCTGAACAACAATTATCAATTACTCCTTGTAGTGCCATGAAGTGATACAGATATTTCAATTCTCATCTTAACCTCACAGAACTTTGGGGATCTTTTTCAGCCCTCTGAAAGGGATTCCAGGATGGACTGAGATCATTTTTTCAGGGTATTCAGGGTATAGAGGTATTTGTATAGAACAGTTAGATATATGTAAAAAAAGCATGTCAGAAGTTAGAAAGGTAGATAAGCAATCTTCCCCTTTGTAGTGAATAAGATGATAGCCTGAATTTATTTGGTAGTGTTGTGCCTCATTTTATAGTCCAACCCAAAACTTTAAGTTTGCATTTTAACAATATAAAATTCAGAATTATGGAATTGAGGAAACTAGATAATTCCTGATTATAGTCTTTCTTTTAGAGAGGGAAGAATTACTTTGTCAATATAAAACATAAGATTAACACCAATACTTTGCTCTCTAATGTTTCTCTTTCAAAATACTAAACACCATCTAAAATTTGTAAATTTGATTCTCAGTCAGAGCTGGTTGTTGTATCAAAATTGCATAGAAGATGAATATTAATTTGACCTGAGATGGCTGTTGTTTTCTATCTATCTCAGGATCAAACGTTCTAGGCTGGCAGTAACATCAGTTTTCTAAAATTTCAAATAAGCACCTCTTTCAATTCTTTTAGTCAATAATTAAGTGCCAAAATAATTCAGTCTACAGAGCATTGTACTATCATATGCTAAACAATATACAGTAATCTTACGGGTTAGAGAGCAAATGCTGAGATGGGCAACCTTTATATATGCCACAAACTCTGGAATTGGTTCCCTAGAAGAATGTGCCACAAAATAGACTTATTTTCTTGTCTATTAATGAAGCAATATTGGTTTATATATAAAAAACAAATCATACTGTCAACAGCAGTGTCAGATGTTTTTTTAAAGTATTTAAATAATTAAACATAAGAATATTTCATCCCAGAATTCTGTTAACATAGTTCTTCCACACGAGAAGAAATCAAAAGTCTATAGTAGTAACTGGTGATACTGGTAGTACTTTATTCTACATTTTAATCTATTGTTATTTTTAGTGTTACTAAAATACAATTATATAATCAGAAATTTTTTACACATTCATTTCTATTCATGTTCATCCTGATTGCTCCAATAATCTCAAAACCATGCTTGCATCTTTATACTCATAATGCAGTCCAAGATGGACTGATGATTTACATATCTCTCTAATGTTGAATTTAGGTACAAAAATGTAGATGCTATTATTTTACAAAAAACTAGGTTGAAAAAACATAGATATATTCTCATAAGCTAACAGTAATCTTTCTGCCATTATAGAAGAAGGTTGGGGTTTGTTGTTGTTGTTTTTTGCTTGTTTATCATATCTATTAAAGGTCCATTGCATTATGGTTCCACCACATAAACCATGTTACTAAGCAAATTTCACTGCTACAGAGTTGAACTTGGAAACAGTCTTACCAGGATGATAAAGCTTCAGAAACAATCTCTGTCATGACTAAAATCCAAGGCCATAATTCATGAATAGTATTGAAACTTTTTTGTGATAAAGCTCGCTGAGCTGTTACACAAATAAATACATAAAGCTTTAAATGAATAAATTATGCAAATACATGCTAATGTGTACATAAATTAACAGAGCATAATAAGGAGAAGCAAGAAAGCAGATTTTATTTTTTTCTGCACTTTCAAAATATGTGAGTGATATTTGCTTTCAGAAGAACAAACTCATTTAGACAGAGAGTTTACAGAGCCAAACAAACACGAATCAGCATTGAAACCCAATTTTACGTTCAGCAAAGAAGGGAGATCTGTCTCTTGACTCAATAGGCAGAAACCAATTAAATTAGGCAAACTTGAAAACATGAAAACAAATCTGTTCTAATACACACAAAAAAAAGTTTTGGGGCATCTAAACTTGTGCAAAGTGAGCCAAGGGAGGTCTGGCAAGATCAAATTCAATTCTGGAATATTGTCATGGGACATAAGATGATAACAAATGTTATATATTGTAACACCTCCGAAATGAAACACATGGCATTCATATGTCTGGGAGCAATTTGATACCAACTGTGCTATAGAAATCTAACACTGTTCTCTTGGAGAACTGGAATAAAAGCCCAGGATTCTATAAGAGTCAAATGAAAAAAGACTCAGATGTACCCATGAAAGGGTCATAATAGGGACGTCTTGAATGTTTTAACAATTCCATTTTTGTATTTGCAAATTCTGATTCCCTCTGAAATCAGCAAATTAGAATGAATCCATAGGAAGTTCTATTTCACTGAAGTACTTCAAATATTTTAGAAATATTTATTATGCCCAATATATTGTTCTATATGAGTTAGAAACAAGTCCTATTTGAAATATGAACAGCTACAATTACACTAATCTGAGAATTATATTTGGGACATTCAAAATATTAAAGGGATGTTTTTCAATATATTGGAAATCCAAACTTCAGTAGTTCTTATGATACCATTAAATAAAACAGTGTTCCTAGTATACATTATCATGTACTTTCTTGGAAACCCCAGTTGTACAAAAATGATAATTAAAAAACCAAAAACCACTTTTTCCCCTAAGCAATCCAGTCATCAATTGCTTCTCTTTAGATCATGTTTTATATCCAATTTAATAAAATGAATGGATTTGTTTGGGATGCAAAATAAACAGTCAAAATCCCTTTAAAATATAAACTATTTTCCAATCTATCACTGCAAAAATGCAGTCACTTTTGTGATCTCTGGAGATATCAGTAGTTACTATAAAATGACTTTCCAGTTAATTACCTGTTTAGAAAAGAGAAGAAACTAGAATTCCCAGGGTTTGAATCTGTAACTTCAATGCCTGCCTCATTCCATGGAGTATGCTAATACTATAATGTCTGCCACCCAGGCTGCCAGGCAGTGGCCCCATCCAACACCTTGCTCTCTAGGCCATGTGTTAGAGGCAATATGGAAAACTAGAAAGAGAAATGAGTTTAATCTTAATTCTCTCAATCCCATGTGGAAGCCCCCAAGATTTAAAGAATAGCTTCCTAGTTGTCTGAAAAGAAATTCTAGATTACTAGAAATTAGGAAAGAGTAGGTGGATAAATTTGGAATATATTTTAAATTCAACCCTTACTTTACTCTTAGGTCTCTATTTATATCCACATATAAATTGTCATGCAACACACAGCTTAATAGAATAGTGGTGGAGCCATACATTCAAATAAACATTAGACTTATATGGCATGCTCCACAATTACATGAAACAACATATTATGTACCATTTCTAAAAAAACAAAAATCACCTGACATTTCTACTATCTTCATTGGAGTTACTGTGCATTTGAAGTATGTTTCATGGCCTTTCCAATCTGACACGTACCAGATTAACTGGAAAAAAAAACGTGTTGGCTCATCATGTGTGAGGAAGTACTTTGGGGGAATGCTGTAGACCAGGGGTGTCAAACTCATGATGACACGTCATCATGGGACGTATCACAATTTCCCCTTTGTTAAAATGGGGGTGGGGGTGGCCAGCGCGTGATGCATCCAGCCTGCGGACCGCGAGTTTGACACCCCTGCTGTAGACCACCAACAATAAGATAATTTCCCTGTGCTGTCATGCAGGCTTTTATTATTTTTTTAAAATGCTTTAAAAGCTTAGTTGTTAACCTCTAACTTAACACCAATCACCAAAGGTGTACTATATGCATACATATGTCTGTGGCTATTCCTCTCTATGTATCTATGTTTGGAACACTCCTATTGTGAACATTTCTGTCCTGTTTTGCCTTTAGCCACTATTAATTGGCTCCTGTTGTTGTCGGCTGTTCTGAACTGCTGATGAAGCATTGGCAACTACTGATGTCTTTCTGTCTATTTTTCTGGAGAAGAGGGGAAGAAAGGAGTGATGACTGGCTGTAGGATCTCCGTGTCTTTGCTGAAGGGGGGAGGCTGCTGATTTCTGCTTCCCTTTCAACTGTTGTTGAACACACCCATCTGCTGTTGATGTACTGAAGTCCTGTAATGTGAGGATGACCTTGGGAGACAGATGGAAAAGCTGCAGTTTAGATCATTGTCAGGTAAACAGCAGCTGAGTCCACAGAAGGAGTGGGGTGTGGCAAACATCTCAGAAGGGATCTTCTCTAGTATCAGACTATAAAGGTGAGGGGGATGAGAGGTGCATCCAGACTTGTTAATGTAACCTTACAATAAAGTTAGAGCTAGTATTTATGGCTCTGCTTCTTGCCTAGACTACTTCATAAGGCTGACAAGGCCACAACCACTCCTTCTTCACCATAAATCACCTGTTAAGCTGATATTTCTCTGATCTTCCTCACTTTACCAACTGTCCTCCCACATACACCAGCCTTTAGGTGTTAATAGCATTTTGCTTTTGTAATTGGGAACCAGGGGTGGTCCAGTGCTCCTCAAGATGATTTAAACATCCCAGGAGGGAAAGTAAAGGGAATGAAGAGTTCATGCTGGCCTGTCCTAGACTCTCTCCATGAAATGTTGAATGCTCTTCATCTTGTCTTTTTTTAAATTTTTATTTATGACACTTTTAGCCATTTTTCATTCACATAACCTGACTTGAAACACATCTGGAGGACAGTCAAAGAAAAGGTATAGGTGTTATGACCCCTTGAAGAAGTCAACACCATATTTTATTCCTGTAAGCACCGTATTTCATCTTTAAAATTTGAAAAGATTTAAGACTTAAATGGGCCACAATAAATTTTACAGCAATAGTTTTGGAGCCTCCATGATTAATAGTCAGATAAAAGAGTTCATGGCATTGCACAGGGAAGTTCCTAACTTGGGTTGGGAATTGTAAACCTGCACAAAGATGTCTTTGGAGAAACTATACAGAGGCAGTTACAGAAACAAAAGCATGTGTTAAGCCAGGAACAGAGAAAATATGAGAAAGAGACTCAGATTGGCTCTGCCTCCACCTAATTTACAGAGGTATGAAAGGGAAGGAAGAGAAAGCAGATTTTGAATAGTCAGTATTATATAGCCTATATCAGGGGTGTCAAATTTGAGGCCCGCAGACCAGATGCATCACACACTGACCACACCCACACCTGGTTTAGCAAAGGGGGGAAAAGTCACGATACATCACGTGATGGGAACGATACGAGTTTGACACCCCTGGACTATATCAACAAAAGGGTTTCAGTCCAACTTGTGAAGTCTGTTTCCTAACCCTGTCAACCTTGAAGAGTTGACATCAATCTTGAAAGCTTATGTTTTCTCTTCCCTCCCTCTTATAACCTAGTAAATTAAAGAGGAGTCAGTCTGAGCTGTTTTCTCTGTTTCTCAGGCTTACTGTTGTTTCTGTAATCATTTCTGGTTGTTTCTCCAAAATGAAATCCATAGTTCTCTATAAATAACATGTACAAATAAGTAATCCTCCAGCCCAATCTAGCAATAGTTTGGACTCTGCAACAAGATTTCCAAAACTGTGGAAGTCAGTGTTTCCAAAACTGGTCCCACCTCCAAGACTAAATACAAATACTGTATGTATAATAAGCTGCCATTTTTTGTAAGACTTTGGCTTTTCCGAAATACATTGTTCCAGAGGGTCTATATTTTGCAAGTTGGTAAAAGCAAACAGGGATAACATGAGGGTAGATTGCCAACCAACCTTCTAACCCCAGAGATTTTCCTGATGCTTGTATTCCTACAAAATGCTAATTTACAAATAATTGAACCACACTAAACTGAATTAATGCAATTGCCTGAGTCTGCGTAATACATCGCACCATAAACTGGTTATTTAACCAAGCCGGGCTGTGACCCTTTGGGGGTTATCATGGTTTTATCATGTATTTATGTAATTATATTTCAATGGGGCTTGTTAGTTTAATTCTTTTTTAATTATTTATTGTTCTTGTTGTTTTAGTTGTGAGCCGCCCCGAGTCTTCAGAGATGGGGCGGCATACAAGTCTCATTAATTAATAAATAAATAAATAAACTAATCATACGGATTGCTTTTGCACAACACACTGAACTAAAACTACTCTGCTACTTTTTGGCCTGGCATATTGTATGAATAGGGTTTTGAAAATAGATACTTCTTTTTGAAACAGATTGCAAAAGCGCCAGTGTGGTGGTTAAGGCACCAGGCTAGAAAGTGGGAAAGTGTGTGAGTTCTAATCCCTCCTTAGGCAGGAAGCCAGCTGGGTGACTTTGGGCCAAACAGTCTCCCTCAGCCCTAGGAAGGAAGCAAATGGCAAACTACTTCTGAAAACCTTACCCAGAAAACTGCAGTCTAGTCAGTTGCCTGGAGTCAGAGACGACTGGAAGGTACAAACACACACACACACACACAATGCAAGCCACTTTATTTTCTTTCTTTCTTTACCTTACCATATTAATTTATATATGCTGTTTAGAAACCACCCATCTCCCTCACAGAGTGACTCTGAGAAATGTTACTTGTTATTTATCTGAGTTGCAAAAGAATAATAATTTATCCTCATGCTGCCCAATTCTCAGTGACTGAGTGGCTCACAACAATCAAAGAACTTTGACAATAATAACAATAACAACAACAACAATAATAATAATCATAATAAAAAAGCAAATGCAATGAAGTCAGGGGATCTCACTCTCCCTTCAGCCAGACCTTCGCAACTCTTCTAAATAGCAACAAAGAAGAGGCCTTCTACCACAACCTCGTTCCAGAGAGCAAGCACTTCTATAGAGAAGATACACTTCCAGAGTCCTGATAGATCACATTGCTTAATTGAAGGTATCCTGTGCATGCTAACCCTGGAGGTCCAAATCAAATCTGCAGATGCTAGGGGAGCCATGTGATTCCTCAAGTAACCAGGGCCTATGCCATGTAGTTTGTTATAGTAACAAGCCAGCACCTTGAATACCACTCAGTTGCAAACTGACTACCAGTGAAGCTTGCAAAGCAGATATGTTTCATGGATATACTGAGGCATACCCTTTACTACACACACCACTGCATTCTGGAACAATTGAAGTTCCAGGTAGTCTCCAAGGGCAGCTCCATGTACATCACATTGCAGTAGTCAAGCCACCAGGTGACTAGGGCATGACTATCTGAAGAGCACCATGCTCTAGGAAAGTGGGCAACTGGAGTACCAGAGGGAGTTGTGCAAAGATCTTCCTGGCCACAGACGGCATCTGCTAGTCAAGCAGGACCTAAGAATCCAGGAAGATTCCCAATTATGTACCAAACTTGAAGAGAGAATGCTACCCCATTGAAAGTCAAATATCCCCTTGATCACTTAACGAAAGGAGAGCTTTCTGTATTTCTTTGCTACAACTAATGTCACCTTTGTAGGTCAGACATGGCAGTCCTGCAGTCACAATATCTCTTGGCCTCCATGATAGGCAAACAAGTTTCTTTCTCCAATCTTATTCCAATGTTAAATGTGGCAGAATGTTGTGGGAGAGCAAATTATTGGTAATACTGAATACTAGTTTGTTAAAGAGTTTATTTAGGCCAAATGTTAACAGGACAATTTAATACAATTAAAAGGAACTAAAAACAAAAATATTGGACCAGTCTACAGAGTGATGTTGAAAGAAATTATTCCAAGTGCATTAATTCCTTCCAAATGGCTGGTAATGAATCAATAGTATTATACCTAAAACACTGATTCATGGTATCATCTTTTTTTTTTTGATCAGCATAAGCACCATGTTTCTTATTCTGCTTAAATGCACTCGGAGTTCAGATGTATTTGGGGACATTTATGGTGCATTTTATTAGGGGTCCAAGATTGCAGGGTTGTGGCATTTCAATTATGCCACACCCTGCTTCTATGATGTTTACAGATAAATTCTTATTGAACGTCTCATATCTACTTCATTTGAGTACAGTAGCCAAAAATAGTTTATTTATGTATTTTGTTTTAATAGCAAATGTAAGATTTTTAGTGAGGTTGACAGCATTGCCATGTAAGTTCATAAATATTAGCCTGGTTAACAGCAACATTTATCTTACAAAGGCAGGCAGACCAGTTTGGTTCTGGCATGTTTCTTGTTTATTTATTACCCTAATAACAAATGGCCTGTCAAGTGTGCTGGGCCTCAAAGATTATCTAGGTTTGCTGGCACAAATGATTATGAAAATGAGTGGTTAAGGTGTTAAGCTAGGACCAGGGAGATTCAGATCCTGGTCTGTCTTCAGCCACGGAAGCTCACTGAATCTTTGGGCAAATCATGGTCTCTGATCCCATGCAATTCCCCTGGGAGACCTAATTTAATTAATTCTCTTTGTGTTTGCAGACCTTATCCTTTGATATGTGCATTAGGTCTGGGTAACTTATTTCGGGGGTTTGAGGGAGTTTGCTAATTTGATTAACTTGGAGACACTGATTCTCAGATCACTGTGGATTCGGTCCATATTTTAAGGGAAGATGGAAACAGTATAAAGAATAAAATATATTTGGATATAAAACTTCTCATGGAAGGCAGGCAGGAAGGAAGGAAGGAAGGAAGGGAGGGAGGGAGGGAGGGAGGGAGGAAGGAAAGAAGGAAGGAAGGAAGGAGAGAAGGAAGGAAGGAAGGAAGGAAGGAAGGAAGGAAGGAAGGAAGGAAGGAAGGAAGGAAGGAAGGAAGGAAGGAGAGAAGGAAGGAAGGAAGGAGCGAGCTTGTGCAGTTTTGATTTGTTAACCTACTCTGGCTAACTTTTTAATCAAAGTGCATGTCTCTAGTAATTTAGAAAAGCCATAGTTACAGAATTCAGTAATAAATGTATGTTTACCAGATGACCATTAGAAGGCTCTGTTTACATTTAATTTCAAGAGTATTCTAATAGTATATTAAGGCTGTTCATGCTTGGGAAATTAATTTAGAAGCAGTACTTCCAGATCTCACCCAAGCATGATACCTCTGCCCTATTCATTAAAACAGTCTGTCTTTTATAGGGATTCTGTGTGAGCCTGAAACTCCTTAATTAAGAGTTTAAGTAAGAGTTGAATCCTTAAAGCTGATGCATCTTTTCTCAGCTGATACAGAAACTGCTGGGAGGGAGGGGGGTATGCTGTTTTAATGAAAAAGCAAACAGGGGTTTCATTCAAACAAGACCTTCCAAATCATTTTCCAAATATGTTAAGTTTGCATGAAGAGTCAGACGCAAAAGCTTCAGTGAAGAGTTTATTAAGTGACTACAGCTCGAACGGACCCGATTGGCGGGCTACAGCTCTTCTTATAGCCAGCAGCCGTAGTTGCCAGCCAATCAGAGTGCAGGGTTTTCCTGCACTATTTAGTTACAACTTACAAAGCCCTTAATGGCTTGGGTCCAGTACTGCTCTTGCCAGCATTCTCCGAGCCCTGTTCGCTCTCATAGGAGGGGCCTCCTTGGGGTGCCGTAGTCAGATATTGTAGGCTGGCGGTCCCCGGGCTAGGGCCTTCTCCGTGGAGCACCTGCCCTTGGAATCAGCTCCCCGTCGATCTCCGTTTGGCCCCTGACCTCCCCTTCCGCCGCGGACCTAAGACTTGTTGTTCCAGCTGGCCGGCCTTGAATACCAGGGGGTTATTCTTTCTTAAATTATTTGGCTGTTTTTACTTGTTTTAATTTTGTTTATTGTAAATTTTCTTTGTTTTAATGTTCCCGCCTGAGTCTTAGGGCATAGCGGCATACAAGTCGAATAAATAAGTAAATAAATAAATAAATTTAAACCAATCCTAATTGACATTTTACAAGAACAATTCAAACTAAACCAATAACATTCAAACCTACATACATAACACCCCTCCCCACTAGGTTCAGTCCATACCAAACCCCAACCTATCTAATGTATTCTTTTAAATAGGTGGGGCTCTTACGTGTACGTTGAGACCTTCATGGTTCAGATGTTTTAATGTTCTCACCCAGTGAGAGAGAAAATGTGTCTGCTGACATTTCCCTACTGGGACTTCCTGTGAAAGAAGACCCTGTTTGATTGTTAGAATCTGGTCTCCCCTCCCAACCCATCTCCAGCCCAATGTCAGCACCCAAGTCAGGTAGTGATGTACAATCTTCCACTTCTAAGGATGGATTTTGGCATTGTGACAGGTTTTGGAATGGTTCCTGTCATAATGGCTCGTTACACATGGGGTTGATTCTTGCTTGCTGATTTTCCTCCTGTTCCTCCCCTTCCCCCCTAGAATTGACATCAGGTGAGGGAACTAGAGAGGAACAAGTGCGATGTTCCTGAGAGAACCTGGATCTAAGTTGATCAATGTGCCTGCTCCAGAGGAGTCCATCCTCTGTTTGCACCCTGTAAGAACGAGGGCCTGTGATCTGAGTTATCTCAGCAGGAATCCACAAAGGTTCACCCATAAGGTTCTTAGCATAAACAGAATCACCCACACTGAATGTGCAAACTTTGGAAGTGGAATCTAGTGGTGCATTGGGTGCATAAGTGGGATGAAGGCAGTCAAGGGAAGACCTAAGTTTTCTACCCATCAACAACTCTGCTGGGATAAGTTATTAGATGGGTTAGGAGTGATGTGCTGAACACTAAGAAGTTTTTCAACTTTCTCAGTGATGTCCCCAGGACCCAGTTGCTGAAGCTTCTCCTTGGTAAAATGTACCATGCGTTCAGCCCGGCCGTTAGCCGAAGGGTGCCCAGGGGCAGTAAGGGCATGTCTGATACCCTGTTGTGCTAAATAGGATTCAAAGAGGTTGGATGTAAATTGAGGGCCATTGTCAGAGACAAGAACATCAGGTAACCCGTGGGTTACAAGAAAGTTTTTTGAGCTGCTTGATGACAGCATCAGTTGTGGTGGATGTCATGGGAAACACCTCTAGCCATTTGGAATATGCATCTACTATAATAAGAAAGGTGTGCCCTCTGGTAGGGCCAGCAAAATCAATGTGAATCCTGGACCATGGGCCCCTAGGACATTCCCATTCCTGTGTGGGGGCGAGAGGTGGGGCAGGCCTGACTACCTGGCAATTGGGACAAGATGCAACCCAGTTTTCAACCATTTTGTCAATACCTGGCCACCATACATAACTCCTGGCCAATCCCTTCATCCTTACAATACCAGGATGACCCTAATGTAACATTTCCAAAACCTCTCTTTGCAGTTTTGCAGGAATAACCACCCTGTTACCCCACAAAATACATCCTCTTAATACAGATAATTCAGTTTGCCTGGACTTAAAAGGTTGGGCAAAGCGAGGTAGATCTTGAAGAGGCCAACCTTTCTTAATCCAGCCTATAACAGGAGCCAACACAGTGTCTTTGGCAGTCTCTCTGGCAATTTCAGCAGCATGAACTGGAAGCTTGGCAACAGTTTCTAGGAAAAAGGTGTGTGTTTCATGTTCAAAGTCCTCCTTGTGGTAAGGAAGTGGGCAACGACTCAGTGCATCAGCATGTCCAATGTCCTTGCCAGGCTTGTGGATAAGTTTGTATGAATAAGCAGCAAGAAATTCAGTCCACCTCAGCATTCTTGGTGACAGGATAGTGGGTGTAGGCTTGTCTCCTGTCACAATGCCTAACAAAGGTTTGTGATCTGTAACAATGGTAAATGTTCTCCCATACAGATATTCATGAAATTTCCTAACAGCTGCAACAACTGCCAATGCCTCCTTGTCCAATTGGCTGTAATTCCTCTCTGCTTTGGTCAAAGTGCGAGAGTAAAATGCAATAGGGGCTTTTCTCCCACTGGGAAGCCTGTGGCTCAAAACACCCCCACACACACTCCAAAAGGGGATGTATCACAAGTCAGCACAACAGGCAAATTCTCAGAGAACTGTATCAGTACAGCATCAGACGTGATTAGTCTTTTAATACTGTTAAATGCTGATTGTTCCTTCCTTCCCCAGACCCAAACAGAATTTTTATCAAGTAATCTGTGCAATGGTTCAGCAATGGTTGCCTTCTGAGGTAGGAACATGTGATAAAAGTTAATAAGTCCAAGGAAAGCTTGCAAATCTGTTTTGCATTTAGGTCTAGGGGCTTCTTTGATTGCTTTAACGTTGGCATCTGTAGGGTGGATGCCATGCTTGTCAATCATGTAGCCCAGGAACTCAACCTTGTCAGTTTTAAGAGTGCATTTTTCTTCCTTGACTTTTAACCCCGCTTTCCTGAATCTGGTAAGGACTTCTCTGAGTCTTTCTTGAAGCTGAGTGTCATTTTCAGCAGAGATTAACACATCATCAAAGTAAGGCACTACCCCTGGCAGTCCTGGAGCATAGCATCCTTCCATAAGGCTTTGGAAGATGCCTGGTGCCACACGCTACTGCAACCTTTGTACTTTGAAAGCACCTCTATGAGTCACAATGGTTTGGGCCTCTGCAGTGGCATCATCAACTGTTAATTGTTGATATGCCTGGGCCAGATCCAATTTGGCAAAGACTGAACCCCTGCCAACTGAATGTAACAGATGATGCACCACTGGAACTGGGTATGTGCTCTGCTGCAGCACATGGTTCAGTGTCCCCTTATAGTCTCCACAGATTCTTACTGACCCATCAGTCTTGACTGGTGTGACTATGGGTGTCTCCCACCTGGAGTGATCAGTGGGCTCTAAAACCCCTTGAGCTATTAATTTGTCTAATTGTGCATCAATTTTTTCCTTTAAAGCAAATGGGACCCTTCTGGGCTTTAAACGAATTGGGGGCACCCTGGGATCTAGGTTGAAAGTGATAGGGGTCCCCATATACTTGCCCAATCCTTCGCTGAAGACCTCTGAAACTCAGACTTCAAGGCCTCCTCCCATTCAGATTGCTCACGTGATTGATGCCAGTCACCTCGATGCCTAATGGATTGAACCACTCAAGTCCCAGCAAGCTTGGGCGATCCTTGTCCACGATGGTCAGGGGCAAACGCTTGGTGTGGCCTTTAAACTTCATGTTGAATTCTCTTGTTCCAACTACTGGAATCTTGTTCCCTTGGTAGTCTTTAAGAGTCAGTGCTTGCTTCTGGAAATGTTTCTTCTGAATGTTGGGAAGTAGCCTGTAAATAGTGTCCCATGACACCATAGATAAATAGGAGCCTGAGTCCACTTCCATTTGGCAAGGCCTTCCTTCAATGAATACCTTCACATGTACTTTTCTGCTTCTCAAGGGTGAAGAATGACCAATGGTGATTGTTTGATGAGTTTCATTCTTTCCATTTGCTTCTGAGTTGTGCCCCATTTTCTCACTGAAATTGTTGGGCTTGAATTCTTTCACAGAAAATTTCTTCCTACTAGGTGGAGTTCTGGATGATTTGCAGGCTCTTGCTAGGTGACCTTTTCTCACAACGTAGGCAAATGGTGTCTAAAAACTTGCATTCAGTGCGGGGGTGGCCCCCCCACAGCCTCTGCAATAAAATTCTTGCCTCTTTTTTCCAGGGTCTTTCCTTTTCTTCTCCATTCTGAGTCTAAAAATTCCTTCTTCCACCTCACTGCAATCTGAATCAGAGTCTATTTGCTCGCAATGGGTTGTTGTGGATTTTTCCACATCAGAATGGCTTGAGGCCTTGTTAATCTTTTTCATGGCTGCTGCTGAGGACTTGGTGGCTTCCGCTGAAACAGCTTCCTCTATGGCCTCCTTAAACGTGATCTTAGGTTTCATTAACAGTTTGCTTTGTAAGACCTTATCTTTGAGGCCTAGAACAAACCAATCACGCATGGCCTCTTCTAAGTTGGTAAAGTCACAAGCACCCCCAATGTCCCTTAAACTTGCCATGAAGTCGTTAACATTTTCGCTTTCCCCTTGATCCCGACGATAAAACTCGTGTCTCTTAATGAGGCACAATACTTGTGGGGCATAATGGGCTCTTAAAAGCTTTTCTAAATCAGGCCATTCCATTACCTTCATGTCTGCAGCTCCCGCCAATGCCTTCGCCATCTTGAAGACTGCCGGACCACAGTGTGTAAGGAAGATCGCCCTCTTCCGCTTCTCGGAGATGTCGGCGAGGTCGTTTCCTTCCAAATACATTTGGAAGCGATCCGCATACGATTCCCAGTCTTCTGCCGCCGGATCGAACGGGGCTGGGGGGGTGTTCAGCGCAGCCATCTCACGCTTCTGCTTGTCTTCTGCGTCATCTCCTCTTCAGGGGAATCCCACCTTCATTGCCAGTGTTAAGTTTGCATGAAGAGTCAGACGCGAAGAGCTTCAGTGAAGAGTTTATTTAGTGACTACAGCTCGAATGGACCCAACTTGGCTGGGCTACGGCTGCTACTTATAGCCAGCAGCCGCAGTTGCCAGCCAATCAGAGTGCAGGGTTTTCCCGCACTTTTTAAACCAATCATATTTGACATTTTACAAGAACAATTCAAACTAAACCAATAACATTCAAACCTACATACATAACAAAATATGTACAGGTCTATTGCATATTACTGAAGTTCTTCGTAAGATCAACTAAGTGAACTAAAAATATTCACCGTAGTGCTTGTCTTGATAGAAAATGCTTCAGGCACCAGGAGAATTTAACAATGAAGTTAATATTTTAGTCGAAATTAAAATTGGGCCAAATATTTTCTCATAGTTTTGTCCGCACTATCTGATTGATCTATTGCCAGAATGGGAAAAATAGGCATTTTTGAGGGCATGAACAGAAGACCCTGTTCTATATTCACCCCATTTCCCATCAACCTCCAAGTGCATTTTCCTATTGCAGTTTTAAACAGTTATGCTCCCCTTATGTTTCTTCAAGCATACTTGTCCATTCTGGTTGGCAGGCTTTACTTCATTACAGGGGAATCAGGTGGTTCTCCAGTTATTTCTCAGAGGGAGAACATGTCCGCAAATGAGTCAGTAATTACTGTGGTGTCTAATATTTGCTAAGAATTTCATTACAGTTTACAAATGCAAAGATAAAGAAACTAATGCAAACTAAGAAAAATACCAAAAGAAAAGAAAAAAGTGAAGTGGAGAGAAAAAAGAAAATAATAAAAGAAGAAATATATATGTAATGTTATAATATATGATATGATGTGATGTAATAATATAATAATATAATAATATATAATATATATACCATAAGATAAGATAAGATAAGATAAGATAAGATAAGATAAGATAGGATAGGATAGGATAGGATAGGATAAGATAAGATAAGATTTCTTCCCTTCCTTCCTCCAGGTAAGTATAAAAAAGACCTCTTCTTCACATAACTCATTCCTTATCCAATAATCAAATTATAAAAGCTCGCCATTAAGTCTTAATTAGCAAAAGTTTATTATGACCACCAGAAATAATAATATACTGTATCTATTAACCAAATAAATCCATTTTTTATTCCAACTTACCACTTTCTCTAAGAAATAAAGCAAAAAAACATCTCACCGTTTATAAACAGATCTTTAGATCTTCATCATTCAAAAAGACATTAATTAATTAATTTATATCAGAAACCACAACACATCTATTTCATCTCTGGTCAAATAAGCTCACTTTATATTTCTTCCTTTCCTTTTTAAAAAGTTTGATATTTAATTCCATCAAATAACATCCCACAAGTTGGTTCCGTATCATTTTCTCTTTCTCTCCTTTCAGGAACAACTTCAGTAGTTAATGTAAATCCAAGAGAAGAAGGCTTTCCAAATCATCCTTCTGATTTGTCATTTATATAACAAGTTCTCCAGGTGTGATGAAAATTGCCCTTCGGAAGGCTCTTAACATCCAGAAAGTCAATAAAAAACTTTCTAAAGTTGTTAAGAGAGGAAGTGGGCAAATCCAATATCCATTAGGAAGGTACAAAATCACAGTTTAGGCAGGATGATTTTTCCCTGGCTCCCAGAGTTCTCAAACTCACTTTGGATTACAATTTTATGATCTCTTTGTGGGAAGACTCTGTATGGAGCAAACTTGTGGGTAATCCTAGTCCTCCCCTTTGATCTAAAAAGGAGTTCTGAGGAACCAATCTCTTCATCAGCTCTTCTTATTCCCACATCAGCTCTGCTCTTGCAGAGCTATCTTCAGTCCACCATTACTTTCCCTGAGGTCCCCGGTGTCTAATATTTTCTGATGCAACTTTTAGCAGAAATTATAACACACCTGCCTTTTAAAAAGGAGGCTAAATTTCCCTATACAGTAATCCGCATTGCAGTTCTTTTTCCCTAGCATGGATTCTAACTCTTCATAAATAATATTTTTAGGGACTGGGAAAGTCATGGAATTTATTTGTTGTAGCTATATCCTTACAGTTAAAGTTACTTGGTCCTGAGTTTGAAATGTTTAAAAATAAATTCTTCAGCATTGGCCAAATAACTCCGTACTTTTTAGTTTCCAAAAAAAATCAGCAGTATATTTCATATTACGACAATTTATTCTGCAGTGTGATTACATGTTGGCAGCCATCCCTGATTAGGATTTTAGCAGGAGCTAGCAGTAGTTACGTTGAATATGGTTTTTACTAGATGGAGCACAATACCATTGATTGGATGCCAATTATATTCAGCATTAACTCCAACTCTTTAAAAATATCACAAAGGAAGTACCATTAGACATTTCTAATTGCACGGATGAACATTGCATGTTGTGACTTTAGATTTTACAGTCTAAAAAGCAATGAATATAGCATGTTGGAACAAAACCATTAATCCCAGTCATTATTAAACATTTTCCTAAATGACAGTAGTGGCTTCTTTTGACTTTGCATTGCTCAACAAGGTAAAAAACAGCATGCCACACCAAATATTTGTGGTAACCAATGATTTTCTGAGATCTGATAAATTCTCTGGAGGGGCATATTTGCACAAAGGTGCATCTAATACTTTTTAATTCAATATTTGGTAAATTCAAAGCCCACAATGTGGTTTTCTGATTAGTAGCTTATCATTTTACATTCATAATTGCATGTATTTACAATGGGTGGTTGGCTGCATGTGGGCTTCAATTAATGAAATATGAATTAAACAGTAAGCACAAAACATGAGTATTGCTTAGCAGTAGAAATTTTGAATAAATCTCAGTCCCAATACAATGATATTTTTGCTGAATCCTTTTTTATACAGTATATTTCCATTTTCTCTTTCTGACATCTGCTGGCATTGTTTTGTGTCCTGCCCCATGTTACATATTGTTTGTAACAATATCTCTATTGTATATTTTTCTATTCGGAACATGAATACCACAATACAAAAAACACTGAGAGTAGAAGTCCTATATAGCTCCATACACAACACTGTCATGGTAGTGTATATACAATGGGATTCCATGTTCTAAGAGAACCACATTTTCCCTCATTTATTCCTATAATTGCTTCCCTCAAGCCTTATGCCAATGTAGTCACTGTTCACCTACATGATTTTCAAGGCAAGTGGGCCTTGACCTCTGCTTTGTTCTAATTTGTGTAACCATAGTGAGTAGCTTCTTTGTTTCTTTCAAAGGAAATCATAGTGGCCAATGATCATGAAAAAACAAGGTTAGAAAATCTGAAATGGAACATTTCAGACAATGGCTTGTTTTCACAATTCTCATATTAGAGTTAGAAAAAGACATTGAAACAGCTAACTCACTGCTCACTCCAGGAATTCGATTCTGAATGGCTCAAGGTTGACTCAGTCTTCCATCCTTCCGAGGTCGGTAAAATGAGGACCCAGATTTTTGGGGCCAATAGACTGACTATAAACTGCTTAGAGAGGGCTGTAAAGCAGTGTGAAGTGGTATATAAGTCTAAGTGCTATTGCTATTATAGATATATCTATTTACTATTTCCTGTAGTAGGAAAACTGAAAGCAGAAAAGTTCAGAGCAGCATCGTAGAACACTGTTTTGTGTTATCCTCATGGCAATTCTTTTAAAGCAGGAAAGGGTTCAAGATTGGCTATGTGCAACATAAGCTGTATGTGTAGAAGGAATAGTTGGTATATTTACAAGTTGGTCAAAAACTGGATCTCTACTTGATCAAGTCACAGTGATCAAACTTCAGGGGAAGTTTGCAAGCACAGAAGATTCTATGCAGGGATGTTGGGAGGACATTTGCTCTCAAACATATTATCTCACCAGGGTATAATTTAAGTTGCCTTTGAAATATATCATGCAGAAGTAGGACATGTTTTAAACCAAAGGGTTGCACCATAAAAAACCCTCAATAATAACAGAATGTTAATGAGATGGCATCACCAGAACAACAATGATCAAAGTATTAGTGCCTTTATTGGCTTTGGGCAGTTTTTAAACAAAAAATAGAGGCACTGGCTTATTGTATCTATTTTGCTTATAATTCCCTTTAAAAAAAGAATAGAATGTGCTGAGAAAACAAAAGATTGGTACCAACATTTATTGGCTTACCATCAACTTCTATGGAACAATCTTCTGAGACCAAAGGGCCTTAACTTTATGTCTGACTAGGAACTAGTATCAGAGCTGTCTTATCTTGCCTGTCTGGATGACTGATGACTAAAAAGCAGTTGGCAAATTATTAGAAGACAATATTTCCAGAAATTGTGCTGCACAACATATCTAAGGTCTGAAGACAATACACTTAAAGTTTTTATCATGAACCAACTACATATTTTACTCATACTTAGTGCTATATCATGGTTATTCTTTCAGCTCCTAAATTTATGGTTCACTGGCTTGAGCTTCTGTTGTTAACTATTTAAGGTGTGCATTTAAAAAATGTATTTTGTTCCACACATGGAAGAAGCCTCTGTGGCTCAGAGGATGGACAGTCCTATGAAAGTTGCAGTTCTTCTGGACTGAAATCTGGGAAATACTTTTACTGTTTACCAAAATCAATAGAATAGAGTAGAGAAGAGTAGAGTAGAATAGCGTAGCATAACGTAGCGTAGCGTAGCATAGAATAGCATAGCATAGCATAGCATAGAATAGAAGTAGAGTAGAATAGAATAGAACAAGGCTGGTTCATTCCACCTGATTCATTCCACATGCCTTATTTATAGCATGTCCTATGCACTCCCTGTTGACCAAACTTCCACTTTCCTTTTCCTTACTTTGCATTATCCATCACTTTCCCAATTAAACTCGACATTAAACTCAACATTCTCATCTTCCCTCCTTTTATCCCTCCTGAGCTGCCCACCCTTGATTTCTCTGCCACCTTTGATGTTCAGCCAGCCACCTATCCCTTTTCTATTCTTCCTGCATTTTCTTTTCCCTTACCTCTCTCAAACCACTACCATGTCCACAGCACACTGCCACTTCAAATGGCAGCTCCTGTGTCCAATTCTCTCTGTTCTGGAACTTCTTCATCCCAACCCAAACATGTACATTTCAGTACTGGCCCAGAACTGGCTGTTCTATGAAGGGAATGGCTCTGTGTATGGAACAGTTTGCACACCTCTCCCATCAAAGAATTTAAATAATTTTCTATGTATATAATAATAAGTATGTTCCTTTCAAATGTTGCTTGAATTCCCTTCTTGTAAAATTCATCAAAAATCTAAAGGAAATGCATTACATTTTGTGTTGCACTATAGAGAGCATCAATAGCAACTGTCTAAAATCTCAAATAACAAGGTAATGGAAATGTTCCCAGGTGTGTCTTAAAACTGCCAAGTTCTGACTATCTATGTTGATACTGTATTATAACTCACTTTAGCAGCGTCCATGCATACATGCACACATATCCATCATGCTATTCCCTTTCAGGATAAGAATATAATGCTAACTGCAGAAGTGAATAAGAAATAGTGAACAAAAAAATAAGCAAAAAACATGAGGTAAAGAAATACAAAGAAATCTAGTTTACCTCAGCGGCATTCACTGAAACATTCCATATATTGGTATGTCTTTGCCCATCATTCATATTTGGACCATATCCATCCATTGCTTTATCCACTGCCTTTTGTTCTTCCTTTATTTAGGATTTCATTATCTCTATCCACCAATGACTTTCTTGGTCTTTCCCTTCCTCATCACCTATTTATTCTTCCTTCATAAATTTCTTTTGTAATTTGATCCTCTTCACTCTCTCTCTCTTATCGAATCACTTCAGCATACTTTTTTCATTGGACTCACACTCTCCTTTGTACTCAAACTTAATCTTTCAGCACCCATTCATTCTTCACTCAGACTTTTTTTTACTCTAGACACTTTCTAAGTATCCCATTCCCACAGCATACGAATTACTTATGTGTTTCTCTGATATTCCCAGATGATTATAAAACAACTGTTTGTTTATATAACAAATGGGAGAAACCACATTTTATACATGGCTATTTTCATTTCTTTTGACATTCTTTACTATAAACTACATATTAGGCACTGCTTTTTTAAACCAGCATTGCATGTACTGAAATTTCTCCATTCATTTTTCCATCTTTAGTAAATTTTCTGACAAGTTCCACAGACTCATTTTCTTGCTTTGTTTTTTTTTCATTGTAACTTGCAATTGTTCACTCCATTGTCCCTGTTAAACTTAATTAGCTTAGTCTTTGATACATTAATTTTCAGATCCAAAACTCGTTGTAACCTAACTTTCACTACAAATCATTCAAGTTCTCAGCCAACAATCCAGTGTTTATTTGCATATGAAAGTACACATAAATTCATGTTTCCAAACAACACGAGCCTAGTGCCACCACAAGCATTACTTATTCATTTTATCTATAAGTTCTATAAACAACTATAGGACATTATACATCCTTGCTTTCTCCCTTTTCAAAGGTGAACAATTCACTAAACATTCCATTTATTCTCACACATGCTTTATTTCCATGATATATTGTTCTTATGGCATTCAGCAATCAGCGATAGATTCCATATTCTCACAGAACATTATATAATTCATGCCTGTTGACTTTATCGTATGCTTTCTCAAAATTGACAGACTGCATAAACTTTCTTTCTCATATTCATCCATTTCTCAATGTTCCACTGAAGAGCAAAACTCTTATCTGTACAACCTCTGTCTCCCACACTGCATTTTGTTCATTGTTCATTTTTACCTGACATATCTCTTTTGTTTGACTTCTGCCAAATACTTTCTCAGGCACATTTAACCAAATAATATTCCTGTAGTTTTTGCACTCACTCTTTCTACCTTTCCCTTTATTCATGGGAATGGTGTCAGCCTTCTTCCAATCATCAGGCAGAGATGCAATCTTTGCACATACATTAAAGAAGTCAAAGAGCTGCTCCATAAGCAAGCCATATCCAAATTTTCTTCAGTTACACTTCTGCACCTGCAACCATACATTTTTCCAGCATTCCCACAGCATTTATGACTTCTTTTCTTTCATTTTTTTTCTCAGATTCTAACATTGATAATATTGTTTCAGTTCTTTGGTCTATCAACAGTCTTCCAGTTTCAGTTCAATTTAATTTAATTTCAGTTTAATTTCCAGTTCTTTTTTCAATGTTATTTTACTAGTGACTCTGTTCAGCCTTCACCTACTGAGTTTTTATTTTCATCAAAATCTCTCTGTGTTTTTTTTCTTTTTGTCTTAATCATACTTTGCTCTATTTGATTTACATTCTTAGCAACTATCTTTTTTCTTGTTGTATAATGCAAGCAATTATTTAACTCTTTGGAGAAAAAATACAGGGAATATGCTTTAAATTCAAGATATTTAGACAAACAGAAGTAGGCATGAAGTACAAAATACAGAAATACTGAAGCATGCTATAAAAAGAATACCTGAAATGGATTGCTATAAAAATAGGTCAGGTTTCACTGACCTATGACATTTAGTGTCGGTGGATGAAGAAGCTGATAATTTTCAAAGTTGAAATGCTGAACACCCAATGAAACAAGAACAGAGTTGCAGGTTTCCCTTTCTCTAGATGTTGTGTGGGTCAACTTCTGCTGGGTGTATTTAGTAGTCATAAATGGTTTATGTTCTAGCCTAATGAGATCTGAAAGCATAAGTGTTATGTATGTAGGTTTGAATGTTATTGGTTTAGTTTGAATTGTTCTTGTAAAATGTCAAATATGATTGGTTTAAAAAGTGTGGGAAAACCCTGCACTCTGATTGGCTGGCAACTGCGGCTGCTGGCTATAAGTAGCAGCCGTAGCCCAGCCAAGTTGGGTCCATTCGAGCTGTAGTCACTAAATAAACTCTTCACTGAAGCTCTTCGCGTCTGACTCTTCATGCAAACTTAACACTGGCGACGAAGGTGGGATTCCCCTGAAGAGAGACGACGGAAGACAAGCAGAAGAGTGAGATGGCTGCGCTGAACACCCCCAGCCCCGTTCGATCCGGCGGCAGAAGACTGGGAATCGTATGCGGATCGCTTCCAAATGTATTTGGAAGGAAACGACCTCGCCGACATCTCCGAGAAGCGGAAGAGGCGTCTTCCTTACACACTGTGGTCCGGCAGTCTTCAAGATGGCGAAGGCATTGGCGGGAGCTGCAGACGTGAAGGTAATGGAATGGCCTGATTTAGAAAAGCTTTAAGAGCCCACCCCACAAGTATCGTGCCTCATTAAGAGACACGAGTTTTACCGTCGGGATCAAGGGAAAGCAACGTTAACGACTTGTGGCAAGCTTAAGAGACATTGGGGTGCATGCGAGTTTAACAGTTTGGAGGAGGCCATGCCAGAGTTATTATTAAAACCTAAGATCACGTTAAAAGAGGCCATAGAAGAGGCCTCCTCAGCAGAAGCCACTAAGTCCTCAGCGGCAGCCATGAAGAAAATTAACAAGGCCTCAAGCCATCCTGATGTGGAAAAAGTCCACAACAACTCATTGAGCAGATAGATTCTGAATCAGACTGTAGTGAGGTGGAGGAAGGAATTTATAGACTCAGAATGGAAAAAGAAAGACCTGGGAAGAAAAGGCAAGACTTTTATTGCAGAGGTTGTGGGGGCACCCCCGCACTGAATGCAAGTTTCTTGATACCATCTGCCTTCGTTGTGAAAAAGAGGTCATCTAGCAAGAGTCTGAAAATCATCCAGAACTCCTCCACACAGAAGAAAGTTTCCTGACAAGATTCAAGCCCAACAACTTCAGTGAGAAAATGGGGCAACTCAGAAGCAAATGGGAAGAATGAAACTCATCAAACAGTCACCATTGGTCATTCTTCACCCTTGAGAAGCAGAAAAGTAAATGTGAAGGTACTCATTGCCAAATGGAAGTGGACTCAGGCTCCTATTTATCTATGGTGTCATGGGACACTATTCACAGGCTACTTCCAAACATTCAGAAGAAACATTTCCAGAAGCAAGCACTGACTCTTAAAGACTACCAAGGGAACAAGATTCCAGTAGTTGGAACAAGAGAATTCAACGTGAAGTTTAAAGGCCACACCAAACGTTTGCCCCTGACCATCGTGGACAAGGATCGCCCAAGCTTGCTGGGACTTGAGTGGTTCAATCCACTAGGCATCGAGGTGACTGGCATCAATCACGTGAGCAACTCGAATGGGAGGAGGCCTTGAAGTCTGAGTTTCCAGAGGTCTTCAGCGAAGGATTGGGCAAGTATTGGGGACCCCTATCACTTTAACCTAGATCCCAAGGTCCCAATTGTTTAAGCCCAGAAGGTCCCAATCTGTTTAAACCCAGAAGGGTTCCATTTGCCTTAAAGGAAAAATTGATGCACAATTAGATAAATTAATAGCTCAAGGGTTTTAGAGCCCACTGACCACTCCAGGTGGGAGACACCCATAGTCACACCAGTCAAGACTGATGGGTCAGTAAGAATCTGTGGAGACTATAAGGGGACATTGAACCATGCTGCACAGACGCATATCCAGTTCCAGTGGTGCATCATTTATTACATTCTTGGCAGGGGCACAGTTTTGCCAAATTGGATCTGGCCACAGGCATATCAACAACTAACAGTTGATGATGCCACTGCAGAAGCCCAAACCATTGTGACTCATAGAGGTGCTTTCAAATGTAAAAGGTTACAATTTGGAGTAAGCGTGGCACCAGGCATCTTCAAAGCCTTATGGAAAGAATGCTCCAAGGACTGCCAGGGTAGTGCCTTACTTTGATGATGTGTTAATTTCTGCTGAAAATGACACTCAGTTACAAGAGAGACTCAGAGAAGTCTTACCAGATTCAAAAGCGGGTTAAAAGTCAAGAAGAAAAATGCACACTTAGAACTGACAAGTTGAGTTCTTGGGCTACATGATTGACAACATGGCATCCACCCTACAGATGCCAAGGTTCAAGCAATCAAAGAAGCCCTAGACCTAAATGCAAAACAGATTTGCAAGCCTTCCTTGGACTCATTAACTTTTATCACATGTTCCTACCTCAGAAGGCAACCATTGCTGAACCATTGCACAGATTACTTGATAAAAGTCTGTTTGGGTCTGGGGAAGGAAGGAACAATCAGCATTTAACAGTATTAAAAGACTAATCACATCTGATGCTGTACTGATACAGTTCTCTGAGAATTTGCCTGTTGTACTGACTTGTGATGCATCCCCTTTTGGAGTGGGGGTTTGAGCCACAGGCTTCCCAGTGGGAGAGAAGCCCCTATTGCATTTTACTCTCACACTTTGACCAAAGCAGAGAGGAATTACAGCCAATTGGACAAGGAGGCATTGGCAATTGTTGCAGCTGTTAAGAAATTTCATGAATATCTGTATGGGAGAACATTTACCATTGTTACAGATCACAAACCTTTGTTAGGCATTGTGGCAGGAGACAAACCTACACCTACTATCCTGTCACCAAGAATGCTGAGGTGGACTGAATTTCTTGCTGCTTATTCATACAAACTTATCCACAAGCCTGGCAAGACATTGGACATGCTGATGCACTGAGTCGTTGCCCACTTCCTTGCCACAAGGAGGACTTTGAACCTGAAACACACACCTTTTTCCTAGAAACTGTTGCCAAGCTTCCAGTTCATGCTGCTGAAATTGCCAGAGAGACTGCCAAAGACACTGTGTTGGCTCCTGTTATAGGCTGGATTAAGAAAGGTTGGCCTCTTCAAGATCTACCTCACCTTGCCCAACCTTTTAAGTCCAGGCAAACTGAATTATCTGTATTAAGAGGATGTATTTTGTGGGGTAACAGGGTGGTTATTCCTGCAAAACTGCAAAGAGAGGTTTTGGAAATGTTACATGAGGGTCATCCTGGTATTGTAAGGATGAAGGGATTGGCCAGGAGTTATGTATGGTGGCCAGGTATTGACAAAATGGTTGAAAACTGGGTTGCATCTTGTCCCAACTGTCAGGTAGTCAGGCCTGCCCCACCTCTCACCCCCAAACAGGAATGGGAATGTCCTAGGGGCCCATGGTCTAGGATTCACATTGATTTCGCAGGCCCTACCAGAGGGCACACCTTTCTTATTATAGTAGATGCATATTCCAAATGGCTAGAGGTAATCCCTATGGCATCCACCACAACTGATGCTGTCATCAAGCAGCTCAAAACTTTTTGTAACCCACGGGTTACCTGATGTTCTTGTCTCTGACAATGGCCCTCAATTTACATCCAACCTTTTGAATCCTATTTAGCACAACAGGGTATCAGACATGCCCTCACTGCCCCTGGGCACCCTTGGCTAACGGCCGGGCTGAACGCATGGTTACGCTTTTACCAAGGAGAAGCTTCAGCAACTGGGTCCTGGGGACATCACTGAGAAAGTTGAAAAACTTCTTAGTGTTCAGCACATCACTCCTAACCCATCTAATAACTTATCCCCAGCAGAGTTGTTGATGGGTAGGAAACTTAGGTCTTCCCTTGACCGCCTTCATCCCACTTACACCCAATGCACCACTAGATTCCACTTCCAAAGTTCGCACATTCAGTGTGGGTGATTCTGTTTATGCTAAGAACCTTATGGGTGAACCTTTGTGGATCCCTGCTGAGATAACTCAAATCACAGGCCCTCGTTCTTACAGGGTACAAACAGAGGATGGCGCCCTCTGGAGCAGGCACTTAGATCCAGGTTCTCTCAGGAACATCGCCCTTGTTCCTCTCTAGTTCCCTCACCTGATGTCAATTCTAGGGGAAGGGAGAAGCAGGAGATAATCAGCAAGCAAGAATCCACCCCATGTGTAACGAGCCATTACGACAGGAACCATTCCAAAACCTGTCACAATGCCAAAATCCATCCTTAGAAGTGGAAGATTGTACATCACTACCTGACTTGGGTGCTGACATTGGGCTGGAGATGGGTTGGGAGGGAGACCAGATTCTAACAATCAAACAGGTCTTCTTTCACAGGAAGTCCCAGTAGGGAAATGTCAGCAGACACATTTCTCTCTCACTGGGTGAGAACATTAAAACATCTGAACCACGAAGGTCTCAACGCATAAGAGCCCCACCTATTTAAAAGAATACATTAGATAGGTTGGGGTTTGGTATGGACTGAACCTAGTGGGAGGGGTGTTATGTATGTAGGTTTGAATGTTATTGGTTTAGTTTGAATTGTTCTTGTAAAATGTCAAATATGATTGGTTTAAAAAGTGCGGGAAAACCCTGCACTCTGATTGGCTGGCAACTGCAGCTGCTGGCTATAAGTAGCAGCCGTAGCCCAGCCAAGTTGGGTCCATTCGAGCTGTAGTCACTAAATAAACTCTTCACTGAAGCTCTTCGCGTCTGACTCTTCATGCAAACTTAACAATAAGTTCCCTACCATAGTTCTAAAGTCTTCATGTTCTTTTTCTGTGTACCTACCCTTCATCTCTGGATTTTTCCCCATTTTCATTCCACTAGCATTACAGTAATGCTCAGGCAAGACTGGCAAAAATGCTGAAGTGAAGGACAAGATAGCACTGTGTCTTATTCCAGGGGCAGGACCTGACCAGACAGGAAGTTGAATCTTACTTTAGCAACAGCAGTGGGACAGCTTTCTAGGAGAGATAGAGTTTGACTTAAGTGGCTACCAACACCTCAAGGCTGATCCATTGTCCAAGATGATCTCACACAACCTAAAGGTAGCCCAACCTTATAATTAGGTTCAGATACTGTGAGTGTACATCTGGTTGGGGTTTTGTTCATGTGAAAAGCCATGGATCAGCAAAATTTTGTAGCCATGGAAACTTCTGTTCAAATTTGTTAGCAATTCTTCAAGGAAGAGGTGAGACAATGCCCTAAATTCAGAAATCTCACAACATTTTAACATTCTTATTGCAAGAATTTATTTAAATGTGTTTCCCAGCTAGGACCCTCCAGAAGTATAGAATTCCATTTCCAATGTTTTCAAGAAGGGCCATGCTAGTTGAGGAATTCTGAGTGTTGAAATCTATATACCTAAACAAAGGTTGGAAAGGCAATCAATAGACTGTGTTTGGGAATACTGATCCAGCTCATGATTTACTACATATTCAGCTTGCTATGTATTTCAGTATTCTCTATCACGAAAGAGCTCAAATCCATCAAGATAACATGTAATCGACCTGCTGATTTAATTGCATGTAAATGTGAAATACATGCACTGAGGCCAAGAACTCTCCTTTCAAATAAGAAGAGAGAATCTTAATGCACATAATTAGGAGAAAGACTTCTCCAATCTGGGAACACCAGTTTGTGCAGTTCCATTTTCCAACAATTCATAGTGGGTCAGGCAGTTTGCTTGTATCATTCACATTAGTAAAATAAAAAAAGAAGTTTGTTATCCAGGAAACAAAGAAATCTTTGATTCTCTGTAAACGAAGTTTTCTGGAAGTAAAATGCTTGGAATAAGTCTCCAGTGTTGCCAAACATAATGAAAAATAGCAACAACTTTGTCTCCTATAGATGCGAAGCAGAAATAAATCAGAGGAGTATTTTTTTTTCTTCTTCAGAAAGGCTCTGAATTTATTTCTCTCTCCTTACTGGGAGAAAACAAAAATGAAAATGTAAACCTAACATTATTAAGTAATGCAAAGCTGTCACCACTAGCATGCTTTTGAATGATTCAGACCTCAGAGTCAGACACTCTTTTGAGCATTTGGTGGCTAGTTTTTCTCCCTGACAAACTTTTTGCTTCCATCCATGAAAAGGGCCTTCACAACTGATTCCAATCATGGAATGTGTGACAGGTTCAGTCTTTTACATGTCTCTTCCTCAGAATGTACCTAGAAAGGTATCTTATTTAAACACATGGACCCATACCCATTTTTGTGCAGTAGGGTAAAAAAAGAAGGAACCAAAAGTTCCCCATTCAAGCTCCCCAGATAGAACTGCTTTGATTCTCATTTGCCTTCACAGGTCAATTACCAATTACCCTGAAACCAGAATTTCTTCAGCAAAGAAGTTGGGGGAATGGAAAAGGAATTGCTGTAAATTGAATACAAGATATCATTAAATTGGGATAGACTGAGGGTGTACCCATGGGTCTGCCCAGTGTGCTAACCAGAGGCTAATCGTTAGCAGGAGCTTCAGTGCCTCTCTCTGGCTTTCTTTTGAATTGTGATTCATTTGATGTCCAGAAAATGTCTTCAGACAAAAGCACCGAGACAGGTGCAATTATCCCAATTTCCTGCCCTAACCTCTTTGGAAAATTGCATTATTGTATTTCTGTCTAAAGTGTAATTGTTCTAAATACACCATTTTACTTACATTAAAATGTGCAAATCTGATTTAAATTTGTATATTCTTTTGTATTCTTTCTGGGGGTAAGGAGATGCAGTTCCTCTTTTGGTGTGGTATAAGTAGCCATTCTAGAGCCATTTGAAGGAAAGGTGATGGGGCAGATGTTTCACAGGTATTCAGCCTGGAGCATTATTTTTCAGTGTTTGTAATTGAAACGATGGGAAGAAAGAAAAGAGGAGGATCACAGTGGAGGATCTACCAAAATCAGTAAGACTTTTTCTTCCTATCTACATCTAGCTGTAAGTTTAGACATGCCAGGAATTTGCTGAAACTTCCCAATAAACCATTCCTGAGTATGCAGCACAGAGGAACATCTCCTCAATGAAGATGGACTTGGGGAAATTCCGCCAGTATAGAAGGGAACACATTTCCCAGAATGGAAGACATGAAGGAGAGTCACTCAAGAGAGCAATAGGAGGAATACTGCTTTGCTGACCACCTAATCCAGGGAGATATTTTGCCTGTAGATCCTTTAAACTTTGGGCTAAACCTAGGTAATTTAAGTACGCAAAGAAATATGACTCCAATAAGTGGTTAAATGTGGTTTAATAAATAATGAATTTATTTTTAAAAATGTGTGTAAATAAGCAAAGTGGCTCCATTAAAAATGTTGCATGTCCTAAATTTGCTTTGAAGATTTCCTTCCCTCAAGGCAGCCATACAGGCAGTCCTTAATTTATGAATGTTCATTTAACGAGATAGAGATGAGTGACTGGCCCAAAGTCATGCAGCTGGATTTCATGGCTAAGGTGGGACTAAAACTCACAGCCTTCCAGTTTCTAGTCTGGTACTTTATCCACTGGACCAAACTATCTCACTATTTGTGTGTGGGGTGGCAGAGGGTATTCCAAAGTATTTATAAGTTCATAAAGATCACTGTACAAAAGATTCTGAAAACCAACTTATTGTATTAGAAACAGTGAAGTAAATTTCTCCCATTAACCAAATCTGCTACATCTAACACAAATACAGAGAATCTTCTCAATCAAAGCCAAAATTCTGGTGTATTTATTGAAGGTGTTCATTAGAATAGAGATATTGAGGTAGAAAGGATGGTCAGATAATGCTGAAATAATACATGCCAACATAGCCTTTTTCCAGATGTTCTGGAAACTCTTCTTCATGCAGTATCCAATCTGGGTCGACACTGGGACCAGAGGTTTAATCTTCCAAGCTTTCAGAATCTTGCTGGTTAGAAAGAAATTCCCTGAGGATGGGATCCAGCACAAGTCTGAAAGCTTGAAAGACTAAACCTCTGGTCCTGATAACTGACCCAGATTGGATCCTGCAACATTATCCTGGAATATATATAGTTGTTTCATTGGTGAAACTCTTCTGCACAGCTGCAGCAGTGATAGATGGAAATGAAGGCAGCAGTGTGTTCTGCTAATTTATCCTACAACTGGTGGAAATCAAACCTATATAATTTAAAGCTGGAGATCAGGAAGACTCTGGGTTCTTCAGAGTTTTATTCTTTAGTTGGTGGGTACTGTCTGCCTTTATTTCTTGCAACACTTGAACTTCCTGGAAAAAGAACTTGCCCTTCGCTGTGAAGCCTGCAAGTCCTGATCTATCTTGGAACAGACAAGTCCATGGTGTTATGTATGCAGGTTTGAATGTCATTGGTTAAGTTTGAACTGTTCTTGTAAAATGTCAGAAATGATTGGTTTAAAAGTGGAAAACCCTGCACTCTGATTGGCTGGCAACTGCGGCTGCTGGCTATAAGTAGCAGCCACAGACCAGCCAAATTGGGTCTGTTATGAGCTGTAGTCACTAATAAACTCTTCACTGAAGCACTTCGCGTCTGACTCTTCATGCAAATCTAACACATGGCACCTATAGCCTAGACCAGTTTAGCATGATTCTTTCACAGAAAATTGGATATTACAGTGATGAATAAATTTTATTTCTTAAATCACCTCCCCCTCAGCTACAGATATTTCTTGGTTTGGAAGTATGGGCACAATGTCTGGCAAGCCTCAAACTTGAACATTTGGCAGATGAGGGTGATGATAGAGCATGGGTGAAGTGGTAGTCTCTACCGCACCACTTTGGGTCACATGGAAGTTCTCATCATTAATTTCCAACATGACATTGATGAATGTGCCAGTCTCAGCTTTCGTTGTCACTGTGACGTCCAGTGTGGTGGTTTCTAGAGAATCCAGGAGTGACTGGACTTGAGAAGAAATCACCAGAACTACTTTCCACTGGATAACAGAAGCCATCTCTCGAAGGTTGGACTCCTAGAAAGCCATGGCTTGCTGTGCCAGCGGGGAGAATCCAAGCTTGCAGATGGCCTGGCAAAGGGATTTTGTGAATGAATGAATGAGAATTGCTTAGGACTATCCAACTATATCCAACTATACAGACAGGAACCTGCAGTCACATAATGGTCAGAGAAATAAATTTAGGAAAGACCCACCCTAATGGTTCCAATAATTAAAAATGAAAGCAGGAAAATTCTGTTAACATAACTTTACCATAAGACAGATTTCATCTTTCTGTGTTTTCTGTCTGGTTTACCTGGGAGGGCTGACATCAGTCTTCCAGGAGTCATGAATTAAGGAGATGCTTAATTCTTAATTCTTCAGAGTTTGGTCCCAGAAATCTGAAATCTGAAAGCTCTACTTCCCCCAACCCCTATATGTCATCACCCTGCCGAACGTTTAATTCCCACAGCACTGTCTCATTTCTCATCTTCTCATTTTTCTTACTATCTCCTCCTGTTGGTTTCTTATGATTTATCTGTTGTTGTTTGTAACTTATGATTAATGAGTGTAACTATGATTTATGACTTATGACCTATTACTTGCTGTTTACATGTACACTGTGAGTTTATGCACTGGAAACAAATTCCTTGTGTGTCTGACCACAATTGGCCAGTAAAGAATTCTATTCTGTTCTGTTCTTTTCTGTTCTGTTCTTTTTCTTCTGGATCAAGCAGAATCCCCTACTATTCATTAAATATCCACAACACTTAACAACCATGTGAGTCACTTAACAACTGTTGTAATTCAGTTAAAGAGAGGTAAAAATAGTTGCAAAATAGGATCTGATCCCATAATGATTGACTTCACGACCTCATCGCTTAATGATAAAAATCCCAGTCTCAATTGTAGTCATAAATCAAGGACTATTTGTAGATGATTCAGAAGGAAGAACTTTGAACTGACTAGCCACAATAGTCCTAGAAACTAGGATTCCTTTGACATATGTGCTGCATGATCTCTATGACTTAAAAATAGCTTTGGCTTTTACTAGCTCAGCATTTTGACTACCAATAAACCAATATAATGAAACCATGTATTAAAGAGACATTTTGCTAACCTAACGTGAGCTGTTAATGGTTAAAATTCACATGATGCCATTTAGAAATAGTAACCTATATATATTTATTATTATTTATTTATTATTAGTTTTATATATCGCCCTTCTCTGAAGGGACTCAGGGCAGTTTACAGGGCAATAAAAACATATATAACTGTAATGTCCCTTCCAGCACAAAAAATTGCTTTTATTTGGCCTCAGGATATCTGGGAAGAGAATCTGAAACCCTTACAAGAATCTGTGTTTCTTTTAAGTATTCTATGCAGGGCAATGGGATTTCCTACTTTTGTTAAGAAAATATTTTAAGGTCTCTGTAACAGAGATGGAAAACATTGGATGTGGAAAAAACATTTCTATTTGGATTTTGTTGAATGATTAAAGTCTGTTTTCCAAATTTTCATGTTGAATACAAACATAGAATTATGTGGAATTAAACATGATGAAACTTTGTAATAATTAATGTGAACTTTTTTTAAAAAAACCTAAATAATGGACAAATTGGTTTCAGTTTGATATGTGTGTTTTTAATTGGATTTTTTTTTCCTCCAGAAAGTCAGAAATGGTGGGGAAAATGAAATAGAATAAATGCTCCTTTGTCCCTTATCTCTGTTGGAAATGGGCTTAGTCTATTTATAAATATATTAATGCATACGAAACTCTTAACAAAATTAAACTACGGGCATTGTTACCCAGTTTAATGTTTACTAAGTAGAAGTACCGGTATATTTGGAGATAACAAAAAGTAGAAAGAGAAAAAGAAAATGAATTACACAGATTTCCATTATATATACACAGATCAATATACATGAGATAATAATGTTAGAGTCTTAGCACAGCCAACATAGTTCATAGGGTTTTTATTACAATAAATTAGAAAGAACCAAAAAAGAAAATATGATTGGGAGAGAATACTGAAAAGAATAACTAAAAATCGTTCAAGGTTGCCCTAATGACCTCAATCACCCAAGATTGCTTTATAAATGCCAGGAACGAAGTAATTCATGATCTGCAAAATTCATCTCAGAACTGCAGGTGTACAGTAGATGCAGAGAGAAACAGATACAATTCACCTTGTGTAGATGTTTAGAAAAGCTAACTATTTCAGGAAGGTATTTGAATAACTTTGTGGACTTATATATATATGTGTGTGTGTGTGTGTGTGTGTGTGTGTTACTAATTTCTATTAACAAAGACAGTTGTCCCAACAACAGTAGAGATAATTATAATTAATTATTTAATAATTGCTCTTATTTTTACTGTTGCTGTTTTTTTTAATTGTAGGGGTTTTTCTGCAGTCAAAATATTACATATTTGTACTACCTTTTTGAATGTACTTTTTTTTTGCAAATAGTTACCCCACTTATCAATATGACTGAACAAAAGTTGCCCCAAATATAAATAACTGCCTAGTATCATCATAGCAATTGGGGTCACACAGTCTCAAAGATTTAGAAAACCTATCAGTAGACATGTCTATTGAGATTCTCAATCATCCAGGTCATGATTGTCCCAAAGGTGCTTTTCAAAAGGAAATTGGACTTCCTTGGGTTTTTTTCCCTGAAAATGTTTCGCTTCTCATCCAAGAAGTCCGGTTGCCTTTTGAGAAGCATTGCTGGCACTACCAGTGGACAGCCTTAATATATTTGGGGAAGCAGAAGATTCGGTTAGAAATAATCCATTTTTCCCCTTCAGGGATGGGAGAAAAGTTTAGATTATCAGTTAAAATCTACAATGTGATTGGCATAAGAACAACCTATCTTATGAGCAACCTGACACCAATTTTACTAGAGAAGGAAATGCTGGATACATTATTCTAATCTTATTTTAACCTACTGTTCTCTATATCCTCACCGAAACATCTGCTATTTTATATAGTATAGCAAGAGGGCAATGGGTATCAAATTGTTTTGAGCTTGGTACACTTGTAACACGTTCTTGGCTTCATTTGTCCTGGGTCTTGTATCTCAGACTGTATGGCAATCAACTGAGGTTTGCTTCTCCCATCACATAATATTAGTGCAAGCTGCTATGGAGACAGAGCACTCCTAAAAGAGCCCAGGAACAAGGATGGAGAGTGGAGCACCTGTCTCCACTGCAGCTGGATGGAAGAGGAGAGCCCTTTAACTCACCAAATTGCCAACCCTTCACTATTCAAGCAACAAAACTTCACAAAACTGTATGCAATGCACATTGTATAGATTTCAAAAGACCTAATTCTGCAGCATTGATTTAAGCAATGGAGTCTATGTTTCTTAAACAAACTTAATCAAATGCTTTCTGAATACTAAACTATTCTCCTTTTTTTTCAGATTGCATGCAATCTGTAAGACAAATACTTCTAATTCTTTAGCTCATGCCTAGCGTGACTCATCCTATGGGCTTCATTCAATAGAGGACAGAGAATCACCAGCCTTCTTTGAGACTCCAGAAGACGTTGTGAATCAATAAATGAGTTGTAATGTGCATCTCTGAATGCAAGATTCAAGAAAGATGGGTGCGTATATGTTTGGGGTCAGTGGGGTAGGGATAAAAAGTTTCCCAGCACATGGCTCCTGGCATTTGGCTCCAAAGTAGGTTCCTTATAAAGTTTGTAATTAAATTGCATATAAGATTGTATTTAATTGTATTACAGAAAGTACTGGCAGGCTCTCCTAGGCAAAAATGGGAAAGCTATAAACTAATGGCTCATGCTAATAGTACGCAGATCCTCTGTTTTAATGAAAAAATAAGACAACGCTTAAGAAAAGAGCAATATTCATCCACCCCTCCAGATTTCCTCTGTCTTGTTTTTAAGAGTATTTTAATAGGTTTGGGCTTTTTTTTCCTCTTACTACTTTGCTAAGAAACAGTACCATGCTGTTTTCTTTGTCTAAAAACAGAGACTTAGATTGTGGTTTTCAAAGTTCTGACAAGAAGTTGAACTCACATGGAGAAATGGTCCTCAACTGCTTCAGTTATCTCTTTATGGAGAGATAATCTTACCAGCATATGATGGAATGTTTACTTACCTTGGGCCAGTGGTAGTATTCAAAAAAATTTTTACTACCAGTTCTGTGGGTGTGGATTGGTAGGTCTGGTGTAGCTTGGTGGGCATGGCAGGGGAAGGATACTATAAAATCTCCATTCTGGCCCCTGATCTCCGCACCTTCTGCCACGAATTAAAGACCTGGTTGTTCGACCAACCTGGGCTGTGACCCCTCCCTGGGGGGAGGGATGGGTTTTTTTAATGTATTTTTTATTGTCGTGTTTTATATTTGGGCTTGTTTGGTTTAATGTTTTTTTAAAATATTTATTGTTCTGTGTTTTTAGTTGTGAGCCGCCCCGAGTCTTCGGAGATGGGGCGGCATACAAGTTCAAATAAATAAATAAATAAATTCCCACCCCATTCCAGGGGAAGGATACTGCAAAATTCCATTCCCTCCCCACCCCATTAACCTGCTTTCCAGTTCCGTTCTCTTGTGCAGAAGACCCAGCCAATCAGCTGGGACTCGGGAGGCAGAGAATAGATTGGGGGGTGGAGCCAGTCAGAGGTGGTATTTGCCAGTTCTCCAAACTACTCAAAATTTCCACTACCAGTTCTCCAGAACTGGTCAGAACCAGCTGAATACCACCTCTGCCTTAGGCCCTTTTAATATATGTGTGCAAGTATTTCTCATCAGCAGCAAGAAACTGTTTATCTTGGACTGAAAATTCACCAGAGGACAAGAACAAGTTGAATTTGAGCATAGATGTTTCAATAAAAAAGCTAGTTTCTTATATCAAGAACAAATCTATGATATGCATTATTTCCTAAGAAAATGCCTACCATTTATAACAGCAAGGAAGTATTGTTACTATGGTAACCAGATCTAGACTGCAGAAATTGTGACAACCACTAGATGTTGGTAAAGAGACATGTAATGCAGACCTTTCTTTGCTCCCATCTAGTGGTCATCAATATTTCTGAAGCCCATATTTAGTAGTCCAAATTGAAGATCTCCTGGTATTAGGTTGGAGAGAAATGAATATTGAGGTCAACGTTCAGGGGTGTCAAACTGATGGCCCACAGGCCGGATGCATCATGTCATGTGCAGGCCACGCCCACCCCATCTCCATAAAGGGAAAAAAGTCACGATATATGATGGCAACATGGTGTAGTTTAAAGACTGCCTTCCTCATACATGAATTTTCCAAGTACTGAGATCTTTCTTACAGATGATTCTGGAATTAAATCTTTCCCACAGTAACAGCCTGATTCTGCAATGGACTTGGCAGAGAAGCTCAGTTGTTCTTAAGTTTGATGCCTTTTAAACACATGGGAAATATTTTCCCCTAGGCTTTTTTAGATCCTTTTTAGCCCAGGATCTCCAGAAATTCAAGGCAGTTCACATTTTATCCTCTTTAAAAACATCAACTTTTAAGGGTAGATTAGACAGATCAAAACCTGCGCCAAGTCACTCAATGAGTCTCCATTGAGGGCAGACTTAAACCTAGTTCTCTTTAATCCAACATTTTAACCACTACATCACATTGACTGTTTTATAAGCTGCTTCAAAATATTAGGAGTTTACACTAGCAGTACAAATATAGTGAATAATAATGGTTTGGAAATGGGGATAGAAAGCAATTGCTTAATTAGTTATTTAAAGCATCTTAAGTTTGCATCTATTTAGTTCATTTTAAAATTTGAGTGATCTGAGAACAGCTTTCTTCAATGAATGTATGGTATGAAAAGCAGGTAAAGCCAGGGGTGGGATTCAATTTTTTTAACAACCAGTTCTGTGGGCATGGCTTAGTTTGTGGGCATCGCTTGGTGGTAATGTTATTGGCTGGGTGTGGCCATCTCAACATCACTCACATTAAGGCACGCATCTCCTCACCTGGCCTCTCGTGACTGTGGGGATGCTGCAACAGTTGCAAGTGTGAAAAATGGTTATAAGTCACTTTTTTCAGTGCCACTATAACTTTGAATGGTCACTCCACACAAGCAAAGTACCAGCAAAGGAGGGGGGAAAAACTCCAGACGAGTTCCTGAAACAGGAAGTCTAGTCCTGCCAAGAATGTAATAAGGGTTAACAGAGAGGCAGTTTCTGTAAGCAACACCGGAATGTTTCCTTCCTGCCCGCCTTACAGGATTAGGCCAGTAATTTCTTCTAACAACCAGTTCTCCGAACTGCTTAGAATGTTAACAACCGGTTCTAGCGAATAGGTGCGAACTGGTAGAATCCCACCCCTAGGTAAAGCTACTCTTCAACTTGCAACTATTCACTCGTTGGGAGTTACAATGGCACTGAAAAAATGCAACCATGCATCTGCCAAGCAAGAATTTGATTGACGCCCTGAATGTATCAATAATGTGCCAAGAAGAATCTTCAGAAAAGTAGATCTTTTAGTACTGATATTTTCCCAGGTTTTGTGGCCTTATTGGTGGGTGGCTTCTAGTCAGCCATAACTCTTATCAGCTACATGGAACATCTCAATTTTCTTGGCAACATTTTCATGCTGGAATTGGCTCCTTCCTAGGGTTGAGGGAATATGTCATGCTTGACATGATTCCAAGTTTGCACTATACATCCATAAAGCCATTCCATCTATTCTCCAATATATGAGGACTTCTGAATCAATAACGTAGGATTCGTGGCTAAGACAAGAGTGAAGTTTAAAAGCTGTACAGAGATGCTCTTCTCCAGTCAGTTCAATATGATATATCAAGTTTTAGACAGCAGAAATTATTTGCTACAGATAGCTTTACTACTGACATCTTCAATAATTTTGTCAGGTAGAGTTTAGGACAACAATTCATTTATTAATATTAAAATGGAGAAAAAAAACTGATCTGAAGAGGAAGAGAAAATCTACATACTTTTTCTTTAGAGTTTTAAAAGAAAAAGTGATATTTTATTTTCTTACATTTTAGGGATTTTTGCTACAGCTTTTAAGGTCACCTTCTTGTTAGTTTCCAACAGGGGTTTATGTTGAACCATTTTCTCTGACATACAGCCCAATGATTTATTATTGCTTAGTTCTTAATACTCTTCACTGCACAATCCAATCTAAAAGACACACATATTTTTCAATTCAGGGACTTTTTTTATTTTATGAAAAAATAAGCTGGGCACTTTGTGATAAATGCTAGACTTCCACTTGATCCTAATTTCTTTAAGTATGTTTTCAAGATACAATGTTTTATTTTCTGCACCATGCCTGCCAAACAGTCATCTTCCCATTTTATTTCCATCACTTTTATTGTACTTGCATTTGAAAGGAAAGTGAGTCAGGATGCAATGCTTCATTCACACATTACATATTCAAGCTAAATCAAGGTACCGCAGAATAAAGTCCTCTTTATCTGTTTTTTTTTTCAACTGCTTCAACATATGCAAGTCATTTTCAATTAACCATCTTTGAATTGAATTACAGATCACCATTTGCCCTGCACTTCTTTGGGATTATTTTATATATACTTTGTTGTTTTGGAATACAGCATGAAAATGCTCCAAGGAAGATGTAGAACTTTTCATTTCTCAGAACAACCTCAGTCAGATATGACCTAGCCAGACTTCAAGGGGAACTACTTAAAGGTGGGAAAAAGGAACCTGTGAACAGTCATTTTCTAAAATTGTAGCAATAGCACTTAGACTTATATACCTCTTTATAGGGCTTTACAGCCCTCTCTAAGCAGTCTACAGAGTCAGCCTATTGCCCCCAACAATCTGAGTCCTTATTTTACCAACCTCAGAAGGATGGAAGGCTGAGTCGACCTTGAGCCGGTGAGGATCGAACTCCTGGCGGTGAGCAGTGAATTAGCCTGCAATACAGCATTCTAACCACTGCACCACCATTAATCATTTGCTTGATTACATACTCAGAAGCAACCCAATTCTAGATGACTCTGAACAGTTTACATTTGAATAATAATAATAATCAATAAATAGATCACAGACATCCAGAGGAGAACAGAAACCAAACAAAAGAGTCCCCGTCCCCCCAAATGGGAACACGTGGGAACTCAACAGCCACCCTAAGGTCTAGGTCAGGGGTTTCAAACTCACGTCATTATGGAGGTGTCACGTGATGTATCGGGACTTTGCTAAACTGGGCAGGGGCGGGGCTAGCATATGACACATCCAGCCTGCGGGCTGCAAGTTTGATACCCCTGGTCTAGGTGAACAGTCAGGTTTTCAGAGACTTTCAGAGCATCATAGTGTGGGAACCATGCAGATCCCAAGGAGATACAATTGCAGATTGCAGCAGAGAAGGCACTTTTAAGTTTTCAGAAATGTATGACCACTTAAAGTTCTAGGAAATTTTCCGAATTAGATTGTTCTGGCTATATTAATGATTGACAACAGAGCTATTATATCAGGGCTGCAAAATTCAGATGACCAGCCACTACATGCAGCAGAAAGCTACCCAAAATATTAAGTCTTTGTTTCCATGTAGTAGATGTCCAGATTTCTGCAGCCCAGGTATGAGAGCCCTAATTGATGCCACATAAGGCTCCTGACTGGGGTAAGAGAGAAATGTAAAGTTAAATTAATTTATCTTAAGAACTGCCTTTCAGCCATGAAATTGCCCAGATGCTGATACTTTTCTCAAATGCACTTCCTGATGCCTATCCATCTGCTGAAAAGAGGCCACTGGTGACCTATATTAAGTGTTCTCAGCAGGAACACCCTAACTCTACAGTGCATTTCATAGACAGAATCACCTTTTGCTAATAAGTCTGATGCCTTCGGGAAACCAAGTAACAACAATGCCTCAAAAGGTTTCTTTTTTCAAATGGTAGAAGTGTTAGAAATTTTTGTATTTCTTCCCTGCCATCTAGCATTGGTCCAAAAGTTTGCACCTCAGATCTACTAACAGTAATTTTACATGTTTATGGACTGAGATTTTTCTAAGCCTCACATAGCTACACCAAGATAAGAATTTAAGTTTTTTTTTCAGTGAAGTTATATGTGATAACCTACCCATCCTTTTTTTTAATATAGACATTCTTCAAACTTCTTTAGGTTTGTAATCAGGCACAATTAAATGAAAATAATTAGCCTTTCCTTTGGATAAATATTTACTGCTAATGAAGTTGTTTTTTGATAACCAGCTGTACTTATTACAGCTGAGGAAAGCTACAAGTTTTTCCCTTTCCATAAATTGTTATGGTTGCACATATGTCAGCTTCAACCTATAATAGAAGGCTTTTCAAAATCTTGGTCACTGCTAGAGCTTTTGTAAGCATTCTGTTAAGTTTGCATGAAGAGACAGACACGGAGTGCTTCAAGCTCTTTAGTTTATTAGTGACTACAGCTCAGAACGGACCCGACTGGCTTTGCTGCGGCTGCTACTTATAGCCGGCAGCCGCAGCTGACAGCCAATCAGAGTGCAGGGTTTTCCCGCACTTTCTAAACCAATCATTTCCAGCACTTTACAAGAACAATTCAAACTTAACCAATGATTTCAAACCTGCATACATAACACCCCTCCCCACTAGGTTCAGTCCATACTCAAACCCCAATCTATCTAATGTATTCTTTTAAATAGGTGGGGCTCTTACGTACATTGAGACCTACGTGGTTCAGATGTTTTAAGGTTCTCACCTTGTGAGAGGAAATGTGTCTGCTGACATTTCCTTACTTGGACTTCTAGTAATGGTAGAACCTGTTTGGTTACTACAACCTGGTCTCTCCTCCCAATCCATCTCCAACCCAATGTCAGCACCTAAGTCAGGTAGTGATGTGCAATCTTCCATTTGTGAAAATGGTTGTTGGTACTGACAGGTTTTGGGATGGTTCCTGTCATGTTAGCTCGTTACACATGGGGTTGATTCTTGCTTGCTGATTACTCTCATAATCCTCCCCTTCCCCCCTAGAAGAGGCAGTAGGTATGGGAACCAGAGAGGAGCAAAGGCAATGCTCCTGAGGTAATCTGGATCTTAACTGATCAATGTGCCTGCTCCAGAGGACACCATCCTCCATTTGTACCCTGTAAGACCTGGGGCCTGTGATTTGGGTTATCTCAGCAGGAATCCATAATGGTTCACCCATAAGGTTCTTAGCATAAACAGAATCACCCACAGTGAATGTGCGGATTTTGCTAGTGGAATCTAGTGGTGTGTTGGGTGTGTAAGTGGGATGAAAGCGGTCAAGGGGAGACCTGAGTTTCCTACCCATCAACAATTCAGCTGGGGTTAAATTAGTTGAGGGGTTGGGAGTGATATGCTGGACACTGAGTAGTTTTTCAACTTTCTCAGTGATGTCCCCTGGACCCAACTGCTGAAGTTTTTCCTTGGTAAATCGCTCAGCCCGCCAATAGCCAAGGATGCCCAGGGGCTGTCAGGGCATGTCTGATACCCTGCTGTGCTAGATATGATTCAAAAAGGTTGGATGTAAATTGAGGACCATTGTCAGAAACAAGCACATCAGGTAACCCATGAGTTACAAAGCTTTTTAAGCTGTTTGATGACAGCTTCAGTTGTGGTGGATGCCATAGGGATAACCTCTAGCCATTTGGAATATGCATCTACTATAATAAGGAAAGTGTGCCCTGGTAGGGCCAGCAAAATCAATGTGAATCCTGGACCATGGGCCCCTAGGACATTCCCATTCCTGTGGGGGTGAGAGGTGGGACAGGCCTGACTACCTGACAGTTGGGACAAGATGCAACCCAGTTTTCAACCATTTTGTCAATACCTGGCCACCATACATAACTCCTGGCCAATCCCTTCATTCTGACAATTCCCGGATGACCCTCATGTAACATTTCCAAAACCTCTTTTTGTAGTTTTGCAGGAATAACCACCCTGTTACCCCACAAAATACATCCTCTTAATAGAGATAATTCAGTTTGCCTGGATTTAAAAGGTTGGGCAAGTTGAGGTAGATCTTGAAGTGGCCAACCTTTCTTAATCCAGCCTATAATAGGAGCCAACACAGTGTCTTTGGCACTCTCTCTGGCAATTTCAGCAGCATGTACTGGAAGCTTGACAACAGTTTCTAGAAAAAAGGTGTGAGTCTCAGGAACAGGGTCCTCAATGTGTGAAGGAAGTGGGCAGCAACTCAAAGCATCTGCATGCCCAATGTCTTTACCAGGTCTGTGGATCAGTTTGTATGAATAAGCAGCAAGAAATTTGATCCATCTCAGCATTCTTGGTGACAGGATCGCTTGGTTTGTCCCCTGCCACAATGCCTAAAAGAGGTTTGTGATCTGTGACAACAGTAAATGTTCTCCCATATAGATACTCATGGAATTTCTTGACAGCTGCAACAATTGCCAAGGCTTCCTTGTCCAGTTGGCTGTAGTTCCTCTCTGCTTTAGTCAAGGTGCGAGTAAAATGCAATAGGGGCTTCCTCCCCTGGGAAGCCTGTGGCTCAACCCCTCCCACTCCAAAAGGGGATGCATCACAAGTCAGTACAACAGGCAAATTCTCAGAGAACTGTATCAGTACAGCATCAGATGTGATTAGTCTTTTAATACTGTTAAATGCTGATTGTTCTTTCCTGCCCCAGACCCAAACAGACTTTTTGTCAAGCAATCTGTGTAATGGTTCTGCAATGGTTGCCTTCTGAGGTAGGAACATGTGATAAAAGTTAATGAGTCCCAAGAATGCTTGTAAATCTGTTTTGCATTTTGGCCTGGGGGCTTCTTTGATTGCCTGAACTTTGGCCTCTGTGGGATGGATGCCATGTTTATCGATCATGTAACCCAAGAATTCCACTTTATCTGTTCTAAGTGTGCATTTTTCTTCTTTGACTTTTAACCCCGCTTTTTTGAATCTGATCAAGACTTCTCTGAGTCTCTCTTGTAACTGAGTGTCATTTTCAGCAGAAATTAAAACGTCATCAAAATAGGGGCACCCCTGGCAACCCTTGTAACATTCTTTCCATAAGGCTTTTGAAGATGCCAGGTGCTACGCTTACTCCAAATTGCAACCTTTTGCATTTGAAAGCACCTCTATGGGTCACAATGGTTTGGGCTTGCAGTGGCATCATCAACTGTTAACTGTTGATATGCCTGTGCCAGGTCCATTTGGCAAAAACTGTGCCCCTCCAAGAGAATGTAATAAATGATGCACTACTGGAACTGGATATGCGCTCTGTTGTAGCTCATGGTTCAATGTCCCCTTGTAGTCTCCGCAGATTCTTATAGACCCATCAGCCTTGACTGGTGTGACTATGGGTGTCTCCCACCTGGAGTGGTCAGTGGGCTCTAAAACCCCTTGGGCTATTAGTTTATCTAGTTGTGCATCAATTTTTTCCTTTAAGGCAAATGGAACCCTTCTGGGTTTTAAACAGATTGGTTGTACCTTGGGATCTAGGTTAAAGGAGATAGGGGTCCCCAAGTACTTGCCTAATCCGTCGCTGAAGACCTCTGGAAACTCAGACTTCAAGGCCTCTTCCCACTCAGTGTTGCTCACGTGATTGATGCCAGTCACCTCGATGCCCAGCGGGTTGAACCATTCAAGGCCCAGCAGACTTGGGCAGTCCTTGCGCACAATGGTCAGTGGTAGGTGCTTGGTGTGGCCCTTGAATTTCACGTTGAATTCTCTTGTTCCAACTACTGGAATCTTGTTCCCTTGGTAGTCTTTAAGAGTCAATGCTTGCTTCTTGAAGTGATTCTTTTTGATGTTAGGAAGTAGTCTGTGAATAGTGTCCCATGACACCATAGAAAGGTATGAGCCTGAGTCCACTTCCATTTGGCAAGGCCTTCCTTCAATTAGTACCTTGACATGCACTTTTCTGTTACTGATAGAAGAAGAATGACCAATAGTTACTGTTTGATGAGTTTCATTCTTCCCCTTTGCTTCTGTGCTGCACCCTGCTTTCTCACTGAGGTTGTTAGGCTTGATTTCTTTGTCTTTGCTTGCAACAAACTTCCTTCTGTTGGGTGGAGTTCTGGATGATTTGCAGACTCTTGCTAGGTGTCCTCTTTTATCACAACGGAGGCAAAAGGTGTCTAAAAACTTGCATTCAGTGCAGGGGTGGCTTCCCCCACAACCTCTGCAGTAGAAATCTTGCCTCTTTCTTCCCAGATCTTTCTTTTTCCGCTCCATTCTGAGTCTGTAAATTCCTTCCTCCACCTCACTACAGTCTGACTCAGAATCTATTTGCTCACAATGAGTTGTTGTGGACTTTTCCACATCAGGATGGCTTGTGGCCTTGTTAATATTTTTCATGGCTGCTGCTGAGGACTTGGTAGCTTCTGCTGAAGAGGCTTCTTCTATTGCTTCTTTCAGCGTGATCTTAGGTTTCAGTAATAACTTGCTCTGTAGCACCTTGTCTTTAAGGCCTAAAATGAAATGATCGCACATGACCTCCTCTAAACTGTTGAATTCACATGCACCCCCAATGTCTCTTAAACTTGCCATGAAGTTGTTTATGCTTTCGTTTTCCCCCTGATCACGACGGTAAAACTCGTGTCTCTTAATGAGGCACGATACTTGTGGCGTGTAATGGGCTCTTAACAGTCTTTCCAGATCAGGCCAAGCCATTACCTTCACGTCTGCTGCTCCCGCGAGGGCCTTCGCCATCTTGAAAACTGCTGGACCGCAGTACGTAAGGAAGACCGCCCTCTTCCGCTGCTCGGAAATGGCGGCAAGATCGTTTCCCTCCAAATACATTTAGAAACAATCTGCATACGACTCCCAGTCTTCTGCCATCAGATTGAACGGGGCTGGGGGGGTGTTCAGCGCAGCCATCTCGCTCTTCTTCTGTTCCGCGTTGCCTTTCCTTCAGGGGAATCCCACCCTCGTCGCCAGTGTTAAGTTTGCATGAAGAGACAGACGCGGAGTGCTTCAAGCTCTTTAGTCTATTAGTTTATTAGCTCAGAACGGACCCGACTGGCTTTGCTGCGGCTGCTACTTATAGCCGGCAGCCGCAGCTGACAGCCAATCAGAGTGCAGGGTTTTCCCACACTTTCTAAACCAATCATTTCCAACACTTTACAAGAACAATTCAAATTAACCAATGATTTCAAACCTGCATACATAACACATTCCTACAGGCTGTTTAAGCCATTTGGTGCCATTACTCCTTCGTGTTCTTAGATCCCAGGCTGCAGCTGCTTTTTTAAAACTCTACCAGTCATTAGCTGGTACGTTAAGTAGCTAATGATGCTCTTACAGGGTCTGCTGCAACATACAGGTGTCAGGGAGTAAACATTTTTTAAAAGCATTTTTTTTCCTGGCATGTCAGTTAAGAGCTCAAATTGGCAAATGCTGTCTTGAGTAAGATTAGTCATGGGTTCAAGCCTGCCCTTCAGTTTGTTTCAATCTTTTTTGCAGAATTAGGTCCTTAGTGAGCAGAAATCAATATCAGACATTGGACTAAAAGCTTTGGCAAGGAATCTTATAAAATCTAGCAAAGTAGGAGCATATGGTCCAGCAAGCACTCCCTGTTCCATATTTCCTTTTGATAAGAACATTCCTCTTGCTAAAAGTGTTGATTTGCATGCTGCTAGTAGTCGGAGTTTACTCTTTGTTCTATGATCTCATTGTTTTCCCATAAATTGATATTTAAAAAGAAAGAAAGAAGAAAATGTCCAACGAACTCTCCCTTGCTAATTAGCCACATATAGGAAAGATTAATTAGATGCATGTAAATTATTGAAGCCTTGAGCAGCTTCTGGAGCTCTCCTTTTCTCCTGGGTCAGGTGGAAGGGCCCCTGAGGTGCTGATGCATAACAAGGTTAAGTAAGCAATCCTCATCTTTCTGTCTGCATCTGTTAGACACCTTTGTGGTCCTCCTGGCGCCAGGAAAGCAGACACCAATCTCCAAGCATGGAACTAGAGAGACAAGAGAAGCTGCCAACATTAAATTTGATATCCCAGCAGAAGGTGCCATTTGCTATCCCATAGGAGAATAATCCAACTCCTTTGCCTTTCATGCTCAAATGATAAACAGACTGAAGGTGATGTAATTCCTCAAGCTACTGCTTTGGGATTTTGAGGAAGTGGGATTCCTTTTTTTAAATCTGATTTCAGTTCCACTTGTGTTTCTTAAAACCAAGCACTAAAGAATTCGGAGCATTCCTCATAAAATATGTGCTTTAAAATGACAACCTTGCCATTCTGTACACATCTACTTAAAATTAAATGCTGCTGAGTGTATTAGTATTATAAGCATACATAAGATTGCAGCAGGGGTGGGATTTAAATTTTTAAAAAACCCAGTTCTGTGGGCGTGGCTAGGTGGGTATGGCTAGGTGGGTGTGGCCATGTGACTGGGTGGGCATGGCTTCTTTTTTTTTGTAGTCTCCCCCACGCTCTGTTTTTGTTTTTGTTTTTTTGGCCTCCTGGGCCTCAGGGAAACCTCTGGGGGGGGTTTTGCTCCCAGGAAGCTTCCCTGAGACCCAGGAAGACAAAAAAATGGGGCATGGGGGCAGCACGCAGCACACACACACACACCATACACCCCTTTTTGCCTCCTGGGCCTCCTGGGTGAAGCAGTAAGACAGCAAGGGGGATTCTGGCACAGTTGATCATCGGAACAGCTGATTGTCGGGAGGAAAAAAGAAATACTTAAGAAATACTTGGGTGGGGGAGAATGCAGTCAATGATGTTGGGTATGTGCTTGATGTTGTGCATGCGTGATAAGGACTGACTGGGCAGGGAGAGGAGGAGGCGGGCGGAGAGGGGCAGGGCCAGCCAAGGGCATGATTTGCCAATTCTCTGAACTGCACAGAATTGTAACAACTGGTTCTATAGAACCGGTCTGAACTGGTAGAATCCCACCCCTGGATTGCAGCTATAATGGTATTCTAATCTAGAAGAAGCACAATTCACAGAGATAAACTACACCATGGTGCAGAATCTATTTTTGTATGGTGTCATTTCACACCAGTGAGGCTCATTTAGGAAATGTTTAGTGATTTAAGTAAGGGGTTTTCCTACCAATCTCTACAACAGGGATGTCAAACTCACATCATCATGGCAGCATCACACGATGTATCAGGACTTTTTTCCCCTTCGCTAAGCCGGGCCTGGGCATAGCCAGCGCGTAACGCATCCGATCCACATAGGCCAGGAGTTTGACAGCCCTACTCTACAACCTGGCATCATTATAGGATCAATAGAGTAGTTACATAATGTTCCTTCTCCTGAAGCATGTTTTTGTCACCAAAGGCACTTTGTAGTGTTCACTCAACAAAAATAAACAAATAACATCAATCTGCACATAACATGCATGCAAGTAAAGTTTCAGTTAATCGCTGGCCCTTTGAGTCACTGTTTTTCTCTGAAGTAGGAGATTTTTTGACAAAAAGGTTTCTTGGAGTCAAGAAGCATATTTCTTAAAGCTTTTGCAAATATCTCCAGTTCTTTTGCATTTCCTAAATCCCCAATTTGGTGATAGAATAAAATACTTCTCTTTTACAGATAGTCCTCAACTTACAACCATTTGTTTAGCAACCAGTCAAAGTTTCAACAGCACTGAAAATGATGGTTTATGACCTGTCTTCGCATTTACAATCATCACAGCTTCCCCACAATCGCTCTTGGCACCCAACTTGTATTTACAATGGTTGAAGCATCCTGGGGTTGTGTGATCACCATTTCCAATCTTTTCAGGTGCCTTCTGACAAGCAAAGTTGAGGAGGGGAAGGTGGATTTGGTTAACAACCACATGATTCACTTAGCAACCATGACAAAAGGGTCACAAAACCATGACTGACTTCATGGCCACATCATTTAGCAACAGAAAATCCAGTCCCAGTGGTCGTAAGTCAAGGACTACTCATATTCCCTATTTAACAAAAAGCATGCTCATACAGCCTTTTTTCCTGACATTTCTTGACATGCTGATATAATGTTTTTCCAAGCACAACCACATCCTTATGGTTTCACACTAACCTTCTTTGAAAGCTGTTTTTCTCAACTGTCTGGCCAGGTTGCTGCCTTTGCTTATCTTACTGTTTTCACAATAAAACTGCCCACATAGCATTTTTATATATGAATACTTCGTTTTGCAATGGCTACATTTTCCTCAATTTCCATCTCAAGGCAGTGAGCTACTAGTTGTCATACTGTTTACTTTTCTCAGCATGATAGACCTCTCCAGAGAGCCTGGGCTTCACGTAGTATGTCCAAAGTTAAGATAATTTGAGCCTTGTCATTTGTGCCTCCAGGAACAATTCTGAATTGATTTATCTGATGTCCTGTTTGTTTGTTTGAATTTATAGATTCATTATCTGTCGTATTCTTAGGAGTCTTCTCCAAGACCAACATTCAAAAATGTTAATACTCTTTCTATTTCTGCTTCTACAAAGCCCAGATTTTGCTTACATAGAATACCACACAAACCGCACAGTTTTGTTTGGGTTTTGTTTTTAGGTACAGGCAGCCCTCAACTTATGACCACAAGGGAGCCCAACATTTATGTTGCTAAATGAAACATTTGTTACATGAGTTTTGCCTCATTTTACAACTTTTCTTGCCACAGTTAAGTGAATCTGGCTTTCCCATTGACTTTGCTAATCAGATGGTCGAAAAAAGTGATCACATTTATTTATTTATTTATTTATATTTGGATTTATATGCCGCCCCATCTCCGGGGAGGACTTGGGTGGCTCACACAAAATATATATACAATACATAAAACATCACTCAAAATCATATCTAATCCAAATATATTATAAAATATAAAAATAACCCACTTTAAAATCCCCAATCCCTCTCAATCCAGGCCAGCCTGTAAAAACAGCCATATCTTTAGATCGCGGCAGAAGGAACGGAGGTCAGGGGCCAAACACAGCCCCAGGGGCAGCTGGTTCCAAAGGGTGGGCGCTCCCACAGAGAAGGCCCTCCCCCAGGGAACTGCCAACTGACATTGTCTGGCCAACGGTACCCCCAGGAGGGCCTGCCTGTGGGAATGTACTGGGCGATTGGACCTCGATGCTGGTAGGAGGCGTTCCTGCAAGTACCCCGGACCCAAGCCATGAAGGGCTTTATAGGTTAACACCAGCACGTTGAATCTTACACGGAGGGCAATTGGCAACCAATGCAGACCGCGCACGAGGGGAGTCACATGGGAGAATCAGGCTGCTCCCATCACCACCTGTGCGGCCGCATTTTGTACCAGCTGAAGCCTCCGTATAGTCCGCAAGGGCAGCCCCAAATAGAAAGCATTGCAGTAGCCATGACCCTGGGATGCTATCAAAAGTATGATAGTTGCCAAGCTTCTGAATTCTGATCACATGACCACAGGGATGTTGCAATAGTCATAATGATCATAACTCACTTTTTTCAGTGCTGTTGTAACTTTGGTCACGAAATGAATTTTTCTTAGTTGAGGACTACGCAGCCTGGCATTTAAATGTCATAAATGTCCAAGGCCTTCATTTCTGCTCTACCAAGTGCTAGTTTGTAGCATTGACTGCGCCTTCCTTTACTGTTGATAGGTGAAGCAGAAGCTGTCCACCATTTCAGGGTATTCATTGTCTATTTTAAGTCTGGTTGCTGTACTTGCTGCATTAGTTTGGTCTGTTTTATATTTAAATTAGAATATTTTTTTTCACTGTGCTCCTTGACTTTTATTACTGGAGCTTACAAATCATTTGTGTTTTCAGCTATCTGTGTAATGTCATCACCCTAACACAGCTTATTGATACTTATTCCTCAATATTAAAACCATGCTTGTCTTTTTCTAATCAAGCTTTTCTCAATACAGCCCTCTCTAAGCGGTTTACAGAGTCAGCATATTGCCCCCAACAATTTAGGTTTAATCCTCAAATACATTTTCCTCACAGGCTAAAACTAAAGAGATTATATTTATTAAGTCACACGCCCACTAAACAATAAAAATCTTACACAACAGATATGAATCAAACAATGTGTAGAAGTTTAATATTGCAGATGATGTTTATTTATTAAATGAGTGGTTGCCTTAATGTACCACTGTCATTTTATCCAAACCCTGGAGTCAGCCAAACAATATCAGTACTATGGATAGCATCTAAAGCAGATTGGACACTATGGCCCCTTTAGAAATGCTAATAAATCCTGGTTGAAAAGATTTGTTTTAACCCTAAACTGGCCTAAGAAAGAAAATACTTATATAAGAAAATACCTATATAAGAAAATATGTATTCAAGCCAATTGAGACTTTAGATCAGGGCCTCTTTATGACCTGTGGACCTCATCTCCCAGAATCCCCATGCTTGTTTAAGCAATTCTCTGAATTCTTGAGCAAGCCTAGGAATTCTGGGAGGTGAAGTCCACAGGTCATAAGGGGACCATAGTTGCCCACCCCTGATCTAAAGTCTCAACAAACTTCCCCCACCCAAATAAGTATTTTCTTATATAGGCCAGATGTTCACTCTTTCTCAGGTCAGCTTAGGGCTAAAACAAACCTTTTCAACCAGGGTTTATCTGAGTTTCTAAATTACATACTGGGAGGAAATGTAATTGGTTTAATTAAAAGAGTTTATTTCATGGTAATTCAGTTTTGTTATGCTGCAAGATTTAATGTGTCCTTTGGTAGAATGGATTTATTATAAATATTCATAGCATATTTTTTTCTTAGTGCATCCAAAGAAACTATGAAGAAATTATGTATGGTTGAAAATAAAAAGTATGAAATAATGTTTGTAGAAGTTAGGAAGATTTGTGTTCTCTAATTCTGATGCACTTATCTGTCTCAAGCACTCTACTCTTACTTCATTGATTTGATGGATATTCTGTAGAAATAACACTGAAATGAAAATATTCATACCTTTGAATGCAATTTTTGTCACCTCACACATGAAAGCCATCTTGGACCAAAAAAATGTTTGGTCATATTTCATATTTCCCTTAATCAAAAAAATATCTAGCTAAAAATTAGCTGGGTCCTACTCTGACCATCATTATTTTTTATTTATACTGTCATGTGTTTTTTTGACAGACTTGCACCTAGAGTAAAAGAGATGTGTGTTGTTTGTATTCAATGAACCTGAATGCAATTCAAATATAAGGAATTGATTTTCTTCAAAAATGTATTTGATGTTAAATGGTTCTCATAAGGGAATAAAAGTTGGAGCTTATTATAGAAAAGATTTAGATGATTCTATTTTTTATTATTATTATTATTATTATTATTATTATTATTATTAATTTGACTTGTATGCCGCCCCCTCTCGAGAAGGACTCGGGGCGGCTCACAGATAAAAGACAATACAATAAGTTTAGTTAACTAAAATAGAATTAAATTGCAGCAAGCCGAATTAAACTGAAAATCCCATAATACATATAAAACCCTTCCCCCGAGGAGTCAGCACAGCCCAGCCTGTTCAAACAGCCAAGTTTTTAGGTCGTGAGGAAGGTCGGAGATCAGGGGCCAGGCGGAGCCCCAGAGGTAGTTGGTTCCAGAGGCGGAGCGCTACAGAGTAGGCCCTTCCCTGGGACACCGCCAGCTGACACTGAGTTGCAGACAGCACCCCGAGAAGTCCCTGCCTGTGCGTTCATACAGGGCGGTTGGTATTCGATGCGGCAGTAGGCGGCTCCGTAAATAACCCAGACCCATGTCTCGTAGGACTTTGAATGTTAATACTAAGACCTTGAATCTCATCCAGAGGGCAACGGTAGCCAATGCAGCTCACGGGAGGGTGTAACATGGGAGTACGGGGCGCTCCCATCACAACCAGCGCGGCGCATTCTGCACCAGCTGAAGCCTCCGGATGGTATGCAAGGGCAGTCCTAAATAGAGAGCATTGCAGTAGTCGAGCGGGAGGTAACAAGTGCCTGAGTGACAGTGTGCAGGGCATCTCGGTCCAGATAAGGGCACAGCTGGCGAACCAGCCGAACCTGGGCAAATGCCCCCCTGGCCACGGCCCCCACCTGCTCCTCCATCCTGAGCCGTGAATCCAGGAGGACACCCAAGTTCCATGCCCTGTCCACGGGGGGCAACACCTTTCCCCCCATGACCAAAGATGGAATCTCCTGACTGGACCGAGATGTCGGTATGCACAACCACTCTGTCTTGGCGGATTGCAGATCCGAGCATGCAGACAATGGGATATCACGGAGAGGGCATCACTGATGTGGCCTGGGGTGGAGATGTACAACAGCGTATCATCAGCGTACTGATGATACTTCACTCCAAAGCCACAGATGATCTCGTCCAGCGGCTTCATATAGATGTTGAACAGAAGGGGCGAGAGAACCAACCCCTGAGGGACCCCACAGGTGAGAGCCCTCGGTGCTGACCTCTGCCCCCCTGCCAACACCGATTGCGAGCATCCTGAGAGGAAGGAGGAGAACCACTGCAATACAGTGCCTCCCACTCCCAACCCCCAAGGCGCAACAGGATACCATGGTCGATGGTATCGAAAGCCGCTGAGAGATCTAACAGGACCAGGACAGAGGAAAAACCCCTGTCCCGAGCCCTCAGGAGATCATCCACCAGTGCGACCAATGCCATCTCCGTGCTATACCCGGGCTGGAAGCCCGATTGGTATGGATCTAGGTAGTCTGCTTCCTCCAGGAAAAGCGGAAACTGCTGAGCCACCACAGTCTCAACAACCTTTGCTAAAAAGCGAAGGTTGGAGACTGGATGGAAGTTGTTCAATTCGGCTGGGTCCAGGGCAGGCTTCTTCAGGAGGGGCCGCACCACCGCCTCTTTCAGGGCGGCAGGGAAGGCACCCTCCCTTAATGAAGTGTTGACCACTGCCTGGACCCAGCCACTCGTGACCTCCCTGGAGGCATAAACCAACCAGGAAGGGCACGGGTCCAACAAACATGTGGTGGAACTCAGTCGTCGCATGATCCTGTCCACTTCATCCTCAGAAACAGGATCGAACTCAGTCCAGATTACATTGGCCAGACCATCTGCACCCCCAGGGTCAGGCCCCTGCACATTAGAGTCCAGCCCTTCCTATTTAAAGAAATGCTTATAAAATTATACTAAATCTAAATTATATAACTTAATTTACTGAACTTTTCAGTTTGCCTTCTGCTGATAATCAAGTGCAGCACTAACACTGTATGATCCTGAATCACCTTGAATAGAAGTCACATGGTGTACAATAAGTAGAGGGAGCACTTGGTATGCCTTCTTGAGCTCCTGAACAAAAGTGAGATATAACTCAAATCTACTAAATAAATGTCAGAAAGCAATTCTTGTGTTCTTCAATGATTGGCTCATGTCTTATATTTGGTGTGCGGAACTCTGGGCTGCTATACTGGAAATAAACTTGACCTATTCGTAAGGATTCGTAATGATGTATAATGGTTATGATTTTGCACTAAGACTATAGAGCCCATCTATCCCAGTGGGTAACTTGGAACCATCCACCATTTCTTGGTGCAACCTTCCCTTACTAGTTTGTTCTTGGGGAAGCGGGGCATGCAGAAAGTGCTATCTAAACTTCCTTGAATTTCTGAAGAAAAGCAAGAATATAACAACATTCCTAACTATATGGAGGAGGAGGAGGAGGAGGAAGAAATTCATACCAGTAATGGAAGGTTGATAATTAAACTCTTTACACAATAGGCCATTATTGGAAGAGTAGATCAATTCTCCAGATTGCTGTCACTCTCCCTTCTCTTACTCTTCACCCTAATAATTCTCTTCACATAATATTGGTTTTTAATGTTATTATTAAGGACTATGCAGTCTATCGCCCAAATGTTCTCCAGGGAAGATGCAGTGCTGTTTGTAATTCATGACAAACAATACTCATTCCTGAGCTGGCAGGACATTTTTTTTCTCAATTGGTTAAATTAGGAAGAACGATGATCTCTCCCTAGATTACTAAAATCCATAAATAAGTTGTCTTGACAAAATATCTCTGCCAATTCATAGCAGCCAGTTTGTAAGACAGGAGATTGGATTGATGCAAAACATATTTTGTTTAAATCTTTGATGCATTTATTTGGGCGTTTTAGGCAGCATGAAGTTGGGCTGAAAATAGATGTTCCCGATACTTGGTTTGTACATTTTAATGAAAAGCAGCTCAAGCCAGCTAACTTTTAGAAGAAAATATGTATCTGATTGACAATAGACAAAAAAAAAAGCTTCCCTATTATCACCATTCAAGAGTCAACAGGAAAGATAGCAGTGAGATGAAAAAACAGTCCTTCTCCCTTTGGGGACAACATTGGGCAAAACAGAGATTGGGAGCATCATAAACTTTCAATGGCTTTAAATACAGCTAGCATTTGAAGCAAAATTCAAGATCTATGGTCAGATCCGATACTACATCCCTATACCTCCCATCCATGCAATACCATTTTTAAAAAACAGGATTCCTAATTTTATGCTTCAAAATAGACATACTATACTAATTTGCATACTGTAAAAACATTAATCTCTAACAATTGAAAATCATCTAGTGCTATTAATCGTTACTGTTCAGGCAAAAGGTAAATATTACCAATTTCAAAAAAAGATAAACATGGTAAGGAAGACAAATGGGAAGAATTAGTATTCTCCTAGAGTACTAGAGATCTGAAAGAATAGGAAACCTATATATTTTGAAGAACTGGTTTAAATAGTAACAGTTTTTCATATGGGTGCACTGAGGTGGTCAGAACATTACTAAATATTGCCTAGGGAAGTATTAGGAGTCTTTAACAAACAAATCAGACAGACATGATGGTAGCAGTTCCATAGAGTTCTCCAGCTATTTCTTACATAATTCCAGGATAATGAAAACAATGAAAATTAGCCTGCCATGGTGGACATTTTCCCTTATCACGACTGTCTTCAAGCATAATCTATTAGCTCTCCAACTTAGGTCATGGCATATATGACTGTATGTGAGTGCCTTTCATCTCTCAGCCATGAACAGAAGCAATGATTCATCCACTAGGTCTTCATTATAGCTGTCACTAGCAGTGGCCTTGTTTCCATAAACTATTCAAAAGCTACTCGGTGAAACTAATTAACTATAAAATAAAATTTCTGCCATCATTACAACTATTAAAGTAATTTTAATATACAGAACTGCTGAGTTCAAAAACAAACCATGCTTCCTATCAGTACGATACCATTTCATGGAAGGCAAGTTTTCAACAGTAAAACTATACAGATTGAATAATTTCCTCCATATAATTTTTGCAAAGTTCAGCAAACACCCCTCTGCTATTAATTAAAGTGCCCTATCTATTTTTTTTCAGATCATGTGATGAGTTTGAAAAAAGAGTATGGCAACTAACTCAATACAGTTAATGTAGCCACATCTCTTTTTCCAGCGCATGCCATCTGAAAAGACAAAGCATTTCTTCCAAATTGTTTCAAAAGTATACTAAGCCAGGAGAAGTAACCCATTTTATGTCAATATAGAAATATATGATTACGTCAGTCTAGAGACAATGGCTGAAGTTTTGAGAGGTGTTCTGGTAGGTAACCAGATATCAATGCCAGTTGGGCCACTTCCTGCCTATTTCTTATGGAATGAAGTGGGGGCAATTTATTGAAGAAGAATAGTGGACATGTCAATGATGGCTCAATGATCCAGGCCAAAAGTATCTGAAAAGGTTAAATCAGAGCAACTGGACCAAAGTTTGATACACTTTTCAGATAAGAATCATGGACAATTTCAACAAAACAAGAGCAGTGAAAGCATTTGAGGGCAATGATATTAAGTTGAAGAGATGAAGCAGAAGCCCAGCAATATCCTGGTTCTACAGGGGAAATCAATGGAGTTGAATTCTGGGGAAATCAGGATAGACAGAAATTTAGGATGACCCTGCTTTAGACAGTTGGCATTTCTAGGTGCATGGTTATATCCAAAGTAAGTAATAAATATGCATATATTACAACTCATAATACACAGTGATTTTTTTTAGCGCAGTGCCAAAAGTATATATTTGCTCAAGTCATAAATTATGTCTCATTATTTGTAATCCTTTGTTTGGGAGGTAAATAATAGCATTCTGCATGCTTCCATAGAAACACTATAGCCTTTCTGGTGTGTGTGTGTGTGTGTGTGTGTCTGTCTGTCTGTCTGTCTGTCTGTCTGTCTGTCTGTCTGTCTGCCTGCCTGCCTGCCTGCCTGCCTGTCTCTGTGTGTGTATGAGAGTGTGTATATGAATGTTTATTCCAAGCCGAAACCCCTGTAACATGAGTAATCAGGCGAAAGTTTCAGTAGCATCCACTGATTGCTTCCTGTCCTCCCACCCACCCACCTCCATATAGCTTTGCAGATGGCCTCTAAGTTTATAGATGTTTGTTAAGCATATTGTCACTTCTTTCCCCAGCTTCTTTTTCATTGTAACTGAGAACATTTTAACGTGTTGATTGTATTGATTTTCCCTCTTTTGAAGCAGAAATAGCAGACTGCTGTATTTCAAATGAAATTTCAAGGACATAAAGACTGCTAGAATGGAAAAAGCTATTTAGTCAACAATTCTGCTCACTTTATTTTTATCTCAGCCAGGCACAGAAAGAATCAAAGAGAGTCCTGGTTTCCCGCACCCACCCTATACCCAAAGGCAGACTCCTGATACCATGTCAGTGCCTAGATAAACTGAAAGGAGCAGAGTGGAGAGTGCAAAGATGCACTCATGGCATCCAATAATTCCTTTGGAATGTTCATCTTTTCAGCACAAAGTGTAAAATTAAAGATTGAGCTCCATATTACAGTAAATCTAAACTTTCTATAAAATATGGTTATGCTTTCCTTGGATGTAGCTTTCCCCTTGTTTTCTGCAGCACTTCAGTATCATCTATTTAGAAAGTGTTTCTCAGCCTCAGCAAATTTTAGATGTGTGGACTTCAACTCCCAGAATATCCCAGCCAACTGGCTGAGGAATTCAGGGAGTTGATGTCCATACATCTTAAAGTTGTGGATGTTTACAAACATTGGTTTAATCAATCAACTATTGCCTTAGGGTAGTTGTGTGCATGTTCAGCATTGAATTGCCATTTCTCAAAACCTGACAGAGGCGTGTATGAACTGATCCAAGTGGAAAATATTATACCTTTGCTACAGTCAGAGTTCAGAATATTCTGTATCTGATTTGTACATTAGTGTACAAATCAGATACAGTATGATCTGATGTATCTGATGTATCTTGTATGTAATTGATGATCTGATGTATCTTGTATGTAATTGATACAAATCAATTACAGTATGTCCTTAATTGCAAGTGCATCATATTACATGACTCTTTGTTAAAGGACTATCTCTCCTAACTCTTAAAACCTTGCATTGAGGATTGATTGATTGCATTACACCTAATTTTTACTCCAGTTTTATGATTTCTGGGATTATGCCATGTTTTCTGCTAAATAAGGTATGGGGCACGTATATATCTGCCATACTTTCCTCATTTCTTGTTAGAGTACCTCTTCCAGTGAATTAAAAAGTCTACTTTCCCTTTCTGTATCTAGAATCCAGAATCCAGTCCATTTTGTCTTCCTCAATCCTGTCAATCAAAACCAGGAGTGAGGGGAACCTGCCAAATACAAGCAATAGGGAGGCCTTTTCCTCAGAGGAGGCAGTATTGATACAGAAAATGTATTTTCATAATAGCAGGTAATTTGAAATGAAAAACACCAGGTTATCTATGGAGAACGTTTTCAGCTGGCCTTCCTGCCATGATCAATTCATGTTGAATAGCAGATCTAAAGGTGGTCATGTAGACACACACACACACACACACACACGAAAACTTCTTCAGCGGAGAACAGGATTGGAAAGTAACTTGCAAGACTGCTCCTAGTTGAGGTAAACTCTGTTCCAAATACTGAATTAATTGTGCAGGCTCCTGATCTGTGATCTGACAAACTCAGGTTACAACAACTATTTGGATTTCTAGAAAGATTGTCATTGCTAGATAAGTAATGTGGCAGTGTATTGAAAGTCTATAAAATATTTCTGCTATATAATTTGTACCTAGTCCCTTTCTCACACCTCCTCCTTTTTCCTGGACACAAGAATCCTTGGGGATTGAGGAGGAACCAAGGTGGCTTAGTGGTTTGAATGCAGTACTGCAGGCTACTTCTGCTGACTGCTGGCTGCCTGCAATTTGGCAGTTCGAATCTCACCAGGCCCAAGGTCAACTCAGCTTTCCATCCTTCCGAGGTCGGTAATATGAGGACCCAGATTGTTGGGAGCAATATGCTGACTGTGTAAAACACTGACAGAGGCCTGTAAAAGCACTGTGAAGCGGTACATAAGTCTAAGTGCTATTGCTATTGTGTAATGGCCCCATTTCCTTCCTGGTCTTGCAGTCTCATCTGTGTTTTATTAAGCATTCCTTTGCACCTATATACATTAAAAAATCTCTAGTGATGGGCAAATGCTAAATTTTCTTTCAATTATAGGGAGACTAAAGAAATCTATTTTGGCTTTCCCCCAGAATGATTGTTTATACAGAAGTTCCTGAGTATATATAGAAGTCACATACTGTAAATATGATTACATTACCATAAGCAACATGCACAATGTGAAATAACAGAGATAAAACTTACAGCCCAGACTGCAATACTGATCCATGACCTGTTCATCTGCTTTTTTGCTGTTAACAAACCAGAAGGATCATCATCTTCAAATTGCAGCATTAGATCTATTCATTCAAAGCGCTGACTAGCTTTCACCAGAACACACTAGATCCATTATCAACAGCTTTGCAGAAAGCAGTAAGATGTGGCTTCTGCCTTCCCCCTTCAAAGTTAAAATTATTTTCTGTGGAATGGAACAAAAATAATCCGAAGGGAAGCCACAAATTTAAGTGAAAAGTTTATCTTATACGTTGCATATTTTAGACTTCAAAAATCAACCAAATGAATGGAAAGGAAAAAGAAATGAAGATGATGAAACACAAATTAATAGCTCCTGACAATGACCAAATATTGTGGCAGAAGAAAATCTGGATTATCCTTTCTCTGTGTCTTTTCCCATGTGCAGACATGGAATGTGATATAGCCTGCTCATTCCCTGTTCAGACTCACAATCCATTTTTTAATACATCTGAAGGGCCCAGGTCTGCCCAAAATAGATCCCACACATTTTTGAGATGGTTGATGCAAGCAAGGACAGGCTAGGGGGGGAGAAACAGAATAGAGAAGGGGACAGGACAGAAGTGTGTGTGTGTGTGTGTGTGTGTGTATGTATATGTATATTCTGATGAAAGAACTGTGGGGAGAAGAAGAGGTAAAAAATTAACTTACCAGTAAGATGACCATCTACAGACCAGAATTTCAGTCAATTAAAAATGTTGAGTGGTTGGGTGGTAGTAGAAGCAATCACATAAATATAAGTGGTTACTGGAGGAGCCCAGACTTCCTCTTACAATTGCTCTTAACACAATGACTTATATAGGAATATAACACAAAACTCAGAAATTTCTATTTCCCTAGGATGGCATGGTTACCAAACCTTTCTACTGTAAGACCTTCAAAATTTCCATAACAAAAGTTCAAGAAAGACAGACTTTCAATCTTCCTCTAAGCACAGCATAACAGTGTGAGTCGGACTAAAAGGAGAACCAAAAACCAAAGGGGCTCAACCTCTATCTATCCTAGCCAAGCCTCAAAAAACAACCAGGTTATTAACAATTTGCACAATTCAAAAGAGTAGGAACAGTATGGACCAGTAGAGGTAGAGATAGTCCTTAGTTAACAATGGTGATTGGGACCAGGAAGTGGTGATCATGTGACTTCGGGATGCTATGACCATCATTATTGCACGCCAGATGTGAACTGTCCAAATTACAATCACATGATCGCAAAGATCCTACTTCAACCATAATTTGAAGAACTGGCCATTGAATCTCCTTGTTCAGTACTATTGTAAGGGACAATTCCTAGTGTTTTTCAAACATTTCTCAAGAATGGTAATGTTTTTATTCCAACATCAGTGTGCAGACAGAGACTGCCTCTAAATTGAGAAAGAAAACTTTCTTGCTTTCCTTGTTCTATCCTTTTGCAACAACTTCAGAGTTGCTGTTATTTACAAAGATTTATCTCCTTTGTTAGATTGTATGTAACCTAAATTGCATCACAAATGAAGACAAATGTAGCCAAATATTCTATATGAAAAGTGAGCCATTTTTAAGCTCCTTGCATGACTCCAGATTCATTTTTATACTGAAGTTGAATTCTTACCAAAAAAATATCAGCCAAACACCCCAATCTTATTTATCTATAGCAGCTTCCTGCTCTGTTGCTTGTTTGAGAACCCCAAATCTAAAAGATTACCACAAAATACTTGATGAGAAAACTAACTGGGATACAGTCGGACTTTGGTGGAAGCTAAAGCTTTATGTTGGTGCCTCATTGTTAGGTCACAGCCAGCCATCTGAAAGCACTGTTCCATGTTGTGCCCTAGTTCATAGAATTTTATGGCCAATTCATGTCAGTCATGTGGCTACCTTTTCTTTCTCCCAGTTACCCAGAAGAAACCAAGAAAGGTGACAAAGCAACAGGACATAAATATCTCTCCAGAATTATGTTATCAGCTTCCCCATTTAAGGTCTCCTTCCTTCCTCCCTCCCTCCCTCCCTCCCTTTCTCTTTTGCTTTTTCTCTCTCTCTCTCTCTCTCTTTCTATCTTTCTTTCTTTCTTTCCCTCTCTTTTTAAAGGGTTAGTTTTTCCTTCAGAGCATGTTTCTCTCTGGTCAATAAGAGATTCCAATCTTTTAGAACACCCCTGTCAACAGCAATAAATGTAATTCAATTTTACAGGGTGATGGTGTCTTTCAATCAACTGGATTTTGATCTGAGAGATGTACTTAGAATAAAAGCTCCAAACCACATTTATGTAAAGGGTACAGTCCAATAGAAACAATAAATTTATTTATTTATTTATTTATTTATTCGACTTGTATGCCCTATTCCCTAAGGACTCAGAACATTAAACAGAGAAAAATTTACAGTAAAACAGGATTAAACAAGTAAACAAGCCAAATAAAATTAAAATAAACCCAACCCCCGGTCATTCAAGGCCGCCCGTTGGAACAACCAAGTCTTCAGGTCCGGAAGGAGCGGAGGTCAGGGGCCAAACGGAGATCGACGGGAGCTGATTCCAGGGCAGGTGCTCCCAGAGAAGGCCTAGCCCTGGGGACCGCCAGCCTACAATATCTGACTGACGGCACCCAAGGAGGCCCCTCCTATGAGAGCAACAGGCGATCGAGAGTGATGCTGGCAGGAAAGTACCCTGGACCCAAGCCATTAAGGGCTTTATAAGTTGTAACTAAATGCAATAGCTTTTTAAAATACTTTCAAAAAAAGAAGCACACACTCTCAATTCTCCCACCTATATTTCCCTACAACAACCCGAGAGGCAGAGCTGAGAGAAAGAGATGGGGAAAATTAAAGTCACCCACTGAATTTCTAATGCTGAAATTAAACTGAAGTCTCGGCCACCCATTCCTCAGCCAACAATCTAACCATTATGCCTCCCTGTCTCCTAGTGCCTACTGTGTATGTAAACATCCATATAGCTTTAGAAATATGGGCACTGTTTGCCATGGCCTTCTTCACAACTTTTTTTTTGGGGGGGGGATGTTTTTATCTTCCCTACAACCCTGAACTTTCTGTTGCTTCCCATGCAAGAAGTAGCCAAGATAAGTAGACACTGCCACCTATCTGTGGGCATATACTTAAGATAATGCAAATTCTACTAACTTAATGTGCAATTGCTAAAACACTCTTGGCTTCCTCAGGAGACAAAGGCAATGATCCACATGGTGAAAGCTATTAATCACGGGAAGTTTTCACACGAGTTCATCCTCAATCTTTTGCAAAATGCTTTTATTTGCATATCTGGGTCCCATTTTTACCCCAAGAGTCATGGATTACATCATAAAAACTGAAAGTGACACAATTTGATGCCTTTCTGCGGAATTCAAGCTGATTGTAGAAGTGGGATATATTGCTATCTCAGATATTGCTATCTCATCTGACCCAACTTCCTCCAAAATATTTCATCTCACCCCTTTCTGTGATATCCTAGCATCATCACATGACCACTCTGTGGCCTTCTGGGAGATCAGAAAGCGGAGTTGAGGCTCCAGACCATCCCAATATTGCCCAATTCCGATCTAAACAAATGCAGTGCATCACCAGGGTATTCAATTAAGAATGTTTTCTCTATCCATGTATTTGTCATGCTGAAACATCCCACAATAATATTTTTTTATTTCAGAAGGCTACATTGTTTTCAGTCTCCGTTAATTTGCAGAAATAGCTCTCCCAAATCTACAGAAAGGAAATAAAAGTAGGCAATAAAGTTCATTTTAATATCTATATGTTTTGCATGATTCAATTTAAGAACAACTAAGGACATCGGGTTATTCAACCAGTTTAACATTATCCATATTGTTTTGGCTTCCAAACATGGGCTAAATGTTTCAGAAGTGAATGCAAAAAGGGAGGAGACCACATGTATTAGTTTATCAGGGAGCACATCTTTCCAAAGCTGCTGCTGCCATCTATTGGCAAGAGTCTAAAATGATACCGTCTGGGTTCTTATTGTCTGTTATTTGTTTCTATTTTCTTAGGCCCTCACATGCACTACATTGTTCATATGTGTGAATACCCACTGCACAACTTAAAACTGAAACAAGTGAAGAAAAGATGCATGTAAAGGTTCGTTACACCATAAGCACATCCAGAAATGTTCAGGCCCCATAACTGAGGTATCTCTAATAAAAACTGAAATGAACTCGTATATATGGAGACAGTCTAGAGGGCGAGGTACACAATAGTCCAAATATCTTTCTTCCAGAGGAAAAGAAAGAAAGAAAATCAGTGTGCAAATAGCAGCTGGCATCACTTGACCCAGTTTCAGGTACCCCTTCAAAGAATAACTTCAAGGCAGATTCTCACTATCTAGATTTTTTCATGAATTCATTTTTTTAAAATGTACAAAACAACATATTGGCTTCCTGTTTGCTTTCTAGTAGAGCTTAAGCTACTAGTTCCATTAAAATACTGGATGGCTTTCAGCCAGACTATCAGAAAAAAAACATCTCTATCAAAGTAAAACTGCCCAGAACCTTTTTCATCTCTGAGACCTCTGTAAGATAAGAAGTACACGGAAAATAAAACTATCCTAATTGTGGAAATTATTCTCAGGCATCATTTGTGACTGATGTTTAAAGTGTTTAAACTCCTTGTTTTTAAAGGACCCACCAGTTTTGTTGTTGGTATAATTTACTTTTTTTTTCAATTTAACACAATGATACATTGTGTTGTGCTTTCATTGTGAGGTAAGAAATAAAAGTACTTTCAGAAAAACTTCATCAAATAATAGACAAGGGATCGTATGTCTAATCAATAGTGAAACATGACTGATTGATGGATCGATTGATTGATTACATTTTTTATTTCACCTTTATTATTTTTATAAATCATTCAAGGCAGTGAAGATGCATAATACTTCTTCCTCATCCCATTTTCCTCACAAAAACAACACTGTGAGGTGCCCAAAATTTTCCTCTTAGCTTCTGGAGACCTTATTGGCAGTTTCTGTTCTGCAGATTAAGAGATGAACTAGCCACTGGTTTCCAAAAAGGAAACATGATCTCTTTTTTTTTTATCATGCAGAACCTTCAAGACGATTCTTGGCCACTTGAACTTCACTTTGGAATTACTGGAGAAAGCAAGCCTGAGATAATACCAACAAAATGTGCACTTGGATGGGAAGTGTCTTTGAACGTGGTTCATTAGCCCCATTCCAGAGAAAATGAAAATGCCGCCAGAAGAAAGCAATAGCTTTAAGTAATCCCAAGGGATCTTTGCAAGATTTTGGCAGTGGGAGGATGAAGTGGAACCTTGCCAATATGAAGAACTGTTCTCAGGAACGTTCATCAGTAGCCTGGCTGCTTATTTTGCTTTACAAGAAGATAAAACACTTATTAGACTAACAAAAAAGATAAAAATTTACTGGAGGAAGGCTCTTCTCTCAGAGCTTGGGTTAAAAGGAGTGGTGGTTTTCTGTGCTACCTGATTTTCAAACTGTTGTGGGGGGGATTCAGAATTTGGGGTTTTATCTGTATATTTTTTTAGGATTTTCACCTAGAGTTGTTACAGAGTTGGGTGGCCTTATAAATTTATATGAGCAAATAAAGTGGTAACCATTTTAAAAATCCAGTCAAAGCTTGTCATGAAATTGAAATGTCCGAACCTGAATGGACAAGATGGACTGCAAAATTATGCCAAGTACTTATACCCAGTGTTGCTATTGCCAGCAACATCAAATTTTCTTACTCAAGAAAAGGACAGGTATGTAGGGGGATATGATTGAAAACATCTCATTCCGAAGAGCTTTCAAGAGCCATGGCATATTTTCCTGCCTTTGCCATACCCACATAATGTGAGCTATTACATTATATCTACTGGATATCAGGTTGAATTCATATAGTGTGATGTTGTCCAGAATCAGCAGCACATTGTTAAAAGTGACAGCAAACAATGTTGGAGAATTTTGTCCTTTCATTTTTGTCTTTCTAGAATAGTGTCCAATGGGGAATGAAACATGGAAAGGAAAATGATTAGACTTCAGGACGTGAACATATTGTGCATTTTGCCATCCTAAGATGCCTTGCTGACACTTCTAATAGCATGCAAAGCTCCTATTTTTTGTTATAACCCATTTCTGAGTTTTGGTAACACACAAACCAGATAACTGAAAAGGAAGGACCTGCATCTGAGGCAGATGTTTTGAAAGATGAAAAAAATACATTTAGGAAATACATCGGACTTAAACAATGTTATCTAATATGCTCCAAAAGATTACAACCCAATTATTTCATGCTCCCAAATGTTTTAAAATATATACATTTCAAATTCATTTAGCAGATTTAAAATATAATTAAAATGAATTAATCTGAGTATTGGAGAACAATTTATACTTAAAGTAAATTCAATTGCTTTGAAGCCAAAGAAAGTTATTTCCTTCCAGAAAACATACTAGTTAATGTGGTTGTTTCAATATAGATTAATACCTACAAACGTACAGGAAACAAAATTTATATAAAGTTGAACAGATAGCTTTGCCAATGGTACAAATTGTAACACAGCTTTGAAAATGTTATGAAAAGAAAGGGTATGCTAACAAATTGTAGTATTCATAATCCATAAAAGGGTCTCTGCACAGCTGCAGAGAACATTAGGGCTGCAGAAACACACTAGAGCAGATTTTTCACAACTAGCCCTGTCATGTACTTTGGTTTGTCAATGAAAATGGAACTGTACAACCTTGCAGAAATGTCCAGATATATAAAACATAAAATGAAAAGCTAAAGTGTTTAAGAGCCACTCATGCATTGATCCAACTTTGCCATGATTGTTTTTATGGGTTACCCCTTAAAACCCAAACTAGCATTGGATGGAAGTTGGAACTCTAGTGAGATATGTACATGTACAGGTCATATAAAATTAACATATCAGCAATGTTCATAACAGATTGATGAAGAATCAGAGAAATATCGTAGGAACAACTTGACTCTACACTGAATGTATGGGTTATTTGGAGTAAGTGGATACGGCAAATATCCAGTTTACAAATGGTGGCACTGATATCCCAGATAATCCTGTCTACTCACTGTCTACTCAATTCACCCCAGATGAGATCAGTTTACAAAGCAAGACACGGTCTACTCTACCAGATCTAACTGGTTAGGATAAACCCAAGGAAAGTTATCCTAGATTCCCATATCTTTATACCAGTATTCCACCAGCTCTGACTTTTTAATCACAGGTTCTTCACTATGGAAAATGAGATCTTTGCCCATAAATGTAATTCAATTCTGCTGTCAGACATAGTATATGAAAATATATCTTGCCTTGGCAAGATGCTCTAGTGAGAGAATACAGGAAAAATACCAACAACTCACTCCTACCGGTGCCTACTGACCTTCCTCATTTATCAGCAGGAAGACTCAATGTCCCCACTGGCACTTGCCAACATCTGCCCAACAACTTTAACATCAATTCTCAATGGAGAGAACAAAAATGGTGCCAGGCTTTGAACTACCATGTAGCAATGGACAATCCTGAATAAGATTTGTACCTCACATGGCATCTGCCAGGATGCTCTGTATAAATGGGGGCTTTAGTATCCTCCCCTCAGTGTGACTACCCATGTCAAATTGTAGATCACATTGTGGCAGGCTATAAGTGAGGGCCTATACTGGTCCAGTATTTGAATTTTTTAATAAAAATGATGCTGCATTTCAATGGCCTAGATATTGATATTTGAACATAGACCTTTTTAACATTTATATTTTATTGGGTTCTACTAATCTAGTTGAAATGTTAATTTATATTGCTAGTCCATGTATGATAATCCATACGATAAATAAATAAATAAATAAATAAGTTTTATTTAAAGTACCTAAGGATATGGAACCACAATTCATAGTCATAATGCCAGCTTCTGGATCTCTGTGGAGAAGTCATTATTGTAAGAAGCTAGTTCATAACCTAAAGGCACAAGAACCTATTGGTTTATAGCAGAGGTCCCCAAACTTTTCAGCTCATCAACCAGTTTATGAAATTTCAGATTATTCTTCAACTTCAAAACATTTATATGAAAATAATGTAATAACTTGGACATCATGAGCCGTGGTGGCCCAGTGGTTAGAATGCAGTATTGCAGGCAAACTCTGCTCACTGCCAGGAGTTCGAATCTCACCAGGCTCAAGGTTGACTCAGCCTTCCATTCTTCCAAGGTGGGTAAAATGAGAACCCAGATTGTTGGGGGCAATATGCTGACTCTAAACTGCTTAGAGAGGAATGTAAAGCACTGTAAAGCAGTATATAAGTCTAAGTGCTATTGCTATTCAAGAATTAAGGTTGGTAGGCACTCCCAATGTGCTCTATTTCAGAAAGGAACCCCTTCTCAAATGTGGTGTCTCCTTTAGAAAATAGTTCCCGCTTTCTGTCTATGGTTTTTAATCACCACTTTAAAGCACTTTTTTTTTTCAGGCTGCCACAGAAATTTACTGGGTTTAATATAATGGGTAAGCTTTGGTTGTATACTCCTGGAATGGTAGTTTTATATATTTGCTATTTTTTTCTGTTTTGATGCCTGTGGCATATTTGTTTTTAATACTACTCTGGATTTTGTTACTTTATCCTAATAGGACTTTTAATTTTGTTGTCTCAGATTTGGGAGCTAAAGTTGACAACTAGGATGTCAATATTTTAAATAAATAAAACCTAATTTGGTTCTTATTTGCTCTTCCACAGGATCCCTTATTACTGAATTCAAGTAATAAATGCCTAAGAATATCAGAGCCAGATATATTCTTTATAGCACAAGAGCAAACTGAGACTCCATAAATAATGGCAAGGAATGAAGAATAAATAAAGTCTAAATAAATAAATAAACGTTAAACAAGGAGGTTGAGATTCTAGAAAAAGTGCAAAGAAGAGCAACAAAGATGATTAAGGGACCAAAGGCTAAGACATATGAAGAACAGTTGCAGAAATTGGGTATTTCTAGTTTAATTAAAAGAAGGACTAGGGAAGTCATGATAGCAGTGTTTCAATATCTGAGGGGTTGCCAAAGAAGAGGGACTCAATCTATTCTCCAGAGCACCTGAAGGCAGGACAAGAAGCAATGGATGAAAACTAAACAAGTTTATTATTTAAATAATTTACTGGATGAATTAAACATGTACTTACCTATAAAGCCCTACATGGCTTGGGGCCAGGGTACTTGCGGGAACATCTCTTGCCAGTATCAACTGCCCATTGCCCTGTGCACTCCCACAGACAGGGCCTCCTTGGAGTGCCATCGGCCAGACAGTGTTGGCTGGCGGCCCCCAGGGGTAGGGCCTTCTCTGTGGGAGCACCCACCCTGTGGAATCAGTTGCCCCTGGAGCTGCAGTTGGCCCCTGACCTCCGTTCCTTCTGCCGCAGCCTGAAGACGTGGTTATTCGAACAAGCTGGCCTGGCCTGAGCGGGGGTATCTTTTTAGATGTTTTAAATGTTAATGTCTTTTGTGGGTTTTTAGATATTGTTTGGCCTGGGTTTAATAACCTTTAACGAATTTTAAATTTTGTATTGTGGGGTTTTATGATGTGAGCCACCCTGAGTCCTTCGGGAGATAGGGTGGCATATAAGTCCAAGCAATAAATAAATAAATAATAAATAAATATTTCCATTCTAAATTTAAAAAAAACACATAGAGACCATAAAAACACCAGATTTGGCTATATGTGTTTTTGGACTTTCTGATAACATATACCTATCTTGAGACTGTTTACAATATTATTATCTACATATGGAAAGCTTTCCATTTATCCTTTGATTCCTATGGCTGTGAGGAAAATTTCTGAAATTGATTCAGAGTCAGGCATCATTTAAACTGCCTGGGAGACACATGGATTATAATAGGTTACCATAAACTTGCTTTATAGAGATCAAGACAAATGCCCAAAGAGAAAGCATACAAAAACACCCTAAGTAAAACTGTCTTGTACATATTAAAGGGGAAAATGGCCATAAAGTTGTTGTAGGTAATAGAAGATATGCATTAACCTTTATTGCAATAAAACAAAGGCTTTAAAGATAGCACATATGCTTTAAATCAGAGACCACCAAAACCAGCCTTTTACTTTCAATTTAAGCATCCTGCGTAAATTATTTCATATGGAACATTCCTTTGACATATTATCCATTGTTTCTTAGGACTTTTATAGCCCTGGTTTGCCTACCCTTCTTCAAGTCCTTGAGCATTTAAATGACATTGGAAGCAGTTACTTTCGGCTCAGTACAGAGAATTTGTAGAAGTCAAAGAAGATACATTCAGAGGCTGGAAAATAGAATGAGTTCAGTTCAATTCTATCAGGCTGTTAACATAGGTAATTTATTACTTGGTGCCCCGTACTAAAGAAGAATACATACCAAATGATGGAGTGACCTGTCACCTGAAATACTGAGGAAAAGAAGTCAAGTTTGGTGACAGAAATTATCAAGCGATGTATAGCAGCACTGGCTAAATATTTACTCTCCAGGAAGATTATCAAAGTAGTGACATCTTCTTTGGATCAAGTTTGTCTCCTGTAACTTAGTGGACAATATAAAAATGATTTATTACTGGCTTCTTTTTCTTGTTTACTTCCTAATCTAATCTACAACTTTGGAATTGACTGGTGATTTCCTAGTCTCACCCTTCTTAGTTTCCAATGTCAAATAAAGCTGCCCAAAATTACTACTAGTTGCAGCTTCAAGCAAGCTAGGCACACCAATCTAGGTTGCAAAAATCTGATTAACCATTAGATATAGCATAATACAACTAAGAATTCTCTGTACCTCTTTACTGCCTTCTAAATAGTTCTGTTTTCCAACTGATTCTCCAATCAGCAGTGTAGTGGCCTAGTGGTGAAAAGGCTTGCTTTCCACTTGGAAGGTTGACAGTTCAATCTTAGGTAGCAGCAGATGTTTCTTTCCTCGGCGAAAGAAAAAAACTCTGTTGCAACTCCATGAAGGCATCAGGAAGGGTATCCAGCCAGTAAATCCTCACCTTCATCCAGTTGCCCAGACTCTACCCAAATAGGGAATACAGAGTCATAAAAAGGGAGTTTTCTCCAAACTATTATCAGAAGGTTTGATAATTAAAATAAAAGTTGGGTAATGGTAATCATATTATATGAAGAATTAGATTTCCAAAAGAATCCATTTGTTGAGAATTCCATAACATGACAGTGGTGGGAAATGCTGAAGCAACATGTTGGCAGAATTCAAGCCAGAAATTGTTGGGGGAGGCAAAATCCAACTTTTTTTACACACCAGCCTGCTAAAAACTGGAAAATATCCCTTCTGCCAGAGATCTAAATGGATTTTTTTCTAAGTTGCTATTGAAGCATTTTTTTCTATTTTTAGACTATTAAGTGAAAATGTGGAAAGTAAGATGCTGGGTAAAAATTGGGAACTGTCTATTTTTAATCTCTAAATCTAGAAATAGATGCAATAACAAATATATAGAAATTTATACAAAAAAGTGTATTGTAATCTTACTCCTTTTTGTAATGGGCAATTATTTTTTAGTTTTTTTAAGTCTAACTTAATTTTACAGTAATTAATTCCTTTTTCCCCATACCTTGAGAGAGAAAAGGAAAAGATCAAAGTTTTCTGTCCAGATCATCGATCCTCTCAATTGGCTTTTTGGTGCCTTCCTACCAAAACATGTACATTTTCCCCTCCATTAAATCAGCTGCCAATCCATCCATAACACAAACTCCAAAGCTGAATAGGTATGGAATTGCTCTCTCTATATTACCAGGAAAGGATATCAATCTTTCTCCCTCATAAAGGAATCATGCTGAGCATTTATCTTAGTCTGAGTAATAAAATGTTTTTTGCAAAAATTCATTCTGTATGTTAGCCAATGCCAGTAAGTCAATGTGACAGCTAGGGAGAAATTTGTCCTATTTTTTCCCCCAAGACATGGACGTTGTGCATTTAACAAAACATACACAAAAGAATCTCTAACTTGGGAGTTAGACAAATTACAAATATCTTTGTGTGTATGTGTCTGTGTATACATATATATAGCACTTCTATCATTTTGCAGGCAGATTGGTTCTGTCCCGTTCCAAACTTTTAATTCATCACCTGCAGATGAAATCTCTAATTCAGCCAAAAGCAGAGCCCAACTTCCAAAAGTTCAAAAGGATTTATTGGGAGTTAACATGTCTGGCACTGCCTGGGTGTAGCCGACTCTGAGACACATAATTCATTGTCACCCTTGACCCTGGTTTTCCCACACCCCTGGGTGTATTATAATTCATATTCTCCAATGGGATACATCCATAGCCAAGAGTCATCAATCATGTTCTCCAGTTAGAATTTTGTGCAGCAGAACCTTCAGTCACCTAGTTACTATCTTTGAAAACTATTTATGGAATGTGCTTTCAGTTTCCAAGCTGCCACATTGCTCCCTCCTCCCTTTCTGTTGGCAACTCTAAAAAGACCATCAAAATATTTTATGAGTTGACGCAGAGAACATACAGGAGAAAGAGTCAACAATCACTGGCTCCACTTTCTAAACAAAGAAACATCAAACAAAGGAGAAGTCAGATGGTCACAAAAGGGGATCAGTGGATCACGTGACCCCAGGACACGGCAAGCGTCATAAATATGAACCATTTGCCAAGCATCCGAATTTTGATCATATGACCATGGGGATGCTGCAATGGTCATAAGTGTGAAAAATGGTCCTAAGTCACTTTTTTCAGTGCGATTGTAATTTTGAATGGTCACTGAATAACTGTTGTAAGTCAAGGACTACCAGTACAAGTTGTCCTTGACTTACAACAGTTCATTTAGTGACCATTCAAAGTTACAACAGCACTGAGAAAAGTGACTTAGGACAGTTTTTCACAGTTATGACCATTGCAGCATCCCCATGGCCACGTAATCAAAATTCAGATGCCTGGCAATTGGTTCATATTTATGACGGTTGCAGTGTCCCAAGATGATGGGATCACCTTTTGCAACCTTCTGACAAGCAAAGTCAATGAGGGAGCCAGATTCACTTACTAACTAATCAGCTGTAGTGATTCGCTTAATGACTGAGGTAAGAAAGGTCATAAAATGGTGCAAAACTCACTTAACATCAGTTTTGGGCTCAACTGTGGTTGTAAGTCAAGGACTACACTTCATGGCATTGGACCGGGATACTTGCAGGAAACCTTGGTGCCAATAATGACTTCCCGACGCCCAGTACGCTCTCACAGGCAGGGCCTCCTGGTGGTGCCGTCAGCTAGACAGTGTCAGGCTGAAGGCCCCCAGGAATAGGGCCTTCTCTGTGGGGGCACCCGCCCTCTGGAATCAGCTGCCCCTGGAGTTTCGGGTGGCCCCGGACCTCTGGGCCTTCCGCTGTGGCCTAAAAACTTGGCTATTTCAACTGGCCTACCCGGACTGATGGGGGGGGGGGTTAAATAGGTTAATTGTTTTTAGTTTACAATTATGAGATTCCCTGGGTTTAATTTATTCTTAACTTTTGTATTGTATGTTTTTTAGTATTGTAAGCCACCCTGAGTCCTTCGGGAAATAGGGCAGCATATAAATCTCACAATTAAATTATATTAAATTAAATTAAATTAAATTAAATTAAATTAAATTAAATTAAATTAAATATCTTTTGATTGAAAGATATTTTGCAGTCACAAAGCTGACATCCAGACAGGTTAACCTATCCTTCTTATGCCACACAGATTCTGAACTTCCATGTGCACCAGAAAAGAAAATTGTTTGTGCCAATGGCTGCTTTCCTCTTGGAGGTAGTAACTTTAAAGGGAGGAGTGTTTTTCTGGGTTACAGAGCAGGGAGGAACACGGAGGAACATGTACCCTCCAAGTATCACAACTCCAATACTGATTTTTCAAAGACTGCATGAAATACAACATTGTGTTTCATCTATTATATAGTTAGGTTTGATATGTCAAATAAACACACAAAAACTGACTAACCCATGGAAAGGTACCAATTTCTACCAATTCCACATCTTTTGCATTCCTGAACAGAATACGTGTTGACAGACAATAAATAACTACAAAGTAGTTTAAAAAGTGAACTAGATAGGTGGTTTAATTTAATTGTTTTAGCTGTCATTTCTTGCTCCACCTTGGGGGAATTTCTGGTGAGGTTTTTTTCTTTTTCTTGACAAGCAAGAAGGTATAATTTATTTTGACAAAACTCTTCTTAGAACTGTTATACTTGGATAAAACTGTATGATGGAATTTGTTGTCAAATGTGCTAGATAGAAGTGATTATCATTTTGAGTGCATGTCAGATAATTTTATTCTGGGATAGAGCAGCTTCATGCACTGTATAGAGGCAAACCTGTACTTTTTGGCCACATAAAGGTACAGCCAATCCAGATATTGGTTAGTTGGTTCTGCTCCTCATTTTGTTGGGTTTTTTTATTGGAGTCTGAATTGATTGATTGATTGATTGATTGATTGATTGATTATGTACTATGAAGGTGATATCAACTCTTAGCAACCACATAGATAAACCTTATCCACTGGGTTCCACTTGCCCCCACCAAGTCTTCCAACAGGGTATGCATTGTCACTGTAAATGTGTCTGTTCTGTCTTTAAATTGCTGGCTGAATGTAAAGACAGTCAGGCAAACTCTACAAAGGCTTCCATACAATGTTTCTTTATTGGATCACAAGGCATCCTCAAGGTATAACTCACAGTTATGTTGAGATTCATCTAATGTCCAAATCTTTGCATAGTTGACTTCATAGTGTGAAAATACAGTTATCTTCATCCCATAACAATGGACAAAGCAGCACAATGCTTTGCAAGAATAATGGAAACTTCCCCAACCCAGCCAAGGGTCAATTCAGTGACCAATCAGGATTACAGATGTGACCACATGACATGAACTACATTTCCCATGATGCATTAATTACATTTCCCATGAGGCATTCCCTTAAGGGGACAGCTCCCAATTCCCAATTAACTATAAACTGTCTGGACAGCACAGTGTCCATCTTTCTCCACCTCCACCTCCTCCTTCTTCCCACTTTTCTCAGCATTGTAGGGTTCTCAAAACTGCTTGTTATTCTCATCATATATCCATAATATGATAATTTTAACCTGGTCATATATCCTTCAATTTAAAACTCCAGATCAGGGCTGTCAAACTCCCGGCCTGTGGGCCAGATGCATCACATGCCGGCCACGCCCACACCTGGTTTAGCGAAGGGGAGGAAGTTCTGATACATCATGTAACACCACCATAATGACTTGAGTTTGACACCCTGCTCTAGATGTACACATTCCAAATCAAGATAAAGCAACAAACCAACTAGTTTCCATTATATGAACGTGACTCACTATTTTCAAGGAGAACATCAGTAATCACTTTAAAGGCAACAAAGGATTTCAGAAGCTGTTAAAAAAGACAAAGAGCAGAATTACAATGCAGTCCCAACTACATTTCCCATGTTGCAATTTACAGCTGTAGCATTCCAGTCTCCCACTACAAGCAGTACATCTTTCAGATTAAACTTGACCATAAAACTCATCAGCTTCCTTTCCTCCTACATCAATGGTTGGAGCATAAACATGGATAATTGTCATTTCAAAAGATTATCCATAAAGTCTGCTTGATATTATTCTGTCATTGATTATATTATAGGCAAGTACTGCCTTTCAAAAACAACATTGTTTTTCCTAAGTCGTAAATGGTATGATCTCACTGAAAATGTCCAATCGTCGATTCATTTCAACTTCCACTCTGTTTAGTTTGCCTATGTTCATGCTTTTTACTTTCTGGCTTCCAACTGCAATTCTGTCTTTGCAACTTTGCAACTTTCTTTTCCTGCATGACAACATCAATAACTAAATGTCTTAAAGATCTTGCATGAAAAGAACACAAAGAGATAAATTATCTTTGGAGCCTTTGCAGCCTTATTTACAGAGTACATACAATAGATTCTCACAGATGGAACTGCTCTCTAAATAATAGCATTTCTGGTCCCTCAGCTTCCTAATGTATTGGCTTATAAACTGAGTTGAGTCCAGATGAGTACCTAAAACAGTTCTGTTTGCAGTGAGGAGATCAGTTGCAGGGGGGAGGGGGGCTGGGAGAGTTTCTAGAATAGCATAAGGGATGATGCAGGGGCTATCAATAACTATTGTTTCTGAATTGTCTCAAAGGTGCTTTTTCAAAAGGCAGCTGAACTGTTTTTTCCTTGACCTGGATGGTTAAGAATCTCCATAGACTTTTAGCCATACACTTTAGGACCAACAGTCCAGTTGCTTTTTGAAAAAGCACTGTAGAAAGTTAGCGCCCACCCCTCTTCTAGAAGAATGAAATATTTTGAGAAATATTAAAAAGGCAGAATGTTATATTTCCCTGGATGAGAAATGGAGAAACATGTTTTTTTAGAGGGAGAAAGCAGCCCCCACCTTTCCTTAATAGCCCATAGCAGATATCAGCACTTAAGAGATAAAGAGCTTCTTGAACGAAGACAAGTATCTAGATAGCTCTATTCATAAGCAAATGCCATCACCCAAGATCCAACACAGGAAAAATCCATTAAGTCACAATAGGAATTGCCCAACACCCTTTCAGAACACAAGGCATTATTGCATCACCCTCAGAAACTTCAATCAAACCTGGGAATTCAGACAAACACCTAGGATTTGTACTTTGCCTATAGAGCCAACTATGACCCTGCATAACTGCTATATGCCCCATGGGAGCCGGAGAACAGCCAATAGAATACATGTTCTTGCACAGGAACAGAAAGCTCAAGTGCAAAACTTAAAGAAGGTATAACCACCCCCACCCCCACTCTCAACTCCATGTGATCAGCTCACCAGCACCAGAAACATGTGGTCCTGTTCATCAATAAATGGACCCTCTTTCCGATCAGCCTCCAACCTCCATTTTGTCTCCATTGCCTTTCTCCCAGCTTGGAACTGAACCAGATGAATATCTCTTCCCCCAGCACCTTTGAGACAGCTATACCCTGGATGACTAAGAATCTCCACAGATTTTTGCTTCTCTGTTGGGGAATTTCTTCTGAATTCCAGATCCTTCTGTTATTAAAGAAGTACTCGTGCAATGAATAATCCTGATACCTGATAAGTAAATAAATAAATTAGATAAATCTTAATAAATGATAAAGTAAGATTTACATAAAGGCACTGTATTGATGGATCTTAGTCAAGATTCTTGCTCACACCTATTCTCCATGAAATACTTCTGTTATAGTTTAGTTGGTGGGTTGCTGGTTGTTGGGCAGGTTTTTTATTTTTTGGTACTCTGATTGCCTAGCATTTTAAAGATTGACTAGAATTAAAGACATCTGTATTTGCATACAAATGCAGCTGGTTAGACTGACATTTACACATGTAAATTAGATGCTCAGTTGTCATGTCATGCACATGTCTAGTCAGATGCCAATGTTTAGAGATGGAGATCCATAAATATATCTCTCAAAGACTCTCCTCACAGCTCCAGAATAATATATTCATTTACATTATGCATAGTGCTCAAAGATCAGGCCCATGCTATTTTCCCCCCCTCACTGATAAATGGTAATTGTTGAAAATGTAGAACAATGTTTAAAATTTCACCTCCACAGAAAATGCATCATTTTATAATCCAAGATGAAGTCTGGAGATTCACTAGGAAAGGTTTTTCCTAGTTTCAGCCTTGAAGTCATCTGTGGGTTTTTTTCCAGATCATAGGCAATTAAGATTAGCTGATAAAAATGAATGGGCAAATCTAAGGAATAAAAGAGTATTGACCTTAGAAGGACATGATTTACAATTGGGGTGGCATGCATTCATGTGGTACGGGAAAAGTAAAATACAGTTATTTCCAAAGTCATTATATTAAAAATGCTTTATTCTCAGTATTGGAAAGAATTAAAGAGAAGCATTATATGAAAATACTAACTTGGCTATCCACGATGGAAGCACTGATTCATCCAAATGTTGTTGAATTGGGAAAAATTACAAGATAAAAAAGATATTCTAAATCAGTGGTTCCCAAACTTTTTAAGTCCACTGCTCCCTTGGTGCTACAAACTCATCCTCGGTGCCACCCACCCAGGGGTGGGATTCAAATTTCTGTGGGCATGGCCTAATTTCAGGGTGTGGCTTGCTGGTCATGTGACTGGGTGGTCGTGGCTTGCTGGTCACGTGACCATGTGGGCATGGCCAGGTGACTGGCAAACCAAATAGAAGTGGTCCTCACTTAATGGCCAGTTGTTTAGCAAGTGTTCTAATTTATGACTGGCCTCCCCAGAGCTACTTGACCTGTTTTGGAGTTTTGACAGCTTTAGATCAGGGGTCTAAATCCCACCCCTGCCTGTGTGTGTGTGAGAGAGGGAGAGAGAGAGGTTCGATCAGATCTCTCTTTCTCTCTCTCCCACCAATGCCAGAAAGCCACCGTCAGTCAAAATTCATATTAGTGGTCTCCGGGATTTAAAATTATGAGTTTGGTGGTCCCTGAGGTCCAAAAGTTTGGCGACCCCTGATCTAAAGGGGTGAGCCTGAGAGAGGGAAAGAGAGAGAAAGAAGAAAGAGAGAGACAAAGAGAGGAAGAAAAGAAAGAGAAAAGGGAAAGAAAGAAAGAAAAAGGGACAAAGAAGGGGGGATGGAAGGAAGGGACAGAAAGAAAAAGAAATAAAGAAGGAGGGAGGAGGAGAAAGATAATGAGATATCTATTCTGATCCAATCACCTGCTCCAGCAGGGTTAGAAGGGAGTGTGTGTGTGTTCTCTTGTAATTTACCAGTACATTTTGGTTTTGCCTTCTTCAGAATTGGCACTGTAATACATTAGGGAAAAGTAATTTTTAGGGTGGAGATCTGGTCTAATGGATCCTGTTTAAAGCCTCAACAAAATGTGAGAGCTTCCTGATAGTCTTGACTATGTTTCATCCACAAAACCTTTAATAGAAGCCAAAGAGGTTTCAATGTGCTGGCAAAGATGTTTCAATGTGGAAAAGGGCCTCAGTCTAAACTAGGCCTCATTCAATCTGATACATCAGGTCTCTCTCTTTTTTTTTTCTCTCTCTCCCCCTCCCTCCCTCCTTCCCTTCCTCCCTCCCTCCCAGATTGGCTTTGCTCTACTTTCCCGATGTGCCTGCGGGACCGGTGCTTCAAACATACATGGATGGATGGATGGATGGATGGATGGATGGACGGACAGACAGACAGACAGACAGACAGACAGACAGACAGATATATTGGTAGATAGATAGATATAATGATAGATAGATAGATAGATAGATAGATAGATAGATAGATAGACAGACAGACAGACAGACAAACAGACAGATCTATATTAGTAGATAGATAGATAAGTAGGTAGGTAGATAGGCAGGAAGGAAGGCAGGCAGGCAGGCAAACAGACCTTTTGGATGGATGGATGGATAGGTAGATAGGTAGGCAGATAGATAGATCTATATTGGTAGATAGGTAGGTAGGTAGGTAGACAGAAAGACAGACAGGTAGGTAAGATAGGCAGGAAGGCAGGCAGGCAAACAGACAGACCTTTTGGATGGATGGATGGATGGATGGATGGATGGATGGATGGATGGACGGACGGATGGACGGACGGACAGACAGACAGACAGAATGCAACAGTGGTGGCACTTTGGGAAAGTGATGGCAACAGCTTTTCCCAACATGCTGCCACATTTAAGGCGCTGGTTCCGGTGCAGTACAACAGTCAATGGGGTGAGCCTGCAGGGCCGGTGCCTTGAACGCCCCCCTGCCACCTCTTAATGTCCCCAAGGTGGCCAGCAGAGGGGCACTAAGAGGCAGCAGGGGGGCGGCACATCAAACATGGCCACGGTGGCACGTAATGTGCCACCGCTTCCGCCATTGAGGCCGGTCCGAGCAGTGCTACAGTCAATGAGTGAACCTGCAGGGCCGGCACCTCGAACGCCCCCCTGCTGCCTCTTAGTGCCCCCCTGCCAGCCCCCTTGCCTCTTAGTGCCCCCCTAAGGCCTCCCACTGCCCCCAGGGGGCGGTACCACCCACTTTGGGAACCACTATTCTAAATGAATAAGAATGGCAAAAACTTTGGAAAAGGAATAATAAATTGACAATGTCAACAGCTTAAAAGAAAATATGTACAAAATGTTTTATAGGTGGCATTTGCCACCAGCAAGGATGGAAAAGATATTTCAAAACATATCTCCCAAATGTTGGAAATGTAAACATATACTGGGTTCTTATTATCATATGTGGTGGACTTGCCCGAGGGCAAAAACATATTGGACTAAAATAAAACAGTGGCAAGAAGGAATGACAAACAACAAATAGACTTAAAACCAGAAGTGTTTTTGTTGGGCATTTTACCGGAAGGATATAACAAAAGAATCACATATTTAATTTTACATGTGATAACAGCAGCTAGAATTGTGTATGCACAAAATTGGAAAAATGAAAATACACCTACAGAGGAAAATGTAATAAAGAAAATATTAGATTGTGCTGAAATGGATAGATTAACTTTGGAGATCAAGGATAAGAAGGACACGGAATACTTTTTAACTTGGGAACTATTTTATCAATGTTAGAAAATGGAAGCAGAAGTTAGAAAAGTAAAATCAAGGAGGATATGTAAAAAAAAATGAAGTAAATGTATAACTAAATAATGAATGTTGAATAAATAGGATAAGAAATATAATTATTAGATTTGGAGAATAATGGTGATAAATGTGATATTTATAAGGTCTGATATTAATTAATTATATGATAAAACTGAGCAGAGTGTTTAATTAAATAATGGAAACTGTTTAACAAGGATAAGTGAAGATTATGGTGAATAGATTGAGTGAATAATGGTTATAATTAATGTGTGTATAAGGCTTGTTACTTGTATTTAAATAGAAATTGTACCCAGACAGTACACTGCCATTGTGGATATGGAAATTTTATATATAATAATGAAAATTGCACAATAAAAATAATAATAGTTAAAAAAGATTAGCTGATATTGTTTGTCTTTGTGTTTGTGTGTATTGCTTGCCACCCCTTCCACTTTCAACTCCAACAACGTGGAGGGCGTTTTTCTTGTTCAAAATGTTTCCATATATACACATGTTTTGGTTCCTGAGTATCTTTGTCTTTGCTTCTCTGCTTAATGTATTGCATGTGTATCTAGCTACAGTAGACATAACTGTTAATTGACTATCTTCTTCATATGCCTGCCATGGCTACCATATGAAATGCATCCTCTGAGAGTTGTAAAATCCCTTACATCAATCAGTAGGTTTCAATTCAAACTATTATGTCTCCAGAAATAGCAACATTCTCAAGGATGCTGATAATGGGTCTGTTTACCATTCTCCCCATCTGAAGTGAGATGCAGGTTCAGACGGAATCAACGCATTGGCATTCATATTTTACAAAGGTGAAACATCCTCTGCTTTAAAATATTCCCCTTCCAGTAACATAGGAGCCCAGATTCCTTTGTACTCCTAATCAGATATAAGACAATTGTTCTTAGTGGTCAAATGGATGTGTGTATTCAATCTTTGTAACCATATGTAAGAACCCTGGGTTGATCCTCTTGAGATCTTTTACTCTTTTACAGTACTAGTACTACCACTAATACTACTATTACTGCTATTACTACTACTGTGTTTGTGTCAGAAGTACCCAGGGGTGGGATTCAAATTTCTTAACAACCTGGTCTGCGGGTGTGGCCTAATTTGTGGGTGTGGCTTGGTGGTCATGTGACTGGGTGGGCATAGCTTGCTGACTAGGCATGGCTTGATGGTCATGTGACTTGGTGGACATGGCTTGTATGTAAATATTATAAATATTGATGTAAATATTGATTTTTTATTTTAAAAAGAGCAACTTTTACCCCAAAGCAGCTAAAGCAGGCAGACTGATTGAGTCGCTCACAGAATCACAGATTCACTTAGAGATCTATCTGCAATCAGCTATCTGAGTCTGTCACATAAAATTTGCTTGCAAGCAAACTCACAAAATTAACTCACAACACACCATGAATGTAAATATTGATTTTTTTATATAAAAAAGAGCAACTTTTACCCCAAAGCAGGCAAAGCAGGCAGGCAGATTGAGTTGCTCACAGAATCACAGATTAACTTAGAGATCTATGTATCTGCAACCTGAGCCTACACTGAAAAGCTTCAGTCCTAAAGAAAGTTCGGCTCTGCTTTTAGATTAGCTAATCTAAATCTCCTGGCAGACAGAACAGCTGATGTGGGGGGGGGAGGAAAAATAGCAACTTACCAAACCAGGCAAGTTGGATGGCTTGCATGCCAGGTAAGGAGTGAGGGAGCAGGGAGGGGAGGGGAAAGCCAGTGGAGCGATTTGCCTGTTCTCCGAACTGCAAACAATCGTATGTGCAGCATTTGCAAGTAATCATCAGCTGTGCCGCCTGGACAGCTGACAAGCGCTGCGCTCGGGTGCGCAGCATTTGAAAATCCTCTTATTTCCTGCTTTTTCTACCTCAACTGTGCCACGCAAAGCAGCTGAGGAGGGAAAAGCAGGGAATAAAGGACAGCCTAGAGCCCGGGCAGGTGGGTGGGCCAAATACCAAACCGGTTCAGTGTCAGCTGCTCTTCACAGCTACAGATTCTATAGAACCGGGCCAAACCGGTAGCATCCCATCCAGTGGTGGGATTCAAATTTTTTTACTACCAGTTCTGTGGGTGTGGCTTGGTGGACGTGGCAAGGGAAGAATACTGTAAAATCTCCAGTCAGAGGTGGTATTTGCCGGTTCTCCGAACTACTCAAAATTTCCGCTACCAGATCTCCAGAACTGGTCAGAACCTGCTGAATACCACCTCTGATCCCATCCCTAGAAGCACCTACCAAAATGCTTACAGGTTGAAAGGATTAGACAGTTGCCCAAGAGCTGCCTGAGGGAACTCCATTCATGTCCCTGTTATTTTCCCACCGAAGTGGTACCTATTTATCTACTTGCATTTGTAATCAGCAGGTATTCAGCAGGTTCTGACCAGTTCTGGAGATCCAGTAGCAGAAATTTTGAGTAGTTTGGAAAACTGGCAAATACCACCTCTGACTGTAGATTTTACATTATCCTTCTCCTGCCATGCCCACCAAACCATGCCCACAGAACCGGTACTAAAAAAATTGAATCCCACTACTGTTTGTAATACTTTTGAACTATTAGTTTGGCAGGATCTTTTATTGTAAAAGTCTAGTGATTCATTATAACTTGCTAGTCAGAGTCAGACCCTCTCCAATTGTTGGTGTTTTTAGGTGAGTTTCTCTATAATTATAAGGCAGTGATTATCAGCCCCATTACATGGACCAGGCCAGGAAATCAAGTCCACAGGAAGACTAAAATTGAGATTGGCTGTAATAACAGAACATTGCAAGTCTGATTGTGCCATACTTCCTCCTCCTTAAAGTTCAGTAGGGAGGTGTCTGCCTGAGCAGCTTCTGAACATTATCTTGCATTTCTGGACTTTTTTTAAAAAAAAGGTTTTGGCCCCTTATGCTTAAGCAGTGGGTTTTACATATCTCCATCAAGATTATATTGCTTACTTTCTACAGTGTAGAGAGTAAGATTAAAAATGAATCCAATCAAATCCTTGGCAAAATAGAAATTGCAGTTGTATTTTCTTCAATCAAACTCGTTTCATTGTAGATAAATAAGCCTTGTACCTTTATGGTTGCCCAGGATGTGTTTCTGTCCAAAAATAGACAAAAAAACAATCTAGTTGTTACATTGCAGGGAACTTTTGATGATATAAATTTAGACTGTGTGGGTGGCTTGCTTACAAAGGTGTGATAGAATGACAGTCTCCTAAATATAAAATTTCTAGAACATTATTATCAAAATATTTATGGCTACAAGTTACCCAGTGAAACACAATAAACCAAATGGTTTCTAAAAGGTAACATACTGTAGATGTGATGATAATTACATGAAAGCAGATGTGCTTTCATTAATGTCCATATCTTTAAAATATAAATAATTAAGGAAAGGAGGTTCCTTTTCCTTCAAAATCCTGATGCAGTTTGGATGGAATGATTGTCACGTCATGGCATTATTGTCCTTTCTGGTGTTATTAGTCAGAAGTTCCTGTTTTTTCCTCAGAATTGTCATTAAAAGCATAAAATAATGACTTAAATCTTTTCCTATATCTTATCAAGGAGGAATTGCATCCAGTTTTGTTTGCCACAATATAAAAACAAAGATGCTGAGACTCTAGAAAGAGTACAGAGAAGAGCAACAAAGATGATTAGTGGACTGGAGGCTAAAACACATGAAGAATGATTGCAGGAATTGGATATGTCTAGTTTAATGAAAAGAAGGATTAGGGTGTCAGGATAGTAGTGTTCCCATACTTAAGGATCTGCCACAAAGAAGAGGGGGTCAACCTTGTGGGACAACCTTGCAGAACCTGCATATCAGAAGGTCTAACAAGGCTTTGCACATACTGTGCAGGAGTAAGTGGTTTTGCATGTTATTTGGCTTCAGACATCTAGAAGGCAACCCTTTACTGTATGCCCCAAAATTCAATTTCTGCATCTGTAGAATGCGATCTACATCTTTATGAGAATATTACCTAAACATCTTCATAGTTATATGAAAGCATATACAATGGAAGGAAGGCTATTGCTGAGCGCATTGGGTTGTATCCCAAAAATGGTAAGCTGCCCTGAGTCTCCGGAGAAGGGCAGGATATAAACATGAATTAAAAATAAAAAATAAAAAATTTAGGACCATCTACCTCACTGTGGAGATACATTATAAGTCACTGTGTGCACAAGACATAAAACTATCAAAGAAGAATCAGACTACTGGTTGGCTAGAGTTTTTTGATTAAGTGGAGGAAATTCTCAATGTTTCAAGGTCAACAGCAATGAACGTGAGTCATCTTCAAATTGTTTCTAGAGAATTGAAAGTGAAAACTATAGTGGTACAAAACTGTCTCGAGTTAATATTGCATTCAAAAGAGATTTTGGACTCTATCAAGGTGACTAAAACTATGATATATTGCAAGTGGTTATTTTGAAAATAGACAAACTAAATTTATTAAGATTCACCCATTTCATGGCTTCTTAATTACTGTCTAACAGTTATATTGGGGTTTCACTCAGGGGCACACAGTCAAATTTCAGCTGCATAGCCTTCTGAGAGACAGGCATTTCTATTAGTTCATGCCTTAGTCTGCACAGTGCAATCTCACATGGAATGGGACCTTGCCATGACCAACTCGCCATGGGACAATTTGCCATGGGACAATTTAATAATTCTATTTAATTATTTAAAATAAATAAAAATTATGTTAATTTTTGCCATTCACATTTCATTCTGTTCCTCCTTTTGCATCCTTTAATTATTCTATTCCACCATTTCTTTGATATTAGTGTAATTCTTGTCCCACAGTGAGTTGTCCTGTAGCAAGTTGGCTGTGGCAAGTTGTCCTGCAATGAGTTGGATGCAACAGGTTGGCCATTGCAAGTTGGCCATGATGAGTTAGCCATGGCAAATTGTCATAGACCCAGTCCCACATGACTCTGTTCAAAAGTAAGTCTCACTAAGTTCAATAACACTTAAACTAAGACTTATAAAATCTTACATTACAGTACTTTATATAAGTCATATTTATTTAAAACTATAAAAACTAGTTTAATGTAATGGTTAAGGTATCAGGCTAGAAACCAGGAGACTGTGAATTCTAGTCCTAGCGTAGGTACAAATCCAGTTGGGTGACCTTGGACCAGTCACTCTGTCTCAGCCCTAGAAAACAGGTCTCCCATCTTTCTTCTCCTAAAGTGTAGACAACATCACATATATTTTAACAGCAATGTCACAAGATGTGGTTCAATATTCAGCACTTTGCTGCCTGAGTCCAAGTAAGTTGGCTGCTTCTTCTTCTTTTATTTCATGTTGAGTAGTCTAAATGGAAGAACAGTTGTATCTTTTTTCAGAACCATCCATGGAAGCGTCCACCACAGCTAAAGGCAGCTTATCTTACTAAGTGAACAGAAGGCTGCACTCAGCTCTCAGTAAGTTCCCTGTGTAATTGTTCCATTGTAAAGCCAGCCCTGGCTGTTAAAGATAAAAGTGCAATCTTATCACAAAACTATGGGTAACATTCAATGACTTCTGATAGTTTCATTTGTGTAGTTCTGGGCAAGCAAGAACCACAGAACAGAAGCTGCATTGAGCAGTTAAAATCTGGAGCTGGGGGAATAGTAAGCAAACAAATTGCTTATTTGATTTCCAGATAATTTTAAAAGAGGGAAAAATAGTTATGATAGCAGCAAGTAATTGAATTGTAAAGACAGAAGCACAGATGGATAACAACTCCCTTGCTCATTTGTTTGTGAAACTTCCTAAATGAAATTCACAACAAAATGTGAAAATCTGCAAAGCATCATTAATTCCAAGGGATCAAAGGAAGATTTTAAACAGGAACTATGAAATAGTTACAGAGTCTATGCTACTGATGCCTTTCCTATTTCATCTAATTAACAATAAAACAGATGTCCCGTGACACAATCATTTTTTTTCTAACCAGTAAAGCTCATACAATCTAGAAATGCCAGTCCTTTCACATGTGTAACTTAAATGTCACTGCAGACAGTTGATGCAATTTGAAGATAAAAGCAAAGCAAATTATTGTTGTTGTTTAAATAACTGCAGGGGGTCATCAATTCAAGGTGTGTGCCTCTGGAGAAAATGAGTTTTGTTTTATGCTGTTATTTTCCTGACAGAAAACAAATTAGATCAGTGCCATTTTCTTTTTCACTCATTTTTCTTTTACAGCAGTGGCTACTGCAGAAATCTAAGAGGAGTATAGCATTTTGGGACCCAGATTCCCTCTGAAATTAGCCATCTGCTTTTCATTGTGTGGCTGCCCCAATTACAATGCTACTTAAGTCAGGATGATGTTATGTATCTGGTCAAAAGCAGGATTGGATTGTACCAGTGCAGCATCCTGCTGAAACATGCATCAAAAGCTGGAAGTTTCACAGAGCTTGTTCAAATGGAAACATCCTGCACCACCCATCACATGTAGACTGAATTGCTTGGATAATCAGATTATTACATCTGAAAGGGTCCTTGGTTTAGATGCCTATTCTTATTGATTGGAGATTGTACCATCTGCAGCATCCATTGTGTACATTGTTCCAAAGCATCCTCCCTAATACTTTTATTTAGTGAAAGGCAAAAAAAAGAATCTAATTTGTCGTACACCATTTTTAATTCAAGCCTTGAGTTAGAGGAGCTAAGAGTCCTCCCCAGATTTCCTCTGCTCTCCCTAAATTTTAACTTACATTAAAAGGAACAAACATTCAAAGGAGGTGAGACTTCCACGTGACAACTTTCCCCCAATCTTGCAGGTTTTGACACATACAGTCCACACGTACAAATGCCGGTGTTTGCTGCCTTACAAAAAGTCTTCCTCCTGACTGCTGGAACCACTTGGAGCTCTTCATTGCAAACTCAAACATAACCAGTTGACTCTTTGACTCTGTTGGTCACAATCCATTCTCAGCCAGCCCCCCACTGGGCACTGACTCCTCCCCCCAGTGAGCACACCAGGTGATTCCTTGCACAGGTGGAACCATATTCCTTACACACACACACACACACACACACACACACACACTTCAAGGAGGGCTACCAGCAGAGCACCTGCTGTTAATTGTGGGCTTTTTTTTTCATTTACTTCATCTCAATTTAAATACTTCGTCTTTTATTTCCATGGTGTCTTCTTAAGTTGTTCGTTTCTCATGAGGAATTTCTACCTCTCTGTAATTAAAGTTTGGAATCTGCAGCTAGCTATCAGCTTGGCTGCCCTCAAAAAAGAGTTGAGCCAACTCCTGAAAGCTCAATGGCTGTTTGCCTTGATGACAGGATGACTGACTCTCAAGGCCATTGTGCCAGGAGATTAGTGGACTTCCTTGTGCAGTTGGTTGGCCACATTGACCACTGGACTAGATGAAGTATAGGCCTTTTCCAGTTTGGCACTGTTTATGTTCTTATGGTACCATGTGTTCTTTGGATTTAAAATCTTAAGCCTCCTTTCTCTCTTTCTCTAAGCAATTACTTCTCTTAACTTAAAGGTCTTACTCCCTTTTAATACCTTGGATCCCTCATTTCTTAGCCTTAGCTTTTGACTACCTGTTCTTTTCCTCTAAATCAAATCGAGGACTAACTTTGAACCCACAGCTTTTATGGGGGTTTTTTCCAAGCTTTGTGTTTGCGTTTTTCCCCTTCATCTCAGTGTAAGCTCCCTGACCATTCGGAAGTTTCCAATTTCCTAGCAAGCTTCATTCAACTGCCCTTTATTTCTTCCCTCTGACCTCTTCCCTTTCATTCTCTCTTTTTTATCTTAACATCAGAGGGGATTCTGTTGCTTTTACATCTAAGGTCTGCTAGCTGCAGATCCTAAGCACCCAGATATCCAGCAAGCAATTTGTTTTCTTTGCTTCTCATAATGAACCCCTGCCAGTTTTCCACAGATTACACTCATTGCTCCAATTTTACTGCAACTGAGTTACATAAGTAAGTCATTAATAAATTAAGTCACCTTGCTTAGCTTTTCAAGACCAACTAAGGCAGCTCGGCATTACCATCTCCTGCTCAGTTAAATGCGATACATGCAGTGAAATAAGTTCCAGTCTCAGATTCAGGCTCTTAGAATCATGAAGTTGAATGGAGCAAATCTTGACTATAGGGAGTCCTTGACGTATGACCACAACTGAGCCCAAAATTTCTGTTCTAAGCCAGACCATTGTTAAGTGAGTTGCACCCCATTTGATGACCCTTTGTCATGCCCTTGTTGGAGTCCAATTCTGAGGGGGAGACTGAGCAGCTAACAGGGAGTGGGAGTGTGGATCTGGTGGCTGTGGAAGAAACGGGAGAAAGGCACAGTCCAGCTGGGCATTCAGAGGAAGACCCAGGGCCATCCCATCTTCATCCTAGGGCACACAGGGAGGAAAGGAGAAGGAGCAACGTGGCTTATGGGAGAGGAAAGGGCCCTGATCCCCTTCAGAGTGTGCAGCTGGGAAGACTGTTTAAAAGGGCAAACTGTTCATGGCAAAGTTGCTGGAAGCAAAGCATGCATTATCTTTGTCGAGGCTTATCTGGGTTTTGGCGTCCTCCCAACTGTGGGTGCTGTGTTATTTTTTGGGAAATCTGCAATTTAGCATCCTGGCCTGTCATGTCAATTACTTCAGCATGGTTTGTGCTGGTTTTTTTATTTCTCATTATCTTTACTTTGGGTTCGGACTGTATTTCTTCCCTTCGTAGACTGTTTTTGGAAGAGTTTGATCTCCAGCTGAGGATCACTGGACATTGGGGGCCAAGTTGGAAGCATTAAAGGGAATTTATCTACTTTGGTGACTTTGTTATTTTTGTGCCACACCCCGGGTCATCACACCCTTTTTGCCCCATGGTTAAGCAAACCACTGCAGTTTTTAACTGAAGCATGAAGTTGCTAAGCAAATCTGCCTTTCCTCATTGACTTTGCTTGTCAGAAGACAGCTGGGAAAGCTATAAATGATGATCACATCACCCAGGAAAGCGAAACTGTCATAAATACATGCCAGTTGCCAAGCACCCGAATTTTGATCGCATAACCGTAAGTGTGAAAAGCAGTCATAAGTCACATTTTTCATTGCCGTAACTTTGAATGGTCACTAAACAAATGGCTATAATTTGAAGACTATCTGTACTGAGTTCAACACTTCGACCATGCAATTTCAGATTGAAAGCAATCATACCAGTGTCCCCCTAGCCTCTGCTTAAAGAAGTAGGAAAAAGTGACCCTGCCACTTCCTTAATTAATTTATTCCCTCTCAAAATTTTATTGTTACAATTCTTTTCTTCTTTCTTAGAAGGTTCAGATCTTAGTCCAAAACAGAACCATGTGAAATGGTATTTTCTTTGCCTCCATTATGTGAGAGTCAATCTAGTTAAACAAGCATACGATATGAACCAAAACTCCTGTGGTAAGCCACATCTTATGATTGAAAAGTTTATTAATCTATGCTATATGATTTAGAAATAAATTTATTCCTAAATTATTAGCCCAGATCATTTTTTTTATATAAAAGTTTTTTATTTTGATACAAACATACAAGCAGGACATACAAAACATAAAAACCATCTTCCATATATATATACAGTGTGTCAGTTGGTTACAAATCCTTTGTGTCATCCTTTCATATTCTTCACTCACAATTTATCAAAAAGAAAATTTCTCATATTATCAATAAAACATTATGTATTTATCAATTATTACTTGTGTACAATTAAACTATTTATTTCATCATATATACGAGATATATTTTAATCTAAAATTTATGTTATACTTTCATCCAATGGTTATATATATCAACATTATATTTTATATCAGCCTATTATATTTCTATTACAAAATTATATAGTCTATTGCATTACCAAGTCTTCTTATCCAACCATTGATAAAACAAATCCCATATCTTGTAAAATTGTTTATCTTCTTGTTTTCTAATTTCAAATGTCAGTTTACTCATTTCAGCACAGTCCATAATTTTCCTAATCACTTCCTCCTGCATAGGTATTTTATCATTCTTCCAATTTTTGGCAAATACAATTCTAGCTGCTGTTAAAACATTTACAATCAAATATTTCAACTCTTTATTGTAGATATCTGGTATAATTCCCAATAAAAATATTTCTGGTTTCAAGTCTATGTGTTGTTGTATCATTTTTTCCAACCATATGTGGATTTTAGTCCAATATCTTTTTGCATCCGAACAAGTCCACCACATATGGTAATATGATCCAGGTATCTGATGACATTTCCAACATTTATCCGATTTATTCTTAAACATTCTTGCAATTCTCATCGGGGTAAGTGCCACCTGTAAAACATCTTATACAAATTTTCTTTATAAGCAGTTGACATTGTCATTTTATAATTCTGGGACCATAATTTTTCCCATTTCTCTAGATCAATCCCATATCCAAAATTTTTCCCCAAGCAATCATTGTTTCTTTAACTTGTTCCTCTTCCATTTTAATTTCTAAAAATATTCATAAAGTTTTTAAATCACCTTTTCATCAGTGCCCATCAATATTTTGTCTAGCTCAATCTGCTTGTTATAAATACCTTCTATTTTAATATCCTTATCAAATCTAGATTGTACTTGCAAATATGAAAACCAATTCATTTTTATACCTTGTTCTTCCAACGCTTGCATAGATTTAAGTTCACCCCTTTCATTCAATATCTCACCATATCTAACTGTTTGTTCCTTTTTATATATTACTGGATATGAAAAGGCTTCAATAGTAGATATCCATATTGGAATTTTCAAGTAATGTTGTTTTTTAATCTTCTCCCAGTTTAAAAACAAAGCTTCTCGAATATAATGTCTTCTAAAATACCCTTGTGTTTTAGTTCCCTTATACCAAAGGAATGCATGCCACCCCAATAACAAGTCATGTCCTTCTAGAGTCAATAATCTAGTATTCCTTAGTGTTATCCAATCTTTTACCCACATCAAATTTGCCGCCTGATAGTATAGTTCCCAATTGGGCAAAGCAAGTCCTCCTCTTAATCTTGCATCCTGCAATAACTTGAGTTTTATTCTTTTTTTTGCCTTGCCATATATATTTCAACATCATTCAATTTAGGTCTTCGAAAAACTCTTTCCCTAATCTGATTGGAATTGTCTGGAATAAGTATAGAATTCTAGGCAATACATTCATCTTGATTGTTGATATTCTCCCAATCAACGATAGTTGTAAGTTTTTCCATTTTTCCAAGTCTGTCGCTATCTGCTGTTTAAGTTTAATGTAATTATCCTCCTTCAGTGTACTACATCTTGCTGTAATATATATCCCTAGATACTTAACCTTACTTGTGACCTGTATTTCTAAAGCTTCTTCCAATTCTTTCTTCCGTCTCGCTAACATATTCTTTGTTAATATCTTTGTTTTGTCTTTATTAATTTTCAATCCTGCTACTTCTCCATACTCTTCTATTCTTTCAATTAGCTTAAGCTGATTCCAGTGGATCCTCTAATATAAATACCAGGTCATCTGCAAAGGCTTGTAACTTATACTCTTCTCTTTTAATTTTCATTCCTTTTATTTTTTCTTCTCTAATACACCTATTTAACACTTCTAAGGTTAACACAAACAGCAGGGGCGACAGTGGGCAGCCTTGTCTAGTCCCTTTTCTTATATTTATAGGCTCTGTCAATTCTCCATTTATCAAAACCCTTGCGGTTTGTTCAGAATATATAGTCTCAATAGCACGTATAAAATTTTTGCCAAAGCCCATTTGTGTCAATTGTAGTAGCATGAAGCGCCAACTCACGTTATCAAAGGATCAATACAGGCAATGTTGCAACAGGAAAAAGCCCAGATCATTATTTGTTTACAGTACGGGCAAATTTGGTCTGAGGTAATGAAATGAAGAGTAGTATCTTTGTAGAACAATTATGAAAATATAATTGGGCCACTGGCTAAAATAATACAAACCATGGCCATCATGAAGAATGTTAATTTATTATACTTTTTTTATTTTATACATTCATGCATACTCTGGAAGACCTATTCAGACTATAAATATAAGTTTTAAAGTTTTTTTTTCTTAAGTCAGTACACAGTGATGCATGTTCCCAGAAATATTAGCATTATCTTATGGCTTCCCTTTATTGCATTTTGGTTTCTGATGTCACAACTGGCCATAATATGTGGTCATTAAGTTTTATTCAACACAGTGTAAACAAACAGGGTGCCAGAGAGTAACTTAGTTTTTGAGTGATGGTTTGAGTGAAGAAAGATTTTATCATGGTCTTTGGTTGCCCTCTAGTGTTTATATGAATTCTGCATTCAGCTACAACAACCTTATCAACCATTTGTTTAAATTCCAACAAATTAAGAATAAACAGACTGATTTGGTATCAGTCACAGAAACAGGAAGGTTGCATCTGTGGGGAAAGAACTATGCTGAATTAAAAATTTTGTCAAGCAACACAATTAAGTGATTTGTTATAAGATTTTTATAAGATTCTGCCTAACCAGTGGATTAATATAGAGAGTAAGTCAAAGTTTAACATTTTTTAAAATTTGTTTTTGTAGATTTTTTAAAATTATATATATATTCTTCCAGCTGTTTTTCTTTCAAAATTAAACAAAACATATTTCAGATATTTCAACTACTACATCAAACTGGGTTCCTTAGCATTCTTACATATGGATAAACCATATTTGGGTATTGTTAGTGATATTGGCAAGGCTTATGTACACTTATCTGTTCCTGAAAGGGAGAGATAGTGAAAACGGGCACTGAGGTTTTTGAATAGTAAAGGTAACTTACTCAAATTACTCTTACAGAGAAACATTGATAAAGAATATTATAGATTTTATTAGTAAAATATTCTTCCTTCATAAGTTTCACCTCATGTCAGACTTCTGCCCTGATCTAAAAATGTTTTGAATCCTCTAGAAATGTTTTCTATAAATTTGAACATAGAGGCAATACATATTATTGATAAGCAGTTATAATATCTATAGGCAACATATATTCAGAATTAATCCAAAACAAAGTAATGTTTTAAAAAGAAAATAGATTTTTTTAAAAGTTAACAATGAATGCCAGAAAGAAGAGAAAGCATTTCAAAATCTTACTGATAAATAAGGCTTTTGCCTAAAATAAAATAGGCAAGATATAAATACTATTTAAAAATCTGAAGAATCAACCAGTAGTTTCATTTGTGAGGAGGGGGAAAGAGAAGTTTGACTGTAGGATGTATCTTTTAGTGAATTAAGAAGTTCAGAGATTTAAAGTAATTTCAGAAAGTGCTATTTACCCTCTCTTGAATACATGTGGTAACAGAATTTACCACTTTTCCTGGGCTCAGGGTCATATTATAAGCAACTAGTAGAAGCACCAATAATGTCATGTATATCATGAAGTTATCACTTAACAGTATATAATAGTTTGTTCTTGTTCTCTACCATTGTTATCATCTGTCTTTCCTTTTTCTTATTTAATTTGGTGCACCAAAAGCTTTCCTGATTGGCACTTCAGTAATAGTATTGTTTGTCATACAGTTAAAGCGATATTTAGACTGGATTTGGCATTTTTGTCCACTTATCAAGTCCTTCCCAAGGACTTGGGATAGTTAGATGTGGATGTTCAATGTTGTTATGGATATTGGATATCGTAGCAGGATGCAAACTGATCTGAGTAAAACTGATAGTGAATTTGTCAGTGCTGTTGGTGTTCAAGTAGTACTCCAGTTGGTTTGGCAGGCACCTATTACTACTGGTATTACCTTTGCTTTCTTTTGCCACAGTTGTTCCATTTCTATTTGCAGTTCTAAATGTATGTATGTATGTATGTATGTATGTATGTATGTATTAGTTTCAAAGTGCTTGAAATTTAATAGTTTAAAAAAATTACTCTCATCTAGAATGTTCTCAGTTTATCAATGTTATACTGACTGCTTTGTAAATCTGGGTTCTGTTTTTCCCTTTTGAAAAATATTTAAGATATTCTTCTCCAGCTGCCCATCATTTCTCTCATCTTCCATAGACTCTTAGTTCTAACAGATCTGAAAGTCTATTGCAAGTTCTTTCATCATCCTAGAATGCAATTCATTGGACTATAGAAGCTCATTCTTGATTATAGGCATTCCCTCATTTGAACACACTCAAAACCATATAAATGGTGGGTAGACTTTAGAAGAAACTCTCCCATACTACCACCTCTTACAATACTAGATAACATAGTATCAACAGTAGAGACCTTCAAATTTCTAGGCTCTATTATATCACATGATCTAAAACGGACACCTAACATCAAAAACATCATCAAAAAAGCACAACAAAGAATGCTCTTTCTGTGCCAACTCAGAAAGCTCAAACTGCCCAAGAAGCTGCTGATACAGTTCTACAGAGCAAGTACTGAGTCTATCATCTGCACCTCTATAACTGTCTGGTTTTGTTCTGCAACCCAACAGGACAGACAGAGACTTTAGAGGATAATTAGGACTGCAGAAAAAACAATTACTACCACCCTGCCTTCAATTGAGGACCTGTGTACTGCACGAGTCAAAAAGAGGGCTGTGAAAATATTTACAGACCCCTCACATCCTGGACATAAACTGTTTCAACTTCTATCCTCAAAACGACGCTATAGAGCACTGCACACCAGAACAACTAGACACAAGAACAGTTTTTTCCCGAAAGCCATCACTCTGCTAAACAAATAATTCCCTCAACACTGTCCAACTATTTACAAAGTCTGCAGTACTATTACTATTAATCTTCTCATTCCTTATCACCTATCTCCTCCCACTTGTGACTGTATGACTGTAACTTTGTCGCTTGTATCCTTACGATTTATATTGACTGTTTCCTAGTATGATTTGATTGCTTATTGTACCCTATGACTGTTATTAAGTGTTGTACCTTATGATTCTTGACGAATGTATCTTTTCTTTTATGTATACTGAGAACATTTGCACCAAGACAAATTCCTTATGTGTCCAATCATATTTGGCCAATAAAGAATTCTAATTCTAATCTCTCTAACATAAAATTATTAATCCAGCATGAAATCCTGCTTCAACCATCTCCTTACTTTTTCATTTTTATTTCAGGTTGTTGCTTCTGCCATTTCTTGTACATCCAGTTCTACTGAATTCTATGCCAAGTCATACCTTTAATGAATTTTTCCAACATCTTGGACTCTCCCATTGTCATCAAGTTCCTAAATCTGGGAGGAACAGAGGTTGCACTGTAGTTTGCAAGAATATTTTGTCTAGAATTAAGGAATGGGAAAAAATTGGGGGGGGTGTTTGTTTTGTTTCGTTCATTTTACTTTATGGGTGGCATTCTGAATCCAAATTCTTCTTTTGCAAGCTGCCTATCACAAAAAGAAAGGGTGGCAAAGCTTTTCTTGGAATGAGAACTATTAATTTACATGGTAGGATTGGTTAAAAAAAATTATCCAGGCATGCTCTGATGCGGGTTACACCATGACAGGATTACCATTTCAAATAAGGGGGAAGGCATGGATTCCAGAAAAGAAACGCTGACAGATACAAGGCGCAAAACTCTGTCTAACAAGAATTAGTTGAAGGAAACTGTCCGTGGAATCAAGAGCCCAGAAAGGCCACTGGGAGTTTTAACATAGATTGATGGCTTAGCAAAACACATTGTTACAGACTTGCTAGGTAGAGAGCTACAATTCTTGACATATGCTATACTGAAATACAGCTAGTCTATCTAATCCTTAAGATTATAAAATTAGCATACTGTATGTTATAATGATTAAACAGTCTAATTATAGATATCTACAAGTTAAAATAAGAATTATTATATAAATCATTTGTCAGATCAAATATCAGACATTGTAGTTCTAAAATTATTTTATAGTTTTATCAGCAGGGAGGAGGTATTTTTAGTGCACAGTACTCCCTGTAAATATTTTTGCTTATTATTATATATACAATCATGTGAAATAACATATGCCAGTTCTTTATCTAGTATTGGCCTTCATATACATCATGTTCTTCCCCAAAATATAGGATGTTGTAATGTATTAGTGTAGTATATATGCAGATCTGAGCAGTGTGGCTTTTTGTAATTGACAGCTGGAAATTTTATCAATGTGCAGATTTTATAAGTGCTGTCCAAGATTTTTTGGTATGACACCCAATGTGCCAATAACCACTGACACCATTAGCAAATTTATGCCATAATCTTCATTTCGATCCTCAGAATTTGATATTTATAAACTTCTCTAATACTTTATCTTCTATTCTACTATCCACTGCTATTGTCACATCAATTATCTCACTTTCTTCTTTTCAACTGTTTGTTATGGGCCAAGACTTTATCAGATTGTATTTGGAAATCCCACAGTATTTTGATCTGTCCATTTTCAACAATTTTCTTGTTGGTGGTCCTACCGATTTTTCATTTTGGCAGATTATAATTTTTACAGATGTTCCAGTGAAGCATTTTGGCAACAGCTTTATGTTGTTGTTTATAATCAATTTGTGTGATCTTCTTACATGATCTGAAGGTATGATCTATATGTTTTGTCTGCCTCTTTGCCCAATATGCCCTTTGAATCATTTGACAATTTTTCAATTCTGGCCTTGATTGCATTATTTCAAATAGCTTGCTCTTGAGCAGCCAAAATCATGCCTTCCGATTCTTTTTTAAGTGTTCCATTTGGAAGCCAGAATGTATTCATTTCAGGACAAATTAAGTTGGTGGGGCTTACTCAATTCAGTTTCACAAAAAATGCAGGAAAAACTCAAAGGAAGCCCCTGCTGGATGCCAAGATCAGAATATTATAGAGATAACAGGGAAGAGACTATCAATTCAGTAGTTCACAGAAAGGTAATAAGAAAGAAGAAAGGAAGAAAAGTTTGCCATAACATACAAGGGGGATATACTGGTAGTTGCTGGAATTCTTGTAAATGCATCATTTTTTCATAATAGATCTTGGGGAGACTTGGGGAGAATTGAGTTTGAAAGAGAAATTGCTTGGTAACAAATTATGCTTTGAAAAATAATTATTTTCTATTTTAGGCAGAGGCCAAGGGTATGATACTTTACTGATAGCAGCACAGAATATTATGTTGTTCTGATTTCCCCCAAGATTGTTCCAATTTGGAGTCAGGAACCAATAATAGGCCAGTGATACAGGGATCACAACTTTTGTAGGCAATTGTCACTCTCCTCCAGATGCAATAAGCACTTTTTTTAGGTCTCTCCGTTGCAAATTAAAAAAAAGTTTCCAGAAAGTAGCTAAGCTGTACTGTGGAAGGAAGAAGGGTAACAATCACTAGTTATTTGATCTCTTACCAAGAGCACCACAGAGAGTAGCAAAAAAAAAAAAGGAAAAATTATCAGTGAAAAAATGGAGAAACTAAATTCTAATACTGGTGTTGAGATAAAGTTATCCATGGTACTTCAATGGAAAAAAATACTGAACAAGCAAGGTTGTCAGGTACAAAAATAAATGCTCCCACCCATCTCCTACTCACAAAAATTCAACCACTTTGATACGATGCACAAGGAAATACTGGGTTTTGGTAAGACAGTTTTGTTCACAAAAGATATTATTTTCAAAGTGCAGAGGTTTTAAAGAATTAGTTCTGGCAAACTGATTGTTTTATTATTAAACTTTAAGCTATTGCAAATGGTAGATTCTATTGAAACAGGTAAAACACAGGACAAAAGTATCAATATGAAAAGTCTACTTATTATCACATTATTTCACTTTTTCTACTCCTGTTACCCTTGTTTTTATTTTCATGACTTTCTGAGATAAGTTAAAGTGAGTCCTTAAGCCAGCTAATTATTATGAATTGAGAGGAGTCTGGTGCAACATTTTGCTTTCAAAAAGACTGGAACCACTTTGAAAAGATTCCAAGCATAAACCTCAAAGCCCAAGCAGTGAATTTAAAATGGGAGTTGTAGTCCAACTCATTTGGAAAAGAACAGATCGTGTTGGCGAAACACCTTTAATATTTTCAGGCACACTTAATTTTTATTCCATTACCTGTTTCCTGCTATAGCAGATTTCAGCCACACAGTGGCAGCAAACTCCAAAGTTTGTGATCATTCATACCTCCACCTACTCCAAGAATCTACCCTGATCTCCCAAATAGTTAGCATGCCGCCCATTGAAATACCCCAACTATATTTTAATGTAAAGCTGTTAAAATCCTTGCATAACTTGCTGGATCACTGCTGACAGTTTTGCTGTAGATTGTTATCTTCCAATTTTGAACTGCCTCTGGGGAGGAAGATGTGCATTTCTGGACAAAAATTTATCTTTAAAAAAAATGATACTGTAATGCAGAAAAGGGTAATCTTAAAACAGAGCTATTGTAGTTGCATGCTGAAGAAGCTCTTCGTCCACAGTGATCTTTTTGGAATTTGGGTTAATTATCTGAAGGAGACAGTTCATAAATCGCTCAAATGATGTAGGCAATTTTTATTGTTCAGATATGGTCTCCATAATTAATGGCTTCAATGAAAATGTCCCAGATAAATTTTTACATGTCTTCAAAAATTGGTTTAAGTGGGAGGAACATAAAATGTGCTGGCCAGTTTATCTGCTGAATGTGTGTGATAAACACTGGAAATGACTACTTTTCCGGGTCAAGGCAATGTGGAAGATCATAAAGAATGTGCATATATCTCCTAAAAGTGTATGGGGCTGTGCCTATGAAATCCTAGGGACTTTGTGAATTGCCATGTGATCCTAGCAAAATATATGCTTGGTTTAAGGTGCAATATTTGAGGTGCAATATTCATATACCTGCATTCACAAAATGCACACAAAATGCATATTTGCTTCATGTATCAGTCAAATGTTTATTCCAAGCTCATGACCTAGAGATGCCATTTCCAGAAGACCTATTTCCAATAATAGTACCATCAATATTAGTTTTTCTGGACTGCTCAGAAGCTTTCAGTGCTATTGGCTATAGGACCATTAAAAAAAACCCCTCTGCTTCATGCCTATTACCATCAAAGATGAGACTATCTGGGAAAGCACATTTTCAGCTCTGGTATCTAATTTGTGCAATTTCCAACACAATGGGGCACAATTAGCTGTCTCTTGATAGTTCTCAAATCCAGTGGAGAGTTTCCTGTGTCTTTGATATGATTTGGCTCTCCTACCCCCCATGACTTTAACACCTGCTATCCAATATGCATGATGAGTGGATGGATTAAAAGTGCAACTTGCTTTTTATTACATGTTTATTTTTATAAAGCCCTCTGCTGGGTGCATTACACAAAATCTAGAGACCCAGTCTGAGTGGTTAAAACACCAGGCTAGAAAGGGGGAAACCCTGAGTTCTAATTCTGCCTTAGCTGGGAAAGCTGGCTGGATGACCTTCCCAAGTCAGAACTCCGTGTTCAGGGGAAAGATGTAGTTTGTTTTGCCTTTTATAGTACTAACTGGTGCTGTCAACGCTTTTGAGCAGGAACTAGCACTTCATATAATACTGTAAACCACATAGAACATCACCAGGACAAGATCTTTTTCTTCCAGCAAGGATTCCAGAGACAACTAAATTTCCTGGATCCTCACTACTCTCCAGGGTACATAATATCGATCTTCCTCAGGACTTGCTTCTCCTATTATTATTGTTGCTAGAGATTGCAGCAAAGCATTCATCTCTACCCCTCTGGCGTGCTTTAGGAGTTTATGGTTAAAATTCCACTTTCTTGTTCCCTTAACCCCAAACTTAAGATCTGCATAGATATTTTTCATTCTCTTACACAAGCTGTAATTTTAAAATGATTTTTAATAATTAATGTACTCTATGCATAATACATTTAATAATCATGATTAGAGTAGACACACATGGGATGATTCCTTGTTCAATTTAATGGCTTCAACAACCTGCTGAAGATTGATATCCATGGCATATATCTGCATGGATCCAGTTAGTCCCATTTTTCTCTTATAGTCCATGGCTGAGTCTCTCATTCTTATCACAGACCAAACTTAAAAGAGTTATATTTCAGTTCCTGAAATAATGAAGTTTTTTTCCACAAGGAATTGTGACAATATGATTGGCATAAAAAAAAGTTCTGAGCATGAAGAATGCTTGCATCATAGGCTTGAATGGGGTCACTTAAGCATTAAGACCAGTCCATAACTCAGTGCAGAAATCCAGTTTTAAAAAATCTGGATCAGTGCAGGAATTGCTCTGTCTGAACACATCCAGCAAAGGAGAATGCACTCTCTACCTGAGATATTGGTTCTGCTGTCTAACTGCTCTTGTCATTAAAAGGCCTTTCCTATCATTTAATCAGCATTTACCTTTTGGTAGCTTAAATGTATTATTTAATCCCAGCACCTTAGGGTTGATAAAAATGGGCCTTCCATGTGATAGCCTTTTAATTATTTGAAGAATTTTATTCTCTACTTGTTTGTTTTGTCTTTTAAGATTAAGCATTTCTGTCTCCTTCAATTTCCTTCGAAGTCCTGTAAGCTAAGCCTCCAGTGAGAAATCACATTGTCCTTCTCTCAATCTGTTCCAATTTATCTGAATTTTGCCATTGCTCAGAACATAATACTTTAGGGGTAGTGTTTCTTAAACTTGTTTTTCTCTCAGGAACCTCCTCCCACTGTTAGGAATGATGGGGGATTGCAAAAGAGCTTCATTTGTATGAATTCTATTTTTCAGTATTTGACTGATTATGTGCTATCAAGCTGTTTTTGACTCCTAGCAATTACATTGATGGACTGTCCCCATGACCACTTATTCCTAAGCTGGGCTTTCAGGTCTCCCAATGGTGCACTCACCACCACTGTAACTGAGTCAATAAAGCTTGCTGATGGTCCTTCTCTTCTATTTCCTTCCACCTTTCCCAGCCTTAGAGCCTGTCAACTAAAAAATACTCCTTTGGTCTTTTTAGTTGCCAGCAGAAAGGGAGTGGGGGAAATAGTGTATTCCTTAAATGCCTCAGATAATTGCCTTGGCAGTCCAAAGCTGTCGGTGCACAAGAATATTACTGGAGAACATGATTGATGACTCTTGGCTATGGATGTATCCCATTTGGAGAATATACAGGTGAAACTCAAAAAATTAGAATATCGTGCAAAAGTTCATTTATTTCCGTAATGCAACTTAAAAGGTGAAACTAATATATGAGATAGACTCATTACATGCAAAGCGAGATAGTTCAAGCCGTGATTTGTCATAATTGTGATGATTATGGCATACAGCTCATGAAAACCCCAAATCCACAATCTCAGAAAATTAGAATATTACATGCAATCAATAAAACAAGGATTGTACATAGAACAATATCGGACCTCTGAAAAGTATAAGCATGCATATGTACTCAGTACTTGGTTTGGGCCCCTTTTGAAGCAATTACTGCCTCAATGTGGCTTGGCATGGACGCTATCAGCCTGTGGCACTGCTGAGGTGTTATGGAAGACCAGGATGCTTCAATAGCGGCCTTCAGCTCTTCTGCATTGTTCTGTCTCATGTCTCTCATCTTTCTCTTGGCAATGCCCCGTAGATTCTCTATCAGGTTCAGGTCAGGCAAGTTTGCTGGCCAATCAAGCACAGTAATCCCATGGTCACTGAACCAGGTTTTGGTGCTTTTGGCAGTGTGGGCAGTTGCCAAGTCCTGCTGGAAAATGAAGTCAGCATCCCCATAAAGCTCGTTTGCAGAAGAAAGCATGAAGTGCTCCAAAATCTCCTGGTAGACGGCTGCATTGACCCTGGACTTAATGAAGCACAGTGGACCACACCAACAGATGACATGGCTCCCCAAATCAACACAGACTGTGGAAACTTTACACTGGACTTCAAGCATCTTGCAGTCTGTGCCTCTCCATTCTTCCTCCAGACTCTGGGTCCTTGGTTTCCAAATGAGATGCAAAAGTTGCTCTCATCAGAAAAGAGGACTTTGGACCACTGAGCAACAGACCAGGTTTGTTTTTCTTTAGCCCAGGTAAGATACTTCTGACGTTGTTTGTTGTTCAGGAGTGGCTTGACAAGAGGAATACAACATTTGAAGCCTATGTCCAGGATCCGTCTGTGTGTGGTGGCTCTTGATGCACTGACTCCAGCCTCAGTCCACTCCTTGTGAAAGTCCCCAACATTTTTGAATGGCCTTTTCCTGACAATCCTCTCCAGGCTGTGGTCATCCCTGCTGCTTGTGCACCTTTTTCTTCCACCTTTTTCCCTTCCACATAACTTTCTACTGTTAATACAGCACCTTGGGAACATCCAACTTCTTTTGCACTTACCTTTTGAGGCTTTCCCTCCTTATGGAGGGTGTCAATGATGGTTTTCTGCACAACTGTCAGGTCAGCAGTCTTTCCCATGATTGTGATTCCTACTGAACCAGACTGAGAGACCATTTAAAGGCTCAGGAACCCTTTGCAGGTGTTATGGCATAATTAGCTGATTAGAGTGGGACACTTTGAGCCTAGAATATTGCACCTTTTCACAATATTCTAATTTTCTGAGATTGTGGATTTGAGGTTTTCATGAGCTGTAAGCCATAATCATCACAATTATGACAAATCACGGCTTGAACTATCTTGCTTTGCATGTAATGAGTCTATCTCATATATTAGTTTTACCTTTTAAGTTGCATTACTGAACTTTTGCACGATATTCTAATTTTTCAAGTTTCACCTGTACTATTGCCAAGATAGGTATTCCCCTCGCTGTACTTGATAGCCTGGCAATGATTTGATGGTTTGCTGATGGTTGATTGGGTGATTGATTAATTGATTAATCTTTTTTTCTTGGGCCTTGGGTGGCTCAGGCTGTTAATTGCCTGCACAAGTTCCAGCTGCCTACAACTGCTGGCTCAATCCCACCAGGCTCAAGGTTGACTCAGCCTTCCATCCTCGGGTAGGTAAACTGAGGACCCATTGTTGGGGCAATTAGCTGACCTTGAAAAATGCCGCTTAGTAATAAGCAGGCATATACAATGGAATGAAGGCTATTGCTGAGCACACTGGGTTGTATCCCAAAAAATTGTAAGCTGAGTCTTAGACATATAAATGTAATTAAAAAATAAAAAAAAATTCAGACTAGTTCTCATCCAGGAAGTAGCTTCTGGAAATTCAAGACCATTTGGCTTTGAAAGTTGATAGGAAAGGCTCCAAGCAACACAGACAGTGAAGAAAAGATCGTGATCTGCCAATCGTGTCCAGTATTTGTCTGTCTGCCTGAATCATATCCAAGCTATATTTGTGGCAAATACAAGCATAGTGTGGGCTTTTTTTCCCTTTTTATTGGAAAGGACTTGAGAGGGTTGATACGCTGAAATGTATAAGGAATAACAATGAGGTTCCTGGACAGGGCAGTTGAATCTTTCCAAGAGGGCCAGAAAAGCAAAGAGAGTACCATAAGCATAGCCACTCTTTGTCAGAAGCAAACATATGGATAACCTGCAGCCCACTGAGTAAATCATACCACAGAACATTTGGACCCAATTGAAGATATCCAGCAGCTGCCCTGAGAAAGGAGTAGTATGTTGTGGTGGGTGATTCTTGTTAAAAGAACAGCAACAGCATGTGCAGACCTGATATGACATTATGGGAAGTGTGTTGTCTTCCAGGTACCTGTGTGAAGGACCTCAAAAAAGGGTAACCAAGTCTGTTAGAAGGCACCAACTATCCTTTCCTCATGATTCATGGGAAGACAATCAAAAGAGTTCTTGAAATAATCTATGAAATCTATAGGACTTCAGACAAAAAAGTAGAGATAAGGGAGTTGTAAGAGACAAGATTTTAAAAAAATCTAGATCAGAGGTCATCAACTGGTCCACGGACCACTGGGAAATGAGAAAATTTTGGTGGTCCGCAGTGCATCCATGTCTGCAACAGGGATGGTACCAGCAGTAGATGGACTGATGCGTGTGAGGAGGGAGGGTAGCCCGCAGGAGATTGCGGCATCAGAGCACTTCCTGGGTGTTCCCTGGCCTACAAGAGGGTGGCGGTGGGGGGAAAGGAACCTCAGAACTAGTGTTGCCTCCTGCCTCTGCACATCGAGGAGGCCGAGTGGCTGCCAGTAATGCCCTCAGGTAAAGATGTTGTGAGGGGGAGGCTCAACCCCGCCCCTCAGGAGCCGCAAAGTGCTTACCACCCCTCTGGCAGCCACCAAGCCTCCTTCTTCCCACTAGGCATGTGAGCGCTTCTGGCAAGGAGGAAGAGAAGCATGGTGGGAGGAGGCTTGGCGGCTGCCAGAGGGGCAGTGAGTGCTTTGTTTTCTGTGGGAAACAGTTCCAAATGACTCTGACTATTTAAGGTTGCAGAAACAGGCAGCCAAGCTAAGTGCCTGAAGGACCCCATCTCATCAGTGGGAGTCCAGGCGCTCCAGCAGCGGCGCACTGGATTCATATTAGTGGTCCGCGGGATTTAAAATTATGAGTTTGATGGTCCCTGAGGTCCAAAAGATTGGTGACCTCTGATCTAGATAACTCAAAATAAATGGGCATTAGCCCATTATATCTCAAGTTTCTATCCTGCTTTTTCATCCTGCTCTTCAGTTACCTGGTCTGGTCTATCCTGCTTTTTCTTCCTGCTTCAGTTAAATCTAGTAGGAACACCCTTTTCTTATAAATTGAACCAAATAAAAATCAAATAGTTTAACTTGTCTTTATGATGTTGCCATCTTAAATGAGTAGCAGGAACATTTTTCCTTTTGTTTTGAAAATATCTAAAGAAACCTTTTTTATTCTTCTTGACACCCTTTCCCAACCTCAGGGCATTCTGAGCTTTAGCCGTCCTGAAATACTTTCCAATATTCTGGGATATCTTTATAGTATGTGCCTTTCATTAGTAATGTGTCCTCTTTTCAACTAAGATATATTTTTGCAGTTGGGTTTTCCAGAGGCTTTATGACCAGCCAATGGACTTCTTCTTTTACCTTTTTCTTCAATTAAGTTGTTTGCAGTTGTGCTTTTAGTGTACACACCCATCTTGAGTTTTCTCATTAAAATTCTCTTAAAATCTTGTTAAAATCTTGTTTATTAAAATCATTTTTAAATACCATTTCCATCCTATATTCCAGATATGTCCAGTTCCTTAAATGAACCTTCCTAACGCTGGTTTAACATCAAGTTAAGGATAGCTAATCCTTTGGTGGCCTACTCCACCTTCCGAATGAGAGGTTTGTCATTAATGTAAGTCATAAATTTTCTGAAACCCACCAAATATAGTCCCTAGCTAATGGTATACGCAACATGCCTTCTGTGCCAGGGCTAATGGGGTGGGCTGATGTAACCAGGGACAGCTCAGTCCCATGTCCTAAAGGGCTTTAAAAATTGAAAGCAGCACCTTGACTTGGACCTGGAAGCAAACACAACCAATGCAGCTCACAGAACAGATGTATAATATGTACTGCTCTAGGAGTGCATACACTTCAAGGGCAGCTCCATGTAGAACACACTAAGTGGTCCAATCTGGAGCTGAGTAGGGTATGAGTGACGGTAAGCAGAGCCAGTCAATCCTGGATAATTTAGAGTAGATGCAGTCCCTTAAATCCACCTGAGCTAAATTTAGAATTATTCCTAAAAGTTGTAAATAGTAAAGCTTTATCTATGCTACATACATGGACTAACTAGATTTGCTTCCGCACTGGTGCAAGAATAGGGACAGATAATTTCTCATACATATTTGATGAAGTTGCAAGACTATAGGTGTGTTTGAAATAAGTCATTGTCAATGTCATTTAACTCTCCTACAGGCAGATCCCAAAAATTGGGGGGGGCTCCATTTATACAAAATAACACAAATAGATGGTCCTCTTATGCTTTTCTTTTGATTGTGGTGCTCATAAGCTCTGGGAAATCAAGAAAAACATGTCTCATAAATGGTTAGTTGATCCAGTTGGGTACTCAGGTGTCTTACAGAAAATGACTCATCGAAATGCATAGCCATATCCAAAGGTATAATCCAGAATGCAGCTTCTATTTCTGAAACTTCTCAACCTCGTATTATCTTCTAGAAAAATGTTCTTTTATTGTCTTCAAACTTTCTTCATTTACATGACTTGTTATAGTTTGTATTACATTTGAAGAGATTTAAGAACAGTAATAACACAAAGAAAATATATAGAAAACTATCTACTTAGGTTGTCTACATTCTGTAAGTTGGCAAATTTTCTTAGAAAGAATCAGGGTATAAATGTAATGGATGAAATCATGAAATAATCATTTGTGAACCAGTGGTAGTCTGCTTCATACTTTTAGATAATCACTACATTTAAAATCTCACTGCTGTTTTCATATCTACAAGCGGGAATTTTTACTCCAAAAAGAAAAGGAAAAACACATTTTTACCAGATATCAGCCTGCTTATAAATCAGCCTGGTAGCTCCTTATCTGTGTGGACTACATTTTCCAGTGTTCCTCAGCAAGCATGGCTAGATATTTCCAACATATCTGGATGGTACCAAATTGGACAAGACTGTTATAAATTAAAAACAATCTGAAAGGTAAAAGATTAATTTAACCAATCTCTTATCCTTGCAGGTTTCTGTAATTCAATAACTAGAAAAATAGTATCCAAAAGATGAAACAACAGAGAGCAGAATATATACACTCTAACCAGAAATAGGTATTTTAAAATTTCCAATAGGCACATTTTTAAACTTCAAGGCATAATTTTCCATAAATTTTGGAGTGCAATTTATTTATTTATATGTAATTTCAGAACATTTGTATATGCTTGTGGTTCCCTGACGCACACATGGGCAACTCAACTCAAAACATTTGTACTGAAGCAATATTTGTACCATAGAATGTATTTAGGATCTAAGGATGTTCGTGCTAATGCAATATAGTTAGGACTTGAGTGATATCCATTTAAAAAACAAAATGAAAGTAATGCAGCAGTGGTTCTTAATGACTTTTACTGCCTTCTGTGTAATTATGACACAGAGTTTACTACCTGTACAAGTTGATTAAAAATGGAACTCTGTGGTATAAGCCTTCCTAATCCTTGTTTTATTGCCACCTATCATTTTTATAGCTACAACTGAGCACAATGTTATAATAGCAAGGGTCACAAACATTATGGTTTCTAACATTTTATCAGCGGCATTTGGAAAAGAAATGTCTTTGAAAATCACGAACGGGGATTCACAATTAACACTTTGAAGTGTTAATTAGAAGGTTTTTTAAAATATTTACAAAAAGCATATACCTTTCTCTCATGTGATCAGAAAAGATTTGTTCAGCAAGAAGGATCACTGGAAACTGCATCATCATTGCAACAAATAACTTGTTGTGCTTGATTTATTCCAAAAGTGTACGGTTGCATTCATGAAGGCTACATTTTGAAACTGGAAAAGCAAGTTTTGAACTCAATTCCAAAATGGTGAGGTGCTTATGATCACATAAAAACAGAATAAAGATTCTGCACGGAATTTAAGTATATTGATTAGAGTACATTTAAAACACATCTAATTTTTATATCAGCCATAATAATTTCATAGACAAATGGCTTCTGGTTCTTAAAATGTGCTGATCTTTTTAAGATAGCTTCTAAATCCCATTGCATATTTATAATAATAAGAATGAATGGAAATCATTTATCTAACAAAAATACCCTACTAATTACAACACATTTGCCACTTTTGCTGCTAAATTTGATGTATAAATAGGCGTTTGACAGTCCTGTAAATCTCCATTTCAAATCTTTTTTTTTTCCATCCTAGCTTTATAACTATTATTCTTTTAAAAATTATTTTTAGTTGCTCCAGAATGCTCTAGTTGCTTATCTTTATCATATATGTACAAATTCCATGGATTAAATGATGGTGGAACTTTCTACCATCCTTGTTTTTCTAATTACTACACACTGTAATGGTCAATCATGGAGGGGGGGATTGTGTTCAGTTTTTTTATTTAGAAAACAACAAATCCCATGTCACTCTCTCTTCTTCATAAATATTTTCAGACATGCCAAGAAAAAATGCTATATATTCATCAAGCTTTCTTTGGACTGATCACAGGTGAGGGCTTACATGTTTAAATACCCACTGACATGCTTTACAAAATGTATGTATTTCTTGTGCACATATACCCATATATGCATATATTTTGTCTTCTTGCTTACTATGCATTTAGTAACAGCAGTCATAAAACCTTAAAATGCAGTGGTTAAAAAAATCTTTAACAGTACACTATATTCAAATCCACAGACTGAGGCATAGGAGGATTCTTAACAAGTATTAATGGATAATGTAATCTATGTGGATCCCTTCTTCAGTTATTGCTGGATTTTGTAGTAAGCCATTGAGGCAAAGTGTGTTGCATGGCTGTGGCTAAGTGTAGCCCTGAACTACTCAAAATTAGTAAAAGGTAACATCTTGGTTACAATAATGCCCTGACATTATTATGTATAAAATGTTATCTCATTGTTATATGGTTTACATTATACAATATTATATCAGTATATACGTAGGGTTATCCATGAAAAGAGCTCAGAAATCAAGACTGGGACATAGTACAGAACCTAGGCTGTTTGAAAGTGCAAAGTACTAGCAGCATATGATGGTTCACATTGAAAGATGTGGCTGGCCACCAGTTACAAGATGTCAATGTTGACCTTTAAAGCCCTAATCAGCTCAAGACCTGAATATCTAAGGTATCTTCTCTTCCACTATGAACCCTGCCTTCTACTTAGATCAACAGGAAGGCCATTCTAAAGATGCCACACTTCAGGAAAGTCAACTGTCAGTTACATGGGAAGAGCCTTCTCTTATGTTGCTTTGGAATAGAACATGATCCCCAAGGAGCCACTTTGGCTCTTCCTTTTCAGTATTTAGGAAGATGATAAATCACACTTCTTTCGCCAAACTTGTAATTGGTATTTAAATTATTTGAATGCTTGTTTTTAACTTGGGTTTTGATTTTAACTTTGTTAATTTTACTTTGTTGTGTGCTTTGTTGTAAAATATATTCAGTCTTGAATGTTGGAATAAAGGAGAAAGTGAGATATAAATTCAATAATAAATGAAGTTCTGCATCTTCTACTTAATGTAACAAGGAAACCATTGTTTTGTTCCCGAGTGAAGCAAAAATTAGTATCACTGAATGTAAAAAGTACTATATGCTATCTACTGAGAAACTTACGCAACAGAAATCTGGGATCGGAGTTCCAATGTGCCTCAGAAAGGCAATTCTGAGTTCTCAGGTCTATGCTACATTTCTTTAGGAATCAACTTTCATGGTTGCTCTGTGTCCCTTCCTTTTAATAACATAATTGTTGAGGTAATGAGAAAGAAACAAGTTCATTTTGGATGAGGAATGTCATTTTGCTACTAAATTGTTAGTATATTATGCTGTGGATTACGGCTGATTTCTATTAAACACAAGGGCAGATAATAAACTTCCTGGGCATGTTTTACTCTCAATACACAGCCAGGCAGTGAAAATGCAACTCAATGGATTAAGATTAATTAACAAGAAAGTTTGCAAATGCTTGGCACGCTGCCTCTCCATTTTACAAATTATTTATTCTTGCTGTGTTGCATTTAATTCCACAGCCTGCATTTTTTAAAAAAAGTGTTAGCTTGTGCTGGTTGGGAAAATGCTTTTCAACTCCCCTCCAGGAAGTAAGATGTACTATTACCTAACTTTCTATCACTCCCATAAAAGAGACTGGGAAGCAATATGCAACAATACACTATAACTCAAGACAGAAAAGCAAGAGTTGGTCTGTGATTTGGTAAACCTAGGACTTAATCTAGCCCTTGTAACTTGTGAAGGAATTGTCATCATTTTCAATACCAATTATCTTCCAAATGATTGCTCCACATTGGCTGTGTTCAAACAACACACATAGTTTTTTTAACCATTGAATACTAAATAAACTGCAAGCGGTTGAATTTATGCAGCACATTAAACCATAAATTCTGGTTTAACAACTACATTGGGACAGTTTATGCAATGTGTTAAGCCACAATCAGGTAAAGCACCATTTGGATCAACAAATGGTACAAAGCCAATGTGTTTCCATCTATCTTTTACATCAAGAGTTAGCATGTAGAGGTAATGCCTAGGAAAAAGGAAGAATGTAGCCCATTCTTCTTATAGGCTGCTCTAGAGTTGCTATAGGAAAATTCACCATTATAGCACAATATATTAAGCAATCACAGAAAACCCGTGTTCATTTTTTTTTACAGGAAAATGACTGCAAACTGTGGGTTTGACAGAAATAAGCTGAAATCCATTGGATCTGGCAATTTTCAGTTGCAGTTTTATGGGATGGGTCACCGTCTGTGTTTAGAACCAATCTAGTTCCACCTCTATCCTCTCTGGATTTTTATCTGCCTCTATCCAATTCAGCCGATCATCTTGGGCCATGGAAAAGTCTATAGGTCCCTTGTCCCATGCTTCCAACACTTTCAGGTGTCTTTCACCCGTAAGGCCCACAACTTACCTTTGAGCTATCCAAACTAATAGGAGAAAATGATTGTGGGACATTGGCAGGATTGTCTCAGCAACATTTTAGCCACTTTAAATTCTAACCTGATGAATGCTGCTGAGTTTAATATATGAAATCTCTAAGATTTTAAGGTGAGACCATATACAATTGGAGATCTTTTACAAACTCTAAATAGACGTGTCATGAGAAGTTTCTTCAAAAAAATGATGCAAGGAAGCTAAATCAATGTATTCCACTTATTCTTTCCCTGTTTCCAAGGCAAGGGAACAGGAGTATGTGCAAAATAATGTCACAGTGGGGGGGGGGGTAAAACAATGTAATTGAAACCCTGTCCTTTACATATATTTACAAATGGATTCATAAGTGGCTGACCAACCCACTCTAATTTTAGTCCTTAATAGAGCTACATCTACATGGAAGGAAACATGTAGTGGAGTACTCCATGGTAATGTCTTAGCCCCAATACTCTTCTTCAACATCTTCATAAACTATTTACATGAGAAAGTAGAAGGGGAACACATTAAATTTGCAGACAACACCAAGCTGGGGGGAACAGCCAGCACTTTAGAAGGATCTTGACAGACTTGAACACTGGGCCCAATCCAATAAATGGTAATTTAGTGGTGAGAAAGGTGATGGTTTTACACTTAGGTAAGAAAAATCAAATGCCCGGGTATAAAATAGGTGGTAATTTGCTCAATAGCAGTAACTGTAAGAGGGATCTGGGACTTCTAGTGGACAACCATTTAAATATAAGGCAACACTGTGCTGCAGCTACCTAAAATGCTAACACAGTCCTAGACTGCATCAACAAAGGGATAGTATCAAGATCAGTATCAAGATCAAGATGAAGTATTAGAACGACTTTATGCTGTTGGGGTAATACCACACTTGGAATACTAAGTCCAGTTTTGGTCAACAAAGTACAGAAAAGAAATTGAGGCTGTAGAGAAAGTGCAGAGAAGAGCAACGAAGATTATTAGGGGATTAGAAACATATGAAAAACAATTGCAGGAGCTGGATATGTTTAATCTAGAAGGGAAAAGGACTAGAGGTGACATAATGGTCTTCCAACATTTAAGGGTCGTCACAAAGAATCGGGGGGATGTAGATGACAACCTATTCTCAAAACACCTGAGGGCAGAACAAGAAGTAACAGATGGAAACTTATTAAGGAGCGATCCAACCTAGGACTAAGGAGAAATTTCTTGATAAGGAGAATAATTTATCAATGGAACTGTTGCCTCCAGAAATTGTGGGTACTCCATCACTGGAGATTTTAGAGAAGAGATTGGACAACCATTTGTCTGGAATGGTATAGAATCTCCTGCTTGAGAAGAAGGTTGTACTAGAAACTGCCAAGTTCCTTTCCAACTGTTATTCTGTTATTCCAATAATGAATTGTGAGGCATGTTAAAAAGGGTGGGGCTTCAATCACATAGTTGTCATTACCATCTTATTTTTTTTTAATTGATAGATTCTTTGCTGTAAGGCAAAGAAACGTAGAAGGGGAAAGAAACTTAAGTTACCAGTTCTTTTGCTTTTGAAAAAAAAAGTAAGTTGTGTATTAGTTTTTATGGGTAAGAAAGTGTTCCATAGCTACCCTCTGCACAGCTGAGGCTCCCACAGAATTGTGTGGACACATTACCACCAAGACTTCAGCTTATGTTTCCAAACCTTCTTATATTTTCAGCTATTCCCTCTATACAACCCTAACAGTTTACAATCCAACAAACAATTCCTTTTTAAAAAATTAAATTGGAATTAGGAAACTCGATCGAATTAGATAGCTTTTAAAGCTCTTTGATACTAATCCATTTTATTGTGGCAATATTATGTTTCAATCACTTTTGAAACTTCAAACTTTTCTTAAAGTTTCCCTACTTATATCAATTTAATCATTCTTATGGCTTGAGGTAGGAGCTAAAAAAATAACTTCAAAGGAAATTGTACATATTGACCATACATGAGTTGCAATCTTAAATAAAGCCCACCAGTAAGTCTCTTTAAATTCAAGAGCCTCAACACCTATGCCTGAGATTGATCATTCTCACTTGCACTCTCCTTCACTCTCCCTCTTACCCCTACCAAAAATATTTCAGTGACATTTTAAAATATATAGGAAAAAAAGTAGAGAGAATTGCAATTGACTAACTGCATATTGCCACTTTCATTATACCATTATGGCGGTGGTGGTGGTGGTGGTATTATTATTATTATTATTATTATTATTATTATTATTATTATAGATTTAATCTTTAATTCGATTCAGTGTCTTGGACTGATGAAAACTTAACAGTTCATCCTAACCAAGAAGCTATTATTTATTGCTGTTGTTATTATTATTTTCTCCCAATAACCTCAAAGGAATTCCCATTTCCTCCAACAACATTATATTAACTGGTTATAGAAGCAGAGCCGTCAGTTTCAAGCCAATGTTTACACAGTTATATTTGAAGTGAGAAAGTAAACAGTCCAGCTGTGCTACAGAACAGTTGGGTGGGATTAGGTTTCCATACCAACCAATTTTAGGAGCTTTTACTGTCTTAATTCAACCATGCACTGAACTTGTTCTTTGTGAGTAATAGTTTTCCTGGGCCAAACACTCCACAGGACAGAAAGAAAAATCAGAAGCATTATCCTTAGGGAGGTACAGTAGGAGATTCCTACCAGCTCTTTTACTTCATAGCTTTATTTAGCAACATAGAAAAAAGGGAGTCTTGGTTATTGTTTTCTTCCTCCAAGTCCTACATTATTTTTAGACCATTGTGATTTCTCTCCACGAAGGACAATTAGGACTGATTGATATATAGTACCAAAGACTCCCAATAGTAATGGCCAGTCAGTATTCAGAATGATAAATATATTGTCAGATTTTTGTAAATTAGCTTTTATAAAAATCAAAAGGGGTCCAGAGAACTGGCTTGAATAAAATTTCCACTGTCCTTTGTCAATCAGTTTTCTTTTAGACAACCTATTGACCAAGAGCTAGGAAGCCTCCGAGACCAGAAATTCAAGGTGTGTTCCTTTCTGACTGAAAATTAAAAGGTAGAATGTAAATTTCAAAATGCAAGGGAGGAGGAATAGATGCTCTTATTGGTAAATTTGATACAAATAATATCCCAGGTTTAAATCACTGAATTTTGTCATCATGATCAAAAGCAGTAAAATAATATTTTACAGAATTATGCACAAATGAAACCCTATAGCACTGGTTCAAAAATAAATCCTACTGAATATAAACGTCTCAGGTAAGGAGACCAGGAGTTCACATCTGCAGAATATCAGTCCTTAGATTCACTACTAGAAACACCACGCTTTAAGGGAAAAATTGTTCTATCTTTGAAAGAGATTTCCAAAACTCTTGCAGTAAGAACATTGTAAGTATAATATAATGTGTATTTGAACTGCAGAATTGGTTACCTATTACTGACAAAATCGCCTATTTTAGACCCACCGGCTTAATTGAAGCTGCCAGGATTACCGAAACATCATCTGAAATCAATTCTTCATTTGATGCAAATTGGAATTGCCCTTAGAAGCTAAAATACTGCAAATAAACGAAACAGCAGAAGTTATTACTATGGCAGGTTTTAATACAAAATAATATTTATTTCTAGTTTTCTATGAAATGAAAACAGAAGGGAAAAACAAACTCAAAAAACCCTGTTTGAAATGGCAGGAATTTTGTTACGCTGAAACCAGACAGCATTTTTGTTTGGATCATTCATTAAATCCGGATCAACAATGGCCTTTGGATCGAGTCCAAAGGAAAGGACAATTACAAATATATTTACTTTTTTAACCTTATTTACACATTATATTTCCCCTGGGAATAGACAGAACGAAGAGTTAATTTTTTTTACAGTATGTTTAATCTCTATGACGTCTTTCCAAAATGAAAACTGACTAACCGTTTCATTTACCATTAATAACTTCGCCTACAAATTACATTAATAATTTAAATTCCCATTTTTTTAACATTTTGCTATACACTGGCGGGTATAAAGATACAGATAGAAGTATGGATGCGACCCGAGGGGAATATCCATGTTTACAGCTATATGCAAAATATAATAATGAGGGACAACTTTAACAGTAAAAAGGCATTTTTACTCGTTTTGTTTAATCAACACACTTAGAGGTTCGCCAAGTTCCACACATTTGACCACTTGTCTTTGCAACAAATAAAAGTAAAATGAAACCCGGATCACCTAAAAGTCAGGCGAAACCAAGACCAGGGGAGAGACAAGGTGATTTCCCATTGTTACTCACAGAAACCGACAGAAGAATTCGGCAACAGTGCTGCCCATAGACACGTTACACATCTCGGGCTATAACATTTTTGCAAAATTCTGCCTCGCCTTAAAATCACTGGCAATAGGTCCCCTTCGCTCGGCTGCCGACGAGACTGCGCCTTCTCCTCCTCCTCCTCCTCGCTTGCTCCGCGAAAAGTGCTGTAGCTCTCCTAACACCAACACCACCTCTGCTCCAATTTAAGACTATTCCGCTGCTTCACTTTTACTTCTAACTGGCGCGTTTCTATCTGAGGATAAGCGGCGTTTAAGACCCCGCTGCGATACCGGCGGGGAATCGAGCCCTCGGTTTAGACCAGGTCGCTCCCCCGCCGCCTTCCGAGAACTCGCTGCCCCAGCTGCCTTTCCGCACCTCTCGGATGTACGTTTGGGCACAAGTTTATATCGTAAATATTTCTATCTCTCTATGCGTATATATGTACATAGAAAATCCAGTCCCCGGCTTTGCGGCCTACTGTTTGTCTGGGGCGCTATTCACCAAGGGCCCATAAAGGCCGTTTGGGTACGCCTGCTCCTTGTGCACGCTGGCGGCGGCGGCAGCTGCAGCCGCCGCCGCCGCGGCTGATCTGTCCCGCATGAGGTCGCTGAAGGCGTACTCCATAGGCGGCCGGAAGCCCAGCGTGGGCATTAGCCCCGCCGTGGAGTAAGGGGTCATGAAGGCCAGGCCGCGACTGTGCGCCGCTGCGGCTGAGTAAGCCAGGCGCAGCGGACTCAAACTCAAGTGCGTGCCTAAGGGGTAGGCGCCGGCCTCAGCTGCCGCCCCGAAATGGGTAGCGTTGGGCTGCAGAGGCGAGAAGGCGGAGCGGCTGCCCAGCGCGCCGATGGCCGGGGTCATGGCGCCGGCCAAAAGAGGGCGGTGATGCGAGGTGCCGCCAGCCGACGAAGGCTGCAGGCCAGCCAAGGTCCCCGGCGCGTCTCCAGCAGCCCGCACCCAGGTCTCGTCGCCCGCCTTGTCCGACCCTACCGAGCTGAGTCCAGAGGCGGCCGAAAGTGCTTGGCCTGGACTGCCGCTTGCTCCCCGGTGGTGGTGGTGATGGTGGTTGTTAAGGATCTGCTCGATAGCCTGCACCACGTCCCCACCGCAGCCGGCCAGGACCAGCTCCAGCACGCTGCGTTTGTGCGCGGGAAACACGCGCGTCAGGATGTCCAACGGCGTCCGCTGCTGCCGGCTGCTCCCCGCCACGGCGGCCGCGGCAGCAACGGCCAAACCAGGCGAGGGAGCGCCTGCTTCGTCCCGTTCTGCCTCAGAGCAACCCGAGTCGGAGCCCAGTGGACTGACGGAGCCTGTGCTCTCCTCCTCGGCTCCGCCGCCCCCGCTGCTGTCTTTGGCTCCTTTGGAGACTGGCGAGCTGACGGAGGATTCGCCGTCGCCGTTCTCCGAGCCGGAGCCACAGCCGTGACGGGGAGGTTCCGGGGATGAAGTGCCTGGAGCGCCGTCCGTCCCATCTGGCGATAAAGGCTTGTTCTGTTGAGGGGTCACGGAGCGGCTGGTGAGAAGCGTCTTAGGGAACAAGTCAAATTTCTGCATCTTGACTTCTGGCAACGAGAGACAGAAAGAGAGAGCTGGACGAGGCTCTCCCTGCCGGTGTGCCCGCCTCCGGCCCCCTCCCCGTGTCGGATGGGGGCCCATTAAGTACCTTACCTTGGACAGAAATGGAAAGCGAGTGGACTTAAGCTGGGCTCTTTTCAGCAGTTTAGAGCAACCAAGGAACTTAATTTAGCGACCACTCGTCTTTCTATCCCACAGGGAACCCACCCAATGGATCTTGCACTCCTCTACCCTAGCCTGATTTCATCACTCTTCTGTCCACCCCCACTTTCCTGTCTCTGGTGGCTTCAGGTTGCCCTCCCAATCTGCCCTCCACGCCATATCTTGCCATCTTCTCCTTCTTCCCCTCCCCAGATGGCACCTGCCGAGGGACCGTAGCCTCACCTTGGCGACCTTCCTAAGGAGCTGCTTTAGGATACAAATCAAATCTCGCCACTGCAGCTAGGGCGTCTCCTGGCAGGGCTAAATTGCTAAGGTCGCTAGGAGGCGCTATCTTCTCTCTCGTCTCTCTGGCTTGGGACGTCCAAGGAGCCCCCACCCCACCCCCAAAAACCTGCAAGGAAAATGTTCCCCGACCTGGTCCCCTTAGATACATGGGAACACAACTCCCATCATAACTTCTAGTAGCATCGCTGAAGAAAACCTGGAAGGCAGCCAGGTTGGGGTGGTCTCAATTCGAGGCTGATGCCAGCTGTGACAGGCCTCTATAGTTTCAAGGGGCAGTTTACTGTGTAGCAATAGTAACTTACCTGGAAGTAAATCCTATGGCGTCAAACAATTACAGGGACACTAAGTGGGTCCCAAATGGGTGTGGAAGACATTATGGATGGGGAGGGGAGAGGAATGGGAACAAGAAAGAGAAGAAATTGCTAGGAAAAGGCAATGGTGTGAGCCCTTACTGCGTTCGACATGGCAAACACGAGTGGGACTATAATCTAGAAATGCCTGGCCAGTGGTTCATTGTTAAAGGCAACGGATAGGATTCTTTTTTAAAATAACTCCGTCAGCGACGTGGGGGACTCCTTATCTTGCAGATCGTGAAGAAATCCTGAACTGCTGCAAATGTTGAGATTTGAGGTCTACAAATCGTGTTAAAGGGCGAGCTATTGATGGTTGAGTGGAAGGGAAAGGAACTGAGCGTGGGACGGAGAGAAAAAGTCCAGGCGGACTGAGAAGAAGCAAAAGGTGGAATATGGGAAGGTGGACAGAAAGATCCGGGCAGAAGGGCTCGTTTTTTAAGTGTGCGCAAGGCTGCCTAAAGAAAGATTTCCTCCTCGGCGACCAGTCCCATTCTAAAGTTCGTGTACAACTCCTGAGGCCGCCGAAGGGCTTTAAAGGGGCCCCCGGGAACCCAAGCTGGCTTTCTCAGAACTTGCACAGGACTCCCTGTCGCCTGTCACGTTTACTTAAGGGGCGACGGGGAAACGAGCGCCTTTCAGCTCGTCGTCATAGCCTCAGGGTTGGGGTGCGCGCTAGCTCCTCACCTGAACCCCCCGAGCCTCCATCGGCGCTGCACACGGAGCCGAAGACTTCATAGGCGGGCCGCGGCGGGATGATGCCGTTGGCCGCGGCCAGGGCCAGCCCCTCGGCCGTGCCATAGAGCAACTGCAGCTCGCGGGCCTCGTTCTCCTCCTGAGCTTGCTGCCGCCGCAGCGCCACCTGGGCGGCCATGACGCGTTGCCGCTCGGCGATCAGCGTGCACTTGGCGCACAGGCAGTCCTTCCAGCGGCAGTAACGCTTGTGGCCCTTGAGCGCTGACACCACGCCGTGGTTGCGGCAGCGAGCGCACTTGGGGGTGCGCGGATACTTCTCGGCAGCTCGCAGGAGCAACGGCGGGCCTCGCAGAAGGCTCCCGGCTACGCTCACCGGCAGACTAGCCGCTGCCGCCGCCGCCGCTGCCGCCGCCACTGAACTAGGGGGCACCGCAGAGGGCGTCGGGGGTACGTTGGTCATCTCAGACCTCAGTTCCATCTTGATCAAGTAGGGGTGCCGTGGCTTCCACAGAAGACGCAGAGGCGCAGGGCCCTCTCCCCACCGATGCTCCTTTAATACCGTACCTCAGTAAGACTTCCGCGGGTTCAAGGGGACGAGGGAAACGCCAGGGCCTTCCTGGAACAACCCGCCGCTCCGCGAGAGCCTAACGGGTTCCTCAGCTTGTCTAACAGCCTGAATCCCTCCAAGCCACTCTGAAGGCGGTAAAATTACAAAAATCAAGAACTGTTTTTTCTCCAAAAAGTCTGGTGCGCCTCAGTCCTTCCTCCCCAATCACTCCCCCGCCCCGCGCCTTACTCTACAGCGCATCTGCGTTACCTAACTTCGGGGAAGTAAACGGCATTTACTCTTCGAGGAAGCAAACAAACAACATCCCCCGACCTTCTTGGTTGCTCTGGCTCAATCCCCCACAGAAGGAACGTGGATCCTAGGTTAGCGGAAGTCGGGACTTCCTTGCTCCCTCCCGAATCAAAGCCCCCAAGCCCCGAAACCATCGAAATGGCTCCTCAGCCATTCCATCCCTTCTCAACCACGCGGCGAAGCAGAATCGCCCAGGCTGGTTTCTTCTCTGGCAAGAACTTACAACGAAACCCGACGGCAATCGCCCCTGCCACGATCCGAGGAAAGGAGAACAGCTGCGCTCCCTCGCCTGCCAATGTTACAAAACACTGTCCTGACAGAAGCGCGCACAAGCCCCTGGAGACGCAGCAGTCCCAGTGCCTGTCCAAGACTGCAGCTTGTCACAATCGCACGCAAGCCAAGCTAACCGTGGCAGAAGACGGAGGATTCCTCTGACCCCCGCCAGGTTTCAGACTTCAGAGTGCAACAATTTCCAACTTCCTGATTCGCGCCCACGCTCCTGTTTCAGCCGCCCTCTAATTTTTCTCAGCCTACTCTGTCTCTCTCTTCCTCCAGCTGCAGCTCCACCAACCAAAGCCACCTTCAACAGGCAGCCGAACCCAGTCCGGACCCCCCTTTCCTCAGCCCCAACTTTGCATGCGCGCCACTAAAGAGAGCTAGAGTTGCCAAGAGATAGAAATCTTCGCCGAACCGCCCGCGAGCGCTTGCTCTATTGTTGCGCCTTACGTATCCATTAGACAACATTTGACAACAATGTGGCGCCTGCCATTGGCCGAGAGGGGAAAGAGCTTTTCTGATTGGCCACTCGGATGTCTACAGTGTCCACCCGAAGCTTCTTTCAAATAAACTGTTTTAAGGGGAGGGGGCGCTAAGAAAGGTCCAACGGGGGAGGGGAAGATTCATTGGGGGGGAACACCACAGCAAATAGTTTTCATTTCTCCCCCTTCTTCTTCTTCTTTTTCTTCTTCTCTCTTTCTCTTTCTCTCTCTCTATCCCAAATGTTCTGTTACGTTGTCCGGGCATTTATAAAATCCATTGAAAACAGTAGTTGCTCTGCCGATTGATTGTGCTCTTTGAACCTCACGTTTTCCTGGGGTGTCACTTGTCAAGATCATATAGAAAAGTTGCCACTAATAGGATGGCCGTCCTGATGGTTTCGTTTTAGAGCACAGACTAATTTCCCCTTTTCTCTTACGCCTTCTACATCTTCAGGTTCAGCGGCTGCCCTCAAAGGGAATACCGGTGAGGTACTGTATTACATTTTATATTTGGGAAAGAAAAGGGGAGGCTCACTGACCGCATTACTTATTACATATTTCATTCTCTTTTTCCTCTCAGATTCAATTATTAATTGTTTAACTAAAAATCGATCAAGACTGTTTCGGACTTTCCTGTAGGACAATTAAAACAGGGAATCGATCCGTGAGCAATTATGCTCGCTACCACTGGATTCATTCGCTTTTTAAACAATATATTGTTTTTGTTGTCGACTATCATTTGCCTGACATGCAGTGCCTGACGTCACACTCCTTGGGACTTGCTTGTTTTGAAGAAGTCACCCAGATCAGCGGCCAGGCCATCTGGAGCAAGTAAGGCAACCCATTTACAAGTTAATATAGCCCGAAAAAATGGGCTGGGCAGCTTTGTCGGTTTCTCCCCGAGAGAAGACAGTTTCGAAATGTTGGTAATTAAGTATGTTAGTGCAGGAGGCTTCCCCTTTTTTTTACTCCGGCGAATAAAATGCCTTTCCTGCCCCCAAGGGGAAAAAATGGTCAACAAAACCTGCACGTATGTCTTACAAGTATTCCCCCCAAAATTGTAAGGTTGGCAAAGCAATCTCTACTTGGCATACTTCGGAAATGTTTTACATATTAACCATCCCCGGAGTAGGAAAAGTAACAGCCTATCTTTCCAGATAGAAAGCTCCTGGCATAGGAGGTTTTCTTTTCTGTGCAACGGTTACTTTATTCCTACACGCGTGTTCAAGAGAGAATAAACTCCTCCTCCTCCAATTTCGTTAGAGGTCGCCGAGATTTAGTTAAATTAATGCCTTAACTCATGGTTAAAAGTCCCTTCCCAGAAGGGTGGAAGCGTTAGAGCTGGACACCCCTTTCCACAGCGGAGGGAAGCATAGCGCCGTGGATATGGCCAAGAACTTGCCTGGAGCCCTGGGGCAAGGGCGGGGGTGCCTTTCATTGGCGAGATAGGTTTCTCCGCAGTTGGCCTACTGAGGAGGCATGTCCCCCTTTTTGCCTCCTTTAGAGGAATTTACTTGGCCGGAATAATGCGCGTCCCGCTCCCGCTTGGCTTCCTTTCTCAGGTTGGTGGGGGTCGCATTATTCCGAAATCCCCCTCCCTTGTTTTTTAATTGTCACCAAGGAGCCAGAATGAAGCTGGCCAACACAGGAGTCCCGCTCTTTGCAGAAGAGGCTGTTAGTCAGGAAAACTATACTCTGGCCAATGGAGGCAGAGAATTTTTAAAAACAGAAACAGCAGCCTGGGGATTAACTAACCCAAGAGTAGAACTCAATAATAGATCTAGTGATCAGTTGGTTTCCTTCTCCTCCCAAAACCGTTGAGAGAGTTTAAGAAGAAGGATCTCCTATAAACACGAGTCAGCGAATCTCTGAAATGGGCTGAGCATCTTGCTCAGATTCTAGTTTCCAGGTGATTTGTTCTTCTGCTTTCCACTGAAGTTTAGAGGCAGGAAATGTGATTTGGTTTTATTTTAAACGCGGAGGACTTTTGAGAAGGAAGAGCTCAGTATAGTTCTGTTAAGAGAGATAGAGCAAGAAAGAGAGAAAGATGACTGCATTTTTCTCTATCAGTGATACCTAAAACAAAAACAAGATCCAAAAATCTGCATGGAATAGAAACAGATCTAAAACTGCATGGATTAAAATGCTGATTGTTTCCTAACCCAACAAAAAGAAATATTCACAATGAACAGTGTCATTTTGCAACATGAATTGATATGTATCAATTAAGCACAGTTCGTGGGATATCAAAAAGACCCAGACTGTGCTTATCTTCACCTGACCAATAGCAAAGCTTCCACCAATAGGAAGAATGGTGCCAATGACCAGATTCTTTGCAGAAATATCTGGGCCTAATCTCCTCTTGTTTGGTTGCAAGAAACTTCCGGATTTAACTCTAAATCATTTCATAAAGGGGTGTGAAAGTATATATTCACATTTATTTGAACACCCTATTTCATGCCTTTCTCAGTTTAAAAAAAAATGAGGCCAGCACAAATTTCAGCCTTTTAAATCCTATAATTATCTAGTTCGATGACAAGATAAGTCACTACTACTATAATTAACCATTTGCATGTCTCATATACACAGCATGAATTTTGCTATCCGAATAGACAGCTCACGTTAAGAATTAATTGGCTGTTTAAGTCTTAGATTAATACAAATGTAAGTGATGTTATCTCTTTCCAATCAGTGTCCAGGTGCTGAATAATCTGGTAAGCATGTTTTTCTATGTACCCTTGCTTTGGGAGGGAGGGAGAGAAGGAAGGAAAGAAGGAAGGAAGGAAGGAAGGAAGGAAGGAAGGAAGGAAGGAAGGAAGGAAGGAAGGAAGGAAGAAGGAAGGATCTTCATAGCCCAAAGTGTGAGTAATTTAAAATCAGGACCGAATTTTAGTATGTTTGTTTTAAACGTGTTCTCTGGGGCTTTATATCATCACAACAGTGGCTGGGCCGTGCTGGACATCTCTCCTGTGGAATTAACTAAGAAAAGAGTCTGCCCCATTCATTAAGGCTACGTATTAAAATCAAGATTCGCTTCTTAATGTTTTGGAACTCGGAGCAGATTGGGAGAGGCATATATTCCCCCACCCACCCACCCAAACATATCTAGGTGAAAGGCCCGAACTGCTGGCCCCAGCCTGCGCGCCTCTTTCCCGCGTGAGCGGCCTGACTCTACTGGACCCGCGTTTTTCGATGGACACCAATATATATATATATCGATGGACACCAAGGAGGGAACCTCCTTCTACACTCCTCCTTCACTCCCACCCACCCCCCACCCCATTCCGTTTCTCGGGCTGAGCCCTTTCCCACAGAGATGGCAGCGCCGCTGAGACACCAGCTAACCAAGCGTTTGCTGCTGCTGCTTTTTTTTATAACGGAGCCTCAAAGGTCGCCGCTTCGCTTCTTCATCGGACTCTTCGCCAGAAAGAAAACAGCCGCAGCTCCGCCTCCGGTCCCCTCGAGGCAACAGGCTCGTGGAGAGACCCGCCAAAGGTTTCCCAAACGAGCCAGCGATTCCCGCCCCTGCAAAGGCTTTCTGGGAGGCTTCGCGCTCGCTGCTTTCCCGCGCAGCGAAAAGATTCCCCACCCACCCCTCATTGCCCCCGCGGCCGCCCTCGATCCCCCCCAAAGGGGAATTCCCTGCCCGGATATTAAAGGCAGGTCCTTCGGGGGAGACTCGAGGAGCGGGCCCGGGGTCCCTTTTTGAGGCTCCATTTTCCTTTCTTGACACGCATTTTTCCCTTCCGAGGTTTGTTTTGGTTGCTTTTATTTCTCCAATGAACCGCGCGTCTCCCTCTGCTCTTGCAAACGCTTCGGATACTCGGTTCCTTCCCTAAGTGGCGCCCCTGAGATCCTGCACCCCCCTTCCTCCCTCCAAGTCTCCCTAAACGGCCCAGATTCCAGCTTCAGAGTAACTGTGTCCTTTGCAGGCTGAAATCGGGATCCTTTGCCCGCAAAATGGTGCCAAATAGTGGGTGTGAGGTGAGGTGCACGGTTGCTCCCTGAAAAGTCTTCCTGGAACTGGAGCCCTGTTGGGTTCGGCGTCGTTTCCTGCGTCTTCTTCAGCACTTTCTCAGCCAAGGAGCTTCAGGCGACGTTCCAAATTCGTCTGCAGTTATTTTCAGAATCGGTCCAGGCTGGCTCACACACTCTGGGATTCGCGACTGTTGAAAACGTTGGAATCTTAGACAACAACAGACCCTATATAAGGGTTCAAACAACCCGCCTTTGACCAGGCCCGTTGCTAATTTAGAGGCTGCGTTTGCAAGGCACCGCACTTCGCCAGGTTTCAGTCTTGGCTGGTTGCTTGGCTTCCCCCTCCCCCGCCCCTTTCTATACAAGGGACTTAGAGGTTGTACGAATGAAAGCCATGTGGTTGATGTACAGTTCGATGGGTCGTGCGAACCCATCAAATGGGATTCTGGCTAATTCAATAACGGAGTTAAATATGTGAGACTCTAGCTATTATTTCGGGCTGAACTTCCCCCTACTGAGTGCCTTAAGAATTACAGAGCCAGCCAGGCCAAATATCATCTGGAGTGCCCCAAGACAGGTTTAGGACGCATAACCTGTGCCCTACGTCGGGAGATGACTCCGTCAAGGCTACCCAACCTTGAAGCACCTTCAGGCTGAGCTCGTTCGCCCGCTCTTCTCTCTCGTGTGTGTGTGTGTGTGTGTGTGTGTGTGTCCCCTGCAGCAAGGAGACCCAGCCAAGAGCAACAGTAACCGAGTTGGACCTACTGTGGGGGGGGGAGGATAGAGACGACATCTTCGCCCTTTCTGCCCCCCTTCCCTGCCCCGATGCTCCAAGTTGGGCTCCCCCGCTGCCTTCGAGCCAGAAGAACCGGGGAGATATTTCAACCCGTGCACAGGGAGGACGTGTGGACAATGACGAGGCAGCCCTGGCGGAAAATGGGTACCTTTTTCTCCAATGGAGGGAGCCAAGTCCGCGGAGGAAAACAAAAACATTCAACTCTAATCCCAACCCCAACCCTTCACTCTGCAGCTTCCCAGAATTACAGGCAATCCTGTAGCGGACGGATTGAAGGAGCTGGAAAAATTAACCAGAAAAAAAAAAAGCAGAAAAATCTCCATCACCCACCCAGCCCAAGTCCCGGGGGTTTTTTAATGACTTTTCTCTCTTCCCAATAGTAGAACATGAATTGAATCCATGTTAAGTATAATTCCTATTCATCATCAGCATAAAAATTATCAGCACAATTATTTTTATGATTAGCTTTATATTTTCTACTCACTGCCCCCAGATGTTGCTGTAATCGCCAAGCAGTCAAGAGCTTTGTGAATGTGTGGTTTCTTTCTTTTAAACAATATAGGTAATTAATTATGGCTATCCAGCAGACACACTTGTGCACTTCTTGTGTAATTTTCCTTCGTACTCTCGGATATTCCACGCAGTTGGAAACAATTTTACTTTGAAGAAAGTCTAGCCCGCTGGACTTTAAACACAGGTGACAGGACTAAGAGCGATATTCATCACTGGGATATAGCTATTGTTGTTGTTATTATTTTATCACAAATGTCAGGCAAATATTTCTCTCCTTTAAAAGTACACGTAGCTAGGATTTATCGGAACACATTTTTGAAAGCCACCTTCCGACACATATTGATTCAGATAATTCTAAAATGCCCCTTCTTATTTTTGCCCAAAGTTTCCAGGTGGAATCACATTCCTATTTGCACGGGCAAAATCTTAATTAAAAGATTATTTCTACTGTCTAAAAGCGAGGGTAGTTCTTCCCCAAGGCAGGAGGCAGGGGAGGAGAAAGAAAAGACGCGGAAGAAATATAGTTCTCGCTTGGCATATATTCATCCGGTCCCCCTTGAAGGAGCTACTTCGCCAGGGCTTCCAATAATGTTAGCGATCTTTAAGGTTTCAATTGTTCGTGGGGATTTTGCCACTGACTTTTTCATTATTTACCTACTGAATCAAAGTAAGCAAATCCCATCTGTTTTCCCTCCTGCTATCAGCTTCACTTTTAATTATCCGCCCAGCAGCCTAATAGAGATGATATTAAACTAAATCTTTTTGACATTAAAAGTAATTATCCCCAAACCAATATTACAAGAATGAAAATTACCCAACCCGCCCGCCCGCCCGCCTCCCCTAGCATACTTTCTCCGCCTAAATAAAATCAAGTAGGCGCTCCCTCCCGTCTTCATCCAGGCTTAGGACTTAAAAGTTGAGGTGATTTGACATGCAGGCGAAACTGGAAACATTTTTTAAAAATATGATTAAGAATGGTCATTTTTAAAAAGAGAGAAAAGGTCCCGGTACTACCAATTTTGGGGAAACTCCCTGTCCCTTCCCAAACCAGGGAGTGGTTGCAACTTAGTTTAATTTGGAAAGAATCTACTTATGCAGATGGGGTGGAGAATCCATATAAGGCGGAGACTGAAGATTTTTTTGTGTGTGCTTTTCTCCATATTAAAAACGTCTCCAATCAACACAACCTCCTTAAAGTTGAATTATTATTATTATTATTATTATTATTATTATTATTATTATTATTATTATTATTGCCGTTAGCCTCATCATCTGAACACCAGGCTGGCTTTGCGCAAATGCTACAGATGCGATATAGACTGATTTCAATGATGACTAGAAACTGGTTTACTTAGAATTTGCCCGTAAATTGGCGGCTTCAGAGCCTTGCGGAGCCGGGAGCTCTCCACTGAGCGCGTTCACGTCCCCCCCCCAACATATATTGGACCAAAGGTGGTAGTTCCTCTTCGCCCATCCAAAAGGCATAGCCTTTGGGATCGAATCGAACCATTTCTTCTGTATACCATTTATGCTGGTGGGGAGTGGAGATGAGGCCCACAGGTGGTTTCGGTCAGGGCGCACTTGGAGACCACGAAAGGGTGGGGTTGGGTGGGAGGAAAAGATGGGATTCAGGACCGGAGGACTCTCCGCCTACTTTTCTCCTGAGCCACCAGGTTTGGTGGTTGGCTACTCGGTTAAAATCCAGCAAATCGGTAAAGGGCCTGATCTGCGGTTCTGCCCAAAGATTCACCTACCGGCCTTCCCTAATTTGATGGCCTCCGTGGATTTGACCTTCTAGACACAGAGTTTCCCAGCCACCGGCCGCGTCCTGCCGAGGAAGGTCCAGCCGGGGACGCTGAAGGCTTCCCGGCAGACGCGAGGCTGGCGGTCAAAGCCTTCCGCGTTTTCTCCCAGAAGTGGACTTTTGAACTGGGGCTCATTGTCTGCCTCGGAGACCTTCCCCGCCGGCCAGGAATCGCCAGCATCCCGACTTGGACCCGTCGTTTCCCCAGTCATTAATCTGTTATGCCAAAAACAAAAACTTGGAAGGGACACGGGGGAAATCCTTCGCGTTTTTATATTTGATCCAGGCGGTTCCCTGGCTGCAGATGTAAACGCTTACTCCCACTCCACTCCCCGCCCCCCCCCCACTGTTAATTATCTTATGAACCTGCCTCACATTTTTCTGAATCCTTTTTTAAAAAGAATTTTAGTTCTTTAAAAAAAGAAGAAAAAGTAAAATAAAATACTCTCGGCATTTGGGGACAAGATTTCGATAATTCTTGTCTCGTCCCACGTCGTCAATGGCTACAAAGACACATTATCGCAGAGCATCGATCTATAAAAAGGACACTGGCTCAACAATTTCAAAAATAAGGATTGGGTTAGAAGAAGAAATATCCAGTTGTTACCACAGCCTCAGTATCGTTTGTGTGTTTGCTTGCTTGTTTTCCTGGAAAGCTTTCTGGATACTGGGATTTGTGCCTCAGAGTCTCACACAACATTTATTGGCACTCGTGGTTCGGGGAAAGGGAGGGGGGAGATAAACCACATTTCACTGTGCAGGTATTCGGTGTTTTCCTTTTGCAAACTTCCTTTTTTTTTTTGAGAGGAGCAGCAATCGAGGAAGGGGGTGAGAGTTAAAACAGACGGGACGGTATGCCTTCGACCCTTGTATGGTCGCTGAATGAAGCTGACTGAATCTTGACTCAGCCCAATTCCAGAATAATTAATCTCTGCCCCCTAAGTTGAATTCCACTACAGAAAGCCTTCATTTCAAGGAACTCGGCTCTGCGTGTCCTGTCCTTAAGCGTTCAACCTTCGCTTGTGTGGTCTTACAGTGAGGTTTTTTTTTAATTTTCTGTAGCTGTTATTCAGTTGGATTTAAAGATTTTGAAAAAAGGAAAGCTTTATTTTGTTGTTTTGTTTTGCTTTTGGGTCATTGACGTAGATTTCTCCAAGATGCCCACGGTCTACTTTTGGCTGATGCCCTACAGAAGGAAAGCCTCGCGGGGTGTGTGGGTTCCGTGGGCCCAGGCAGCGCGGCTTCTGCCTCCCAGAACATTGCGTTCTTCTACATCACAAACCAGCCCTTCCATTCCGAACACTCAGTGCGAACCACCCTCCCCTCCTTCTTCCTTCCTTCTTCTTTCCTCCTTCCTCCTCCTCCTCCTCCTTCCTTCCTCCTTCCTTCCTTCCTTCCTTCCTCTTCCTTTCTCTCTCTCCCTCCTTCCCTCCCCTCCTTTCACCTCCTCCCACGCGCTCTGAAATTGTTGCCAGCCACCTCTCAGATAAATGTACGCCTTTTCAGAATGTGCCGTCTTAAGAGCTTGAATCTGAAAACAGAGAACTCTTCTCGAAAAGGGATCGAGAAAGCTTGGGGGGGAACGCCACCAGAACTCCGTGGGTGGCTCACGGCAATCTCTCGTTATCCAAAATCTCCACTCGTTACTTCCGATCACATTTATCCGACTGTCCCCCTCCCCGCCTAGTCTCCCCCGCTTGGGAACCTCCAAGAGCCAGGCTCGCGTCAAGGCCCGGGTCGGTGCAGCAGCTTCTCAGGGCCTCGGCTCGCACCTGCCCCGGATAGCAAAAGTTGGGGAGCACCGGCAACCTTTCCCAAGCAAAGGAGGTTGGTCTCATAGCGCGGCCTGTTGCCAGGCCGGGCTCGGAATTTGGGTTGGTGACGGTGAAGGAAAAAGCAGGCAAGCGGGCTGCTTCCGGAGTGTCGGACTACAATTCCCGTCACCCACCCAATCCCGCCTTCGCGACTCCACAGACGGGCCCTGAAATGCTGGGTCCCGGGAGAGGGAAGGGCGATGGGAATGGCTGAGGCGCCGAGGGTTGCTTTCCGACGCCTCTGGGAATCGGCTCGGCTCAGCTCGGCTCTGCCAGTCGGAGCCGAGAAGGGCCTCCTTTTGCTCGGGCCGAGCCCAGCACGTCCCCCTCTTGTCGAAAGGGAGCCGGCGTCGGCCGGGGCTGCCCCCCCGAGGCTCTTTGCCTCCTTCTCTTCTCGGAGCGAGTTCCCACCTTTCGCCCGCCCGCCCGCCTGACGGCTCCCGCCGCGCTTCCTCCCCCGGTTTCCCTTGAAGACCCGCTAAACTGAGCTAATTTTAATTGCATGTTTCAACTTTGCTAATTAAATCGAGGGGGCTAATTAAAAGTGACTAAGGAACAGTTTTAACGCAACCGCGGTTTTCTCTCTCTCTCTCTCTCTCTCTGCGCCGCTGCCTCCCACGCCGGCCCCCGCCTCTCCGCGCTGCTCCTCCAGAGCTCAGCCCGGCCAGCTGAGAAGCCCCCCGCCCCACCCCACCTGACGAGGCTCCCCGAGCGCTGGCGAGGCTGCGGGTGCACTTCCCTCACACGCACACGCACACACACCCAAGCCCCCTTAGAGGCTTCGGCCATAGACTGTGGGGAGGTGAGGGCTTTCTTCCAGCCGCCGCTTCCCGGAAAGGTGCAAAGACCGGGCCTCTTAAGAGCAGGAGGAAGGTCACGAGGGGACCCTCCGTCTGCCCTGCTCTAAGCTGGAGACGGCCCCGCGGGGACAGTCCTCCGTGGTGTGTAAAGGCGGGTCCAGGCGAGATCCGTGAAATTGCAAGATGGGACATTTTGCTAAGCGTCCCATTAAATCGGGGTCCCCAGGGGGACGGTCCGCAGACTGGCTCTTAAACCCTGTGGGAAGAGGCAGGGGGCACAAGTGACAGGTGTCACGACAAGGAACTTCGTGGAGCTTTAAAAGACGATTTTCTGATCTTTGGTTTCGATTTGGGTCTTTCGTTTTTTTCCAGCTTTTAACTAATTCAAACCAAGTTCTTGGCATTCTGCTGCTACAGAAGGGTCTAAGGTGGGTACAATGTAAAAGTCTTTTTGAAAAATTAATTCAGAAGCATTGTAACCCATTGTGTTATGAGACACCATAATCCACACCTCCTCCGAAAACAAGAAATACGCAGATTGCTTCCAGCCATTAAGCAGAGCCCTCTACACAACACAGCTCTGCTTAAATTAAGGGGGTCCTACCCCAATTAATCAGCCCACTTTCCTCTCTGGAGTGCAGTCATCCAAAGACAAGGTCAGGTCTAGCAGTGGAAACTTGGAAGCCTGTGGGGAAGGTCCTTGAGACACAACAGGTAGGGGTAACATCCTTCCAGTGACCGTGAAATTGACAAGGAAGGAGGGAAGGAAGGAAGAAAGGAAGGAGGAAAGGAAGGAAGAAAGGAAGGAAGAAGGGAGGGAGGGAGGGAGGGAAGGAAGGAAGGAAGGAAGTGCTGTGGGCTTTCTTGACCTCCTTCTTGTCACCACTCTACATTTCTACTGCCCTCCTGAAGTTGAGAGAGCTCTTCTCCCTCATCTCCCCAAATTCTGTCAGACATGGCAGTCTGAGCTCCCTTGGCCTGCTCTGGAGGCAAATTTAGCCAACCTAACAAGAGGCTCCCCTTCTCCAAACAAACAGGCTCACCTTGAAAGACAAGGCTTCCTATAGAATCAGGCCCTGCGTGCTAATTGAGGGATCACCACGGAGGCAGTGGGGAGGAAAGGGCCTGACCAGCATTCCCACAGCTATTGTATGGATTTTTAGGCTCTTAAAGAACCGTTCCTTTTCTCTCTCTCTCTCTCTCTCTTTTATATTTCCCAGCCCCTCAGGCCTGGATTAACGTGACAGACAATTTTCCCTTCGCACCTTATTGATGCTTAAATGCACTTTGAGGTAATGTGAATAGGGTGGAGAGGGGGAGGAGGAGGAGGAGGAGAAAAGAAGGAGCTCAGAGAGAAGAGAATAAAGTGTATGTGTGTGTTTGGGAAAAGTACAAAGCTCTATCCACGCTTGAAGGTGGAACAGAAGCAACAGTTTGGGTACAAAGTATTACAGCAAAGGCTGGGAACTGGCTGTGGGCTCCATTACCACTCTCTTCCACCTTTTTTTAAATTTCTTTTTCTTTTTAAAACTGCACTAAACCCTTAGATGCAACTAAAGTAGTCAAAGCCAAGCATTAAGAGTCCCCACCCCCCCTTGATATCCACCTGAAAGAGCCTAGGATAATGTACTTCCTCTGCTCCTTTAACATACTGAGGAAAATCTGAAGCATCAAATCAAGAACCAGGCAAAACCTTACATAGGGAGAAGAAAGATGGGGGGATACTTTACATTGAAGAAAGATTCCTGTGCCTTCAATTTCTAAGTTGCAGAGGTGGGCAGGGAGATATGAATAGGATCCTAAACAGCTGTTATGCCGATATATACACTAGAGAGAAGTAGCATGGCTCCCAACACATGGCCCACAAAAGTTTGCCTTTTATTTGCAAAGTCACCAAGGTGATTCTGGGGATTATTTTAGCATTGGTCCATCTAATGTTCTGGATAGTTGGCAGTATTTCCAAGGAAGGTCATGGCAGCCTATCACTTACCAGCTTTAAACATTTTTGGTTATAAACAAAAAACAAAATGAGCAAGGCAAGGATTTCCATTTGCCCAGAGATGGGATTTGTGACTAACTGCATCCTATTCTGCAAGAGTCCCACAATCTTGCCTCCTAACACCAAGGGTGCCACAAATTGCCAAAGAGCTGAAAGGAAGATGACAATGAACGTTTATGGGAAATGAGATGCAAGAATATGGGGCATTAGGTGGTGTACAGTCCCTTAAAGTTAATTTTAGTATTTACTTGGAAGGAAAAAAATGATTGGGCAGGATATGTGCAGAATGTTTCCAAGAAACCACTTTTTAAATTTTGAAGGAGCAAATTATCCTGTCCATGTCCTGGGACCATGAATTCTACAGTCTAACTATGATGAGTTCATTGTGCCTTAAAACACAACCATCCCTTGCTTCTCACTTCACTAGAAATGTGGGTTTAGTTATTGGGAGTACACTATTTGTAATTTCCATTATGTGACACAAGTAAACAGCTTCTTCGTTTATACTCTATGGACCTCACTTCTTTTTTAGGCTGAAATTGTACCCCAAATTTGTGTTTTATGCCTTTCCCTTTGGTACCATATGTTGTTTGAGGTGGGATGGTGAGGGAAAAGAGAACATCATATATTTTTGATGGTGTATCAGTGGATGCTTATTTGATTATTATCCATCCTCTCCAGGGCCACCCAGTTTTGAGGGTCTCAGCTATAGGTACTTTGGTTTTCCTGATTGGAATTGCAAATCCAAAAGTTCTCATGAAAACACAATCATAGGAGGAGGATTAGGAAAATGTCTTCTGCTAATGGTTTGTAAGAGAAGTCTGCTTGATATCTTTTCCCCTCATCCTCTGTAAGGACTAGTTGTTGCCCAGATAAAAGAAAAAAGACCTGTATACATCCAAGTGTGCAATTACTATTAGTTCACTTAGATTACACTCTAAAACACAGCAAACTACACCAGTAAAAACAGGAACAATTTGGCTTAGATAGTTTTCAATATCTACTCTTCATAAAAGCATGAAGTATACAATTTATTTTTTCCCCTTATCAAAAGTGTTGCCAAATCAAGAATTGCAAAGCTGGGACACCTTAGTTTAGTAAAGCAATGTTAAGACATTTCTCCCTTGCTGTTTCGCACCCCAAAAAATGAAACCAAAGACATCAACAGAGATCTGAAACATCTGGTGGTTTGATTCTGACCTATTGAGAAACTCAAAATGAGGCCTCCCCCCCCCATCTTATCAAGCAGTACAAATTGTGTAATCAGCCACCCCAGGTAGGCAATTTTGTGGCAAGCCGAGCAGAAAACCAAGGGAAAGCGGCACTTTCCTCATTTATGAGAGGCTCATTAGCTGAGCTCTTTGCGGTGCCTAATGATTGGAGCCCTTTTAAATGATATTTTATATTATCCCCAATCCTTCTCTTTAACTTCAAACATGTGTTTTGTTTTGTTTCTAAAAGGATGCAGTGGGTTCCCTCGCCCACTCTTGCTTGCTCGCTCTGTTTTGTGTTGTTTTATTTTTGCTTGTTTTGTTTTGTTTCAGGTAAAACTCAATCATTAAAATTCAGCCCCCGTCTCTTGCATCTGCTTCGTCTTTGCCAAATGAATTGCAGAGGGAGAGAAAAGCGATTGCATTCAAATCACAGATGGGTGCAGGTTTTGGGAAGAAATTTGAGAAACACCATTGTCCCGAATCAAAACTCAGTCCTTTGCTCCACAAAGCGGGTTGCTTTAAGCCCTCTGAGTTCTATGGCACTTGTTTTTTAAACTTTCGAGGTTTTGCACAATGGCCTGCTACCTAAATGTCACAACCACTCTGATTCCAAGTGTGTCTCTCTCACTACAAAAAAAATGGATGGAGGCAGCAAAATGGAGGGAACAGAGTGAGGGAAATCAGAATCATATAGAGGCTGCTTCCTCATTGCTCAGGATTGTCTTTTGTGAGTCTGAAGCCAGTGAAGATGACTTAAGCTGGAACTAGAGAATAGCTCTACCAGGAGAAGAGTTTTGTTGAACCAGCAAATGAAACTTATAAAATGTTAACAAAGAAACAGGAATTCTGAGCATGTTCAGGCTGCATTCTACACAGTAACTTACCAAAAGCAGTTCTCCACTTTACTAGGGTGGGTGGAAACCTTCCAGAGTATAATGAATGCTGGCATATTTTTTAAAAAGAATTTTCCTGTAGTTCTTGTATTGGTTGAATAAATGGTTCAGACATATGTAATGAATGTGTATGTACAGGACCATGCCCACATAATTTAACACAACAATTAAGTGTTGGGCAGGCTTAACTGTGTATTATAAGAAATGGCTTGTCCAACACACCACAGTTCAAAATCTCTGAGTTACTTTACCACTATGCACAAGTTACATTGCCAACGCAGATAGTTGATCAGTAATTAAATGAAGATAGAGAAATTGTCCCCATTAGACTGGGCAGGCCTAGAGGCTGAGTGCTGAGAAAACCTCTGGGAATCACAGATTTCATGAGTTGCTCCAATAATCTGTGGCTAGTGTTTGTTGAGAGACCCTCAGAAAATATCAGTGCTTTATAGTAAGCTGAGTTCACATTTGGAACACTGCATCCAGTTCTGATCACCACAATACAAAAAAGATGCTGAGGCCCTAGGAAGAATGCAGAGCAACAGAGATGATAAGATGTCCAGAGGCTAAATCCTTTGAAGAAAAGCTAAAGGTACTAGGTATATTCAGTTTAACCAAGAAGGGAGACATGGTAGCAGTCTTCCAGTAGTTGAAGGACTGCCATAGGGCAGGAGGCACCAATCGACTCCCCAAAGCACCCGAAGGCAGGAAAAGAAGTAATGGATGGAAGCTTATCAGAGGGAGATCCAATTTGAAAATACACAGGAATTGCCTAACTGTGGGAACTATGAGGAATAGCTTGCCTTCTGGAATTGTGGGCGCTCCATTGCTGGAGGTTTTCAAGAGAAGAAAGGACAATTATTTGTCTTGAGATGGTATGAGGACTCCTTCCTTGTGCAGAGAAGTGGATCAAAAGATCTGTAAGGTCCCTTCCAACTCTATGATTCTATGAAGTTTCTAAAAAACTATACCCTACTTCCATATCATTGTCAGGAAATCTACATGAGTGCTTCTATGAAATCACCAATAAGCAAGCCGAATTCAAAGAAAAATGTACTAATTTCTCCAGTTATTTATTTATTTATTTATTTGGAAGCAGAACTGGAACTTTTTCCCCCTGAGAATCGTAGTTCAGCCTTCCCCAGCCTGGTACCTTAGATGTATTAGGATGACAACTCATTAACTTCTCAACCAGAATTGCTGAGATTTCTATCTTATAGATCTTTAGTCCCAAGGTGCTTTTTCAAGAGGCAACTGGACTTTGTTTTTCTTTGAAGATGTTTAGCTTCTCATCCAAGAAGCTTCTTCAGCTTCAAAAACAAAAACAAAAAAACCACCACACCAGAAAGTCCAGTTTTCCTTGAAAAAGCACCTTTGGGACAACCATGACCTGGATGACTGAGAATCTCCATAGACATATAGATCTGCAGGGAAAAAGCTACTACAGGACAGCCAGCACTAAGCAAGACAGAGCAATGTCTTAGCATCAAGTAATTATCAATGTTTCCTTGTACCTGGATATCTTGGCTTTTTGAATTATAGTTTGGTTTGATTTGCTTCATTGTACAAAAGAAACCAATAAGATTTGCTGTTGGCTTAAACAGTCAAGTAGGGAATGTAAACACTCATCCAATTTTACATACCTTTTATTTGAAAATTAATTATTGCCCCTAGTAAGTCAGAATAGCCAACTAGATAAACAATCCTGAATGTTCTTAATGAAAATGATGGGGTGGAAAATGCAAAAGGCATCACAATCTTTTTTAATAAGTCTTTCCAAATCCAAGAAAACTCAGCTCTTCACCAGTTATGTACACCTTTTCAAATACATATATAGATTTGCATGTATAACTTGTCCTCATCCGATAGGCTCAAGGAGGCAATAATGAAAGAAAAGCTGGATCTGATAGCATCTAAAGTAGCTAATACCTTCCAAGTGTTTTAGACTAGAACTCCCACTGATCCCAGAAAGAATGTGTATGTGTGACAAAAAGAAGATAAAAATTAACTCTTTTTAAATATTCTATCAACGTGTTGAAAGAACTGGTCCATGAAGATTCAATTTCACTATTCAGAAGGTGGCTGATCAAGTGCTGAGATAAGCACATGAAGCTGGCATACCATGTTTTGTTGCCCAAGGATGCATGTCAATTAACATTTTGCCACTCTCCTAGGTCAAGATGCTCTTCTTGCCATAAACCGTGCAAGTTATCTGATCAAAGAGGGAGGAAAATCTTACACTTACCTTTGCTCACCCTTGGAATTAATTTTTCAGTAGCCAATTAGCTAAAATAACTTAGAATTTTCTGCCCTTTACGGCATCTCTAATCTGGTGCCTGAGGCAAACCATCACCCTGACAAATCTTAGACTGGCTCTCCTTGTGCAGGAATGAAAAACAACTGACTGGTACTCAGAAATCCTTGGACTTGTATTCTAGGCCCTTCAGATATTTACTTCATTTTCAGGGTTTTCATACCATTGCAGACATTGAACATCTATATTTCTTTATGAATCTATAGAAAATGTTCACTTCTGTAATACAGATTTAATATAAAATGGATGAAGAAGCTTGAAAATCTAATTACCTGCCAATGCTTAAATGAGTAAAAAAACACTTAGTTCACCAAAGCTGTCTTAGACACCCTAAAACAGTTTAAAGGGTATAATGTTCTCAAATCACCCACAATGTTAAGTTGCTTTCTCTGTCCAGGAAAAAAAAACATGCATCTTTCTGGCTGCCTCTGGCTAGCCTCTCATTGCACAAATAATAAATTCTGCAACAGAGAAACACTGGGTACCAACGTGATGTGATTTTCTTTGAAAATAAGGAAGCATTACTCTATATTTGGAAGAACTATTACATTAATACGATTCTCTTAAATCAAATAGATATCTGTGAGCCTAAATTCTGGTGGGCTAGAAGCTTGCCCTGAGCTTGGAGGGGGGCAAATGTTTAGAACTGTCCTTCTAAGCGGATTGCTGTCCTGCACATTCCTGAGGGTGAACTGGAGGCATCCCATCCCCCATCCCTTCATTCTCCAATGCAAACAGAAGTTGAGAAGATGAGACACCCTTATTTGGGACACAGCTGTTTAAGATGTAAAGACCCTTTAAGCATTTGGGAACTCCTGCTTATAGCTCTGAGAAAGTAAACTTTGAATGACCCCTCAGGTTAGTTTAGTCTGAGATCTCAGAGCTGAAGGCTGGGTGGAACCAGCCTAGGGGTTTGCCCGCCCACAAAGGAGGGGTGTTGTATCACTTCCCTTGGAAATGTACATGATCTTTAGGATGGGGATGGGCAGAGATACACACACGCACACACAGTGCAGCATTTAAAGAAATCTTTTCTTGCAGTGAGGCAGGCTGTCCAGGAACAAGACACAACTTGTTGGAAGGTTGTGCAACACACAAACTTAGGCCTGCTTTGTCCAACCTAGTACAATAAGAAAATGAACAGTTTTTTAAAAAAATTGGAGTCAGAGAGAGAGGGAGAAAGGGAGAGAGAGAGAGTTAGGGATATGCTGGAGAAGGAATTACTTGATCAGGAACATAAATTAAACAATAAATACAATATATTTTCAACTTTTATATATTGTAAGTATGGGGATATGCATTTAGATTGCAAAACAATATTTTTTTTGCACCACACTAACAATATGCTTGGTTGCAATGTATTTCCCTAATACCTCTCTTCTTTCTACTCATCCAGGCAACTTTACGGTTGTTAGCTGAAACCATAGTTGCTCTGGATTACAGAAGAGACACGCGAAAGGACATGTTGCTTTGGTACAAGATTTTAAAGGCAACCTGCCTCATGTCATTTATGAGAATCTACTTGTTTCTGAACATCCAGTACTACTGCACATTTGGCTATTGTGGAAGTATCACTCCTTAAGACAGCATTTATGCAGTACAAAGAAAATGAACAGTAAATCTTGTCAGGTGAATAAAACACATGTAGTGGGAGTGTTCCATTCTGGCTAATTGTCAATATGTGATTCATAAAACAAGTAAGATCATCATGAACAAAGGTCCAAAGGAAGACAAGAAATTTCTCTAGTGAGTTAAGGACTCCGTGGATACTTTGATTTACTTTCATATTTGCTATTACTTCCAAAATGACAGTCACACTTATATCTTCAACATACTCTAACAAAAAAGTGTAAAAGACAGTATATGAAGTTGGTGCCCTTATGCTAATATCTTACTGTAATGTATCAGGCCCAACACCAAGAATAGCATGGGGTGATTCTTTCAAACAGAGTTCTTTATTGTTTTCATATTATAGACAAAATATTGTCAGACTGAGCACTCTGCTATCTGCATCTTCAAAATACTCAGTGAACTATTAGGGAGAGGCTGTCTTCTCCCCATTTCTCTCATACGTAACATCTGAACTGGGTTACCTCTTACTTCTCTGAAATGTTCCCCTCCCCCTCCTGGGAATCCATCTTCTTACTACATTCCATCACAGCATGAGCTTATTGCAAATAATTTTACCAAAATGAAACCAACAACAACCATGCACTACTGCATGTTTGTGAGGTAATTCAAAAACAGCAGTAATGAAATGAGGCAGCTTAATAAACTTTAAAACAGACCCATGACTGGCTGGGGAATTCTGGGAACTGAAGTCCACAGGTCTTAAAGTGGCCAAGGTAAGACACCCAAGCTTTAAGTTAATAAACTGCTGCCACACATGCTCACATAAACAATCTTTTTTTTTAATCCATCAAACAGTTTAGTAAACACCAAATAAAAATAAATTTGAACTGGGGCAGAAATGTAATTTGAGATGACAACTTTGACATGATCCTCCCTAGTTTTTAACGAAGAAAAGCTGAGTGGGGTGGGGTGGAGAAACTTATTCAGACTTGCAAGATTCTGTTCACTATAATCTTATTTTGTTACTGTAGGCTTATAACAAAAATAGCATTAGCATTCATAACTAGAAAACTTTGGTTTTCTAATCTGGTCTACCTTGTAGGGGGGACAGATATGGAAAACTAGGTAAGAGAAAGAACAGAATGATTTCTAGAAGAGACTGTGGCGGATCGCCAACTGGAGCTGTAAACAAGAAACTTCATATTGTAATATTTTGCTGCAGGTTCTAGTTTATATGTACAGTAAACTGCAACTATGTTCCTCTATTCATTTTCATTTAACATTTTTTTCAGACTGCAAGATGGACTTACATCACCTATTTTTAATAAAGAATTAAGCTGAGTTTTAGCTCTGTGACCACCTTATTTAGTCTTTTTGAGACTTTTATCTACCAAGGCATCCACTTCCAATCTTCCATCTGCTGGAATAAATCCATTGAGTGAGATTTTTATTAGAACTCAAAATCCTCTAATGCAATTCTTAAATATGTAAGTTGTCACAGCAATGGTTACATCTCTGCAGCAAATAAACTATGTAAATCTAAGAATCTGTTGCCCACTGTGTCAATTCCTACTTTATTTTTTTGTCTCTATTCCCAGACTCTGCAGTCAACTAACTTGCCTCCCACAAGACATAATGATCTGTACATATTTAGGATATCCTTGGAAATTGTTGGAATAAACAGGAAAGCACTACCATAACCCAGGAACAGCTAAGGACAAATTAAACCTAACTAATTCAAAACCTGAGAAGAAACGAAGACAACAGCACGGGAGCATAGAAGATATTGCAATATGATTTTGTTAAAAAGTTGGTAAGAGTTAGAACAAGCTATAATTCTGCAAAAACATCTTCAGGTAGGCATTTCAATACAGATAGTCTTTGACTTACAACAGTTCATTTAGTGATTGTTCAAAGTTACAAGCCACTGAAAAAAGTAACTTGTGACTTACAACCATTGTAACATCCCCATGGTCATATAATCAGATACTTTTCAACGGATTCATGACAGTTGCAGTGAAATCTTGAAATCTTCTTGGCAGGCAGTCAATGGGAAAGCCAGATTCACTTAACAACCATGTTACTAGTTTAATGTCAATGGTTCACTTAACAACTGTGGCAAGAGAGGTCATAAAATGAGGGCAAAACTCACTTAACAAATGTCTCACTTAGCAACAGAAATTTTGGGCTCAATTGTGGTTGCAAGTTGAGGACCACCTGTATCAAAATCACTTGTCTTGTCCATAGAGAGGAAGTCAATGACGAAAAGATGCATTCACATCTTAAGGTTCACCTTATGTCTACATCTATTTCTTTAAAATGCATAAATGCTTGAAGGGAGGACTGGAGACACTGCAGTCGGAACATTTCCATCTCTAACCAACTTAATTCTTAACAACACATCTATATTGTGCAGCCAGGTGATGAGAATGTGGTGAAAATGATGTTTTCCATTATATAGGCTTACTTTCCAATTTCTAGGACTTCATTCACCTGTACTTCCCATCTTGGGTTGTTAATCATTAAAAACTGAATAAAAATTATATAAATAAAACAAATCAAGGTATAACTTTGTACCCAGCTTTCAAATACCTGTCTATATTTTTGATAGTGCAGAAATATCCCATCAAATGACAGCAAATCTTTACGTCAGAAACTCAGTGAAGACCTACTGTATTTCAGACTTCATTGCTGTACTGCTACTGATCCATGACGTTTATTCATTGTTTCCTTTGGAAGCCTGGAAGAACACTGTGTTCATTTGCTTTCTCCATCATCCTTGCAGCATTGCGTCCATTTTTGATCCAATATTAAAGTGCTCACAAGTCTTTCAATGTGTCTGATTTTAAAAACAAATTAGGCATCAACTCACTGGCCAAATTGTTATATTTTAAAAACTTGTTCACACACCTGAACTGTGATCATGTGAACATGAGAGTGCAAGGACTGATCCTAACTATGAGCACCAAACTTTTTTCAACACTATTGTAATTTTGAATGATCACAAAAGTTGAGGACTACCTGTATCTATTTTGAATATACATATTTTACATTTCTAATTTCACAAGGCAAATTAAAATGTAATTTTTAAAAGGCAATTTAACAAAACTATCCTGCACTAAATGAACAAAATAAAACATACACGGACAATAGAATGGATATACTTGGGTTTTGTATTTGCTCCAGTATTAATTTAAACTTAAAATTAAAAAGCTAGGAATATTAGAAGATTTACAGTCAAAAGAACTTCCCACTTTTTCCATCATAACTGAAGAGAAAAAGGGAACTCCTCATTCCTCTAATTGACAAGAATAATTCCTGAAGTTTTAATACTATTAATCCAGTTATACAAAAGATCTAGTGTTACAAAAGGTGTATCCAAGATATAATGTTCAATAACCATGTAACTGTGGGACGCAATAATAGTTTGCATAATGAAAATAAAGAGCCAGTGAATCTCTGTGTGTATAGCTCCTAGTGACCACATGGATATTTTTTCTGTGATAATCTATTCTTAACCGTATGTCTGGATCCTTCAGTTCTAGTGGTGCACCCATCCATTTTGCTGCTGATTTGTCCTCTTCTCTTTCTTTCCATCTTTCCCAGTATTAGGGCCTATTACAGAGAGCTATAGGTTCTGAGTAGAATTGTGTGTCTGTGTGTGTGTGTGTAACACAGAAAGAGGACACATAATAAATTTTATATAAAATGCTACTGATAAGAAAGGATCAAGTAGCAATATGGCTCCACATCTGCAAACCATTTTTAATCACTATTTTTAAAAAATGGTAACAAATATTAAAAATCCAAACATGGTGAATTGAGAACTAAGTATCAATATTTTATTTCAAGAGGAAGGTGTATCTTGGTAGCCCTCCAAGAAGATGACTCACTTATTCAAAGAGAATAGCAATAAAAGATGAGCACTTTTACATGGCCTAAATGATAACTGAATTCCACAAAGGAGACCAAAACCAATGTCGTATTATTGAATGTCTACATTGCCACCCACAAAATATTAACAAGTCCACAAATACTGACCATCCTTGTGGAAGGATATAGGAAACAAATTGGTTGAAATATGGAATGGTGATAATTTCTAACAATTGTTAAGGCATTTGCTTTGGATTTATGACTTTGTTCACTGAAAAATCCCATTCCCACATATTAAATTAATCTAAAACCTAATCTGTGCCTTAGTTTAGAATAGGGCTGTCAAACTCATATTGTCACTGCGTCGTCATGTGACATATCATGACTTTTTTTCCCTTCGCTAACCCGGGCATGGGTGTGGCCAGAGCATGATGCATTTGGCCCATACGCCACGAGTTTGACACACCTGTTTTAGAACCTCATTTTTAAGTTGTGAGAAATAACCTTTTTCCCCTCATACAAACAAATGTTGGTCAGAATGGATAAAAGTGAAGCATGGGACAGAACTGAACAAAATGAGATTAAAGTATATTTTAAATGTGATTAATATAATCAATTATTGATTAATAACAATTTTCCAATACTTGTTGCTCACCTAGGTTTCCTGTACTCCAGAAAAACCTGCCTGGCTCCTTCTACCAATAGAAAGAATCTTTCCATTCTCAGATGATCACCTCTGGATCCCATACAATGCATATCAATATTTTAGCAAGAAATACGGTATGTTTAAAAAGAAATAGAACAACGTGAAAGGGCATCGTCAGGATTTGCTAATTGAAATTACAATCCAAATTCCATTTGATTCTACAATATTTAATGGGACTATTTGGTTAAGATGTGTACATTACACGTCATTGGCAGTTTAAAAAAAGCTTTTCTGCATGCTGTAAAGCACTGTAAAGTCCCACTGATTTCAATGAAAAAAACTTATTTTCTAAATGAACTCCACAGGACTTATATATTGGTACACATGCTAGATTCCATTCTCCAGCTCATCTGTGGAAAAAAGAAATCTTTATGTTTGTTATCTCCATTTTCAACTTGTTCACCATAAGTGAGCAGTTGAATTTTCCATTATAAATTTCTTCCCTTGGCAATTTGAGCATTTATGTATTTATTTGTGTGCACCATAGGTGATTAAAACATATCACACATACAACAATTTTGATTGACACAAATAGATTAGTTCTAATAATATATGTCCTAACAGAATTTTGTAAGAATCATATTTCTCCACTTTTTCCATATTTGGCAAAAATAATGTATCTGTATCCTTAAACACTTAAGATAGTTCCTAAGTTCATTACTCCACCCAAAAGAGAATTAGACAAAATGCATAATTATGCATAAATGCATATTTTTTCCAGTTTATATTAATTCTTAGAACAGGGTAGCAGTCTGCTACAATAAAGAAGATATGTCAAATGGAGAAATAATGGAGAACAAATGTATTATTTAGAAAATGAATTTTCCATGGTGCTTTTGTATGTCACAGTCTAAGCCTACGGTTTGTAATTCACATTAAAAAAAAAGCTTACAAATCTATTTTGATGTAGCTTCAAGCGGCATGCTGATTCGAATGTTCCAAACTTTCTAACCCCCTGGATAGACCAGTCCCCTGGATGGATGAATGCATTTCTCATGTCCATAATCAAAAACTGCAAACATTTCTTAGTACACTGTAATTTTACATTTTTATTGTTTGGTGAAACAAACAAGGTGCTTAAAACTGCAAGAAAAATAATACAAACCAGTGTCAGAATGGGAAAAAAAAAACAAAAAGAGCCAAAACAGAGGAGGGAAGGGGAGAGAAGGGGAGTCCTGTAATTCTTCTACAATGATGAGCAAAGAACTTTACTATTTGTGCTGCTTTGGACATTCATAGCCAACACCTGTTTTTTTTCTGAACTGTTGGGCCCTAGTCATTCACTACAGTTCCTTTTTTAAAAACATTATTTAGATATTCATATTATCAGCAGTTCAGCACACTGCAATTGAGTTGAAAATACTCCCCAAACTGAATCTGGATCGAGATCCAAAGCAAAATAAAAATAAAAATCAGTAAATAAATATCTTGCATATATGTCAAACTATCTTCTCCAAACAAAACCTTACATCTTATGAAAGAGTCAGAAAGTATAGAGGAAAAAAAACACCCCCTGCTTTCTACTACTACAATACTGTTAAATCTCCAAGGATGAAATGTCCCATTTATTGTTCTTCTGCCTTAAAAAAAATTAGGTGGCAAAACTGAATTTCAATCACAGAAAGAAAATGCACATATATGAGATCACTGGTTTAGCAAGATATCAAATATACAGTATTCTAGTGTCAAAAGTACAGGCAGAAATGTCCAAGAATTCTTGGTGAAAAAAGGGGTAATTGAGGAGTAAAAATTCTACTGGACAATCACTCACATTTTAACAGTGTATTAGTTATAACAAAAGCCAGATGGTAAGTGAGCAACAGATTCTAGTGTTCAGTGTTTGTAGCAAAGTATTTTCTCTGCTCTTTTTAATGAGGTTGAAAACACATACTCATGTATGGGAAATTTTTATGCAACTATGTTTATTCTTTCTTCCCAGCTTCTTGAAAGAGGCAGAGTTGGGACATTGATCTGATTTAAATGATAGGACACAGTGATTTGGATAAAGCGTTCGCCGTGCCTTATTCATTATCAAATAATTACTTAGTCCTCCAATCTGGCTTCATCTATTCTTTTGCCTCTAGAAAAAGTGTTTCTTGAGGGTACAATTTTAACTCCAATAATGATTTATTTGGATCCAGCTGGGTTACCTGTGAAAATAAAAAAGAACAAGACAACCTGAAAACAAAAGTATAGGAAGCCTTCAATTACCATTTCAGAAATAGATTAATAAACATTCCACAATTAGTTTGATTGGTTTGTTGTTAGTTGGTATATTTAAGAGTCAGGAAATAGCCTTGTTATGCTCATAATAGCATTTGCAGCAAAACATACAAAATAAATAGTTAGCTGTATCCTTCATCTTACCTTCCAAAAGCTTTGTATTTTTTTAACAGAATCTAAAAATATTTGCACTGTGATGAAACTATTGACATTTTTATAATTTGGGGAAAGGAAAATATTACTGTTTACAGAATATACACACAAAAGTATGTGTAATTTAATTGGTTTCCAAGTGCATATATGAGATACATCATGTAATTATTTTACTTTGTAAGGCATGGTGGTATGAATTCATTATTCTATTCCAATTTCACAAAAATCTTATTCTATGCTTATTATTATCCTGCATTTATTAATACAACAGGACTTGGATTAAAGGTACATTACTGGAAATTCTACTATATGACAGAGATTTTATTTTGGTATCTATTTTTACAAATCCAAGGTATATGATTTTTCCAACAGTTAATACTTAGCATGGAAGTGCATGGCATGCAACCTATACCATTCAAGGTTTCTGCTGCACTCTAATTATAAATATTACAAAATTGAAAAATTAATTACCAGGCAATGGTAATATGAATTCCGTTTGACTGATTTAATGTATTTAAGTTTAAAAATATGTATATAAATTTAAAAGTATTTAAGTTATATGTATATAAATTTTAAAATACATATATACAATTTGTCTTGGCATGCTGCTCAAAGGCTGTGTGATGGTTGTCCACCAAATGATGTATAGTCATGTAAAGTTAAAATGCATCAGAATACAGGAAAGTTGATGCAGTTTATTATGTAAACCATTTGCAAAGTATTTTGTGCTACTGTATTACTTATCTTCATTGTGGAAAGGTGAACACTGAACAGAAGAAAAATCTCCAAATCCACATTACAGTCATATCTTTATTAGGTTAATCTAAGGTTACAAAATACCGTGTATATCTATGAATTCTCAAGTTTGGCTGAGAGAGAAAAAGGGAGAAAGTATGCTGAAGTCATTTCTACATTTTGCTGTTAGATGGACAAAGGAGCAGTCTGAATATATGGAAATCAGGTCATCAAATGTAAAGATTCCCCTGGACCCCAAAATCTGCTTGATGAAGAAATAATATTATTTCTCCATTGCTTTTGAAAATATAAAATAAAATCAGTTTTTCTAGCCTTTTTTCATCTTCAAATGAAATACACAATACCTTTGGTAGAAGGAAAACAGAAGGAGAAAGTACAGTTAAAACCGATACTGCTAATTATATTTTATATGCCAAGTGCATCCGGTAATGACACAAGAAGAAGTATAATGTAGTTTACTGGGAAAGGTAGAAAACTTGGAGTATGTTTTGTGTTATCAGCCCCTATAGGCAACGGAGGCTAGTTTCTATATCCACAAATGCAGTTACAATAACTGGACGTACCTATTGTGGACTAATAGCAAATATTTATTATGCCATTGAATGAGAGTAACCTTTAATCATATAGTGTTTATCCCTTAAACCATTTATATTATCATTACACTGTAATGAGAAAGTTGTAGGTGCTTTCACTCGAGGCTTTCAAAAAGAGACTGGATAACCATTTATCTGAAATGGTACAAGGTCTCCTGCTTTAGCAGGAGGTTGGATTAGAAGGCTTCCAAGGTCCTTTCCAACTCTATTATACTCTATTCTATAATTATTAAATATTTAAGGTTCCATTGAAAAAGCATTTATAATAAGAGTATTATCTACAAAGAAAGCCTAGTTTCCAGAAAATGTATGACTTAAAAGAGATAAGCAGCTATGATCACATAAAACCTACTGTGTTTGTACAAAACAGCCCAAATGCTGAGTTGTAGTTTGCAATTACAGGAAGGAAGCTCTTTGTTTCCATATCTGAAGCCTTAACATTTCACTGCTATTAATACAGGCTCATTCTCTGGACAACAAGAGTAGTGCACCTGAGAGAAGAAATTAGCTGCTTCTATTTAGTCCAAGGCTGTATCTAATTAAATCCACTCACTTTCCAAATCCCACCACGCCTGTATTGCAAAATCACAGAAAGATAAGTAAAATGAGAACGTCTTCTGTGTATCAGGCAAAACTGGTTCGAAATGCAAGACTAGGTTAATAAACACTATCCTCCAGACTGTAACCAGATGGAAACCTATTTTTCATTTCAGTGTGATTAACAAGGCACATCCTAATCAGAATTCTTGGATTTGCAAACTCCAGTTACCCTTAATAACAACTATGAATGATGTCCTTTTCTCAGATGCTTTTAACTTCGGAGATTTACTTGCGTACCTGGGCTAGGAAGAGATTTGCTGTCTTTCACCTTGAATTTTCAGAGTGCCTGCTGATTTTTTAAAAATTCACCTAGGGATTACATAGTTTGCAAATGTTTACACCATTACCCAATTAACTAACAATATGGCTCTTACATCTGTCAACAAATAAAGCTGTTGTTGCTTTGTTTTAGCTCCCTGGCATTTGCTATTCATATAGGTCGTCATTGTACTTAATTATCATGCTAGATCCCTTCTGCAGCATTTACTTTGTTATTTGTCGCATATAAATATATTGCTTTAGCATGGAAAATAGAATGTTTAATGTTTGTCTGACCAAAAGAAATGTCTTAAAAGGTATGCAACATCTCCTAATCTAAATAATAATAAAAATGATAATCTTTTTGGGCCTATTAAACCAGTATCCAAGGTGACAGTTAGATCTGTCTTATTATGATCTTTCTACCTTTCTATATCTTTTGATAATAAGGACTGAGATATGTCAATCTTATTGAAATATAGGCTCTCTCCTGGTAGATCACTCTTAACTAAAATTAATCAATTAGAACAGAAACCAAGAGAAAAATTCCAATCTCAGTCCTGGTCCTGATTTTGGAAGTAAAGCAGGATATCAACAAGTTTTTGGGTTATAAGGCACTCTGATAATATTCTTTATAAATTTACTTAAATGAATATATATTTTCAAAGAGATTACAGTTTAAATTTTTTACTGTAAAATGATTTTTCCTATTCAGCCTGACATAATAATGCTGGAAGGTAACTTTAATTGCTACTCTGCAATTTATTTAAACAGCCAATGTCTCTGGAGAGTGACTTTGTAATAATTTTTACTCATTCAACTGATAGTAAGCCCCACTAAACTCAATTAGACATTTCTGAATAGGCGTGAATAGCATTGTGCTATTAAATTTTTATGCTGTCCATCTCACTGATACGGCGACTCTAGGTATTTTAAAGATTACATTCAATTCTGAAGAATATTATGATTCTATGGCTATATTTGGGCTAGTAGGAACATTGGAAATTTTGTAAAAGCATCCAGGCATCATCATGATCATTCTGCTACAGATGCTATCAGTTCACAAAATGGCTGCCATGATGGCAAAGACATTAACAAAATACAAATCCTGAGAAGAGCAGAGGCGGGAGGCTAAAAGATAAATAACCTGCTCATGTATCTAGATGCAAAGCAATATTATGAAAGAAGAAATTTTCTCTGAATTCCCAATTTTCACAATTCAGGAAACACATAAGTCTCTGTTAGCTTCTGTCAATTGCCAAATATTAACTTTTCTAAATTTTTGGCAGGCATTTAGAAAAATCACACTGACTTCCACCCAAACGCTTCCTCATTCACCCTGGAAGGAGCCCTTCTTCTTTTCTTTAGACTGTCCTTTGAGTCATATCCAACTGCTTGAGTTCCCTGCCATCCTTCACGTTTTTTAGAATGTCTCTAGATCTAAGAAATCTTGGAGATTGAAGCTGGTATGTAAATTACAAAGTAGTCACTTTTACAGATGTTAAGCTAATCTATTTTAAAGCACTGAGTTTAGCAGGATGTTTTATAGGAACATGGTGCATATACATGTATGTGTATATACAATACAGCCTCCTGGGCACAAGGAAGTCAGCCTTACAGATATATAACTATTTCGGATTATACACCTGATTTATCAGATAAGTATAATATTCATTCAAATAATTTCATGAAGACTGAACTGATTGACATTTAAATCTTCCCTATACAGACTGAAATGATACCTCCAATGCAAGTCACACTCCTGCCAATCCTTTCTTTAAATATGTATCAAATAAACTCACAAGAAAGGTTTGGCCATATCCTTGCCAATTTTCACTTTCCCAAGGAGTACACCAATTATCCTTTTCCTCCAGCACATATTCTCCTAGACAACAGCTTCAGAATTGTCAATCATAATCATTAGGTTCAAGCACATAAAATGTGGAAAATGTCACCAAGGTATGGCTTTTTAACTATTTTTGACCAATAAAATATATTCTTATAAAGATTAAGAAATCTCGATAAAAATCTTTTTGTGATCTGATTTACTATATATAGGTACAAAAGTAAAAGTTTTGGATTAGGATTTAAAAAAAATCATGAATATTATTTATACCAACTATTTCCTTTTCCTACTCAGTTTTTAAAGCTCTTTCTATTTTGTTGTTTAACACAGCTTATTATATATATACATTTATAAACACAACAGTATCACTTGACTGTTTACTAGATATAGCCTCTTAACTGGCATGGGTGTGTGTGAATAAGGTGAAGTAATGGCAAACAGCCCAAGGCAGGTCATTTTAAGCAATGATATGAATATACTCATGTCAAACATGAGTAACAAGGATCATAGTCATCACCTCTGTTAACACCCAAGAACAGGATCCTATTCTCAAGCAGGCAAACTTCCTTTGCTTTTTTATACATGCATGAATTACTCTGTTGAATTTAGTAGACAAAGAATCCTTTAACTTTCATTCCTAATCCTTCTTATCAAGGTATAAGTGCTGTGAGAATCACTTAAAATGCACACCTGGTGAAGGACCAGAACTTAAAACAAATCTTATTATTAATCTGACACAAACAGTGAATCTAATCTGGGTGACAAATATTCCTTCTGTGAAAATGGTTGTTGAGCTCCAATATACAAAGTAAGAATATACTGTACACATTGAAGGGCTGCTCAGTTTGGTTTAGAAAAATGAATGTACTAATGGTTTATCAATGCTTAAAAACACTAAACTATGAAGAATGGAAGAAAGGAAAGACAGAATAGTGGCCTCAGAATTTAGTATTGCTGTTGAAAGTGTAAGATGCTGATTATTAAAGAAAAGGGCTGAATACCATGATCTGAAAACAATTCACAAGAAAGATTTTGGACTTTACAAGCTCTTTAGCTCCTATACATTAAAGCAGCTCTTCTTTTTCAGGTTTTTTTAATGTCTGTAAGAAAAGAACACTGTAATCACATCTTTAAAAATGTGGTTGCTTCAAAGCAGGGCTGTCAAACTCCAGGCCTGTGGGCTGGATGCATCACTGGCCATGCCCCTGCCCAGTTTAGCGAAGGGAGGGGGAAAGTCCTGATACGTCACGCGACGCCGCTGTGAGGATGTGAGTTTGACACCCTTGCTTTAAAGAATCAACTCATTAAAGAGCCATTAGAGTAACTGCATTTTTTCTCATATTCATGTGGAAGAAAAAAGGTGGACTACACTAATATAAAGTTTGCATCTGAGAAAGGTCAAAAATCCTTCTGAGTCATTTTGAAGCATACACTGTCCTACTAAATGGTTATAGTAAATGCTTATTTGCTTCCGTTTGTTCAGGGAACGTGTCTTCAAAGTGTTAAACCCAAATATCTAAAGAAGATTTCTGTTGCTTATAATATCTTATAATATGTTGAAATCTGCAGGGGAGGTTCACCTTCAATTTTTTTGGTTAGAACAAGCTCACTGAATAAAACCTCTGTGAACACTGAAATATTCTTTCCATTCATGCTTGACCAGCTTTGATGCTGAAACTTTGTGAACGTCATGTTAAAACGTATTGGTTTGTAGACAATGAGAAGTGGATATTAATTATTTGATATTTCAAATGTTATCAGATTTACCCACCATCAAGTGTTAAATACTGGAAGCAATAAATAGTGTTAATTTTACGTTGTGGGCAACTTTGGATACACGTATGTAAGCACCTTTGATTGGATGGTCAATATTACAATCTAAAAAGAACAGAATTCTAGTATCTCTGAAAACAATTATATCAGTTAAAAAGCTATGGAATGTAATATTTAAAAAGAGATTCAATTCTTTTTCCCATGCTAAATTGACTTACAAATTAGGAAAGGATGGTGATATGGAAAAAAATGGGAAAAAGCAGAGAAATTGATAGATGATGATACATTTTAAAAATATACTGTGCTAAGAGCCAAATGTCATCTATCAAATGTAACGTAGAGGCAATATTTACAGGTACAACATTTGTTAACAACATTGTTTGAACAAACAGCACTTTCATTATCTTATCTTATCTCTATTACCTGAGATACTAGAATAGCTGTTCAAATTTTTTAAAAATAAAAAAATGCTATTTGTTTCTATAGATTTCAGTCAATCCATTTGGTATGCCCATTGTAAGAGAAAAGAATTAGTGGTTTCTATACTGTCTAGACCAGGGGTGTCAAACTTGATTTCACTGAGGGCCGCATCAGGGTTGTGTTTGACCTCGTGAGCTCCATTTTCCCTGGCAGAGGCACCATGGGCCAGTCCTTTGCTGTTTCCAGGGCGGCCCCATGGGCCAGATCTAAGCACCACATGAGCCAAATCCAGACTGCGGGCCTTGAGTTTGACACCCCTGGTCTAGACAATGGGAAAGTGTCTTAACTTTTGTACTGGACTGGAGCATCATTAAATAAAAATATTCATGACTTAAGATATACTGAGATCAAGAGGAATTAATTTAGGTCCATTAATTTTTAAAAAGTGAATTCTTAGATCCAAGGGAGACAAGGAAGAGGCTCATGTAAACCATGGAAAAGAGTACTTTAGAAGATGCTCCTGGCTGTCTCCACATGCATGTGCACTGCAGGCACTATCACTTTGCTTCATTTTTTTCCAGTTTTTTAAAGGGATTTTCATGGTGCTAGTATATTATTTTGGCTTGCATGAAAAGGTATCTGCAAGTGATTTACCACAACTACAAGCAGTCTGCCAATAAAGCAATGCACTTAGCAACTTAGTTCATTGTTACAATGGTGCTGAAAAACGTTCCTTATGATCGATCTTTATACTGACGAGTATTGAAGCATCTCTGCAATCATGTAGTGGTGATTTATGTACCTGATAAAATGCATGTATTTAAGATGATTGTAATGTAGCGTGGTCACATGATTGCTATCTGTGACCTTCCCAGTAGCTTCTGATTCATGTAATGAATGCAGCAATAGAAGGTTGTAAAATCGGTCTCAGTCACATGATGATTGATTTAACAACCTCACTGCTTAGTGATGGAGGTTCCGGTACCAATTGTGGACACAAGCTGAGATCTATGTGAATTAGTAATGAACTCTCTTTCAAAGGAAACAGCTCAATCACAAGTCTGATTTTCACCCTTTGGGTCACAGTTGAATTAATTGTCTTCCACAAGTCAATAATTTATGTTTTCTATATAATTCTTGAATTCTGAATGCATTTAAAATGGACTTTAAATCTGTTGTGCCATTTCTTCCAAGAATTGCTAAATGTCAATAAATTATGCATTCGTTTTCTGGATTTCTGAATTATTTTTACTACAAATACATGTACATGTGCATTCTAAGAGATAAGGAAAGTTTTTCCACCTCAGTTGGCTAAGTTTGAGAACATTTTAAGTCATAAACTAATTTATCTTGTGTTCTGAACTATGAAAAATGGTGCACATGAAATGTTTATGATCAAGCTGAGAGCCTGAGACAAAGACAATTGAATACAGATTGCATAATAAAAAGGAGGTAGCTATTAGCTTAAAGACACCATTTATAATTATCAGTGTGAGGAAATGTTTCTGAAGAAGATTCAGAGTGGGGAACACAACATTCCCAGATGCTACAATATAACTGATGTACAGTTAGACCAACAACATGTATACAAAAATGTCTTAGTAATTTACAGATTCTCAAGCAGTTCTGACAGCGTAAGCCCTATCGGAATGAACAAAGTTTGGGGTATAGGATCACTAAGGATCAGAGCCTTATTAAGATGCATTTACTTGTCCAATTACCAAAACAGCAGGAGATCATTAAATTTTCTAGTTAGCAGACACAGCAATGTTAATTTCTTAATGTTGCCAAGGCTATTTCTTGGCATTTTGCTTCTACACTTTCTTCTAGCAAAAATTCATAAAGTAAAAACTAAGCATGAGAAAACAGAGTAGAGGCATTTAAACAGAATACTCTTATCTTGGTGACAGTTTTTTTGTAGTGTTCAATATTCATGAGAGTATTGAGAAATGACCACTAGACAGGGAATCTTATCCTGTTTCAGGTAGTTCATAGTTAATCAGGAGAATGTTTGGAAGTAACTAAAAAAGGTGAATTTTTACTATCCTCAATGGAACTTGCAATGTAGTTAGATACAGAAGGATAGGGCTATGATATAAAAGGATAACTTAATGGAAAATGTGGGAAAAAGCAGGAAAAAAATTCCATTATCTTTTTTCACACCTTCCCCACACAAATAGCAATATTTTTATATCCAACTTCTAAGTTGGATTGTCGTTGCAGAATGCTGGTCTAAAAGGACTGATCCTGTAATTCATCATTTTTATGTTCAGAAATATGATACATGTTACAACATAGCCTTTTGCTTCTTTCTATGTCCATCTCCTTCTACAGTACAGTTGGTATTCAACATACCAAATAAACACCTGCTCCCAACCAAGTCATTTTAATCCCTCACCTATATTTCATAGTCCTGCAATCATCCAGTTACAATCTGGTTCTAAATCAACCTAAATCCTTCTCTTGACTGGATGCACTGTATTCTCCTCAGTTAAATTTATTTTAACTGCTATTTTGAAACGGAAGGGTAAGAAATAGATGCCTTTTCCTTATCCTTGTTTATTTAAGCTGCTGTTGGAATTGACTAATTAAAGGGATTTTTAGAATCGTAATACTCTAAACAAAACAAACTGGTTTTGAATTATTAAGCAACATTTTAAATGCATTTGAATAACCTTAAGTAACTTAGGTGCCAACTGATCCTAAGCTACAGCTCAGATAAATAAACGTGAAATACTGTAGAAGTCTTAACTTACTAAAGCCTCCAGATACAGTAAATAAAGAGCTTAAGTCTTCGGTATATAGTACTCCCAAATAAGTGGATTTCATTGCTTGCATTTAAAAGAGGGAATGCAGCACAGAAAAAGAAATACAAGGTTTAATTTTGATTACAAAAGAAACTTGCAGGTGCAGGCTGTTAAGACATGCCAATGCTCTTGTGAGATGCTAAGGGCCTCTTGCCTTGTGTTTCAAATGCCATGCCATACAAAACCCACACCATAACTCTTTTCAAGTAGTTATCAGAGATCTTGTCATTAAAGGATATCACTAGAAAAATCCAAAAGAAACAATCAAGTAATACCTTTAGAAGGAGAAACTAAAAGGTCATGAAGTAGTAAGCTGCAAAGTTTTCAAAATCTTGTTCACTTTCTGTCTTTTCAGTTGGTCCCAATAAAGATACTATCTTGGTCAATATTGGGCAACTATGGCAACTTTACAACCCGTGGACTTCAATTTTCAGAATTTCTATGCCAACCATGCTGACTCAGGAATTCTGGGAGTCCAATCCAATCCAATCAAATCAAAGTCCACAGGTCATACAGTTGCCATAATTGCCGACTCCTAATTTTGGTCTTTCTTTTGTACTTTTGTCCTATATGTGTCAAGCGTAACATCTGTTATGCTTGTCTGATTATTACATTTATTTATATAATTTGAAAGTAATCCCACAGAAAGGTTTCTTTCATTACATATGTCAATCTAAGCAATCCCATTCCATTTTTCAAATATATCCATCATCACTTGGAGATCTCCCTGAGATAGACATTAATTCCTAGGACCTCTCTACCAACTCCATGCAGGTGGCTACTTCAGAGATCAGTCTGCTGTTTTGGTACTGACAAAAGATTAATCCAAGAGTTGTAAGAACCAAAGTTGATGATGTAGCAGCAACAGCTGGTTTGCAAATGCATTCTCAGTTGAGATGAATGGTTCCTCCTATCATGTTTGGTGAATGATTCACAGTTATTTGCTGGTTACAGCCAAGTTAAAGTGCCATTCACCATCCTTGAGCTGAGAGAAAACATGTTATTCTCCTGGTGATCGGTATTCCATTAGAGATATAAGGTTGGCAAATGGCATTATTCTGATGTAAGATGAGTAAGGCTAAGTTAAGGTCAAGGATTGGTGGATGCCCTTGGGTTTGGTTCTCTCCACTCATCAAGATCTAGTGAGAAAGCATCCAAAACTATTGATAAAAATAATTAATAAAATAAACTGCTACATAGCAATCTATTTGATTTGCATCCTTCCTTGCTGCTGTGAACACGCAAGTTAATATTTTTCTTATCATAAACAGATTTGTTTGAGAACCAATACAGACAGAATAACAGAGTTAGAAGGGACCTTGGAGGTCTTCTAGTCCAACCCCTTACCATTGCAGACAAATGGTTGTCCAATCTCTTCTTAAAAATCTCCAGTGTTGGAGCACCCACAATTTCTGAAGGCAAGGTTCCACTGATCAGTTGTTCTCAAAGGTTAAATACAAGGGATATTATAGAATAATCTAATCGAACAGCAAACATTTTTTGTTTTGACATTGAGAAGCTGGTTCTCACATTCAAATCTTGAAATAGTTATACAAGAATCCTCAGATTGGTTCTTAGTTATGGACAGACACATGTGGAGCCCTAAATATCAGAGCACAAATCTAGGAGCTGCACCAGTACAAGGTGGGAAATATTGGAAAAGAATATCTTGAAAATTAGTGAAGCTGAATGTGGATCATGAAATCAGAAGCTGATTTATAGGATGTGCTGTTGCATCTCTCTGAGATGGCCACAGAGTTGCAACAGCGCATCCTATAAACCAGCTTCTGCACTGAGCAGGAGATAGGCTTATTTCATGATCCACATTCAGCTTCACCATCCTAAGCATGAACTACAGTTGGGTAAAGGAATGGAAAAAGTATTCTAAACATATTTGTTTACTTACATCTCTCCTGGGAAAAGTCCCTAGTAGCTTGAACTCCTCCCAAGGGTAACCCTTGGAAGCTACAAAATCAAAGACGACCTGCAGCTTACTACTGGCCAGGAAACGCCGTTCAAAGAATTCTCCACTGGGTGTTCGGATACGTAGCTTACTAACTGATTCGGTGCTCTCCTGTTTGGGTTCAGGAGGCAATGACTGCTCTAAAGAGAGCCTTATAGCCTGAGGAAAGAAAGAAAAAGTCATGTAGAGATCAGTAGCTACTTCATTGTTAATTCTATTATTTTGTAAATAAGAATGGCAGTATAAAAAATAGGCTGACAAGAGTATGCTTTGATTAATTTTTTGCTCATAAGCCTGCCAGAGGCTAAATTGGATAATTTCTCCAAAATGGTGGATTTCTTTCATTTGCATTAAGCTCTCTAGGTTTCTGAGAGAAAGTTACCTCTTCTTGACTCAAATTTTGTAGCAATATCAAATTTCACACTATCACGTTTTTTAAAATTCTGTTCATTTTGAGGGCTGAAAAAGAGTCTATGCTTTTACCTATAAGCCATTCCATCTCTTAACAAGAGAGGGGCATGAGTTGGCTCATTGACCCATTCTGCCTGTCTTTTACGGAGATTTAAACCTAGGAAATAAATTTTGAGATTATCATTTCCAACATTCTATAAATGGCTACTAGCTCTAAAAAAGCTTTCTAAATGATGATTGGCAGGTCTCACCCTCATCTTAACTGTCTTTATTTAAAATAGTTTATATTTCCAGATTAAAATTTGCCTATGCAGTGATAGTAGAAGATTTTGCTTTGTTATGAATATTGCCCAGCACTGATACTTAAATGACACTAGTAGATAAAAAAATGTATAATGGTCATGATCACACAATCAAAGTCTTAGCCCTTTAAATATGCAAACACATATACAAAATGGACAGAGTTTTGCATGATCTTGACTGCCATCTTTACTTTGATTCATGATTGCCATAAGATAACTGGGAAAGATTCTTCTCTTTGCCTAGATAAAATATAGGGTAAACTCCTTTCTTTTTATTTATAAAAGTTCTTTTGTTTAAGTTCTTTTTTCTTTTTTAAAGAAAAAATGTTCTCCAAGTATTAGGCTGTCTTCCTGTTTTTGAAGTCCATTTCCACACAACAGTTCTATAATTTACATCTCAATAACATATTCATCTTTATCCATTTCTTAATAACAGCTAAAAAACAACTAATTAAAATAAATCCTTCTCTTATAACACATTATTAAACCAATAGTTTACTGCATAACAATGATAGGTAATTTAATTGTTGGACAAAAGGACTTAGGAAATCTTGATTGAGTGAATAATTGCAAAGTGCCAAATTGCCCTTTAAAGCATAAAAATCAAAACCATTAAATATTCAGACAGATATATTAATTTATTAAAATCCTGTAACCTTCTCACATATTTTTTTAAGAAGAGAGCAAAGTTCTCAACATCTAATTTCTCTATACATAAATTTGCTCCAAAGTGGGTTACCTAGTTATGAAAATATATATCAATGAAATAACTTCAAGTCAAACTGTTCTCTTACTGCTTTCAAAACAAATACATTTCTTTAAAATACTATGTGTTTTGAGAATGTTAATGAATTTTTGAATGCCCAACTTTTTTCAGATTTCTCTGGTGAGCTAGATTCTGACATATTCATTCTTAATAGCAGGATCTTTGAAATCAAGCAATGGAACTTTTAAAAGACTACCCAACTTAGGCCTGATTGATCTTCAAATATGGTTAAAACTGGATTCAATTAATTTGAAATTGGGACATACTTAGATTTGAAAATGAAAAGTTAGTGTTATTAAGAACAATAAAAAATTAACAGGACAAACATTAACACAAGCAAGAAAGTGTATAAATTAGTATGCCCAAAAGCTATATGCACATACTATAGATTAGAACTTTTGTCTTTTCACCTCCATGTTTTTGATGTTTTTAAGCCCCAGAAATCACATTGTTCAAAGAAATATCTAAGAACAAGAACCCAGAGCAACTGTAGAAAATACACTCTGCAAAAGTTTTATATATATCATCTCAAATGGTATATCAAGCAACAAATAATGTACATCCGATCTGGGAGGTTAATGTGTTGCTATGAGGCAGGCATCATTTGCATTACACACATTCAATAGTTGACATCAAGGAAAGAGAGAAAGGAGACTTTAATAAAGTCCACTGGAAGCTCACTTGGTGTCTGATTGGAAAACAGGAGTTTGGCAAGTAGATGAGGAAAGAAAAGAGCAAAGAGAGGAAAAGTCAGTTGTTCCTTAAGCGCTGCTGATAGATTACTTTTAATGTCTTGAATGCTGCTGGCTACCCATTGTGTCTGACTGCAGTATGGCCTTTGTTGACCTACTTGAGACAGCTCAAGGAGGTATGTAAGGAACCCAGTTTCCAGAAAACAGCTTTCTGTTTGCTCATAACTTCGGCTTCGATTGGAGCACGGCTTCGATTGGAGGAGCAGGTGGGGGCCGTCGCCAGGGGGGCTTTTGCCCAGCTCCGTTTGGTTTGCCAACTACGCCCTTTTCTGGACCGCGATGCCCTGCGCACGGTTACTCATGCCCTTGTTATCTCCAGACTCGACTACTGCAACGCTCTCTATTTAGGACTACCCTTGCATACTATCTGGAGATTGCAGCTGGTGCAAAATGCGGCGGCGCGGGTGGTGATGGGAGTTTCCCGGTTCTCCCATGTTACCCCCCTCCTGCGCTGTCTGCATTGGCTGCCGCTTGTGCTCCGGGTGAGATTCAAGGTGTTAACACTAACATACAAAGTCCTCCATGACATGGGTCCGCAATATTTAAGGGAGTGACTCCTGCCGACATCAAGAACTAACCGCCCTGTGCGATCACATAGGCAAGGACTCCTTGGGGTCCTGTCGGCTGGCCAATGCCGGTTGGCGGTCCCCCGACGACGAGCCTATTCTATTGCGCCCCTGACCTCTGGAATCAGCTTCCCGGGGCTCCGTCTGGCCCCTGACCTCCGCGCCTTCCGCCGTGAATTGAAGACCTGGTTATTTAACCAAGGCGGGCTGTGACCCTTTGGGGGGTGGTGGTTTTTATCATGGTTTTATCATGTATTTATGTAATTGTATCTTAATGGGGCTTGTTAGTTTAATTCTTTTTTAATTATTTATTGTTTTTCTTGTTTTAGTTGTGAGCCTTGAGTCTTCGGAGATGGGGCGGCATACAAGTCTCATTAATAAATAAATAAATAAATAACTTCAGTCAATAAACAGGGAAGTTTTCATGGGAAATTGGTAAAGTAATCAGAAGAGGAAGCTCAAAGGGATGTGGGGAGTGGTGTGTACAATGTTTCTTTTCCCGGCTGAAGAAGATCCAAAATACACTTGCAAGTGCAATCTTGTTTTCTTGAAAGAGAGAGTTAAAGTGCTTAAAGCAAATGTTTCCACACCACAACACATCAGTGGAAATGAGAAATTCCTGGACATTACAATGGACACACTCAGAAGAGCTAGAAAAGTGAATACATAGATCGGGGGGGGGGTGGAGAACTTTGGCAAAGACAACAGCTCATGTGACCAAAAGAGGAAAATGATTAGGAGGCAACCAGGGGTAATTATGATTCACCCTATAAAAGATGATCCACAATTACATGAGCAAACCTTGCTACAGAACACTAGGCAAAACATATAGTCCCTCCATGGACGTAAGCCAAGAACCTTCTTGAAAAGAAGTGTCTAGTGATGGTGGGTGGTTCTCCACTGAACTGAATTGGGCAGCTACCTGAAATCCCAAATGATGTCAGGAGATGAAATTCTTGTAAGCCCTATCTATCCACTTCAGTAAACCTTGCTAATGAGAACCCCAAGAAAGCACACTTGGAAAAGGATCACCTTTAATTTAGGCAGCTGCCAAAGAACTAGACATAAGGCTTACAAAAGAGACCCACACCCACGCCCTCAAAACCAACAAAAATGAGTTATTTGGATATGTTAGCAATAAAGCCAAAGAGGTTGTAGGTCCATTGAGAGAAAAAAAGTTGTGAATGTTTAATAGGTTAATGGTTGATCATAGAACACTTGCAGTAATTTTTGAGAGAAGACAAGCAAGATTCCAGAAACTTGGAAGACAGAAAATATCATCCCTGCTTTCAAAAGTAGGGAGAAAGAGAATCTAAAAAAATTGTAGACTTGCCAGCATGACATCTATAATGGACAATTTCAGACTTGTCATCAACAGAATGCAAAGTAACTTAAAAATCTTGAGCCTTAATTGGCTTCTCATAAATCTCTCCGTAGAGACCAAGTCTGATGTACTAGTAAAGGGATCAGGATAGAAACCAAAAGACTGTGAGATGCAAATCCAGCTGGGTGACCATGGGCCAGTCACTCTCTCTGTCAGCTGCAGAGACCAAGCAATGGCGAACCATTTCTGAAATTTTGTCAAGAAAACTACAGGCAGGTTCAAAAGAGATTCAAACAGATCACAGGAGCCATATCATAATGAATTTAAGAATGAATGTGCTCGAGTTTAGGCTTATTTGACTCCAAGATTCTATATACCAATTTTCTTCATGATACAATACAGTTAACAAGATTCATTGTAAATCTTCCTTTCTGGATTTTCCTCCAATGTTATAAGCTTGACACTCTCAGTAGTCAAGGCAAAAAATAACCATACATAAGCACTGGCTAGGGAGGCATAAATAAAGGCTTGAATAGATCTGAAAAATCGTATCTTATACTGTATATCATAATTTAATCTATATATTTATAATAGGGAACCAATTTGATTAATGGTTAAGGTGCCTATGAGGAAAATACTTAACAAGAGTATTGGGTATGTTTGCTGCCCCACATTACATATAAAAAACATGAGAATAATAGTAATGTGATCCATCCATAAATTGTAACAAGCAGATCAGCTTGCAAGCTGCACGGTATTTAAGACAGAGATACCAGGTTATTAAAGAAACAGTCTATGTCTCAAGAATCAGAAGAATTCACAGTAGACAGTTCAAAGTTAAAGCTGATGCTACCCATAAGACAGGGAGTAGCTGCCCTTGGAACATTAGGTTGCAGGAATTCAGGGCAGGATGCAAGACCAGTGTTTCTAACCAGGGAGAGGGTCTGGAGGATGATATTATATAGCAGAGCTCATGGCTTTATTTAATTAGGGGAATTAATGCCGCCTTTCAAAGAGCTGTCCAGAACTTCACTGCTGAGCTACAGTATGTTTAGCTGATGGTGCATTCTGGGATTTGGCACTCTCCCAAGCTCAGCATCTAACTCTTAAGTTAGCAGCCAACTGTCTTGAGTCTGAATCAATTCTGAAAGGGACTGACAACTACTGGTGATTCTCTTCAGCCTCAAATCAAGCCATAATAAACAGCATGTTTGCGAGCCCTTGGATGACCATGCTACAATTGAAAGGATCCAGCACTGGCTTGCTGCAAACAAATCATGTCAGAGTCATCTTCTTTTCTTGATAGAGTTACTAGCTTAGTTAGAACAGAAAAATGTCATAAATCTGAGTGCATCTAAATGCAGCTCAAGAAAAGCCTTTGATAAACTTTCTCATGATATTCTCCTTAACAAAATTGTAAAATAGAGGCTAGATGATAGTCATTAAACAGATTCACAATTGGCTGAATGTACATTGGTTCAGGCTAAATGTCAGGATAAACTTCCTGATTGTATGAAGTATCAGATGGGGAACATTATTGCCACATGAAGTGGTGAGTTCTTAACTGGAGAACTTCAAACAGAGGCTGGATAGTCATCTGTCACAGAAATGCTCTAGTAGACATAACAGCATTGAACAAGAACTAGACTAGATGAAATTGAAAATAGTACATACACTTAAATATTTTATTATTTTTTCGTTTACCTGCACATGGACTTATTTTAATCTTTTATAAACGGATGAATGTTGTTATCCCTTTCTATTTTCTCTTCTGAGGCACCTGCTTTCTATCATTGTATTTTGACATTTACCAATACTGTATAACAAATGCAATAGTATTTACGGAACTCAAGCAATTATACCAGAAAAAAACAAACAGCAGCTTAGCAAGATCTGTTTTCATTATGTAAAGAATAACTTCCCCTCCAAAGTAACTAGTCTCTAAAGCTTCAGTGCAAAATAGATGTTTACAATGGATATTCCATATCAGTGAACACACTTAAAGAACAATAAATGAAGAGTAATGTGAACAATTCTTGGATCTGCACTGCACATATAAAAAAGAGATGATTCATTATGTGGATAGATGAATGACTGACTATTAAAAGAAGCTGAATGAAAGAACATCATATAAGCAAACTCTGTTGTATAGCAAAAGACTATAGGTAATATGTATATATAAGGAGTGTTTGTACACAGTTTGTGAATGATGTTTTTGTTCTGATGTATAAATATATCTTTTTCCCAGTTACAGCTATTTGCATTGAGAAGCAGTTCAATTACAGGTACAAATGTAGACTTATTTTGCAGCTCTCAAAGGACATTCTATCCAAATGCTGGTTAATAGCATAATTTTTGCTCCAACAAAATTATACAAGAGTAAAATTATCCTACACCAATATTGACCTGAGGCGAGACTGACCCCAACATGGTTAGCCTTCTAGAAGATTAGGAAATCATGGGTTGCCATCAGATCTGAGGATCTGGTAATGTTGGTGACTATATGACTATGTAGGAAAATAAATTAATTCTTCAGAAGACTGTGTTTGAATTGTTTTAAATGCTTTTGTAAAAGGTTTGAACGATTTCTGTGGTTACTTTGGTTATTCTTGTACTGTTTGGGGGCATTTTTAACCTTATAAGCCTCCCAGAGTCATGACAGTCAGATGGGTAGGCATATAGTAACGTAAGTAAGTAAATAAGGGCAGTAAGATAATGAACAGAAATATTAAAATAGGGAGAAACTGAAAAAGTAAAAAAAAAGATATTCAAAATCTCTTTGGAAGAGAGCATCTGAAATATGATAGTGGGTGATATTGATAAAAAAAATAGCTTGGATACTCATTTCTCCTTTGCCACCATTCCCAGGGAATGGTGGGCAGAAATGATGAAACTTGCATGATGATGGAAGCAAAAAGACTTATGAACTTGTATGCAACATCACAATACAAGTTCAAAAGGATTCACATCATGATGTTACAATGTGCAGTTTATGACATCACACTTTATACCAGAAACATATGTTTTCCTTCTGGTAGAAAACATCTGAAAACATTTTGTTTTCAACAAAAAACATTGGAATTACAGCTAGTAGCTTCCCCTTGCTTTACACCTTGTACACAGTTGTTATTCTACAGCTAAGTAAAAAATTAAACTCACTTACTTCACGCTCTTCCTCCTGTTCTTTTCTAATCTGTTCCAAGCGAAACTGCTCTGCAATTTCTCTTTCTTGTGCTTCCCTCTGCAGAACAAGTGATAAATTAAACAGAAACAGAACAGAGAGAATTCAAACAGAATTTATCATTTCTATATTTGAATGGTTCACATTTCTTCACAAACACAATACCAATGATTCAGAAAAATATATTTCTTATATCTGTTTCTCTCTGTTGAAAATGATCTTTCTTTTAGACTCTAAAACTACAGTATTCAGACTCTTTAAAAAAATAATGAACACTCTAATATTATTCCCACCATGCTGGAAAATAACCATGAGCCTTGTAGGCAAGCCCTGCCACTAAGAAAAGCATGCATTTTTGGCATCCTTTAGTAGGTCAAACCAAGCATAATGGAAGTCAAAGCAGCATGATCAAAGCCATGGATGCTGCTGTACAATTTGCCAGAGTGAATTCTTCAAAATCTCTCTCTTTATCTCTACTCTACCTGAGAGATAATACCCAATTAGGAAATCTTCTTAAATGAAGGATTTCACTTTGCACATACTAAATATTTCCTAAGAGAACTTGGTCTCCCAAACAACATATTTCATAGTTCTAATAGTCTGCATAGTTTTAAGATCCTCCTCCCATGTTGCCACTGAAGTGGGATCATTTTTATTAATAATTTGTATTTGGAACTCTGTATTTTGATATGGTCTATGGGCTAATCAATAAACTAAACTATTAACTGAACTGGAATCATGTAACTTGCCTTACTTTTACTCCAAGCATTAATCCAAGTATCATTAAATTTTTAATAATATTAGATATGATTCTGTAATTACTTTTACTTTATTTTTCTATATGCACATATTTTTGAGTTCTTTCCCTGTTTGCATTATTGTGGCAGGCCTGAACATCATTAGGTTGATTCAGAAAATCAACAGAGGGAGACAATTTTGGATATCATGGTAAGGTAGTAAAGAATTGATTTATTTCTTACTATAGTATTTTTCTAGTGTTAAAGTGAAACGTAACATTCATATCAAAGGTGATTATCAAAGTAAGTATTTTCTGAGAATTTGGGGGATACGTAAGATACATACCATGATAGATTGAAAGCAGCAGAAGGTTGCGGTCTTGTTTTTATTAAAAGAATAACATGGTTCTTTTTCTAGTAACACTATAATGATTAGTTGAGAAAAGCAGTGCCAAAAGCAATGCAGCGGAGCAATTTTCATCACTGAAACAGATTCTGTCCAGAAGGAATGACACAATATTATGAGAGTTCTCCAAAAGGAAAACCATGTTTCTCAGAATGTCAGTGTGCTGGAGACTTTATCTCATCGTCACAAGTGTAAGAGGGCATTGGTTGCTCTTTGAGAAGGGTTAGGAAAGGGACCAAACCCTGGGATACAAGTATTAACCCTGGTGACAAAACATGATCTGATTTGGATTAATAATTACCAAATCTATTTCTTAAGATTAGTCTTAAACATTGCATGTTTTGTAATGACAGATACATACTTTTGCTCTGTCAGCTTCCAGAGAGATTCGGTAAGCTTCATCCTGTTCTCTCTTCACATTTTCTCGGGCCTCGCGTTCATCCTGGGATAGGAAAATGATAGATAAAAAACTAGCTTGGTATTTCAAAATCAGTATTCACCCAGGTACAAATAGCTGTTTTGGAATACCTACCTGTCCTTCGTTTACAGTATACTAACATTTGGGGAACACAGGTCGAAAGAAAGGAACTGGATAGTCAGTAAAGTGTAAGAAATTATTTTTCTGGATATTTGATGCAGGTTTTAAAAGAACACAGATTATTTCACATTAAGGAATTTCTCTACCTTGATTTTGACACAACTACAACGGTCTCCAATCTTTTACTTTGGTATTAACTAGTACACTTTTTTGATGTAAACAAAACTGGTTATCACCAAATCTTAAAGATGGAATCTGGAAGTTCCCAACTAACTCCTACTAAGTGAACCATATCTATACTGAACTTGAATATCCCTAATGGGCTGTCAGCCTTTGTTTACCTTCCAATAAAGAGAATCAATTACTCCAACGAGAAGAATGGCCAACAATGCTGCTGCCTCCCAACCTCCTTTGGCTGTTGATACCGTGTTTCCCCGAAAATAAGACCTGCCCCAAAAATAAGACCTACCCCGAAAATAAGACCTAGTGTGTTTTTGGGAGCCAAAAAAAATATAAGACAGTGTCTTATTTTCGGGGAAACACGGTAATTTGTCATTGCTGCTATTTTCTTTCCTGGTAAATGCATTGCTCTGCTACAATAATACCATAGCATGCTCTGGCTCTCAGAATCACTTAGCAGATGAACAGCATATACTGTAAATGTAGTAAATACAGTAACATCTTCTTTAACCATAAAACAAGGGGCAGCTATCTGGAATGCACACTGATCCGAATGCATAGTCTGAGAAAAGCATCAGAGAAAGGTTGGCTGGTCCTAAGAATCATATATGTATATCCATTCCAATACCCTGTTTAAAAATAATGTTACATGAGGCACTGGAAATAAATGTAGTGATCCTTGAAAGGTCAATATACTCGCAGCTTTGACTTTGGTAACTCTCTGCCCAAAAGAGAATGGCTGCCAAGATAAACACCGGTGCTTTAAGACTGAACTCTAAGAAAAGTTGTCTAGTGTGATCATACAAATTAAAACACTTGCACATGGACACACACAACAAAATCATAAAATAAATCAATATAAAGAGAATAATACGTGTAAGCGAAAATACTTTTTTTCTTAACTCTGGAACATAAATACTGTACAGTAGGTGCCAAATAAGCCATTTTATGGATAATATTCCAGATGGAGAGGCTGACAATTCAGGAGGTCTTTACTATAGTTATCGGCCCAAATTTAGTTAGGGTAGGGCAATCAAACCCAGCCATCATTAAAACAAAACTTCCAATTCAATCAACCAAGATCTGCTTCATTATCTATTTATTGGCTTAAAGGAATGAGACAAAATAGTTTTTTTTTCTTTTGAAAACATTTGGATTTCATGCAGTATTTAACAATTATTCCTATTAATGACTGCACATGGTTTGGCTTTGTACTGAATTTTTGTTGCTATGCCCATTGATTTTTTAAAAGTTGATTTTATTTTTATTCTCACTGGAAATATTTTATTACTCACCTTCTAAGTCCTACTGAGAAACAGTAATATGAAATTGGAAACTTGGGGAAATTAAGACAAATCTCTGCTCAGCTTTCAAACAAAAATATCTTGTTTTAAATATGCATCCAGAACTTTGAACTCAATGAGGAAAAATAAATAAACATTTGAACTAAGTGAGGAGTAAAAACTTTAAGGAGAGGGGGAACACATTTAGAGGCATTGGGGCTCTAAATTTATCCCAACTGGAGATAATATTGACAGATGATTTTCTTTTTCAGGCCAACAATTTAACATTTCAGGAGTTCCTCTAGATTTAATTCTTCCATTTTTGGCATTATTCTTCAGTAAAACAGATACAAAGGGGATGTCAGGAATGTAAAAATATATTATGCATGACTGCCTTGCTATAGCACGAAGATGTGAAATGACACCACTGAACTCAATTTTAAGTTAACAGTTTCTTACTCAGAAGTACCTACTTTCTCATTAAGTTCACTGTTAGATAATTGAACATTATTTATCCAAGTCAGAATTAACTATCTAAAATATTTGTATAATTTTTTTAAAGGTATGTTTTAATTAAGGTTAGCGTTGCACTGCAGCGCAAGCAATTTACAGTGCAAGACTTCATCAATATACAAGACTACAGACAAAATGGTGATACTCTTTTGTACATGCAAAAATAAATATTTGCATACCACACATACAAGCTTTCCTTCCAAAGTCCCTTAGTCCCTTAGAGCTTTAGTAAAGGACATATCTCTTCCACTGAGTCTTTACAGTAACAGAGTAAAGCCACCTCTAGTAAAGTTATGCAGCAGCTCTTTGCTTTTTTCCTTTTTATCATCTTCAGATGCCATGTAGATGGTATTAATCCATTACAAGTTTTATCACTTTTGCTGTGTAATTGAGCCATTTTTAAAAATATATTTTCAGTAGAGCTTAAAAACATTGGTAAATCAAGGCATAGCAACAGTCTCTCTTTTTAAGATACAGGGGCAAGTTGTGAATAAAACTAGAATCCAAATTCTTCAAAAATTGCCTTTTTATGGTGGCTATCTTTTCATTTCAAGCAAGCCATAGGCACCTGAGTTATAGTGACCTGCACATGGGAAGAGTTATTTGCTGTGATCCTGCCAGGGCTTTGGAACTACCAATTGAGGATAAAGCAGTTGGCTACTTCATGCATTTTACCATCATCTGAAGACGCTTATTATAGCTACCTTTTGACCTTCCAATTTCATAATGTGATTTCAAATTACACCATCTCTTGGTTTGTGAATAGATTTTCCTTCTTGCTTTTTGTTTCAGTTATATTTTAGGGGCTGAAAATACTGAGCACAATGCTAACAACCTTAATTTGGGTAAAAATGGGACGATGTAATGCAGTAATATTTGACTTCAAAGGAGAAAATTTTTCAAAACTGAAAAGATTACTAAGAAGGATGATAAATGAAACAGGATCAAATCAACATTTCAGGATTACTAAAATCTACAACAATAAAAGATAAGCAGAGAATATACAGGTACTCCTCAACATATGACCACAACTGAACCCAAACTTTCTGTTGTTAAGTGAGAATTTGTTAAGTGAATTTTGTCCCTTTTTACAACTTTTCTTGCCACAGTTGTTAAGTGAATCACTCCAGTTGATAAGTTAGTAATCTGGTTGTTAAGTGAATCTGGCTTCCCCATTGACTTTGCTTGTCAGAAGATTGCAAAAAGTCATCATATGATCCCAGGATGCTGCAACGGTCATAAGTATTAACCATTTTACAAGCACCTGAATTTTCATCACATGATCATAGGGATGCTGCAAAGGTTGTAACTGTGAAAAATGGTCATAAGTCTTACTGTAACTTTGAATGGTCACTAAATGAACTGTTGTAAGTCGAGGACTACCTGTATTTTCCAGGTCAGAAAAGACGATATCAGCATAATATGTACTCTCACAAACACTACTGAAGGAGAAATAGAGGATTTCTTTAAGAAAAAGGAAGTCTTGTTGCCCAGATAAGGAGAATATATAAATTTGCATGCAAAACAGATTTTAGAAGAATCTTACAATTTTTGAGACAAAGTAGATGGGAAAAAGTTTATGCATACAGTATATTTGTGTGTGTGTACCATATAACATAAACATAGAATAAAATAATATCTTAGTTTATGGCAGCAGACCCAAAAAGCCCTACAGAAAAACTATCTAAACCTTTTTTCTAGGTGGTAGACAATGTGGAGGTAGACAAGTGTCCAATGGGGGATCATTTGAGAGAGCCAAGCTTCACTACTAAGAATCAATGCTTCCAGGCTTTGGCCCTTGATCTTCCAAAATGGAGGACACAACCAGCTGGTTTCCTGGAATGATCAAAGGATTCAGACTGACTCTATTAGAGAGATGGGGTTCTGATGATAACAGTGACCAATCCATAAAAGGCTTTATAGATTTAAACCAGCATTTTAATATAAGCCATTAAAGCCCTGTTTTTTTTTAAATTGGAGAGACATTTTCTGTTTAGAACAGTTATGTAGCTATTCTGAAAGAATAATATGGATTCTATATGCAATGGCATAATCCATAGAAAAGGTTGAGATAACCCAACAGCATTTGAATTTGAATTAATTTTAATTCTATATAGAAATGCTATTCTTAGTTTTTCTTTTCAGGTTGAGAAAGATTATACTACCAAAAAAGAAAAAGCAAGCTGAGTTTCAGGAATAAGTGTTACTAACATATGTACGTATATAATTGTCTTTCTGTAGGTTCAATTTTAAAACAAATTCGGCATATTCTAAACCAACTAAATACAGCAAATATGAAAACAATTATATTGTCTATATGTTGACATTAACCAGATGACACATTCCATAAAGTAGGGGAGGACAATGTTTGACTTATTAAATGTTGTTGGACAGCAACCTCCATCATTCATCATTGTTGTCATTTTAATTAGGACTGATGGGAACTGTAGTTCAGCAATATTTGGAGAGCTATATATTGCCCATTTCTACCATAAGACAAAGCACATTTTGAAATCTATATATTTTGTGTTTCCCAAAGGATAAGAATGTTTCTACTGAGCCACACCTGAAGTTAAACATAGGGCCTGATGTTAATAATGAGTACATTAAAAAAGACACCCAGTTTGTCTAAACAAAATGCCACCATAGCAAATACTAATTTGATCCTCTAAGATAACAATCTTGAACACATTCTAAACATATAAAGTGTATATCTTATAGAAGAATCTAGTAAAATTGCATGAATAAAACACATAACTTCTGACTTTTATATTTGATGATTCCAGAATTTAATTTGAAAACTTTTCAGAATTATATATTTTTTAATTGTCATAGCCTATTTTGTTCCAAAATGGTTGCCTTCTCTCCGTTGATTAACATGAAATAGTTTTTGTGAGGTATGTCAATATAATTTACAAGTCTCTTTCAGCAGTGGTGGCTCAGTGGTTAGAATGTAGTACTGCAAGGCTAACTCACTGCTCACTCTGGGACTTCGATTCTGTGCAGCTCAAGGTTGACTCAGCCTTCCATCCTTCTGAGGTCAGATTGTTGTTGGGGGCAATATACTGACTCTGTAAACCACTTGGAGAGGGCTATAAAGCACTGTGAAGCAGTATATAAGTCTTAAATGCTATTGCTATTTCTTGATGCTATGGTTAATTTTGAACTTTGCACTAGTATTTGTTAATGTTAACTGTAACCAGGATACTGGATGTCTGAAATATTCTCTGGAAAATTCTGGGAAATTCAGAAGATGAGGATACCTACTACTTGATATGGATAAAATATATCTGTATCAATTTCTTATTAGCATATGTTTCTCTAAATAAAATAGATATATAGCAACAGCATAGAATTAAAAAAAACTCTTCCAGGTTATGAGCACAGAACTTTAATCACTTTCATATTAGAGTTTCTATTTATCTATAGATTTAAATGGTGTGTGTGTGCATGTGTGTGTGTGTGTGTATGTATTGGAGATTCAATCTTGAAATAGGTAATATAATGCTCTCCAAATATTTCAACTATAAATTTCATACAGCCTGATACACTTAAGGAAACTGATTAATAATATCCTATATGCTTTATCCAATAATATATAATAATGATAGAAAACAGTGTTAATAATTCTTAAATATTTTTGTTGCTGTTGTGGAGATTGAATGATATAGAAATCACATTAAAATCACAAAAATGATTTTACTCATTGAAATGATTTGTGATAAAGCTTTGACTACAATTAGATGGACGCATACATGTGGACAGAAGTGGCAACTGTATTTTCACTATAACTAGTTTCAGTTATTAAATTCTACTTATATATTCTATCGTATTAATTGGCTCACCAGATAATGTGTATGACTTTGAATTACTAAACGTATTAGATTTTAACCTGCAGACCTATGCGCGAATTATGACAATTTTCATAAATGTCACTATGCTGAAAGGAAAGACTGCATAGAGACTGTCTCACTTCAAAAATGGTATCCTTTGAACATTATGCTTAAGCAAAGTGAATTCTGTAATAACAGTCATACATTGGTGTTTCACAAGTGATTCAAATTGACATTTTTAATTTTCTAAATGAGAACCTTTCCCTAGAGCTAGAATTGTAGATGAGCAGATAAACTGGACTTTTAAAGAAGCAGCTGCTCTATGAAGGTTGTTTGGTTTAAGATCGAAACTGAAATATAATCTGGATTTAATTCATATATGTACAAATATGGACGAGTAGTTTCACCAGTGAATAAAACTGAACATCTCAAAATAAAGGCCCTTACCAGTGTTTTCATAACTTAATGATCAATGATTATCGGGATTTTCAGTCAAAAGAATGAAATATTAACTGAGGGGAGTTATAGTGAATAGAAATTTTCAGCAAGGTCTTGCAAACAAAGTTTTTTTTCCAAGGAATGCAGGATATTTTTCATGAAACTTGTCCTAAAGCCATAATGGTCAAATGTTGCATAACAAGAAAAATAAACACTGTTAGACCTTCCGTTAATTAACTTAAAAATGAGAACAAGTCAAGCCAGCTGTGTAACAGTCAATGCTTTTACAGTAATAAATTTTGACAGCAAAAATAAAAAGAATGCATTATCTAGGTATCACCAAATGGGTACTGGCAGTACATAGGAACTCCACCCTGTATAAGCTTGTCAAAAAGTGTTACTGTAATCCATTGAGAAGTCTCCTCCTCGGGCAAGGAAGAAAAAAAATGCAAAGGGAGGCTAAAAGCAGGTGTGTTGAATTGTTATACTATTATTTAATCAAGGATCTCCCTCATTAGTTTTGTATTTGACAAATTCATGCTTTGTTCTTGCCCGTCATGTGATGCTAGAGTCATCAATCAACAGCCTCATTAAAAGCCAAATGTAAACAATGAGGTTGTGGAAATGTGTTCTTAACACTGTATACTCCTCAGTCACAAAAGGCATAATACATGACTGCCATTTCTCTTGGCACTCTCTGCTAGATTTTACCCAGATGACTATCAATTTAAGAGAAGAGAACATTAAAACTGGCTTCTCTAAGGATATAAACAGTCATTGCCTCTAGCTAATATCCTCTCAAGGACTTAACTCCTCAGGAAAACATTGTCAAATTATTAGACCAGAGGCCTCCAAACTTGGCAACTTTAAGAGTTGTGGACTGAAGAATTCTGGGAGATGAAGTCCACAAGTCTTAAAGTTGCCAAGTTTGGAGACCCCTGTATTAGACTAATGAAGTCCACAACCATTCTGCCTAAATGACGGCTATCTTGGGAAGATATTAAAGGAAATCATTAAAAAATTTGTTCTGTTTGGTGTTTTTATAACAATACAGTAGTAAGCAGCATTGATTATTATTGCCAGCCTAATCTTACCTCTTTTTTCTAAAAAAAACCCTTTCTTATTTTTTGGGAAAGCTATACACAAAATGCCGTAACAATGTAGTGGATTCCAAATTCAAAAACTATACTCAAAAAGTGGCTGTCAATGGTTCTTCAACATACTGAAGTGAGATATCAAGTGAGTCAACTGAAAATTTCAGTTCCATTCTTCAGTATGAATTGGCTAAAGAGATTGAGGGAATATTTATCAAATTTGCTGAATCACAAAACTAAGTGGAATAGTTAATGTCCCAGAAAAAGAAATAAAATTATAAATGATCTTGAAAGATTAGAGAATTGTAATGAATGAAACCTAATACAGACAAGTGCCAAGTTCTTTACTTAGGAAGCTAGAAAATGCAGATATTAGATAGGGGATATTTGGCTTGATAACAGTTTGTATCTAAAGTTTCTTGGAATAGTAATTGACTGAAAAATGAATATTAATCAGCAATGTGATATGATTACAGATACTACAAAAGTAATAAGCTGCATCAATACAAACATGATTTCCAAATTACAGCAAGTATTAAATCCATTTATGCAGCATTACTGAATTTGTGTCCAGTTCTGGTAACTACTATTTAGAAGTAACCAGTTTAGAGAAAGACAATAAGGAAGATTAGAGGACTAAAAACAATGTCCTATGAAGATCAAAGAAGCTGTGGACATTTAGCTTTGAAAAGAGAAGATGAAGGAGGATATGACAGCATTCTTTAAATACCTGAAAGGATGTCACACAGAAAAAGGTCAAGACCTATTCTCTCTTGTCACAGAGTATGGGGTGCAGAATGAAGGATTTAAATTACAGGAAGGCAGATTCCCGAATGAATCTGAATTTAACATTCTCATCACCAAAAAAGTTCAACAGTGAAACAATTACCCAAATAGATGGGTTGATGTGGTCACCATTACTGTTGAAGCAGATGTTAGACAACCATCTCTTGGGGATTCTTTAATTTAGATTCCTGTTCTGAGCAATGGTTACACTCAATGGTCTAACTGGCCCAATTTAAAACTGTGATTCTCTCATTTGAGACAGAGCCAAGCAACACTTCTGAATCAAACACATTAGATACCAACTGTAGTTTTAAGCAGTAAGACTCAATGAATGCAATATTACTTTTGTGAAAAATATAGAATTCCAGTTGAGGATAGCTTAAAGCAGGATTCAACTTTCTTTTTTATTTGCTTCGTTATATGCAAATCTCTTCATCACTCTATTCCCTTTCTATGCAGAATACAGAAGGGAAGGAATACTGACAAAAATATTAAAGATATGTAAAGGAAAAATACAAAATAAGTAAGTAAAAATACAAATCAGTAAGATTCACCAACAACCATACATCACTATATCTTTCTAATCTTGCAAACTGTTCATGTTTCCACCATGATAATATACCACTTTATGGGGGTCTCATTCTCCCTTGCTGAAGGCCTGGGTGAAGAGCCAGGTCTTTGTGGCTATTCTTCTAAAGAACAGCAGAGTGAGGGCCATCAGGATCTAGACTTGATTTTTAATCAAAGGAACCAAGAGAGCACCAACTAGGCAGGATCAAATTGTCTGGGCAGATGTTAAAGGAAAAGACGGTCCCTCAAGTAGGCAGGCCCTATGCCAATTGTGCTCTGCTGATGACACTACTCTGATAGCTGCAAATGAAAAGGATCCACAAGCTCCAGTAATAATAATCAAGCAGCACAGTGAAAAAATGTGACTAAGATTAAATATAAAGGCAACTAATGACATCAGGGACAATAACCAACCTCAGAACTGACAATGAAGATAGTGGAGTAGTGATAGCTTCTGTCCTATAAATTCATTTTATAGCCTAGGAGAAGGGCTTTCTCTGTTATTGTGACTGTTTTTTGGAATGAGCTTCCCCCAATGTTAAGATGACCTGACCTACTGGCTTTCCATTAAGCTGTGCTCTTCTTCTGTACATTGGGCAAGACTGGTAAATGAGCTTGTTTTGTGATATAAATGCATTAGTACCACTATCCTCAATTCATTTATTTATATAAATATTTATACACATATATACATACACACATAAATACACATATACACACACACATGTATGTATACAGTATATACACATGTGTGTATGTAATATATACATGTGTGTATGTATACACACACACACACGTACACACATGTATGGTATTCAGCTTTGTTCGGGTATTTTCCCACGTCATTATAGTTGTGCTTTTAAAGTCGTAGCGACATTTTGGCAGAATCTCATCTGCCATCATCAGGCTTGTGTATTGGGTTTGTCTGTGTGTCAGGCTTTCCCAGCCGTTTCTGTTTTAAATTTGGTGCTAGCCTCATGCTTTGTTAGAATGGTTTTTTCTTCATCCTGATTGTTTGGGAGTCTTGGTCTGTGTTTATTGGTCTTGGAGTTTGCTGTGTTCTGCTTGATTGGTATTTCTAATATCTTCTGTCTGTTTTGTAGCTTTTTTTGTCTTGATTGGCTGGCAACATTGTGTTTTGTGTATCGGGCTTTTAGTGTGGCTTGGCTTCGGGTGAATGGCCAGCTATCTTTTATTAGGAAGCTAGGTTTCATCTGGCTGGCTGGCTGGGGTGTGTTTGGACTGGAGGTATTGGGGGGGGTCTGTTTGTGCCCAGGTGTTTGTTTGGCTTGTGGTGTGGAGATTTTGTTTGTTTGTGAGTGCAGGCTTCCAGATAATTGACAGTCTGGTGGAGTCAGCTCTTCTATTCATGCTTTCAGGTTGTTTTTCAATCTCTATGGCTTCTCTGATAATTCTGTAGCTGGGGTTTTCTATAGTGGCTAGGGTTTTGGTGCCATTGAAGTCGATGCTATGACTTGTGGCTTTCATGTGTTGGACTAGTGAGGAGATGTGTTCCAGCTTTTTTACCACATTTTTGTGTTCATCAAGGTGGGTACTTATTCTTCTATTGGTCTGTCCGATGTATGTGGCAGGGCATGATGCACAGGGGACTTCATATATGCCTTGGTTTTCCAGGTCAATTTTATCTTTGGGGTTTCTTAGGATGGCTGCTATTTTTCTGTCTGTTTTGAAGGCAGTCTTGATGTGATGTGTAGTATCTTACAGATTTTGTCTGTTGTACCTCTTATGTAGGGCAGGACAGCTGTTCCATAGATCTGTTCATCTTCTAGGTCTCTAAAGTGTATTTTTGTGGATCAGGCCTGTGATTTTGCTTTTGTGGAAGCCGTTGGCTGTCAGTACTTTGGTCAGGGTGCATAGTTCAGTTTTTATGTGTGTCTTGTCTGCCAGGCGTTTGGTTCTGGCAATTAGTGTTTTGGCCACAGAGTTTATCTGTGCTGGGTGGTGGTGGGATTGGGTGTTGAGGTACTGGTTGGTGTGTGTTTTCTTCTGGTATACAGTGTGTCCTAGTGTGCCATCTGTTTTTTTATAGATTAGTACATCTAGGAATGGTAGTTGTTTGTTTGTTTCCGTTTCCATGGTGAATTTGATTTTGGGGTGTGTGCTGTCTAGGTGTGTTAGGAAATTGTTTAGGTTTTCTTTTCCATGGGACCAAATAACAAATGTGTCATCGATGTATCTTAACCATAGTTTGGGTTTGTGGGTAGCATTTGCCAGGGCTCTGGATTTGAATTCTTCCATGAACAGGTTTGCAATAACGGGTGACAGTGGTGATCCCATGGGGGCTTCTTCAATTTGCTTGTATCTTTGTCCTTTGTATATGAAATATGTGTTGGTTAAGCAGTATTCTGCTAGTTCCATGAGGTGTTTGGGTGGTTGGTATTTGTTTTTGATGATTTCTAGGGTTTCTTTTATTGGGACTTGAGTGAATAATGAAACCACGTCAAAACTTACAAGAAGATCTTTTTGTTCCACGTGTAGATCTTTGATCATTTCTAAGAGGTGGTATGAGTTTTGTACATGTGAAGCTGCTGCTTCAGCATGGGGCTGTAGCTGCTTTGCTAGGTATTTGGCTAGGTTTTGTAGTGGTGCTCCTCTGGAGCTGACTATGGGTCTCAGAGGTATGCCTTCTTTTTGTATTCTGGGGAGGCCGTACAGATTAGGGTATCTGGAAGATTTTTCTCTTGGGATGATCGTCTGTTGGATCTCTTTGCTCATGTTGCTGGTTATGATTTTTTTCTTGGTTATTTTTTCCAGATATGTGGTTGGGTCCGTATTTATGGGTTTGTATGTGGAGTCTTGGAGTAGGTCTGTCAGTTTTGTTTCATAGTCTTTTCTGTCCATTACTACTGTGGCATTACCTTTATCTGCTGGAAGTATGATTATGCTGCTGTCGTTCTTTAGGGCTTGCAGGGCTCTTTGTTCCTCTTTGTGTAAGTTGCTTTTGGGTGGTTTGCTTGTGCATAGGATGTTAGTGACTTGGTGTCTTATTCTATCAGCTTCATCTGTATTTAATTTAGTTAGGCTGGATTCCACTCCGCATATGATGGATTCTGTGGGGATATTTTTGGGTGCTATAGCATAGTTGAATCCTTTGGTTAGGACATCTGTTTCTGTTTTGGTGAGTTCTCTATCGGAAACGTTGTATACTAATTGTTTCAGGTGTTGTTGTGGGTTGTTGGGAGCTTTCTTATCATGTTCTAATTTCTTTAGTTTCTTCAGGAGTTTGTCATTTTTGTAAGTGGTTTCAGTTTCAGCTCTCCAAGTTGTGAGTTGTTTTATCTTGTCCCAAAGTAGAGGGTGGATTTTGTTGCTCAATTCCAGGTGTAGGGTTAGGAGGTCTTTGTTTAACTGGTTGAGTTGGAATCTTTTACTGTGGAGCTCCTTCCTGAGTAGAGCCATTTCAGTTCTTTTCAGGATACATTTGGTAGCTGCTCTGCTGTGATGAAATATTAATTTGAAGCAGGTCGGTGTTGCATTGTTGTCTCTGCAGCTGCATAGGAATTTGAGGTCACATAGTACTCCTCTTTTAACTTCCAGCTTCTCGTAGGTTTTGGTCTGGCTGTTTATTTCCTCCCCGTAGAGGTCTGATATTTGTTTTCTTAAGTTTTCACGGGTATTTATATGTATGGTGTTCAGCTTTGTTCGGGTATTTTCCCACGTCATTATAGTTGTGCTTTTAAAGTTGTAGCGATGTTTTGGCAGAATCTGATCTGCCATCATCAGGCTTTAGTACAGAGATTCTGAGATTCTGCTGAAACGTCGCTACAACTTTAAAAGCACAACTATAATGACATGGGAAAATACCTGAACAAAGCTGAATACCATACATATAAATACCCGTGAAAACTTAAGAATGATATATATATATATATATATATATATATATATATATATATATATATATAAACATTTGAAATTACAACAGCATTGAAAAAGTTGATTTATGACAATTTTTCACACTTACAATTATCAGCATCCCCACATGATTAAAACTCAGGCGCTTGGCAACTGGTATGTATTTATGACAGTTGCAGTGTCCTGGGGTTGTTTTGCGACCTTCTGGCAAGCAAAGTCAATGCGACAAGCCAGATTCACTTAACGATGTTATTAGCTTAATGACTGCAGTGATTCACTTAACAATTGTGGCAAGAAGGTCATAAAATCAGGCAATTTTGGGCTCAATTACACACACACACACACACACACACAGAGGGGGTGTTGTTGTTTGTTAGTTTGTACAGATTTTCTTCTTAGTTTTGTATGGATACTATTTTCATTTTTCTTTTGGGGTTTTCATTTACTTTGATTATGTTGATATGCTTCCCAGAGTCACAATTTGTAAGAGGGGTAGCTATAATCTTTTAAAATAAATTAAAAATAAACCCTTTCAAGAATACTCTTAAATTCTTCATAGACCTTAGAGGCATCTTTAGAAATGAAAAAACAACAACCGCCCTCTGGATGGCTGCTATCCCATGTTTTGTGCTGAAATATGCCTTTCCCCTTGGCAAAGTGTCTGAGAGCATCTGGGGGATAAAGGTTAGGAAAATGATAGAGATTAATTTCATCATTTAGTCTTGTGGTAAATACAAGTTTTTAACTAGATACATATTCCACAGTTTTTAACTAGATATATATTCCACATATTCCAACATTTTATGGTAATCTTTATGGCATAATCCAATTATGCCACTAGCAAAAAATTTTTTGTTTCATCCAGAGGTAAATGATTACAGAGAAAAGAAAATATATCCCTGTAGTCTAATAACTATTGTTAGATGATATCATATTAAATATTAAATGTTATGCTGATGATTTGCCAATTGTTTATTATGTTTGAAGGGTCTTCAAAAGCAGAATACCAAAATTTAAAGTTTGTGTCCTTTTGTGTGTGTGTGTGTGTGTGTGTCTTATACACCCCAAATATCTTTTGTTCCTCTAAAAGCTCTGTGTTGGCTTTAAAAACATACTAAAAATCTTAGAAGAATTTTCTGTTTATCTTGTGGTTTATGATGACTTACTGTAGTTATTAAGAAAACAGTAACAGAAACCGGAATCTGTATCCTGCTTGCTATTGTCACATTTTGAAAAAAAGTTCATGTAAATGCATTAAGACCTGCACTATAAAAAATGCTATTTAAACAGGAGATGTCAGGAACAAGATTTACAAAAAGTGTTACATGTGAACTAGTATGCTACTAAAAATTGTTTCACATGCCAACGCCTCTTCTTAAGTACACAGAGCACAGATTGCGCTGTTAGGCGCTATATTTGCCATGCTATTTTACCTAGAGAATTATAGTTCCCTTAATGACATTGAGAGAGAGAAAAAACTAATGCATTCATCAAAAATCCTAGATATGGAATTCAGTGAGAGACAGTATGTTTTTGTTAACTGTCAAATATCTCTTTTTGTACTTCCAGTATAAATGAAATGGCTCATAGCTTCCCAATTACTTGGCAGACTAGCTGGCTGGTTGGAACTTCATGTTCAGGTTAACAGTAGTTACAAAAAGCACCTGGATGTTGTAATTCAAGGCTGAATTGTGTATTATGAGAAAATAATGCCATTAAAAGGTCTGCAATCATCCCCTTCTGTAAGTTATACAGAAATAAAAAATAATAATACAGGTAGTACAGCTATGACCATAATTGAGTTCAAAATTTATGTTGCTAAACAAGGCATGGTTACACTCAATGGTCTAACTGGCCCAACTTAAAACTGTGATTCTCTCATTTGAGACAGAGCCAAGCAACACTTCGGAAACAAACCCATTAGATATAAACTGTAGTTTTAAGCAGTAAGACTCAATGAATGCAATATTATTTTTGTGAATAATATAGAATACCAGTTGAGAATAGCTTAAAGCAGGATTCAACTTTCTTTTTTATTTGCTTTGTTATATGCAAATCTCTTCATCACTCTATTCCCTTTCTATGCAGAATACAGAAGGGAAGGAATACTGACAAAAATATTAAAGATATGTAAAGGAAAAATACAAAATAAGTAAGTAAAAATACAAATAAATAAGATACACCAACAACCATACATCACTATATCTTTCTAATCTCGCAAACTGTTCATGTTTCCACCATGATAATATACCACTTTATGGGGGTCTCATTCTCCCTTGCTGAAGGCCTGGGTGAAGAGCCAGGTCTTCGTGGCTATTTTTCTAAAGAACAGCAGAGTGAGGGCCATCAGGATCTAGAGGTTGATTTTTAATCAAAGGAACCAAGAGAGCACCAACTAGGCAGGATCAAATTGTCTGGGCAGATGTTAAAGGGAAAAGACGATCCCTCAAGTAGGCAGGCCCTATGCCAATTGTGCTCTGCTGATGACACTACTCTGATAGCTGAAAACAAAAAGGATCCGCAAGCTCCAGTAATAATAATCATGCAGCACAGTGAAAAAATGTGACTAAGATTAAATATAAAGGCAACTAATGACATCAGGGACAATAACCAACCTCAGAACTGACAATGAAGATAGTTGAGTAGTGATAGCTTCTGTCCTATAAATTCATTTTATAGCCTAGGAGAAGGGCTTTCTCTGTTATTGTGACTGTTTTTTGGAATGAGCTTCCCCCAATGTTAAGATGACCTGACCTACTGGCTTTCCATTAAGCTGTGAAGACTTGGCTCTTCTTCTGTACATTGGGCAAGACTGGTAAATGAGCTTGTTTTGTGATATAAATGCATTAGTACCACTATCCTCAATTCATTTATTTATATAAATATTTATACACACACACACACACAAACACGCACACACATAGAGGGGGTGTTTGTAGGAATAAGATTGACAGGCTAGCAGTTTAGCAATAGTAATTTAGCAATAGCAAGCACGAGCATATCAAAGGTCACTAGAAGAACACTTTGTAAGAGGAACTACCAGATTGTTACAAGTAAAAAGGGATGTGGTTTTATCTGCTACATGTTACAATAATATTATGCTTGCTTAAGCACAAGATGAACTTGTTTTTACCTTCATGTGACTAATTGTGTAAGATGTAGGAAGGAGCTAATAAAAGAGTGGTCTCAGCATGAAGTGGGGGTCACTCATCCCGAGAACCTGGTCTCTGCCTATTTATTTCATGAGTGTCCGGCATCGCTACAAGTGGTGACCCCGACGTGATCTGATTACGGTCAGGTACGTATCCCCTTCTATATTGCTCACCGGGAAGGTATATGAGCTCTCATCAGTTCTGCTGGTCAGAATTGGTCACAGTGCAGTATGGGAGGAAAACTCTCTAGGGTGCAGGAACAGCATATCCAGGAATTAGAGAAGTTAGCGGACTCTGTTAAAAGTGTTGGGATTAAGATCCACAGAAATGACATTAGAAAGTTGCTAATATATTCATGGCAACAATTCCCAAGCTACCCCGAGGCAGGTAGTCTGCAGGTATCAACATGGAAGAAAATTGGGAAAGCCATGCATCAGGCGCCCAGGGCCCCAGCAGGGCAGTTGGTGGCGTGGAGAAAACTGATGGAAATTTTAATTACACATGAAAATCCTATGGAATTGACATCTTTAATAGGGGAAGAGTTACCCCCATATTCTCCTCAAGTAGTTCAGCCAAAGGAGGAGAGTAAACCACGGTGTTGTTGGCCGCCTCAGTCATTAGATCACCCATCAGCACCAGAGTTTCCCCCCCCGCCCACTGAACATCAACTCCGACAAATGGAAGGATTGGGGGGAAAGGGATTAGCATCGCCTATCCAGCAAACTATCTTGGAAGGGTTAGAAAAGGGAGAGTTTGGGTTAGAAGATGTGGAAGGGTTGGAAGCGTTCCCTGTTCAAGTACAAATGGATGCACAACTGAATCCTCAAAGGATTTGGAAGCCGGTCCCTTTGAGTGCATTAAAACAGATAAAACAGGCAACTGCCGATTATGGCATACATAGTCATTATACCAAGGCTTTGTTAGAAGCTTTGGGATTGGGGAATCTTATGATACCCGAGATTGGAAGGCCTTATTTAAAATGCTACTTACTCCCTCCCAATATGTAGTATTCGACTTTCACTATAAGCAACAAGCCCTTGCCAGAGGGACAGCACAAATTATTCCAGATCAAATCTATGGGTCAGGGCAATTCACTGCAGTAGATCAACAGAAAGATTTGCCTGATGAAGCTTATCCAATTATTATTTTAGCCGTCTTTGCGGCATTAAGTAAAGTGGAAGGAAAAGAAGGAGGAAAGAGTTTTGCTACCATCAAGCAACAAAATGGGGAAAATTATGGAACTTTTATCGATAGGTTAAAACTAGCCATTGAGCGACAAATTAATAACCCACAAGCCCAAGAGGAGTTGCTTTTGAAACTAGCAGTTGAAAATGCAAATGTGGACTGTAAGCGACTGTTAACACCATTGGTGGCATCCGGGTCAGCACTAGATTTAGCTCAACTTCTAGAGGCAGCTGCGAAAGCAGGTAGTAATGTTTACAATATGGAATGTATGGCAACAGCGTTTAGGGATGGAAACAAAAAGACAGGCAACTGCTTTAATTGTGGCAAGCCTGGGCATTTCAAAGCACAATGTAGAGCACCGGAGGTGGTGCGTAAAGCAAAAATGGGGGCAAGGATCGACAACCAAGCCTAAACAACCTTGTCCTAAATGCAAAAAGGGGTTCCATTGGGCTAACCAATGTAGATCGGCGGGAAAGCAAGGCTTCCAGAAAGGAAAAAACTAGAAAAGGGGGAGTTGATAGGGCCCCCCGAACAATCCGGAACAGAACGGTGTGATTTGGGAAAATATCCGGAACCTTATCCAGATTCGGACTTTGCAGTAACCGGTCCGTTTCATATTAATGACCCTCAAGCTCGTCCGGCAACTCAAGGTTCAGCCAGAATTGATTTACCTTTAGCAGGAAATTATAATTTAGATTTGCCAGGAGTAGTACAAATTTGTGATACACAGTTACAAGGGCCGTTACCGGAAGGTACGGTGGGATTGGTCCTTCCTCGATCATCTACATCTAAACGAGGGATTCAAATTATTCCAGGAGTTATAGATTCAGATTATGAGGGTATTATAAAGATACAAGTAATATCAAATGTGATACAACAAGTAGTAAAAGGAGAGAAATTGGCTCAACTAATTCTGCTTCCTTATAGGAAGACCATAAAAGGCCAGGGAAAGATCAGAGGTAGCGGCGGTTTTGGATCTACAGATCCCTCTTCCCAAGAAACCTTTAACCAGCAGGTATTGTTGCTTACTAAACAGATAGTGGAGGAGAAACCCTGTGCTACTTTTATTCTTAATGGGAAATCCATCACAGGACTTTTAGATACTGGGGCAGATGTGTCAGTTATTTCTGAAAAGGATTGGCCATCGGCATGGGAAACAGTTCACAGGGCAGCGGTGAGAGGGATTGGTGGGATACAGCATGCCAGGATGAGCAAGGAATGGATCACAGTCCATAGCAAAGGAAGTTCGAAAGTTGCTTATATTCAGCCTGTAATTACTCAGTTGCATTGTAATCTGTGGGGCGGGATCTGTTGCGCAGCTTAACACAAAATTAATAGTAGAAGATTAGAAATGGTGCTCTTAAAATTGACTTTATATCATGAGAAACCCATATGGGTGGATCAATGGCCGCTTACCCGGGAGAAACTGAATTCGCTAAACATATTGGTGAAGGAACAATTGGAACTTGGTCATATAGAACCATCTACTAGCCCATATAATAGCCCGGTATTTGTGATAAAAAAGAAGAGTGGAGCTTGGAGGTTCCTTACCGATTTAAGAAAGGTGAATGAGGTTATTATGCCTATGGGGCCCCTACAATGCGGCTTACCAAATCCAAATTTGATACCAGAGAATTACGATTTACTGATTATAGATTTAAAAGACTGTTTTTTTTCCATTCCATTACACCCGCAAGATAGGAAGTTATTTGCATTCACAGTTCCTGTTGTGAATAACCAGGCACCTACTTCACGTTTTCAATGGAAAGTCCTGCCTCAAGGCATGCTGAATAGTCCTACAATATGTCAGAAATTTGTTGACAATGCTTTACAACCATTTAGAAATTTGCATTCAGGATGGTTAGTTTACCATTACATGGATGACATCTTAGCTGCTCGGTCCAAAAGGAACGGTGCGACAACAATTAAAAGAGTTATCAACCATATTAACAAAGGCTGGATTAAAAATAGCTCCTGATAAGGTGCAATTCACAGCTCCTTGGAAGTATTTGGGGTTTAAAATGACACAAGCAATGATAATACCAGTCATGGCGAGAGCAAATTTAGGATCATCTCCGACGCTGTTGCAATTACAAACTTGGCTTGGTAATATTAATTGGACGAGGCCGTATACTAAATTGACCACAGAGGAGCTGAAACCCTTATTTGAAGGGCTAAAGGGAGGGGTAGAGCCTACAGACATAATTTTATTAACTAAACAGCAGCAAGAGGTAGTGAAATTAGTGGAAGAACGTTTTCAATATCATTGGACTAATAAGTGTGTAGCAAATGTTCCTGTAGTATTGGAAATTCTGGCAGGGCGACTACCCACAGCAGTGTTGGCCCAGGAGACTGCTCCGGTGCGAATTTTGGAATGGATACATCTAAGACACACCCCCGGGAAATCTGTGTTGTCTCAAGGAGAGGCTTACAAGGCGATAATAATGAAGGGAAGAAATAGGTGTCTTTGCTTAACAGGACTAGATCCGGCAAAATTATAGTTCGATGAGTTTGCAGGATTGGGAATGGTTGCTTGGGAGTAATGAACACTTGCAGTTAGCCATGGAGAATTACGTAGGCAAAGTGGTATATCATGGTCTTAAAGATCCAAGATTACAGATGATAGTTAACTCAGTACTTCAAATTGTCCCATGCCAACAATTAACTCCCATTCCTGAGGCCCTAACGGTGTTTGCAGATGGGGAAGGACATATGGCTGCTTGGCGGGAGGTAGATGGTTGGAAAACAAAAATCACGGGGCCTCAGCAGTCTGCTCAGCGTGCTGAATTAGCAGCAACAATCGAGGCTTTCAAGTATCATCAGAACCGGAGATGAATTTAATAGTAGATAGTCAATATGTATATAAGCTTTGTCATATGTTAAGAAATGCATATTTGTCCCCTTCTATTACTCCAGATTTGTCATGCCTATTTTTAGCTTTGCAAAAGTTGTTAGAGGATCGAAAGTATAGGTATTTTATTGGTCATATGAGAAGTCATCAATCTTTTCCTGGTGCTCTAGGGAGGGGAATAGGAGAGCTGATGAAGCAGCATCAGGTTACCATGTTCATTTTGCTACTGCATGGGACAGTCATGATTTTTATCATCAAAATGCAAAAGCTTTAATGAAACACTTTGGGCTCTCTGCTACAGAAGCCGGGGCTGTCATCCAATCATGTCCTACCTGCAGCCAAATGGTAACCGCAGGGGGATTGCCTGGGGTTAATCCGAGAGGGCTTGTTCGTAATCAAATTTGGCAGATGGATGTTACTCAATATGCATCCTTCAGTCCATATAAGTATCTTCATGTGTCCATTGACACCTATTCGATTTTTATGGCTACTCCTCAACGAGGAGAAGCTACAAAACATGTCATTAATCACTGCATAAAAACTTTTGCATATATGGGAAAACCAGTAGAATTAAAAACGGACAATGCACCAGCATATTGCTCATCAGCATTTTCTGAATTTTGCAAAAAATGGGATATCACTCATAAATTTGGGATCCCTTACAACTCTCAGGGTCAAGCCATTGTGGAACGAGCGAACAGATCCTTAAAAGCAAAATTGGACAAAATAAAAAAGGGGGAAAACCCTCTGGGTCTTCCAAATATACAAAATTGGTTAAATAAAGCGCTTTTTGTATTAAATTGGATGGATCAAACAGGGGAGGGGGAGCGCGTGTTATCGGCGGTGGACCGCCACTTTTCTTCTCTTTCCTATGCAGAACCTAAATTGGCAGAATCGGCAAAACCCAGAGTGTGGATAAGAGAATTACCGGACAAACAGTGGAAGGGTCCTTTTCGGCTCTTGACTTGGGGAAGAGGCTACGCAGCAGTGGAGAATGATGGGTCTCCCTTATGGGTTCCTGGTCGGTGTGTGCGTCCTTATGTATGTTGTGACGGAGGAGAAAAGGAAGCCAGAAATAAGTTCTGAAAACAATCCGGATATGGGGGTTTGGGAAAAGAATACTTTAATGAAAGATATGGCTGACGTCTCGACATTGCTGAATAAAACTAAGTGCTGGATCTGTATGCATATGCCCACTACTGGGAGTTCCGGATTGGTGTTTGCAGGTGTTCCTTTAACCAGAAAACAAATAGCAGAACATCCGGAGTTTTCCGGGACTTTTCAAGCTTGCTGACTGATAAAAAGAATAAACCCATTTTGGCACTCAGTCACCGACTGCAAATGGAAGCGGAGATTTGTTTTGAAATAACCAACCAGACAGGCAACGGAACTTTTCTTGGACGATATCCACACTGCAAACAAACTATAGTCATAGATGCAAAAAATCTTACTTGGAGTGGGAAGAATGAGCAGGGTAATGATGTGGAATTTGGTTGGGACAGCATGGACTCAGAATATCAATGTAAAGCTGCAATTTTTAATTGTACTCGGGATTGTGAATGTATACAGCATAACCTGACCTGTACAAAGGGTGATATAATCACAGGAACAAAAACAACATCCTGTAGGCTGACAACAGGGAAGTTTCTTAATGCACACATGTGCCAGGTAATAGGAATGATAGTTACACAGGCTAATGCTACATGGGCGGTGAACAAGTCATTGCCTTTGTATTTAGGAGAAGTATGGTGGCTATGTGGACATAACGCATACCCTGAGATCCCTGGAGGGTGGTTTGGAACATGTGCTTTAGGATGGGTTTCGCCGGCAGTTTGGGTGAATCAAAGTTTGCCTAGGGGATTACGACTGCGTAACAAGAGAGAAGTTCCATCTTTGGACTCCGGGTTAACTCTGGGAGGGAGTTGGTCTACTCAGTTAGCTAGAGGATTACAACCTAATTTAGGAGCAGCCATGAATTACCGGGATCTACATAAACTTAACAATTGGACAACTCACATGTTCAATTTTACAATAAAAACCTTTAAAGCTATCAATCAAGAAATGCAAGAGATTAGAACAGTCGTATTGCAAAATAGATATGCTTTGGATTATCTTTTGGCCGCTAAAGGAGGGGTTTGTGCATTGCTAGGCGCTATGTGTTGTACTTATATCCATGACAACGGCCCCAATATCACTCATACTATTCAGCATATGGAGGATATGATAAAACATAATCCGCTGGTGACGCCCGCAGAGGAAAATGCTATGGACATATGGGGAGCCTTGTGGTCATGGCTACCTAGCGGGTGGATGGCAGGATTTGTAAAAATATTGATCCTAGTGGCTGGATTGTTAGTGGGGGTATGTTGTTGCCTGCAATGTTTTCCAAATTTAATAATTATGATATCTACTTGTTTAAAGAAAAGTTTAAAGAAACCGGCCTCGCAAGAAAAACTTTACCAAGATATTAATATGTCCGAGGATGTTTATGTGGAACCCCGTAAAGCATTGCAAGTCAGTGAGGAGGAGGACAAACGGTCCATAGTGGTGCTGGAGGAAAATGAAGAATATTTAGATTTAACCGTTCTGCAGTAATAAATAAAAAAGGGGGAGATGTAGGAATAAGATTGACAGGCTAGCAGTTTAGCAATAGTAATTTAGCAATAGCAAGCATGAGCATATCAAAGGTCACTAGAAGAACACTTTGTAAGAGGAACTACCAGATTGTTACAAGTAAAAAGGGATGTGGTTTTATCTGCTACATGTTACAATAATATTATGCTTGCTTAAGCACAAGATGAACTTGTTTTTACCTTCATGTGACTAATTGTGTAAGATGTAGGAAGGAGCTAATAAAAGAGTGGTCTCAGCATGAAGTGGGGGTCACTCATCCCGAGAACCTGGTCTCTGCCTATTTATTTCATGAGTGTCCGGCATCGCTACAGGTGTTGTTTGTTAGTTTGTATAGATTTTCTTCTTAGTTTTGTATGGATACTATTTTCATTTTTCTTTTGGGGTTTTCATTTACTTTGATTATGTTGATATGCTTTCCAGAGTCACAATTTGTAAAAGGGGTAGCTATAACCTTTTAAAATAAATTAAAAATAAACCCTTTCAAGAATACTCTTAAGTTCTTCATAGACCTTAGAGGCATCTTTAGAAATGAAAAAACAACAACCACCTCTGGATGGCTGCTATCCCATGTTTTGTGCTGAAATATGCCTCTCCCCTTGGCAAAGTGTCTGAGAGCATCTGGGGGATAAAGGTTAGGAAAATGATAGTGATTAATTTCATCATTTAGTCTTGTGGTAAATACAAGTTTTTAACTAGATACATATTCCACATATTCCAACATTTTATGGTAATCTTTATGGCATAATCCAATTATGCCACTAGCAAAAAAGATACATGATGATTACAGAGAAAAGAAAATATAGTCCTGTAGTCTAATAATTATTGTTAGATGATATCATATTAAATATTAAATGCTATGCTGATGACTTGCCAATGGTTTATTATGTTTGAAGAGTTTTAAGTCTTCAAAAGCAGAATACCAAAACTTAAAGTTTGTGTCCTTTTGTGTGTGTGTGTGTGTGTGTCTTATACACCCCAAATATCTTTTGTTTCTCTAGTTTAGTTTACTTTATTGTCATTGTACCTCGTACAATGAAATCAAACACCATCTTCAGTGCACATCATGACCATGACCATGAAAATAAACACAAACACACATCCTTCACCTTCACACATTGAACCGGAAACCCCCGACACCACACCAACACTGCACTATACAGCAGAATTCAAAAGAGCTACTGCCCTGGGATAGAAGCTGTTTTTCAGCCTATTTGTCCTTGTTTTTATTATTCTGTACCGTCTGCCAGATGGTAATAGTTCAAAAAGGGTTCCCAGGATGAGATGGATCTTTGAGAATGTTTTGAACTTTCTTAAGGCAGCGGAGCTATAAAGCTCTTCCAAAGAGGGAGAGGGCAACCAATGATCTTCTGGGCAATGACATTAACCCTCTGGAGTGCTTTCCTATCTGCCACTGTGCAATTGGCAAACCATACACAGGTGCAGTATGTTAAAATGCTCTCTATGGTGCAGTGGTAGAAGGTCACCAGCAGCTTTTCATTCAGTTGTTGTTTTCTGAGAAGTCTCAGGTAGTATAATCTCTGCTGGACCCTTTTGACCAGGGCTGCAATGTGGGCACCCCAAGTCAGGTCCTCTTTTAGGGTAACACCGAGAAACTTAAAACTGGCCACTTCTCCACTCAGTCTCCATTGATAAGCAAGGGCTGGATGTCTGATCTGTTCCTTCTATAATCCACTATAAGCTCCTTGGTCTTATTGGTGTTGAGGACCAAGTTATTGTCTCCACACCACGAAAGCAACCGGTCTACCTCATCTCGGTAGGCAGACTCACCCCACCCAGAGATAAGTCCCACCACTGTTGTATCATCTGCAAATTTAGCAATAGTATTACTAGCGTGAGTGGGAATGCAGTCATGCACATAAAGAGTATAGAGTAAGGGTCTCAACATGCAACCCTGTGGTGTACCAGTGTTAAGAATAAGGGCTGAAGAGGTGTGATTACCTAATCTGACCTTCTGTGAGCGGCCAGACAGGAAATCCATAATCCAAAGGCAGATTGAATTAGAAAGCCCAAGGTCCAGAAGTTTAGACACTAGTCTATGTGGAAGAATTGTGTTAAATGCAGAACTAAAATCCACAAAAAGCATCCTCACATAGCCCCCTGCTGTTCTAGATGAGTCAGAGCAGTGTGAAGAGTGATGGCTATAGGGTCCTCTGTAGATCTATTTTTTCTGTATGCAAAACTGGTGTTTATCAAATGTATGCGGAAGACCAGAAATGATGTGCCGGCAGACCAATTTCTCAAAGCACTTCATGATGATAGGAGTGAGTGCCACTGGTCTGTAATCATTGAGGTTATTGATAGGGAACTTCTTTGGCAGCGGAACAATGGTGGAAGCCTTCAAACAAGATGGAATAGTGGACTGGGATAAAGACCGATTGAAGATCCTGGTAAAGACTCCAGCCAACTGATCAGCACAGTCTTTAAGCACTCGGCCAGAGATACCATCAGGACCAGCAGCCTTTCTAGGGTCCACAGCCCTCAGAATGCTCCTCACCTCCTGTTCCTCCACAATGAGGTGGGGGCTACAATTGGCTGGTAGTTGTATTTTATCTGGTAGTTCTATGTCTCCACTTCAAAGCGAGCAAAAAAATAATTCAGTTCCTCTGCCAATGAAGCATCCCCCTCAACAGGGATGACGTTGGTCGGTTGATGGTTTGTAATTTGTTGAATCCCTCGCCACACCTGCCTCATGTTATTGCTATAAAAATTATCCTCAATCTTCCTCTTATAATCAGTCTTGGCCTTCTGAATACCTTTCTTCAGATTAGCTCTGGCAACACTGTATCTTGCTCATCACCGGACCTAAAGGCCTTGGTCCTGTCATGCAAGAGGCGCTGGACTTCCTTAGTCATCCAGGGTTTCTGATTGGGATAGATCCTAATAAGTTTATCCACAGTGATAGTATCTGTGCAGTGTTTGATACAGCAGAGAACAATTGCAGTGCGCACCTCTAGGTCAGGGTGGTAAAAGATGTCCCAATTTGTGTTCTCAAAACAATCCTGAAGTTGTTGGGAAGCATCTTCTGGCCAAGATTTCACTGTTTTTATTATAGGCAGAGCCTGTCTCCTAAGAGGGATGTACGCTGGTGCTAAAAGCAGTGACATATGGTCTGATTGTCCCAAATGTGGTAATTGTATAACCTTATAGCGATGTTTGATGTTGGTATATACTTTGTCCAATATGTTTGCTCCTCTAGTAGCACACTTAACATGCTGATAGAATTTAGGGAGCACTGCTTTTAAATCAGCTTGATTAAGGTCTCCTGCTATGATATGCACAGCATCAGGATACTTATTCTGCTGATTACTAACAATGTAATACAAGAATCCCAAAGCAATGGTAGTATTGCCATCAGGTGGGACATAGACTGCAGTAATCAGAACCACGCTGAATTCCCGCAGAAGATATATGGGTCTACATTTAAGAGTCATATACTCCAGATCCATGGAGCAGTGGCTGTCTACAGTCTTTGTATTGATACACCAGCTTTTGTTCACATAAAGGCTTAAACCTCCCCCTTTGATCTTGCTAGAATCTCTACTCCTGTCCTGTCAGTGAGCTATGTAGCCTTCCAGCTCAACAGCTGCATCTGGAATGAGTGAATGAAGCCAAGTTTCTGTGATTAGCAAAACACAGCAGTTCTTGATGAATTTAGTCTTTGCAATCTGTAGCCTTAATTCATCCATTTTGTTAGTCAGAGATCTTGCATTGGTAAGAAATATACTTGGAATTGAAGGCTTGTGTGGAAACTTACTCAGCCTAAAGAAAACCCCAGCATGGCATCCTCTCTTCCTCTTCCTGTTCCTCTTTCTCCGCCTCTTCCTCCTTCCTACAGGGATAGTGATCCATGGTCCCCAGGGGCCTAGCTGCCTCCTTCGGTATGTTATGAGAATGTATAAAATCGTCTGTAATAGCCTTTTCACATTTCAGTCCAATTTGTAACAAGGCTTGCCGACTATAGATGCTCCTTGTCCCACAGGATTCAATCAAGGAAAGAATCCAAAACACACACAGAATCATACACACCATACACTGAAAGAAGAAGCTCTGTGTTGCCTTTAAAAACATACTAAAAATCTTAGAAGAATTTTCTGTTTATCTTGTGGTTTATGATGACTTACTGTAGTTAATTAAGAAAACAGTAACAGAAACCGGAATCTGTATCCTGCTTGCTATTGTGACATTTTGAAAGAAAGTTCATGTAAATGCATTAAGACCTGCACTATAAAAAATGCTATTTAAACAGGAGATGTCAGGAACAAGATTTACAAAAAGTGTTACATGTGAACTAGTATGCTACTAAAAATTGTTTCACATGCCAACGCCTCTTCGTAAGTACACAGAGCACAGATTGGGCTGTTAGGCGCTATATTTGTCATGTTATTTTACCTAGAGAATTACAGTTCTCTTAATGACATTTAGAGAGAAAAAGTAATGCATTCATCAAAAATCCTAGATATGGAATTCAGTGAGAGACAGTATGTTTTTGTTAACTGTCAAGTATCTCTTTTTGTATTTCCAGTATAAATGAAATGGCTCATAGCTTCCCAATTACTTGGCAGACTAGCTGGCTGGTTGGAACTTCATGTTCAGGTTAACAGTAGTTACAAAAAGCACCTGGATGTTGTAATTCAAGGCTGAATTGTGTATAATGAGAAAATAATGCCATAAAAAGGTCTGCAATCAGGTAGTCCTCGACTTATGACCATAATTGAGCTCAAAATTTATGTTGCTAAATGAAGCATTTGTTAAGTAAGTTTTTCCTCATTTTATGACTTTCCTTGCCACAGCTGTTAAGTGAATCACTGCAGTTGATATGTTATTAACTTGGTTGTCAGAAGGTCGCAAAAGGTGACCACATGACCCTGAGATACAGCAAAGGTCATAAATATGAACCAGTTGCCAAGAAATCTGAATGTTGGTCACATGACCATGGGGATGCTGCAAAGTTGTAACTGTGAAAAACGGCCATAAGTCACATTTTTTGGTGCCACTGTAACTTTGAACGGTTGCTAAACGAACTGTTGTTTAGTCGAGGTCTACCTGTATAATATAAAAGCATTTCCCCCCACAAGTTTCTAGATTGGGTTAGAAAGATTTATTGATGATGCTTTATAAGCCTAATTGTATGAGCCCAACATTTAGGTAGGGCCACTAATTAGTTTTATCTACAGTCATTTTTACCTAAGTATGTATTATACATGTGCTTGTATTTCTATATGTTTGTAACATGTTGAAAAAGGGTAACAAAAATATTCAATTATGATATGTTTAACGCTCATAGCTAAATTTTCTAAGAATACAAAATAAAACATGTTCATTCTGTCAGACAGAAACAGACAGCATTACTATATAAATAGATGACATATATTCCAATGATTATACAATGAAATAAAACCTTGTACTAGTGAGGCATAAGATTTAGATGGATGAATAAGATGCTTAGTGCATTACTGTCAATCAATGTTTCTACTGTACATCCAGGATAACAATAATCTTAAATAGGAACACACCTATTATTGCAAAATCCTAACTAAGTACTTCATTACTTGTAAATGTCACTCTCAATTAATAAAGTAACAGATAACCACTTCACTTTTGTGTTTGTGGCTTGTGACTATATTTGTATAATCGAAACACTGGCATTTTTTGAGAACTTTTATCACTTTATGTGTTCATCTTAGTCTGCATAAAATAAATCTCTATAGCAGCTATTTATTATTATGGTTGATCACGGAGTCAGCCATTTGTTTAGTGGATTCGGATTTTTTTATCTAGCTATTGAGTCCTTTTCCTCTCTTGATGGTAAGTTGGCACCTTTATCTAATCCAAAGTTCATATATGGACAGTGCTGAGCAGTGATTCTATTTGAGATGGTGTTTTTCCATACAGCTTCAGATATAAAGGAGGTGGGATAGCCTGGCATATGTTTTTGATGTTTGATAGCCATGAACTGTTCAGTATTGTTGACAACTGCATTGAATCATTGCAACAGTGCTGATAGTATCCTTGATAGTATTATCTCTTAATATTAACCTCTCCCAGTCTATCACATTGACCAGCAATTGCATCTTCCATTGTGTCATTGATCTTTGCACAAAACTCCTGATTTGTGTACTGACTTCTGTTATTTTTAGGCATTTTTATTATCCTATCATATGGCAGGGAATCAAATGCTTTTTTGCAATCAATCCAAGCCAACCAATTCATCTTGGTTTTCAGTCCAAGTTACATTCAAGATGATCTTCCTTCTTTTGCAATTTTGTAAAATAATTTTGTCAGTTAGGAGCTTCTCTGCTGTTAGGACACTTTTCTTTCTGCCCACATTGAAAAGAGCGTTTTCAACTAGATGCAGTCCAACTACAACCTTAGTTAGCAAATTGAGAGGTAATTGGCCTGTAGTTGCCTGGGGCTGCCTCTTTTGTTAAATCTTTCATTATATCAGGTAGGTTCTGCCAGATGTTAATCAATCTTCAAATTCACTTCCTTATAGTTTGCTCTTAATTGCTTGGCACTGAGTGTATGTAGACCAGCCAGATGTTTCAACAAAAAACCATGCAGTTTATCTTCACATGATGCTGACCAATTGTTGATCTTCCCTGCCTTTTTCTTCACCATTTCTGCTGTTATTACAAAATCTTACATTTCAGCTTTATAAAAAAATTCATATCCACCTCTTTTATGCAAGCTGCTTTTTTTAGAATAGAATAGAATGTTGTGTTTTTTGTTGTATTTTTGAGGGTTGTCCCACAACTATGCTCAGAATTGAAAGAAGAACGTTTCTTCTTTATTGTTTCATTAGTTTCTTCATTGAGAATGTTTCATAGAAACATTTCTGATTCAATTGAAATTGGAGATTCTGCCTATAGTGTGCAATTCATGCTTTTTATATGCTGAACTACTTGGCTACTGCTGTTATTTGCTCTTTATATTTCTAGTGCTTCCTTGATTTTTTTCCTCTAGATCAGGAGTGTCAAACTTGCATCATCATAGTGGCATCAAATGACATATCGGGACTTTTTCAACCTTTGCTAAACCGGGCAGGGGCATGGCCAGTGCATGATGCATCTGGGTCACAGACCGTGAGTTTGACAGCCCTGCTCTAGATGGTACTTCTTGATCAGGTATTCTTTGGTGTTCTTCAATTTCTTCTCTTTCATTTGTTCTAGCTTGCTTGCATCTGATCTTATTTTCAATCAGTTTTTGTGGTACACTGGCTCTTTTCTTTTTATTGATTTTGCATCCGAGATATTCAGTTATAACTGCTATATATTAGCTGATTTGTTTCTTGCAGTGAGCTGGTGCTTATATTCAGTGGTGGCATTCAAATTTTTTTACTACCGGTTCTGTGGGTGTGGCTTATTTGGTGGGTGTGGCTTAGGGTCACGTGACTGGGTGGGTGTGACTGGGGTGGTCATGTGATGGGTGGTCATGTGATTGGGTGGGCATGGCTTGGTAGTCATGTGACTGGGTGGGTGTGGCCAACTCAATGTCACTCATGTTAAGGGGTGCCTCACCTGGCCCCTCCCCTCCCAGCCATTTCTTGTCACACCCAGCCTCAACTTATCTATAGTTCTGTAAAAATGTTCACCTTTTTTCGACTTTATTATCTATCTATAGATGTACTTTCATGGATCACTGAAAGGAGGAAATGGCTCACATGCTTTGCCCAAGAGGATGATAGGCAACAGGCTTTTAGGGGGCTGCCGGAAAGAGGGGGGGCAATGTATTTTCCAAAGCACCAGAAGGCAAACAATGTATTTTCCAAAGCACCTGAAGGATGGAAACTGAACAGAGAGAGAAGCAACCTAAAAGTAAGGAGAAACTTCCTGACAGTGAGAACAATTAACCAGTGGAACTGCTTGCCACCAGAAGTTCTGGGTGCTCCAACAGTGGAAGTTTTTAACAAAAGACTGGACAGCCATTTCTCTGAAATGGTATAGAGTTCCCCCCAAGGTCCCTTCTAAGTGTTATTCTGTTATTCTGACACCTTTCCCAGGACCTCTATTCAGATTTTGGCATCTTCCAAGTTTTCCTGCCTGAGCAGCGGGTCGGACTAGAAGACCTCCATAGTCCCTTTCAACTCTGTTAAACGCACCTGTATTTATGCTCTGGACTATTGACATGTAAACCCTGAAAAATACCTGGGCAAAAGAAAGGCAGTAAAATCACTCTAGGTATAGGGACAGTGCAAAATATTAATATATGATAAATAATTGAACAATTAAAAATAATAGCACAGAGTATTCTCTCTCCCCCTCTTCCTTCTTCTTTTCATTCTCTCTCTTTCTTTCTCCCCCTTCCTCTTTCTTTCTTTCTTTCTTTCTTTCTTTCTTTCTCTCCCTTCTTCTTTCTTTCTTGCTCTTTCCTTCTTGCCCTTCCTCCCTTCCTCTTTTTTTCTTCCTCTTTTTTTCTTTCTTTTTCCTCTTTATTTCTTTCTCTCCCTTCCTCTTCCTTTCTTGCTCTTCCTTTCTTGTTCTTTCCTTCTTGCCCTTCCTCCCTTCCTCCCTTTCTTCCTTCCCTTCCTTGTCTCTATCTCACACATACACATCATTTCTGGGAAGAACTTATGAGCAGCTGGACAATCATCCATCCTCTGCAGGGGCAGGGAGGTGGGGTGCCCTGAAAGGGAGGGGGAAGAGAACGGCTTTCTGTTCGCTTTCCCTGCTCTGCAGGGGCTGGGAGGGTGGCGGGCATGCCCCAAAAGGGAGGGGGAAAGTGAACAACTTTCTGTTCATTTTCCCTGCTCTGCTGTGGCTGGGAGGGCAGTGGGCAGCGCCCCAAAAGGGAGGGGGAAAGCAAACGACTTTCTGTTCGCTTTCCCTGCTCTGCTGGGGCTGGGAGGGCGGTGGGCATGCCCTGAAAGGGAGGGGGAAAGTGAATGACTTTCTGTTCACTTTCCCTGCTCTGCTGGGGCTGGGAGAGTGGCGGGCACCCCCTGAAAGGGAGGAAGAAATGAACAAAAAGCTGTTCACTTTCCCTGCTCTGTTGGGGCTGAGAGGGCGGCGGATGCACCCCGAAAGGAGGCTAGGAACTCCTGGAGCTGCTTCCCATAGCTGCACTGCCACCGCCCCCCACCCTCTGGACTGGCCCGAAAACAGCACCCCACCTTGGCCTCCTCCCAGCCTGAAAGGTCCCAGACGGTGGAGGAGAGGCACGGAAAGGCCCCGCGCAGTGGACGAGGGCCTAGCACGACTCGCAGGCTTACCTGTGAGCAGGGCAGGCAGATCAGGACTGCTCAGTTGGGGTGCAGGCATCACATGGGGAAGTCAGGTTAGGCAAGCCACGAGGGTCCAGCGTGCCACATAGGAAGGGAGGAGTGACTGGGCGGGGTGAGCGGCAGGCGGGCGAGCTGTGCGAGCATCAGGTGGGTGGGGCAACTGAGCGACCAGCGACTGGGGAACCAGTTCAGGGGCGTGGGCAGTCAGAAGTTACTACCAGTTCCACGACCCACGCCTAATCACCGCTACAGGTTCTCCGGAACCGTGCGAACCGGTTGAATACCATCTCTGCTTATATTTCATATTACAGTATTTTAATATTTATGCTAGCTAATAAGCTTCAATGCAGGCAACATTATTCTGCTATTTTTGTGTTGTTCCAGATGTTCAATTTTTTTTGTTTCAATTCCTTTTGCTTTTTATTTAGAGGGATTTGTTCTTTCTGAGGAGAAGGCAGAGGAAACAGTGATTTGTTCAGGAATGAGAATGAATACCTATACTAGTTTCATCTACTACAACTCCCCATGGTAACTCACAGTGTGAGTTACTTTTGGTGAGGCTTCAGTTTCTTTGCCCTAGGTAGATCTTTTGCAATTCTTCCAATTCTACATCTGTGAATATTTTATTTTGTATTATAACTCAACGCTGATCTGCTAGCCTCTGTTCTATTATTTCTTATTCTAGATGTTGTTTTTCCCCGAACTATGCGTTCTCTTCAGAAATTCTCTTCTCATTGGGACTTGATTTATAATAACAGTTCATTCAATCTTTCAATAACATGCTTTGTTTTCAATCTTTGTATATTTGCAATGGGTAAACAACTTTTCTTCTAGTAGACCTGCACTTGGTGGTCCTGGTTGCTTAGCCAACAGTCCTGAGTCCTGTAATCCATTTGTAATCAGATGTCCAGGAACTCCAACATCTAGTGCATTGTTGACCCAGGCAATGGTCAATCTTGTATGGGTTTCTGTAAATTGCGTCTCACTTATTGTTAGTGGGTAGTAATAAGAAGCAGTTACTTTTAATTTTAGATGCTTAATTAGTAAGGCAATTACACCAGTAACACATATTTAATTGCTAAAGCATATTTTTCTGATTTAAAAAATTGCCAAAAAATAGCAATGCTCATTAAAACAATTACAATTAAACAAGTTTTCATTCAAAGAATATGTTAAGTTCATAGTTGGTATTTTCACAAAATTTTTCCACTACAATAAATGTATAGTTTCCTAACACTGTTTTGCCCATTTTTTCAATATTCAAAAACAGTATTTACAACTGATTTGAAAGACTGTGAAAAGTAGAGGTATTTTATTCCACAGAACGTGTGATCAATTCCTTAAATCGAACTATCTTCAAATTTGATATTTTATGTCATAAACATGGAGATATTGCAGAAGAGGTAAATGTGAATATTGATCTCATTTTATCTATGTCTCAAATCTTACATGGAGGCAGAGCAGTATTCTTAGAATGATCTGATGGATAGCATTCCTATTCTGATGGACAGAATAAATTATTTTGTTATTGTGGTATTCCTTTATCTTATAGGCACAACCTTCAAACCTCTTCAAGCAAATATTAAAAATGAAGCCATTTTATTTTTCTTCACATCAATTAAACCATATGCAATTAATACTGAATTAATGCTAATAAAGGCAACAGCACAAATATAGAATCTAGCATTTTTAATTATCTAGGAAGGCCCTTACTCTAAATGCAATAGCTGTCTGTAGTGATGTCCAGGTCTCACCTCATCTTTTATGTCTTCTTGCTGCTGAGCACTGAAGATCTCCACTGCAGCCATCAGCCTCATCATTAACTCATCCACTGTTGTGTTTCCTAGCAACAAAGAAGACCAGTTGAACTTCATAATATTAAAGTTATTTTAAAAACTCAGAAAGTCATTTTAGAAATAATCCAAAAATACCTTAGATTTTTTTGTTCATGTCACAAAAAAAAGAAAATGCAATTAATTTTATTTTAGCGTCATTTAATTTATACTTTAAGGTTCTGAAAGTTTCCAGTTGTAAATGTGAATCTAAATGAAAAAATAGTTTAATTATAATTTCTATTTCATCTTTATATCAGCAATAATAACCAGGTCATGATCTCAAACTAGGGTTAGATAAGGAAGAAAGAGGGAGATTCTTAAAACATTTTTTTCAAACTATCATATATATTATCACAGGATCTTTCGACCTATCTATTGATACTTCTGTGCTGAATTTAAATACTAACATTTACAATGAATAGCCCTCAGAATTACCTCTGCCATTCATTGATTCAAGGATTGCTAACTATATAATGATGAAGAACAGCCTATTTACCCGTAATTGAACACTATTTGTTGGGTTATTACTTCTTGATTGCATTGCTAATGTATTTTGGATATTTGAAATACACAAGGCAATTCCACAGCTCTACTCCATTGCAAACGAATCTTGGTTTCAACCTCTGCAATACTTTTCACAGTGATTTTAATCCATCAGTATAGCAATATCTGGTTTTCAGTGGAGAATATGGAAGTACATTACTACTAAGTTTCAACATTCCAGTTGCTAGAAAAGTATTCTAAAATTTAAGTTATTTATAAGTCAGTATGAAAAGATGAAGAGAAAATTGTGCACTTTATATCACAAAACATCAAACTAACTGACTGAATATGAATCTAGTTTTTTTCTCCAACTATTTTTGGATTTTTTTTAGAGTTTCAATATAGTGATGGTAGAGGTCCTGTAGGCACATTTGACATCTTTTAAAAATCAGTGAATATCAGTGAAATATCTATAGAGCTATGAATACTCATACAGTTATTTTTATGAGGCGGAGGTCAATTACAACAGGTTAGTGTTCCCCACTTCCTGCGTGTGCTTTCTGTGTAATGGGAGAGAGGGAGAGAAAGGGGAAGTGGTGGGATTCAGGCGGTTCACACTGGTTTGGTCAAACCAGTTAAGTTGCCCACCCCCACCCCTCTATCAAAGTGTATCCTGGGCACTGCGCTACAATGGAGAAATGGGCAATAGAGCGACCGGCACGAGGGAAGAAAAAGGCCGCTTTCCCTCTTTCTTCTCCTTGCTTCTCCTTCTCCCCTTGTGGTGGTGGTAATTTAACAACCGGATTGCCCAGGATCAAGTTGGCCATCGTGGGAGGCTCATCCCACATGTGTCACAGAGCTGGAGGATGGGGATGGGCCATGCCTCCCACAACAGCAACCTGACCCTGGGCAAACTGATTGTTAAATTATTTGAATCCCACCACTGGAAAGGGGGAATACATTTGGGAGGTGAAGTTTCTTACTCACACTCAACTTACTAGAACAAGAGGATAAGTTTTTGAATGAGACATAGTAACTTTTCCAGGTAACTAAGATTAATCCTAAGACCTACTTCTAAAAAAGAAACTATAACATTTGCCAATTTTTTCCACTTTTTGTTGTTGTGCAGCACCATAAAGTGTAACCTTTACAAGCTTGAAGCAGAGCATTTTTATAACTGATTTTCATACATTACCATGCTTTATTAGTTTCGATCAGATATACATAGACATTGCAAATGTGTATAAGATAAATTCACCAATTTTTCACTTTATCTACAAGTACTTCGTTAATGTAAGAATATAAACTGTATTCCAGGAGAATTTTACACTTGACTAGAAGTGTAATCGATACAAATTCAATTGCAAGTTTCAATACAAAATATGCACCAAACAGAATACATAGACTGTACCTTGTATTACATTCAACACCTCATTTGATGATCGTTTTCCCATAATAATAAGGAACAATGGAAACTGATCTGTCTGTTGAGTCCGAATAGTTTGAGCTACAACACTGCCAAAATGTCTTGTGCACATTGTTAGAAACCTGAAACATAGGAATATTGTAATGAAAAGTTTGTATTAATAAATGTACCTTATTCATTTCATTTCCAAAATATATATACGCATGTCATGTAACTTTCATAATTTCACAGCAAAAATATACGCGGTACATTTTAGCTTAGTTTCAAGAAAAAGGACTTCATTTGTTGCTAACAGCATCCTCCATTTTTTTCTCTTTTTATACTGTGGACTATTATCCGCAGACTCTCCTAATCTTACTACTCTCCATAGGGAACATCCACTTCCACCCTCTCTTCTTCTTCTATGCCTCAACGTACCTATTTCTATTAAGCCATACTATCTTCTTTATATTTTCCCCTTAACATTTAATTTTCTTTGCAGTCTTTTGTGGAACATTCATAGCTCTGTACCAATTCTGCTCCCAGATTTAATAGTTAGATACAACTGAGACCTAATGGTTTAGTATAATCCTTCTGCCAGTTCTTAAGTTATATTGCTGAAAACCTCAACTTTCAAAAGATGGAAGAAAACAAAATAGAATCCTCATATAAACCAAGGAAAACTCAATTAGTCAATTCATGATAAAATTCTACAGCATATCATAAAACTATTAATAGATGACCAACTTGAAAGCAATACAGTATTAGATGCCAATCATCTAAAGATTGTCAATTATTATATTTGTAAAAAAAAAAGCCTTTCGAAACTAAAGTCATCCCTTTTTTTGGTAACTTTCTTAGTAGATTGTGCAAACACTGTATTCATATCCTGTTCTCAATTATGCTCTGACAGAGTATCCCATTCTGATGCGATAACCACGTAATGGTTATCATATTTGCAGTTGACATAAAACAGGGTAGGACAGCTGCTATTTTAGAAGACCTAAACAAAATTCAGGATGATCTTGGTAGGTTAAAGGAATTTTAAAGGGAATAACAGAATGAAATTTAATAGAGATAAATGCAAAGTTATACACTCAGGAAAGAGAAAAATGCAAAAATACAGAAAGTGGAATTCCTGGACATTAAAAATAACTTGGATCACAAACTGAAGATGAATTAATGATGCAAGGTAGCTGCTAAAGAAGAAGAAATTTTAGGTTATGCCATTGTAGCAGCTTCCAAATATGGGAAGTATACTTTATTTAGCAATGATTACTATATAGTACCTCAAATATTGTCTACATTTCTGGGTAAGAAATGTGATTTTTTGTAAGATTATTCAGAAAAACTAGAAGAAATGCAAAGAAATACAACGAGAGAGAGGGAGGGAGGAAGGGAGGGAGGGAGGGAGGGAAGGAGAGAGAGAGAGAGAGAGAGAGAGAGAGAGAGACTGAGAACAGAGAACAGAGAAAAGTTGGCTTGAGGAAACTTTTCAGAAAGCTGAAGGGTATCATAGACAAGAAGGTAAAAATCTGTTCTCCATCATTCCAGAGAGTAGGATACTGAATAATGGTACCAGTAGTACTTGTGTGATGACTATGATTGAGCCCAACATTTATGTTGCTAAGTGAGAAATTTGTTAAGTGAATTTTGTCCCATTTTATGACTTTACTGGCCATGTTTGTTAAGTGAATCACTGAAGTTGTTAAATTAATGCCACGGTTATTAAGTGAATCTGGCTTCCCCATTGACTTTGCTTGTCAGAAGATTGCAAGAGGGACTCACATGATCCCAGGACACTGCAACTATCATAAATATGAAACATCTGTCAAGCTTCTGAATGTAAATCATGTGACCATGGGGCTGATGCAATAGTTATAAGTGTGAAATATGGTTAAAAGTCACTTTTTTCAGTGCCATTGTAACTTTGAATGGTCACTAAATGAACTGCTGTAAGTTGAGGACTACCTGTATTAAGTTACAGATGAAACAAAAGAAAAAAGAAAAAAAAACTTCCAGTGGTAAAAGCAACATGAAACTCTGATTACTGAAGGAGGTAATTCCCTTTCCTAATTAGAATGTAGTCAAACAGTTACCTGTCAGGAATGCTTTAATTTGGATTTCTGTACCAATTAGAGGGTTGGACTTGATAGCCCAAATAGCTCTAAGTTTCTATATACTTGGAAAATTAATGGGATAGAGATAGATTGACTTCTTGCACTGTTTTCTTTATTATCTAGCTCTGCATTAACAAAAAATACAAAATGCTCTCAATGTCTTTTCTTAAAATAATTTTCTTAAAATTCTTAAAATATAAATCATAAGAGATGGAGGGAAGTAATCAAAACAACAAATCTGTATTATTAGGAATATATAACTGCATCTCCTTTTTAAAGGAAAGTTTCTTACACAGGGAACAGCCCTCCACTATTCTTGGCATTCTGTTTATTCCTAACTCTGAATTTCACACTTTACTACTGTAATAGGAGCATCAACAATACAGAAATTAGTTGGTATTTCAATAAATTAAGATGACCCCACTCAATTCAAATACTCATTTCTTTATGAGCAAAAGCAAAATGATACCACAGTGGAGAAAAGTAAAAAAAGCAAAACTTCATTTGGAATTTTCAGATGCTGAACAGAATATATCTTCATGCCATCACCTCAGATGACTCATTTTGAAAGGAGGAGAAAAATCACTACAGATGCCAATTCTAGCATTAATGAATGTGTGATTCTTGAATCTACTTTTCAAACTCCAGTTTAAATTATCTGTGCAACTCCCATGCCCAAGGATGTGGCACTGGCACTGAGTTAAATTTCAAAAGGCCAAAAGCCATAGCTAAGTTAGTTTGGATAAAAAAAACTAACCTCTTAAGGATTATTACTGTATGGCTCTAGAACCCTAGCACGGCTATTAAATAGGGGCTCGATTGTGAGGTAAAAACTTGAAACTTTAGTATAAAGTTTTTCCTTCCTACATAGGAAGTAATATGTAAGTAACATTTTTGTAAGATATACTTAAATCTTTAGGCACTTTTAAACCTGTTCCAAAAAAGCCTTATAAAAATCAAATGGAGAGTAAAACCATTACCATACTTTATATTTATTCTTTACAATGCAAAAGGAACTTTTTGTTTTCCTGTAAGATATAATCAGACAGCTTTGATGACTTTGAGATCTGTAAGAACAGGTACTAAAGATTGAACTCTTTGGCAAGAATCAATACCATAACATTTCAGAAGTTCATTGTAAAAAAATAACACACATACACACACACAATACACACACACACACCAAAGTTGTAGATGGATAGCTTGCATATAGAAATATGTTAATATAACTTTCAGTAATTAATTAGTGAAAGAAGTAATACATATCAAGGAGTCATGTTTTTGAAGATTGTGCTAGTTCCCTTCACTTTCATACTTACTAGTATGTTCTGAAAACACTAATTCTAAGCTTTTGACAAAAAAAGCTTTCATCCATTATCATACTGAAGTCTGACATTAGTATTCTTAACACGATCTTGAATAAATGAAAAAACTGATAAAGCTTTTCACTTCCATTAGAGGACTGTTTGAAATTAGCATTTCTTTCAAGAGAAAAGGGTAGCTTATGATATGTTTTCAGATCTGATGGTAAAAAGTAAATGTCATAATAATAATGAATTATGAAAGACCAAATGCAAATATAGAATGCTTTAATAAGATCCAATTTAATAAAGTCTGTAAAAATAATGGACTTTTAATAACACAGGTCACAAAAGGCAAAACAGTGGAAATTCTGAGGACTAGCCACTAGCAGAGGCTTATTAATTCTTAATTATGTTCATGAAAGGCAACTTAAATCGTGTATTTTCTTATGCCTTAGGATAATATTTTAGGTAACAACTGATCTGAAAACTACCTGATGAGCATAAGCCTTTTTGTCCCATGCTTTAGAAGGTAAATCTATCTGAAAAGACAAACGGCATTAAAATGTCACAGGCTGAAAAGCATTTGATATCAACATCCAAAACAGAATCACAACACACTTAATTTTCATTATTATTAATAAAAAACCACCTACGTTTCAGAAATCTAGAATGATAAATAAAAATCCTTGATTCCAAAGTTAGTATGATTCTGAGAACTATTAAAGTTTAAGAACAAAATTGGGTCAATTTTGTGTTATTGGCTTTATTTAAATAAAATGTCATCTTAATATGGAAGTTACTAACTTTTTAGTAAATAATCAGATGTGGCTAGAAAATTAAGACTAATTATATGATGATGTGCTAGTTGGTCATTTCTGCTATGTAGAAATCACAGCATGGGATGAAAGGTCTTCTAATTTTATTGGGAAATATTTAGCAAGTTCACTTCCAAGTCTAGGGTGAGTTGGATTCTGGAAGCTTTGGCCATCCACAATGGATTTGTCTCATCCTTATTTTGATTTCTCAGGAAATTGTCTCAAGAAGTCATCCTGGTCAAACCAATTGCCAAGTTATATAAGCCATGCTCAGTAGACTCAATGGACTATTTAGATAAATTATATGATTTATACTCAAAAAGAAACTTTTAAATTTTAGAAAAGTTTGAAAATACCTATTTGATGTGCCCAAATCCAATTTAGCAGACCAAATATTTGAAGAGGAGCCCTAGTGCTCTTTAAACATGAGCCAAGAAATGGTGAAATTTATTTCTATACCTATTTATGGTACATTTACTGTAGAGTTTTTCCAAAGGAAAAGAATACTTGTTGAATATTAAATTTATCCAACATCTATTTAATATGATTGATTTTATACTGTGCAAAGTCAATATGTCTCATTAAAATGTGAATAAAGGAATAACATTTTATGCTATTAATATTTAATTTTTAAATGTAGAACTGGAAGCTATGTTTTATTTATTCATGACATGACTATCTTAGCCAATTCTACATACCATCCACTTAGCCCTGCCTTTCTTTGAAGACAATTGTTACTTTTGACTGGGTTTTTGGAACATTTTTTGCTACATCCTTCTATGTGTAATAACTGGCCAGTAGCACTCTATCTTTGTTTACAAGCTTCTTTAAAAATATTTACATTTCCATTATTTTGAGTTTGTCACCAAAGTCACCCTTTGTCAGATAACTTGCAGAAAAGCCTCAACCAAATCTGATGGATTATACTAACATAAGGCTGTTGGTCTACATAAGTGAAGCAAAGGTTAGCCTATATATTATTTTTATTCACAGTTACCATATGATGGTACTAGACATTTTGTATTTGTGTTAAAGTTTCTATCCTGAGCATCAGTTTACAATTATTGTATGTTTTCATACTATTATCATGCAGCTGGAAAACAGTGACAACATTCTCTATATGATATGGAAAGGCAAATTGCAAACTTTAAACCTGAATGGAGAAGGGAATATTATGTACTTGTATGGGTAATTATAATACAGAGTGATCTTTAGTTCATCTATCACAACTTCATACCCCAGGTTTGAAGGTCCCTATCTCCTTGTAAAACATATTCAAAACATACAGCAAGCTATCATCTCAAAGCATACTAGGCGATGTCCTTATTCAATGGACATTGCCTTACTAACAATTCATGCATTATTGGAAGAGCAGTTATATAAAGAGATAATCACTTTCCATCCTGCCCCTTTGTTCTTAATGTTTTGCTACTGGGAAACCATTCACAAGTATAATCCTCAACAATGCTATTCAGTAATTATGACTAGATGACAAACAGATATGATCAATTTATGAGTCTGTTTTGAAACCCTATACTAATAAAGTCATTAGATGCTGCCCTTGCCATGATCCTTCTAAAAACTTCTGAAGTTACAAGAATACACAGCACTGTTTGTGGAAACAATTGCGGATTGCAGAATGCAAACCTTGAGTTTAACCATGCTGCAAATTGATCTTGACATTCTGTTAAGACCACTGCTAAAATCAAAAGCAAAGGAGAAAAGGAGAAAATGAGCGAGTCGCATGTAGTCAAGAAACAGGAGGATTCTCTTCTTTGCTTCCTCTTCAAAATAAGACATACACAAACTTGCCCGCTGTTGGAGTATCTTTCTTATTTAAGACAAACATTAATTAGATTCCTGACCTTAGGTACTTAAAATCTTTTCCTTTTGAAAGTAAAATGAGACAGGACTTTGAACGTCTTGACAAAATAAAACTAATTCTTGGCAGCTTTCTCACAAAAAGTCCAAAACAAGGATTATTATGTGAAGAACAGCAGTTTTCCTGTACGAGGTGTTTTTATTTAATGTTTTTATTCTCTTAAAAACCTCAAGAAATCGAGGTGGATGAGTGATGATTAAAACAGCTGTTGCATGGGTTGCAGTGGTCAAAGCACTGTTCTAAGACTGGGAAGATCCAGTTTTAATTTCCTATTTGATGGTGAGCCCAATTTGCCTCAGAAGTTACTGTTATGAGGAAAAAGTGAAGGATAATCCATTTATATTGTCTTGAGCTTTTGCAGAGAAAAAAAGAGAACGTAAGCCTAATAAACAATAAAAACCTTGCCCAATTGTTATATAAACATTAGAAACAGTTAAACATGACAATAAATGTCTCCCTCTGCCTGTGACTTCTTAAAATAGCTGTACCTTTTAGTTTCAGTTTAGTCAAATATACAATCGTAGATCCAATACAAACACATTTTTTTAAAAGTAGGTATTTTTATTAAATACCTATTCATGCCTAAGCATGCACACCTGGGAAAGCGATCAAGTCCAGAAACTTCTAAGTATCATTGGTATATTTTAAAATGTAGCTATAATTGTAGAGACTTCCCCATTCTGGTCAGTTAGTATGATTGCTACTTGAGAATGAACTGGTAGTTTGTAATAAATAGGGAGGTGGTAGTTAGGGCAATTCTAAAGTATGTATGGTACTATTTCAATTTCAGAGTCTGAGCAGATACATGAATGCTCTTGATAAGGAACAGCATTGAATCTGCCCAAAAGTACTATTTGCAGCTACCAATGTGAAGGTCATCCTATGCGATGAAAATAATACATTATATAAATATTTAGGAATAGCAAAGGGAGAATGTGTGAGTTCATTACAGTAGATGTGAGGTATTGATATTATTTCTTTATAAACTGAGAACTAATTTTTTTGTTTATGCTCTCTCCAGGTATGTCTTGGCATATATTTCATCATGCTATGCACAGTATTTCTCTCTCCTTATATATATATTAAGGACTACAAGTTACAATTGAAAGAAATTTAGAAATACAACATAGAATGATGCCATTCCACCAGACCGTTTCTTAATATTAAAGATACTGATGTCTCAAGATAGTCTGAAAATTATCTATGTAATTTCAACAATAATTTCAAATACCCTAAAGCATGAATTTACATTTCAATGTTTTATACTTTTAAAAATGAGGAAATCTATTTTGAATTCATTAATGACACTGGAAACAATTCTTAGGGGTCTGTCACTACAAAGAAGGCTGCAGGTGATAAAAATAGATTATGTCCTACAACTGTAATATCAAATTCCTACAATGATTTATCAAGAAAAGTATGTTAATTTTGCAACAATACATCTAAAAGAAAAGAATACACTGATGATAATTTGCCAGGCTAAATCTGTTAACATTCAAAATACAAATAATTATTTCATGTATATTGCTCATTTGTTACATTCTATGTATACCTTTGTGCCAGATTAAGTGGCACAAAGGCGAGGGGAAATAGTGACAGCTGTTCCTAAGTCATTTAACCTTTAAAAAAATAATAATGCTGCAAACTTAACATTGTGTATTAGTAGACTAAAAGTATTAACATTAATAGGGGTATGTGATGGCTCAGTGGTTAAAGATGCTGAGCTTGTCAGCTGGAAAGTCAGACCGGGTTCGAGACCTGAGCACAGTGTGATGGAATGAACTCCTATCCTTGCTCCCTGCTTATCTAGCAGTTCAATAGCATGCAAATGCAAGTAGATAAATAGATACCACTTAGGTAACAATGTTCCATGTGCCTTGGCATAGTCATGCTGGCCCCGTGACCATGGAAAGTGTCTTTGGACAACAGTAGCTTCCTCATTAAGAAATGAAGATGAATACTGACTCCTAAAGTTCAACATGACTGGATGGGGGAAACCTTTACCTTTATTAATATTAATAATGATTAAATAATTATTTATACTATAACAATATCAAAGGCTCCCTTAAATGACTTACCATTATTATTTAGCATTAAATATGTATCTCCACTTTTCATCTAATTATTAAAATGATTAAAGTGATTTTAAAAACTGTTTAAAAAACTAGTCAAAAGCAATACCCAAACTGCAACCAACTTGAAAAGGCCTGGATGAACAGGAGGTTTTGATTAATGTGAGTTTTATTCAATTATTGAAGTACTTCAGTGAAGAATCCAAATCAATATAAAACACTTTTAAGAACACTAGTTAACTATTATAGCCAACAACAGAATTTTTTTTTAAAATTACATTTATATGCCGCCCTTCTCCGGAGACTCAGGGCAGCTTACAATTTTTGGGATGTAACCCAGTGTGCTCAGCAATAGCCTTCATTCCATTGTATACGCCTGCTTATTACTAAGCGGCATTTTTACAAGGTCAGCTAATTGCCCCCAACAATCTTGGGTCCTCAATTTACCTACCCCGAGAGGATGGAAGGCTGAGTCAACCTTGAGCCTGGTGGGATTCGAGCCTACAGCAGTTGTAGGCATCTGGAACTTAAGTGCAGGCAATTAACAGCCTGAGCCACCAAGGCTCTTTAATTAATGAACAATAACACACCAATAATCAATGCACATGTTTGAATCTGAACTTGCTTCTGAAATGAAAGCAGTTCAGCAGCCAGCTCATCTTCCAGAAGAAAGACATTTCAAACAATGGATGGAAAGGCTCTCTCTTGAGACCTCATGTAATTTATAGCCGTCAACTACAGGATGTAAAAGTCAGGCTCTTCAGAAAATATCTGGGCAGTTATATAAGCATCTAGCTGACTGATCCAGATTGCATTCAATTTCAGAGTCATCTTCAAAAGCATGTAGCATTTACTTCAGTAGCATAGGGAAAATTAATGATACCTGGTCTAAGCAGATATTTTATGTTAAAAATGTGTAAATGCAGACTAGGCTACTTCTGGTTCAAGAACTATTGGAAACTTCAAGGCCAGAAAGTCTGGTAAAAGATTCAGAGCTAGTATGGCCACTTCAGCTTTGAACAGCAACAGTGAAACTAGGAGAACTTCTATTTCTGATCTTTCAGACAGATTCAGCCTTATCCAAAAGAGGTTGATTTGATTTGATTTGATTGGACTTATATGCTGCCCTTCTCCCTTTAATGTTGTGGCTCACAACATTAAAATACAAATACAAATAAATTAGATAAAATACTATTAAACATTAAGCCCAATAAATTTTAAAACCCACAAGCTAATCTAAAAACAATTTAAAAACCATCCCACTCCACTTCAGTCCAGGCCGGATTGCTGAAAAAACCAAGTCTTCAGGTCGTGGCGGAAGGAACGGAGGTCCAGGGCCAATCGGAGCCCCAAGGGGAGTTGGGTCCACAGGGTGGGCGCTACCACAGAGAAGGCCCTACCCCTGGGGTTGCCAACCGACACTGTTACTGGAACTTGGAATATTTGTCCCCATATTTTAAGAATTCGGCTTTTATTGCCTTTTATCAAATACAGTACTTCAAACTTAAGATAAGTGGACTGGAAGAAGTTTGTAGGAAGGAAGTTTTTTGCATTTCTTCTTTCCAAACTATTGAATATTGAACATAAAAATGTCAGGCTTGCTACCTTAGCTGAAAGTTTGTGGATTTAAATGTACAAGTTTAAATATCAAATTTATATTGATATATCTTTCATATCTTTTGTGATAAAGTATTTCAGATTTATACTAATATATCTTTCATTTCTTTTGTGATAAAGTATTTTATCCATAGCTAGCCATTCTTCCCTAAGCCATTTGAAGGCTCTGCAAACAGAACATCAATCTTATTATTATGTATAAATAAAGAAATAAATATATTTTGTGTACAACAATTGTTTACTCTCTTACAGGACAGTAAAACCAAAAAATGTAGATTTAAGCATCTTACTGTACTTTTCAATCAGGGTTCTAGACCTGCTGAAAATAGCTGTGCAGCCCTAAGCAAGCTCTTCATTTAGCATTCCTAAAAGTGTCATAAGGCTTTAATAAGACCCAGCTGTACAAACTCTTTCTGCTAAGCAGCTTCTGTTGCTTTGGTCACCACAGGTATCGCAGTAACCTGTAAACTCTTATAACTAGTGTATCAAAGTTGTGCTACTTAATAGATCTTAAGTAAAACACAACAAAGCTTTGACATGCTGCTTATTGTCAGTCATAAAAAAACCTCCCTCAGACATAGTTTTTTAGAAGAGAGTACAGCACAATTTTTTTACTATTGTAAAATAAAAGAAACCAGAGAATTAAAAAGAGACTAGAACAATATAACAGCATGTCATCAACTGAACTTAGCCACTGCAGATGGTTTACAAATAGGGTTTCCATCCACAGCAAGTTGTGGGATGAAAGGAAAGGAGGAGATCTTTCTTGTAAATGGCAATAGTATAAGATTAATCCAATCTCTTGTCCACGTATTTTGTTCCATTGAAAAAAACTATAGTTGCTCCATTTATAACTAGTTTTGAAACTACATTTACTTTAATTGTAATAAAAACAAATGAATGACGGTTAATCTCAACCAAAATTGAAATTAAAATGTGTAAGTTTGTGAACTATTATGAAAGAACACTACATATTTTAATCTTAATTTGGAAAGTTTGTTATGTAGAGAGATCTGAAATGAAAATAAAGACCCTAATGGAAGAATGAAAATATATTTTAAGCCACACAGTATATATTGAATTACAGTTATCATTTACAATATGAAATGAACCTTTTAAGTGAATAAAAACTAAAAGTTCACTAATCATAAAATATTATATCTATATAAAATCACAGTTCAGGCAACATTATTAAATGATATTATGATCAATGATGCAATATGCATATTTCATGTATTATGATGGATGTTTTGGAAAAAAAGAATTGCCAGGGAAGATTTTATATACAATGAAAGATCTTTGTATCATCTCATTAGAATATTTATTATATAAAGCTTTATTATTTTGTTGTAAGTCAAATGAATCAAGTTAAATCAACTTTTAGGCCCCAAAAAGCTTTGTGAGACTAAATTTTACTTGTTATTTTGATTAAGCTATTTGTGTACTATAAGCTATTACTAGCTAATCACTGGTGCATTAATGTTTGTATATCTGATGTTTTGTTGTAGTACACTTGCATATCTAGGTTAACAGAGGACTCACATATCTCCTTAGGGTGACTGAAGATGCAATGACTTCCATGCATTTGACAGATGCCCCTCTAGACAAAATTTTGCAGCCCTTTCTTCACTAAGTCCCCATATTACAATGTTATGGATCACTATGCTCTCTTCCACAGGAAGCTGTTTCTCTCCTCTAAACCATCTGTGAACTAATTTTCTGAATATAGATGCTGATTATACTTCTTAAAGTTCTATGGCACCAAGAGAGATTGAATCCAGGGTACTCCCATTTCTTTCACAAGCCCCTTCATTTCTCCTGTTTTCCCATCTGCTAGTTCCTGCTGAGAGATGGAAAAGATTGGGCTGGAAGAATGATGGAAGAACAGAAGGGGAAAGAAGTTGACAAGGGATGCTGTATTCTAAGAGCTCATTGCTTGAAAATAATTCATCGTACAATTAGGACAAGTATAAATACCACTTCAAAAGTAGACCATTAAAAACATTTTAAATTGACTAACAAAAGGGAAGTATGCATACATAAATGGAATTACTGGAATTACTTCAAACTTTAGTAATTGTATGAATTATTTTTAAATGAAAATATGAGTATGACTGTATTATAAAAAGTCTTAGCACTGTAAAATAGTTGAATATTTTGCTTGAAAGCATATTAAAAGACTTTATAATATACTTGAAATCTCATGAAATTATTCCTCTTTTCCTCTCTGTGATTTCCCCTCCCCGTCTTGTCCTTATGCACATTCAAATCTATTCTATAAGATCTATTAGATGGCATTCTGGAAAACTGTGAAGGAGATAGTGGGGTTGTACTGAGGAAAATAATATTCTTGTCTTGAAAGTAGCATTCTGCTCTTGTAGTAGTATGTCATTTCAACTTAAGCAAAGATATCAAATTTCTCAGGATTTTAAAATAATTCATTTCAACTTCAAAACAACTCACCTTGCTTGATTTGCTTCTTTTGTCATATCCCATGCCCATGTTATAAAGTTCTGACTCAGATAGGAAACAATAGATTCAGCACAAAGCATTTGAGAGCAGAATACATTAGTCAGCACACTTTTATCCTGGTGGAGGTAGACAGCAAGAAGCTTCCTCTGTAAAACAAAAAAACAGAAAATTTGAATAAAGATGGGAATTAATTACAATTTTCACAATAAAATGTAATTCATGTCTTACATCCAATCAAGTGTTTATTTGAGTTTCAGTAGAACATAATATAAATTCCTTTTAGAAGAGTTATAACCATTGCCTGCTGCTTAGAGATTCTGGCAGTTGAAGACTAAGAAATCAGGTTGGAGAAATTAGTATAAACTAGGGTTTTTCAATCTAAGACTTTAAACTCATGCCGATTGAGGAATTCTAGGTTTTGTTCTACATGTCTTAAAGCTGATGAGATTGAAAAATATTGATATAGGCAAAGCTACCACAAAACAATTATTCCTGGTGGAATTATTGAATAAGTAGATTAAATGTAGACTATTTGTAGAACTTTAGATTATTTTACATTAAATTTTTGTTTGTATTACAAAATGCAAATGTATAATTATATATCCTTATGATCATTAATATATTGACTGCTAATCACATTTACTGCAAGTATTGTCTGACTGATAACAAGCCATAATTTTACCAGCCTTTAAGTAAGGAGAAAAATTCAACAAAGGAATGCAGTGGCAGCCTTGTATTTCATATAATATACAGTTCTACTTAATTCTAATAGTATGTGCCTTAATACACATATAATGTAACCTTTTCATCAAATCTTTCTCATATTTACCAACCACATGCATTTTTATCATAGCTCTATGGAAACAGCAGTCCTGCTAATCCTATTCTCATATTTGTTTCCTGGTTGATTAAATTTAAGTCTTTTTATCTCATAACTTTCTATGGCTGTATAATTATAATTAATTTAGACAATGTATTACTAGTAAATAGAATAATTTACATAATATCCTAGAGAAGATAATTAGCCATCAAATTTGCTCTGAACTACACTAAATAAATTACACTAAAATAAAATAACTAATACAAAAAGAAGGAAAAAAGCACATGTCTTAAAACAATTCTAATACCAAATAATGTCAGAAAATAAACTCAAGGAAAATGTTGGAAGGAGTATGTTTTCTTTTTTCAGGAGGCTAGAACTGGAGAAGCAAAGACCTATAGCTGTATCATTCAATAAATAAATAAAATTAAATACAGTTTAATTCCAGAATATCAGTTGCTGAAGAAAATTAACAAAAATCAATATATAGGCACACATAAAGTACTAGCCTGCCTTTTTTTTTCTTGAGCCATTCTAATTTCCTATTTTCAAATCTACAATTTGAATACTGCCAGTCAAGATAATGTATAATAAGGGAGTTGCCATGAGAGGCCTAGATTATTTTAATAAGGCTCAAAATTTCATAAAAAAGAGGAAGATTTTTTTTGCCATGACCAGCATAGAATCAACATATTCTGGTAGAGGAGAAATTTGTTACTCACAGTAAACCTACTTCTGTATATGAAAATACCCCAATTTGTTAACATGTCTCTTTATCATGGATATATAATCAATCTTCCATAATATTTTCCCCAATAACAATGTCCATAGTAAACTACTTTGGAATTTGAATTTTAAAACTAGCTTGTAATACTGAGAAAAAGTATGTAATGGGTTATTGAAAAAAATGGCACTAGGTATGTCCAACTTCAAAATAGTTCTATAAATCATATCTTTATCCAAAAATGCCAGTTACAAATAACTTAATGGAAAGTTAGTTTGTAATGAATTGTTTATTTTAGATCATTGTTAAAAAAAGAGTTTGGGAAAATCCTAAGATCTATTTTAAAGAGTATGGAATCATTTGAACAGTAGACTTTGGAAAAGGGATTAGACATTACATTAATGTTTGTCTCCTTTAATTTAAAAAGTTATTCCAAACTTAAGTGTACATACTGCAGAAAAGGCCACCAATAAGCCTGACATGCACAGTTCCATATAAGTGCAGCCAACAATGTTGACTGAAACTAAACTTGAAAATCCAGGGCACTAATGCACAATATCAGGCAATAAAACAGCATCTCTGTGGTGATATTTAATTTAAAAAAGAAGAAAGAGGTAGGAGAAGATCAGGCACTGTCTGTTTTGGAGGATCAGCCATTCTGCATTTCAAAGCATGGATCCCTGCAATATCCAGGTTACTGTGCTAGAATCTCCACTATTATATAGCAGTTGTAAGAGAGGGAGGGCAAAGATGTGTTTACTCAGTGATTAGGGCCTTAGAATAAGCCGCTAGCTCCTAGAGAGACAGCTCACCATTTATTCATTTGGGCCAATTCACAAAGCCTAGAAAGATTAAACATCCATGCTGAGAAGACAAGCGAATGCAGACGGTGAAAAAGAAATAAAAATTCTTTAAAAACTCTTAGATGACTTCATTATTTTTCCACAAGGAAACTTTAGGAAAGTGTTTAGTTAGAGAAAAACCCACATTGACCTCTCCCTAAACCCTTAATCTTTCCTTTGTGGTGGGACTGCTTTGTGGTAAGCGGATGGCTTTGCTCTCCTCTTTTCACTGAAAGCAGAGAGACAGAAAAAAAACTCTTGAGAAACTCCTTTCGTCCCAAAGAAACAACCCCATGAAACTGTTAAATATAAGAGTCCATGTGAATTAACCTTCCAAAATAAGTACAGTTCAAAGCTATAAGTTGGAACCAAATAGTAGAAAACAAAGCAGGTGCACACTTATAGCATATGTAAACAGGAAAATGTATAAAAACATTTAACAATTCAATATGCAGAACTACCAGACTCACATAGTTTAATTTTGCCATTGATAATTGTAGTTGGTTGCATTTATTCTTGCTATACATGGCAGAAAAAAAAACAGGCTGTCCTATAAAAGTAGATTTCATGTTGATTCTATTTAAAAATGATATAGAAATCCCCCAAAATGCTCTGCAGGATAATTACTATTCCCTATGACTAGTAACAAATCAAAACTACAAATCTGGATTTTCAATAGCAATATTCCTATATAAAACTTCTATATGTAATATAGCAATTCAAATCTTTATGCTTCCTAACAGAATTTATAGTTATCTGCCTAGATCTATTGCTTTTCCAACGGACTGAACAAAAACATCCAGATAAATTTGACATCTAAATAACTGTCTCTAATATATTTTACAAAGGAATTGCATGGTCTTTACAAAACCAAACAACTGTTTTGGAGAAACAATGAAATAATAAAAACTAGAAAAGGGCCATAAGTCAGAATGATGAGGGGTTCTGGACAGGCTGCCTCTTCTGTCACTGAAGTCTTTCAGTGAAAATCTCTTAAAGTATTAGGATAATAGGAGCTTTGCTCCTTCAGATCTTCTTCTGTGAGGGGAAGTAAGGTAACAAGATTACTTAAAAGGATATTTTCCATTTTAAAAGTGTTACTTGGAACAATTGTAACTCTTTGGAGAACCTTAGCTTCTACATGTCTATTTAAAAAAAACAACTTAATGGGCTTGGGATGGGGGAAATTAAAATATACCTATTTTGAGGGGGATGTTGGGAGGAGCCAGTCAGCAAATTTAATTTGAGAGTGCATTTGAAAGAATAATTGGAAACGTCAGAGGTTAGAATCAAAATTTTGTCAACATTTTTATAAAATCTTCAGTGTTTTTTTTAAATCAGACTTCCTTTGAAGTAGATTTGATATACAAAACTAGACACTGTTCTTTAAATTTAAGAAGCCAATTTAACACATCTAGCTAGGAATAGTGTGCTGTAATTAAGAGTAATGCAGTTTTATCTTACAAAATACATCTATATAGGTTCTACCACCATTAAAAAAGTAGAAGAGTGCAATAATACAGCATATGTTGATAAAACATTTGGTCAGCATAAATGTTAGAAAAATGATGATGTTTGAATAAAATTATTATAGAATTATATATTACACAAAGCTTGAAAATACACTTTCAGCATGTTTGGGACAAATTAATTTTAAACTATGGGTATATAGGTATATACATTTTATTTAACTAGGTAGGTTGTAGGGTAATATACATGCCTGCTAAATATCCCGTATCCACAAGTTTGACCCTATATATAACAGAAGCTACATCTACAGCCCAGTTTCGGCAAATGTATTGGAACTTTCCTTCATTCTCCACATCCTACATTATGTATCCAGATCTGTTCTGGAGGATTGCAGTAGGACAGAATGAATACATTCTAACAACAAATACATTTGCCAGTAGAATGATTATATTATACAGAACCCCATGTTGTTTTGGCATGTCATATTCCTTCCTCTTAAGAAAATGGTTCAAGACTGAGATAATATTTTATACACCCTAAATTATACTAAAGAGCCAGTTTAGTGTAGTGGTTAAGGCATCAGACAAGAAACCCGGAGACCATGCGTTCTAATTCCATCTTAGACACAAAGCCAACTTGTTGACATTGATACAGTCAACCTCTCTCAACCCTAGGAAGAAGACAAACCACTTCTGAAATGTTGCCAGGATAACTTCAGGGGCTTATCCAAGCAAGAATCAAATAGTGACACGAAGACATCAAAACGACAACAAACAACAAAACCTGCAGTCAAGATTTATTTAAGAACAAATGAGATTTAGATACTTGTATGAATGAACAACATTTTCCACATGCATTTAAAAGGAACAACTAGCACTTAGCAGTTGAAGTGGAGTTACAATCCACTAACACTGGTCTCGACTGAATGGAAGGAAAAAAAACTTATAGCCCTAATAATACTTTTCCACTTCAATGAAACCACCACTTTTTAGCAATTCTAGAAATCATATGTGAATTGTTATAAAATGCATGTGTATGTGAACATTCATTCTATCTACTATGAAAATTTCTACATACATATGAAGGTTACAAAGGCCACTTAATTGTTCTTTCTAGTTTAATGCAACACAGGCTAAAATACAGGCTGAAGAACTCACAAACTGAAAAGATATGGGGTGCTTCTTTTTCTTGTCATACTGTTTCTCTCAAATTGTCAAGGAAATTTAGTTTTACAAGCCACTGTACTACGGTTTCCATGTGGCACTAGGAATTCCAAAATAACCTATAAAATTAATTACCAAACAAAAACCTTGCCCACACATATGGCCAACAGTACCCATAATTCTATCTGCCATTAAATTATTGATTTGTTTAAAGTGGAATGAAAAATAATTATAGATATATTCATAATAGAGCACAGATTACATGCTAGCATTTTATTTAGATTTTTTCAAACAATTAAGTATTCTATAATATAATAAAGTATAAATAGAATAGAATAAAGTATGTAGACTGGACAATGTTTTTTTCAGAAATGTGTATTACATATTTACCAATTAATCTCTGTCCAAATATTATGGTGATAATTGGCATAAATAGGGTGCATGCTAAAAAGAATGTATTTTTACAATCCTTGCAGGAGAGAATCTATTTCAAACAGACCCAAATACAATGGAAATCAGCTCCTAACATTTATGCTGAGCCTAAACAAATAAAGTTTCCATTTAAACAAATCAGTAAGCAAGTTTATTTGATGCATCTACTGGATCTGCAAACAGAATGAATTAGACTAATTATATAAAATAAGGCAAATATATAGTACCGTGTTTAATTCCCACCCCACCCCCAGGCTTCTGAATGTTCTCCTTCATGAGAGGCAGATGCATGAATAGTTTGTTTTTGTCCATGGAGAGGCTTGAGAGACCACAGAAACAATAAAGCAACCATATGATCAGATTTTTAGACAGGCTAATAGCAAACTCTCACCGGCCCAAGAAACTTGAATTTAGACCTGGCTTCCCCAACAAATGTCCTATAGACTGAAACAGGGAGACTGCAATCTGTTGATTGTGTTTAATCTCTCAACAGCTTTAGGTAGAACTAATCAAAATTTGCTCCTCCATTTCTGTGTGAGTTTAAAACTGGAGGCAATACAATATTGTAATTCCATTCCTAATGCAGGAATATTTCAGAGAGTAATATTGGGAACTGTATTTCTGCATACTATTGTGTGATGTCTCAAGATCTATTTTTTCTCCAGTACAATTTAAGATGCAGATGGAGTGGAGTGGAGAGACTCATCAAGACTCTTGAGGCAAAGTATCAATATCCTGATGACTGTCAGCTCTATTTTTCTATAATATCTGAATCAGCAAATGTTCTGCACCATTCTCACTTTACAATAATTCAACGGGGACAGAATTCAGAATTCAGGACAGAGACCATGTGATGTCTATATATAAACATTCGAGGTCTTTATGTTCTAGAATAGAATATACCTTCTATATATAGAAAGACTCTAGATCAGGGGTGTCAAACTTGCAGCATCATGTTGTTGTCATCGTAATTGTTTCCCTCTTTGCTAAACAGGGGGTGGGGGTGGCCAGCATGTGATGCATCTGGCCGTGGGCCATTCCTTCTCTAGATTCATCTTTTTATTGAGAGCTGAAATTTTTTTATTATTTTATTAAATATTTATAAGTATACTAACTTTGGTTACTCTACAGGTAGTCCTCGACTTACAAACAAAATTGAGCCCAACATTTCTGTTGCTAACTAAGTTAAGTGAATTTTGCCCCATTGTATGACCTATCTTGACACATTTGTTAAGTGAATGACTACAGTTGTTAAGTTAGTAACACAGTTGTTAAATAAATGTGTTTCTCCATTGACTTTGCTTGTCAAAAACTTGCAAAAGATAATCACATGACCATGGGACACTGCAACCATCATAAATATGAATCAGTTGCCAAGCAGCCAAATTTTTATCATTGTGACCATGGTTGTAATGCTGCAATGGTTGTAAGTGTGAAAAGCAGTCATAAGTCACTTTTTTCAGTGCCATTGTAACTTTGAACTGTCACTAAATGAACTACTGTAAGTTGAGGACTAACTGTACTAGCCATGTCCTTTCTTAAACAGAGATAACCTAATGTTTGCGGTAAGGGTGGGTTTAGATTACTGTAATGCACTTTAGGCAAAGATATTTCTGCTTGTTCTTTTTTGCATATAAAACCCTAAATAACTTGAGATTACAATTCCTGGCAGATTGCCTTCTGTGATACAGACCTGATATAGACCTTAGTAAAGCCATGAAATGAAGTTTTGTTGCTTCTATCACAACTATCAGGTTGTAATCTTATGGTTAGACAGATGATCAGATTTCTTCACAGTCATATCCACCCCATTCCAGAGACTTATGGAATCCTTTCTAAATAATTATACCAATAACCAGATCTAGCTGACACAAACCGGACAGTGTAGGCTTTCTGTGATAGTGTAGGCTTTTCAGCAGTTCTGATGCAGTTAATCTCTACAGTTCTGCTTTGACCAAGTGAAGCACTGATAATAACCATGGTGATATTACAACAGATAATTTAATATAATAATATTTACATTAGAAAATACTGTATTTTCAGTTGTAATCTTTAAAAGAATCAAAAATATTCACATTTATTTCATTTATTTGAAGAATTATTGAATAGGTATGCATGAACAAAAATACTTTCTGATCAAGGACCCAAGATTGTTGGGGGCAATTAGCTGACCTTGTAAAAATGCCGCTTAGTAATAAGCAGGCATATACAATGGAATGAAGGCTATTGCTGGGCGCATTGGGTTGTGCTCCAAAAAAAAAATTGTAAGCCGCCCTGAGTCTTCAGAGAAGGGCGGCATATAAATGTAATTAAAAAAAAAAACAATATTTTTCTTTATTGTTTCATTTAAATAAGAATCCCAAATTTTCTCTCTATTTTCTGCTACAAAAGCAACATCACATACAAAGAAATTAAGACTTGCTCTTTTGCTAAAGCTGAATTTGAATAGAGATCCCTTTCCTTAGACAACAGTGAAAATTTTCCCAAATAAAGGACAAGATCTGCACTTACTCTTGGCTGTGAAGTGCTCTCAAATTAAATCAGTTTGAAGTGGTTTCATTAAAATGGATTGAGTGTGGCATCGTGAGAAACACTTTATCAAATGCAGTGTTTTACTTAGTGATTAACTATATACCAGTTGATGAAGCTCCCCAAATCCTTCATAATCCCACCACTCCAATAAACATTTAATGAGCATATAAGTTCAAAAAGCCCAGCAGAGGATTTAAACTTTCAATCTTGTTTTTATTTACTCTCCCAACTCAATTTCTCACTTCAACTTAAGAATGCTATTGCTTGAAGCTCATCTGTTGCCCTGGTAAAATTAAGTGCCCTGCACATCAGGACAAAACATATAGGTTAAGATTATAGTTCTTGCAAAGATAGAATAAGAGATAGATAGATAGATAGATAGATAGATAGATAGATAGATAGATAGATAGATAGATAGATAGATAATTCTTTTTTTAAAAAAAGTTGCTAATCTTCAAAAATATTGTTTTCTCTTTAGAAAAACTGCAATCGTAAAGGACAATGAATACTAATAATAAGGCAAACCTTCGATTCAGCCATTCACTTTTTTACTCTGTAATTGTTATATTAATCTACAGAATAAATATCACATAGGAAATTAAGTATTCTCAAATATTTAATCCTTTTGGAAAGAAAAAGTGTACAATTTTATTGATGTTTACACATTTTTACAAATTGAATATACCAGTATGCTGTTAGAATGCATGCAATGATCAAGGCTGACATTTCTGTAATATCACATTATATTTAAATACTTAGATTTTTTGATTATATATAGTAAATATTTTGCTCTTGGATCTTAATGGTGGAATCATCACAATTCTTGCTTATGATATTAAGACACTGACTAATGAGAACAAAAAAAAATGCTGCTTGATAGTGATTAGTCTTACATATGCATCTAAGCTACACTGTACTTTATATATAAATAGGGATATTAATTCATTTATTATATGTAAGCTATTTCTTGTGTATGAGGACCAGTTTAATGTAGTCATCAAGCTAAAAACTGGGAGACCGTGAATTCTAGTTCTGCCTTAGGCAGAAAGCCAACTGGGTGATCTTGAGTTTAGTCATTCTTTTGCAGCTCAAGGAAGTTGGCAATAGCAAACCACTTCTGAAACATCTTACCAAGAAAACTACAGAAACTTGTCTAGGCAGTTGCCTGGAATCAAAAACTGATTCAAAGAGACACACAAAAAATAGTTTCATCATTATGTAATTAAGACATTCTTAATTGCTTGCAACAGAAACATTTTACTATATAATATTGCACAACTTTGTACTTTCTTCTATGGTAATAATGCAACTCAGAATATTGATTTATTTATTATGCAGAAGAATTCATAACTCTAATCTCATTCTTCATTACTGTCTCAGAAAAGATATTAGTATAGGTTCGTTAGTAACTGCTTGGGAACACAAAATTGTTCTGCCTGCTACCTAACACTATTACTGGTGTTTCTCCATTGAATGAAGACTCTTTAATCCAGTGAAAATCAAGCATTTTTCAGAAAATTAGCTTTCACTTTTGCAGTCCTTTGCATTATTTGCCAGACTTTCAATCATCTGGGATGGGATGCAGAAAAGAGTGGATTGGCCAAAAATTAATCCTTTCCAATCTTTGGCCAAAGCCGCAACCAGTTCAAAATGTTTTTTGTTACTGAGCGAATATTACTCCATGCCCCAGTTTTCAGAAGAGACCTAGCAGTAGCAGCAGTAGGATAAAATTCTAAAGTTCATTAATATGGCAGAAATTTAGAAGATATTTTTACATTGAGTTCCTTTGTCATCTGAATAATATAGAATTTGAAATGTACTTACATCTCTAGCTTTCCCATAGAAGGCCTCTTGAAAGGCAGCCTCTAAAGATCCAATAAAATATACTGGATGGCAGTCACCATATCTGTTTCAGTCCAAAATGTTTCAGTCAGTAAATATAGTTTTTAATAACAAAAAGACAATAGTATTATTTTGCCACAATCAAATATCCAAGACTTATTGTATCAATGCCATAATGAGAGTTATATATCTAAATATTTGTATATGTACATACACATTCACTGAAAATATATTTTTTTAATTTCAAGCTAAATAACATTGTAAAATTGAGGGCTAGAAAAGGTGCTAGATTTTATCCTTCATCATAAGACTGACATTTTTAAAAATCTGAAATTGACATAGCTCTATTTAGCCATTCTTTTAATTCAGGAATTAGTGTAAGTTTTCATATTAAAGAACAGAATTCTTCTTTAGTTGCTTAATTCTTTTCTCAAAGATAGTGGTAGACTTAACAAGGATAACCTTAATGGAAAATGCAGTTTGTTTATTTTAAATTATTTTCTTTAATAGAACATACAGCCAATGACCAGCAAGTAAAAAGAACAATTAAAAGATAATAAGATATAATGAAAATATAATAGAGGTAAAGACAAAAAGAAAACAGAAGGCTAACACTATTGAATATCAGAGAACTGGTAACAAGATATCAGCATCGGGGGAAAACAGTCTTTTATTTCTGTTTGAGATAGCAGCCAATAAGAATTTAGCCTCTGTATATGCAATAAATGGGTTTTGATCCTGCAGGAGGCATAGAGCTTCTCCCTCAGAGTAGAACTGAGTTACATTAAAAGTGGATATAAAAAAGATAGAGTGTACAATGTCATAGAAGAGACAGTGGGGGAAAATGTGAAAATACTCAAACTGCAAGGACATTCTCTTTACAAAAGGGATTTTCTATTTCCTATCATTCAATATTGATGTAGGAAAGTTGTTGAAATAGGCCAAACTAAAAGACCTATGGTGTAGCAAAAAAAAGCAAGACTGAATAGGTACTTAGTAGGAACAAGTTGGTTCTAGTCTAGAACCCGCTGTGAGAATCACTAATAACCCCTAGATCCAACTGTCATGCAGCATTATAAATTCACTAGCAAGTTTCTGCCCTGACTTTCTCTAAATCCAAAGAACTAAATCCAAGGAGATACTACAGAAACTTAAGTTGGCAAAATATTTGTCTTCTGTTGTTAAGGGGAGTTGTCAAAAACCATTAAGGGGGCAAAACTGAAGCAGTGACGCAAAATTTTAACTAGTAAAAGAAGTGACAAGCGTGGGCTGTTTCCTCAAGAAGAAGCATTCCTGATTCCACACATATCAGAGCATTTGAGATATAACATAAGACCTGAAAGAGAGTAGACAAAATCTTGGACTGGACACTCTCTAAAGAAGATGTTATGGATGCATACTTACGAACTATTAAACAGCTTTATGGCAGCAGAGAGGCAACATTCCTAGAGCCCAATATTATCTTGATGCTATTACCAGCTTGTTACTAATTTGTTCCTGCCAGGTTGTAGCCATGGAATATAATGGTCAGATATTTAAAGGCAGATTATTCAATGTGACTGTCATTAGTGCAACAAAGGTGTTTTCAGCAGCTCTGTCCCTCTGAGAAAATCATAATTTTAGCTTTAAAGTAATTAACTGTGAACTTTTCCTCCCTACAAAAATCTGCCAAGTCCCAGAGACTTTTAAGGATAATCTGAGAAAGTGAAAGGATTGTGTTAAATTTTCTTAACCTGGGTGATAGTATTTTCATGTAACTTCTTGATTAGATACAGTAGAGAAGCCATTGATCTGTAAAGATACATGATAGTTTCTACAAAAGCATGTCACCTGAAATGGATCTTCAATAAGGTTTACTGGACTCAACAGTTGGTTCTTCTCATTGGGTAATACTGCCATAAATAGGCCTCTGGGGAGGAATATGCTTCTACGGCTGATATTTGTCAGCAGTTAAACTGAAGGATATTGACACCAGCTTTGGTGTGCTCAATGTTCTGATCAGGAGAGTGGTGTTTTGTAAGAGATGCAAAGTCTGTTGATTGCAGGTGAGCTTCAGATAGATTTGTAGTTAGCTTCTAGGTACACTCATACTTTAAAAGTCTCTTTTTGGTGTAAGAGGACTGCAAGATTTTGAGTCATCATCTGCGCCAAACCTTCTAACTTAAAGGAGTAATTCAATTATTTGAAAAGTTCTCATTCTTGAAGCAAGGATGGGAATGCTGAAAAAAGGTGAACTATTTTCTGACCAGGATGACTTGGAAGACAGGTAACTTGTATTAAGACTATTGTTTGTAACTGGCAGCGAAGAGTTATCTTAAAGTGTAACAAAAAGTGCCCTTAGAAGTCCATCTTGCGATATTAAGTGTTATTAGCTAAGACTGTTAAAAGTAATTTTCTGTTTTTGTAAACAAGAAATGAGTCCTCTTTCACAGAGTGGACATCAAGGTAACCATCTTTTTATGGCTGTCTGCCCCTTGAAAAGTAAAATATACTGTGGCTCGATCAGGAAGCAAGAAGGTGAACTTTCTGTGACAGTGAGTTAACTTTGTAGTTCTTTAACTTTTTCCTCAAGTCCTCAAAAATATCTGCCTAGACTTAGAGAACTGCAGATTACTGAGAAAATGCACATTTCAAACTCCTCGGGCTAAGGAGGGTATTTCAAAGTGGCAAAATATGTATGTAGTTCATTGAAAATATATTTTTAAATGTTACTCAAACAAGGTTTCCAAATATTCATATATTTGTTCTGCCCCTTTGCTGAATACATAATTAATCTGAATAACAGATCTTCAACATTAAATCTTCAAAACCAAAATAACAAAACTCTAAAACAATGAACTGCATGGAGTCACATTACCTAAATAAACTTCCAAGTGATCTATTTATTTATATGACTGGATTTAGAGACCGCCCAACTTCCAACAACTCTGGGTGGCTTGAATTTCTAACGGTAGGAAACAATAAAAGGAAAGGAAGAAAAAAAGAAGGCTTGTTCTGATAGAAAAATTCTTTTTAACTTGGCCAACCTGGAACGAGTAGAACATAACCTCCAAGGACATTGCAACCATGAAAAAAAATCGTGAAATAAAGATTGTTGCTCAATTCCAATTTGAAAAATCTCTTTCACTGTCTGAAAGCCATTATTTCTATGCCAAGCATAGGAGACTGACATAGAAGCAGAATGCAAAGAGCTGGCCTGTGGTTTCAGAACTTATTCCCATGCTGAAGTGTGTAACAGGGGAACGAAACAAAAAAATAATAAATGGGAGGCTCAAACTGAAAGTGAACGATATTTTAGATTTGCAAATCAATTTTTCACAGAAAGGCAGTGGAACTTTCAGGTCTCTCTGATATTTTGCTACCTTATACAAACAAATATTGCACAGAATTTAAGCACAGTATATACATGTACTAGAATTCATTGGAAGAAGCTTGCTTGTGTTCCATGCTAAAGGAAACAATAGATGATGATATACATATATAGATTGTACTTAGTTATAAATCTAACCTTGAAGAAAATTCTGCTGTGAATTGTAATAAGGCATCTCCTTCATTTTCAGCATTTTCCGGCACTACAGAAGGAAAGGAAAATATTGCAAGTAAATGTTAACATGCAGGTTTAAAATACTTCCTTTACCATTTAGCCAAATCTTATGTGAGCTCTACTTATCCACCATGTCAAATTATTTAACGAAAAGAACATAGTCTTTTGGAAATATTCTTTGAAGATGAATCAATGAATACAATGTCAATACTGTAGTGAATGAATTAATACAACGTCAATACTACAATCTGAAAATACTAAGCAATTTGTAAATGGCATAACTTGATACAATAACTAACTCCCCTGGAAGCAACTGAACTCAATGTAAGGTGCTACCCTATAAGAAGAAAACAACTCATTAAAATGATTGAACAATAAAATTCAATATGCACATTAAGATTAACTGGGAATGTCTTGCCTATAGTGGCTTCAGTTTATAGTGCAGGAGCCATGGGTTGAACCTTCTCTACAACAAGTGTCCCAAATATAGCACATTCTCTAAGTGATAATTAATTGTCTTCTTTCAGAAACCAACTGAAAACATGATTGTTCATAGACATGGCCCTAAGATTACCTATGGTGTTTAAGCTACCCCTACCCCAACTATTCTTTTCCCTGGCTTTCAACCATCTTGCCTGATGAAAACTTATCAGAAACTTAAAATCTGTGCTATTGTTATTTTCTCTGGTATTATTCAGAGGGACTAATTCTTATGAGATGGTAGCTATATAAATTTGATAAATTAAATAAATATATAAATTTAGAAGAACTGACCTGCATTTAATAAGTTTATTTCACCTAAGGGGAATAAATCCAAATTCTATATTTTCTCAACCGCTGGGATATGCTAGCCTCTACAATATGTAAAGTTATGTTTTGATTTCAAAAGCAGTTCTTTTCAGTTTTGAAAGTAGCTCATTATCTATCAGGGCATACTATTGTTCTAGAATGATTTAAAAAACCCTCCTCTAACCTGCTGTATGCAATCTTGGGATACTACTACTACTGTTTAATTTAGAGCAGGAGTGTCAAACCAGCAGCCTGTGGGCCAGATGTATCACATGCAGGCCACGCCCACCCAGTTCCATGAATGGGGAAAACATCATGAAACATCACATGACGGCAACATAGAGTATCTGGGCATTTATTAAAATTTAGAACTGAATGCAGTAACAGCAAGTAAAGAAAGTTGATTTATCTAAAAAAAACTCATCAGCCTATGGGGGGAAAATGGTAATATTTCATATGATATATAAATAATTCTAAAACCTCAGTTAACGTAATAAATGGTCTAGAAACAATGCTGGAAGGTCTAGTGAATAAAAAGATCTTTCAATACCAGTACATCCCACATGTACCAAAATGCATGTAAATAACCACATCAAAAAGTCTCCAACTGCCACATACAGGTGAAACTCGAAAAATTAGAATATCATGCAAAAGTTCATTTATTTCCGTAATGCAACTTAAAAGGTGAAACTAATATACGAGATAGACTCATTACATGCAAAACAAGATAGTTCAAGCCATGATTTGTCATAATTGTGATGATTATGGCTTACAGCTCATGAAAACCCCAAATCCACAATCTCAGAAAATTAGAATATTACATGCAATCAATAAAACAAGGATTGTACATAGAACAATATCGGACCTCTGAAAAGTATAAGCATGCATATGTACTCAGTACTTGGTTTGGGCCCTTTTGCAGCAATTACTGCCTCAATGCGTGACATGGAAGCTATCAGCCTGTGGCACTGCTGAGGTATTATGGAAGACCAGGATGCTTCAATAATGGCCTTCAGCTCTTCTGCATTGTTCGGTCTCATGTCTCTCATCTTTCTCTTGGCAATGCCCCATAGATTCTCTATGGGGTTCAGGTCAGGCGAGTTTGCTGGCCAATCAAGCACATTAATCCCACGGTCACTGAACCAGGTTTTGGTGCTTTTGGCAGTGTGGGCAGGTGCCAAGTCCTGCTGGAAAATGAAGTCAGCATCCCATAAAGCTCGTCTGCGGAAGGAAGCATAAAGTGCTCCAAAATCTCCTGGTAGACGGCTGCATTGACCCTGGACTTAATGAAGCACAGTGGACCAACACCAGCACATGATATGGCTCCCCAAATCAACAGACTGTAGAAACTTCACACTGGACTTCAAGCATCTTGCAGTCTGTGCCTCTCCATTCTTCCTCCAGACTCTGGGTCCTTGGTTTCCAAATGAGATGCAAAAGTTGCTCTCATCAGAAAAGAGGACTTTGGACCACTGAGCAACAGACCAGTCTGTTTGTCTTTAGCCCAGGTAAGACACTTCTGACGTTTGTTGTTCAGGAGTGGCTTGACAAGAGGAATACGACATTTGAAGCCCATGTCCAGGATCCGTCCATGTGTGGTGGCTCTTGATGCACTGACTCCAGCCTCAGGCCACTCCTTGTGAAAGTCCCCAGCACTTTTGAATGGCCTTTTCCTGACAATCCTCTCCAGGCTGCGGTCAACCCTGCTGCTTGTGCACCTTTTTCTTCCACACTTTTCCCTTCCACATAACTTTCTATTAATGTTAATACAGCACTTTGGGAACATCCAACTTCTTTTGCAATTACCTTTTGAGGCTTTCCCTCCTTATGGAGGGTGTCAATGATGGTTTTCTGCACAACTGTCAAGCCAGCAGTCTTTCCCATGATTGTGATTCCTACTGAACCAGACTGAGAGACCATTTAAAGGCTCAGGAACCCTTTGCAGGTGTTATGGCTTAATTAGCTGATTAGAGTGGGACACTTTGAGCCTAGAATATTGCACCTTTTCACAATATTCTAATTTTCTGAGATTGTGGATTTGGGGTTTTCATGAGCTGTAAGCCATAATCATCACAATTATGGCAAATCACGGCTTGAACTATTTTGCTTTGCATGTAATGAGTCTATCTCATATATTAGTTTCAGCTTTTAAGTTGCATTATTGAAATAAATGAACTTTTGCACGATATTCTAATTTGCAACTTAATTTTCTCTCTTTTTAAAAAAAGTTAATTTTGTATAAAAAAACAAATTATATTCTCTATTATCTCTATTATATCACCCCAAGAAAGTCACGCTGTAGTCTCAAAAAACAACACGTACAAAATCATTGATCACTGAAAACAAAATCTGTTTTCTCTCCCCATCCCCTGTTTGTCCAAAGTTGGGCTTATACTATTCACAATACATAGTAATACTTACTCATTGGAGATTTTCTCAATGCAGATGATGCCATACCAAACATCTCTCCATCATCTACCCCAAATTCTGTAGCATCTTCAAAGTCATCTCCATCACTGTCACTAACCATATGTACATCTGTGCATTGCTATTTTAGTAAAATCGATAATAAACCAATTACTGAACAAATAAATATCAACAATAAATTTTCATAGTTAAATATCAAAGTCACCAAATTTTCATCCAAAATCTTGAAATAAAATTTCATTTTTATTTTCTAATAAGTATCTTGGAGAAAGAAGCATACATAATTAGGGTGTGTCAAATTTATCAACTTTCAATTTCCAAACATTAGGGGTGCTCAAAAGTTGTGACAGCAGACATTATGCCGTAAGATCAAAGGTAGGGCAGAAATTAGACATATAATTTCATTTTCAAAAAAACTTTAATGAAAGTTTATCTGCCAACTGTGTAAGAAGGAGTTGTCTTACCTCTTCTGATTGTTCTCTAGTTTGTGCTGGTGAAGACCTTCTTCCGACTGTAAGTCGATGGCAAGGATAAGAGATTCCTGAGGCTGCTAAAGTAATCTAAACAGATGACATGTATTACTGAATTATCTATCAGATTTTGTTAAGCATCAAAAATCAAACTGAAATAGACATAAATACCAAGATGCATTCTTTTTAAAAAAAATAAGAGCATTTTCAACCCTCTCCTTTTCATGGAGACCATATGAATCTAGGATGAGAAGAAAAAAGTTCAGAAAAAGGTGGGATAGCAATTTAAAATGAATGGGGTTGCCAGTGCTTACAACATAGATGTTTTTGCAGTTAAGAATATTACAGTTGCTGTTAAGAAAAATCAAGCTTTTGATAGTGTGTGCCATACCACATGCACTAATCAAACAGATGGTAAGGATGAAGGAGAACTCAGGTACAAAACAGGTTATGTAGAAAACGAACACAGAGTTCGTCCAAAAGGACTCAAACATCTATACACCAATGCCCAATGTTTATGAAGAATAAACAGGTGAACTAGAAATCCAAGTACATGAGGGCAGATATGGTATTATTGCCATTATGGAAACTTGGTGAGATGAAATCCATGAATGGACTATACAGCTACAGGTGTTTGAATTATTTGAAAGAAACAGAACTAATAAAAGAGGTGAGTTGCGCTACATATATATGAACTATATCTCTACAGAAATACAGCAGAACAAGATGAAAACCATCTTGTATGCATTTAGATCAATATAACAGGAAAAAAGAATGACATTGCCATAGGTGTATACCACATAGGCCACCCAACCAAACAGATAAAATAAACGAATTTTTTGCTAGTCCGTTAATTAAGGTATACAGGAAGCACACCACAACAGCAATGGGGGACTTTAGCTATTCTGACATCAACTGGGAGACAAACTTTTTACCTCATGGAAAGTCAAACAGATTTCTGACAAATCTAGCAGAAAACGTTGTCTCCCAAAAGGTAGCGAAAAGAACTAGAGGATCAGTCATACCGGATTTAATTCTCACTAACAGAAAGGAAATGATAGAAGGCATTGTTGAAGTACAGGAGGTTTATTATTATTATTTATTGCAGAATACCTTATGCCATCAGACTTGAGGTTCTAGACCTAGAAAACCTAGAACTACGCTGTCTCCGGTCCAATCTAAGTACAGTATATAAAATCCTACCTGTCAATGAATACTTCAGCTTCAACCATAACAATACAAGAGCGCACAATAGATACAAACTCATGGTTAACCGTACCAAACTTGATTGCAGGAAATACAACTTCAGCAACAGAGTGGTCAGTGTCTGGAATACTATACCTGACTTTGTGGTTTCTTCCCCAAACCACAAAAATTTAACCTTAGACTGTCTACTATTGACCTCACCCCTTTCCTAAGAGGTCTGTAGGGGGTGTGCATAAGCGCACCAAAGTGCCTACCGTCCCTGTCCTATTGTTTCTTTTATTTTCTTATATGTATCCATGTATTTATAACTATGTTTATACTTATACCTATTATCTTGTAAGCAATTGACTAATCAAATAAATAAATAAATAAATAAATAAATAAATAAATAAATAAATAAATAAATAAATATTGGAATTCAACATTATACAAGCACAAGCAATAGAGCAAAGTCAAACTAGAGTCCTGGATTTCAAGAGAGCTGATTTCAGTAAACCCAGTTAGAGCCTGAAAAGGATTCCATGGATGAGAATCCTCAAGGGGAAAACAACCCAAGAAACTTAGGAACACTGAAAAGCTAGATTACAAAATCCCAGTCTAGCACAATTCCAATGAAGAAGAAAAATAAGAGATTTCAAAAGAAACCAGCATGGCTGCACAAAGAACTCTCTGATAAACTGAAAGACAAATTGACAAGTATAAAAAAATAGAAAGATGGGCACATAATTAAGGGAGAATATCAGCAAATAGCCTGAACCTGCAAAGATGAAGTCAAGAAAGCTAAGGCTCACAATAAACTAAGGGTTGCAGCAAAAATAAACAACAACAACAACAACATGTTCTTTCAACATGTAAAAACAAGAAAAAAGCCAAGGAAATAACTGGTCCATTAATGGAAAAAAATGGCAAGAAGGCAATGAGAGCAAGAACAAAGCAGAACTGTTTGACTCGTTTTTTGCATCTGTCATTACACAAAAGGAAAAAAAATAGTTCAACCTATTAAAAAAAACCTATCAACCTGACATCAATACTTGGGAAGATCCTGGAAAAGATTATCATGAATTTGAGAACATCAAGAGGCAAACAAAATCAAAACCAGAAGCCAACATAGGTTTGTCAAAAACAGATCATGTTAAGCAAATCTTACTGCATTCTTTGACAAAGTGACAAAATCAGTGGACCAGAAAAATGCTGTGGATATAATTTACTTGGACTCTAGTAAGGCATTTGATAAAGTAGATACAACCTACTACTTGATAAGATAGAAAAATGTGGGTTAGATAGCATTACCACCAGATGGATTTGTAACTGGCTGACTAACAGCACTCAATGCATCTACATGGAGGCAGTGGGGTCTCCCAAGGCTCTGTCTTAGGCTCAGTTCTCTTCCATCAATGATTTAGATGAGGGGATAGAAGAGGAACACATCAAATTTATAGATGACGCCAAGTTGGCATGAATAACCACCACTCCAGAACATAGGTTCAAGATACAGAAGGATCTTGACAGACTTGACCACTGGGTCCAATCTAACAAAATGAAATTCAATAGTGAGAAAAGTAAGATTCTACATTTAGGCAAGAAAAACCAAATTCACAGATATAGAATAGGTCAGGGGTCTCCAACCTTGGCAACTTTAAGACTTGTGGACTTCAATTATTCAACTGCAAGGTTCATTGCAATAGAAAACCCCTTCTTTGTTGTATCTATTTCTATTTCTTTGACACTCAAATAGGTATATAACCATCTTAAGGTACCTCCCCCGTAAATATAAGTATATAGCCTTCTTGGTGCTATGCTATCAGGTTCCTCTAAGTAAAAATGCACATATTATTGAAAACGAAGATATCAAAAATGAATTGTACTATGTCAAAAATCAGTTTATTACAGTAACCCTTTAAAATTGATTAATTTTTGCATTTAAAACAAGGAAAATATTCTACCTTCCATGTCACTCTAGTATATAATCCAAAGCCTAGCAAATACATTGGGAAAAACTCCTTTTTATTCCTTTTTATTCAGGGTATTTTTAATCACTTATATGCTAGAACTCATAAAAGCCTTAATTTTCTTCAGGTTAAAGGAAGCTGATTAAGTGTGCTAGCTAACCAAGTGAGTGTTGACCTGCCTGGACTAGCCTGCTGACATATTCTTGTAGCAAGGTTAAATAACAATTTAGTCACAATTTTAAAATCACAGAGTTAAAAAGAAATGACTATTTTTGAATAAATGAAATATTAATGTAGACATTTATGTCAAGCTCAATTATCAGTGAAACTCTTCCAAGCCTAACACAGAATCTACACTTGCTTTTGTAATGATGACACTGCTTTTTTCATCATGTTTTGTTTGTTATTGGGCTCAAGTATAAAAAAATAAATTCCTCTAATTTTGCCTATATAGCTAAATATATCCAAACCTTCTAAGCAGCATGCTAAAAGTGACCAATGTGAACACATTTAAGTACACTTGTCATTGTGATTAAGTAATTAGAGCCAAAACCTCACAATGAATAGCTTCTAATTTTCACTGGCTTTATCCAGATTTAGGAATGCTTAGCAGAAGGGAGCTTAAATGACTAAGTATTATCAAACTGAGATTTACTCTATCTTTAAAAAGTAAGAGCATTTAAGAAAAGACAGACAAGTGAACATGGTGCTGGTCATTTGATGCTCTTTTGTTCCATAAGATCAATAGGTTTTTTAGATTAAAAAACAGAATATTATTTTCTCTTTTTTATTATTATAAGTTATGGAATTGGGAATCGGGATCAGCACAAATTATCCCTATATGGTCAAATGTGAGTTTCAACTACTAGAATTTTGAAATCAATGACGTAACCAGTAAGCATTTTTAGATTAAAAGTTTATACAACTGGAGGGGAATAGCCAAAATGGCATTTAACATTGGTGATAATTAAGATACCAGATAGAGTTATTACATTTTTATATCCAACATTAACATTTCAATTTTATACGTTTTTAACATTTTAATCCATTAGTGCATTTAATAGTTATCAATATCACTGTTAAAATAACTGTTGTTAAAAAATGACAACATTCAAAGCAAACTATGAATTTGAGAGACCCATTCCCATCCCAATAAAGGAAAGACTAGATACAATCAACAATCCTTCATACTACCTAAGTTTACCAGTGATTGATAAAACTTTTTAACTGCCACTGAAATCAATCCTGATTTTTTTTTACTCCAATAAATATTTGCATGTAACCCACATGTTTATATGCACAGACATGTTTATGTACAATGGCTAGAGGCCACACTACAAATAAGAGAAGTATTAAAATAACATTAATTGAATGACTATAATTAAAAGTAATTGCCTATAAAATAAAGCAATTTGTTTGCAAAACGATAAACATCCTATCTAAAAACCCAGCTGTCAGGGTTCCAAGTAATAGATCCATCGCAAGCAAAAACTCCAAGGCAGATAAATTGCTCAAAGAATATCTTTATTGGAAATACCATATTGGCACATATCTGGTGAAAACCGATTCTGAAGGCTCCCACAGTTTTCCCTAAGTAAAAGTGAAAGTTCCCCCTCCAATTCCAAACAGTCAGTCACATGGCCCAATCAAGGCAGCATCTGCTGGCCAGGTGACATTATTCCTCCTTCCTCCGGCCAGGTGTGAGAACGTCCTTGGTTCCCAAGAGAAAGTATTTTGTTTTACACAGCCCCAATTATCTCTAATCTCCTATTCCTCAGCTCCAGTGTGGAAGCACTGAAGCTCCAAGATGGCTTCAGCCAGGCCAGCTTCAGGTTTGACACCAGCCTTAATAAATTCTTTTAACACTCAAACTGGACCACTTCGCTCTGTCAAGAGATTTACACACTATGGAATTCTGAACTAAACATGCATAAATCTTTATAAATCATATTGAGTTTTGGTGAGTTTCTGCAAAGGAAAATATCTTCATCTAGGAAGTCTTCACCAACTGAGTTTTTTTGAATTTCCTGGTATATTGTTGTGGAGAACCAATGTAGATAAAGAAGGATCTCCCACGCAGATATGAACCCTCCACTCATACAGGCCTTCAAAATGAAGGTAATTTAATCTAATTTTACTACTCTGATCTCTTGTCTATTTATTTGCTATCTACAGTACCTTTACTGTTACCATATCCTCAACACATTGAAGAGGATGCCCACCTCCAACTCATTAAATTTCAGGAGGAAAATAAAAACATAATCCTGTAGAAAGTATTGAGATTAAAAAGAACTAGTGAAAAATAATTCCAATTATCTCTGCAAAAGCTTTAATTGTAGAGATTTATTTATTTATTGTGGTTTTATTACTTATGCACTTATAACCAAATGTAATATAGATACAATAAAACAACAGATACCATAGTGCAGGGTTGTCAACCTCAAGGCACGGGGGTTGAATGCAGCCCGTGGGGTTCTTAGAACTGGCCCACAGGGTCGCCCTGGAAATAGTGAAGGACTGGCCCACGGTGCCTCTGCAGTGAAAATGGAGCTTGGGAGGGCTGTTCATGGCCCTCCCGAGCTCCATTTTCACTGGCAGAAGGTTGCCTGAGGCCAACACAGCCAAAAACAGAGCTCGGGAGCCCATTTTCAATGGCAGAGCACTTGGGCCACCACAGGCGCCCCCAACATGAGTGACATCGAGCTGACCATGCCCAATCACATAATATAAAATAAGGAGCTTCCAATCTAAGCTAATAACATTGTTTTACCTATATTTATTTTATTTATTTATTTATTTTATTGGACTTATATGCCGCCCCATCTCTGAAGACTCGGGGCAGCTCACAACTAAAATATACAAATACAATAAATAATTAAAAAGAATTAAACAGCTATAAAGTCCAATAAGACCAGATTAAAATAATTTAAAACTATCCCACACACCCCGTGAGGTAGTTACAGCTCAGTTTGGTCAAATAGCCAGGTCTTCAAATCGCGGCAGAAGGTGCGGAGGTCAGAGGCCAGACGGAGGTCTAGAGGCAGTTGGTTCCATAAGTCGGGGACAGAATAAGCCACAGAATAGGCTCGCTGCCGGGGGACCGCCAGCCGACACTGACATGCCGACAGGACCCCGAGGAGCCCCTGCCTGTGTGCCTGTACAGGGCGGTTGGCACTCGATATCGGCAGGAGACGCTCCCTTAAATATTGTGTGGACCCATGTCGTGTAGGACTTTGAATGTTAAAGTCAAAACCTTGAATCTCACCCGGAGTGCAACCAGCAACCAATGCAGGTCGTGCAGGAGGGGGTAATATGGGAGAATCGGGTAACTCCCATCACTACCCGCGCGGCCGCATTCTGCACCAGCTGCAATCTCCATAAACCCTAACAGGTAACCATTAATTTGTTTGTTTGTTTACTTATTTTTTTAAAGCAACTTCACAAGGATCTATGAAAAAGGAGTTTTAATGCTTTTTTAAACCGTTAAGAGAGCCAATTACATGTACCATCCCAGAGGGAATTGATTCCAAAGAATCAAAGCCAAATGAAAAAAAGCTCTTAATCATGATATAGCTGTTGTAGGAAGCTGCAGAATCAAATATACTTTGCCTGATAATCAGGTCAAGTTCATATGGAACACCCGGTCTTTCAAATAACAGGGTGGGCCCATTGGCAGGATACAATGTGTCATCACAGCATTTTGTTTTCGTATCTTCTCAAATTGCTGGCCAATTTAATGATTGGTGGTCAAAAAAGATAGGAGCAAAATAAGGAAGGTTTGCACAAACAGCAGTATTCTGGATGCAAAGGAGTGGAGCAGTCAACAGGCTGCTATAACACACACACACACACACACACACAGGGAGGGAGGGAGAGAGAGAGAGAGAGAGAGAGAGAGAGAATTGCATTTTGTATATTTTGATAATTCATCACTAATTTTTAAAAGCTGAACTGATAAAAGAGTGGTTGGCTATATTTTGAAATAATAATTATTTCTAGATTATTCATTCAAGAAGGAAGCTAATCTCCAGCAGGGCTGACATAGACCTTTTCCTTCTGTAGATCAGCTTCTTCTCCCGAGTACAACTTCTTACCAAAATTCAACAACTGTTTTCTTCTTCTTCTATGAAACAAGTCAATTTCATCACAATTTGCAAAGATTTAAGCAAAACCTTAATTAAGATTGTAACCTTGTGTTTGTGTTTGATCACAACCTTAAACGGTGATAACCAAAACAGAAAATGAAAATTTGTAATCATTTCAGTGGTGAATTAGAGAGGATGGTGAGAGAAGGGGATAAGAATGCTGAATGGGAACACTCAAAAAACCAAGAAATTCTACTGAATTTTTTTTCAAAATTAACAAAAAATGTCATATACATGTAGTGATTATTTTTCACTTTTCTTTAAAAGTTTCTAGTGTTTCTACAATTAACATGATGCTTTAAATCCAATTAGTTTGATCTTTTCACAAGAAATGAACTTATTTCTATTATGAAAAAAAGGTACATATAAGATCAGGCATTAATTTTTATTTTTAAACAATAACTGGATGCCCCCCCCCAATCACTAGAGTGGAGTGTGTTCACGTTCCACCAGCACCAATGCATACTTTATCCTCTCATAAAGTGCTGCTGAGATAATTACTGCTGACAGATTTATTCAAGGTTCATTTCACTTTTTCTCTAGTTTTGCTCTAGTTAGAAGTGCAACAGAGCCCATGGGAAGATCCACCCCTCACACCTGTTAAGTTTCTTCATGTTACTAGGGCCAGTTTGGACATGTCACTTCGAATTAGCATTGTGCAAACGCACTAAGTGTGACAATTACTTATCACAGGTTTAACTTATAAGAAAGAGAGAGAAGAAGAAAAGTTTCCAATTCAAGCCCAAGAACAGTGTCCAAATACGAAATTTAAGTCCTTTAATACAGGTTGTAAGACATTCCCTCTGAAACTTAGGAAAGAGTTCCCATGGCAGAAATCCTAAGCAAAGATTAAAATTAATATAAAGAACTAATCCTGTGTTTTAAAATGAAATGAATATTTTCTTTGGGCATTCATAAATATTCTGTTACATTTCCTGGCATTGTTATTCTAATTTACTGATATTATAATAGAGACAGAAATGCACACGGATGTGCACGTGTGCACACACACAAATAGATATATAGACAAATACACAAAACTCATATTCTGCAGACTGCCATATATTTGCTGAGAAGGTAACTGAAGGATATGGATATGAGGCTATGTTTCTGTATAGGGGAGAATAGGCTGTAGCTGAACCTTAGTAACACGGTTGTTGAATGTACATCAGGGCTGTCCAATGTTGTGAAATTTGCTTCCTCATTATCACTCAGCTTACGGCGGGGGCTGCCCTTAAGCATTAGTCAAAACCTGTGACTGGTCCAGAATGTGTGTGTGTGTCCTGATCTCATCATTAGGATTCTGTAGATCCTGCACTGGATCTCATCATTAGGATTCTGTAGATCCTGCACTGGCTATTAACAATTTCCCGGGCACAGTTGAATGTTCTAGTTGAATGTTCTAGTTTTGATTTTTATGGCTTATTACTGGGTACCTACAGGATCATTTGCTCCAACCAATATTGGCTTGACCTTAGAACAGCTAGTTTTATCCCACCTTTTTTAGAGCTTCAGAGATTGAAGCTAGAAGGTACTTCTTCTCTATAGGAGCATCAATGTTTTGAACAGCTTCTTGATGGTCATCACATTGGCCTCCCCCTCGCTGGCTTTCCAGAAAATGTTAAAAACTGAATTATTTCAGAGGGCTTTTTCTTAAGTTTACATTTGATGCCATCTTGTTTCCTAGCTACTTTTCTTTCCTCATGTTTCCCTGTGTTTTTCTTTCATTTTTAATATTCTGTGTTTTATATTTTTGTGTTGGGCTTTAATTGATTATTGCTATTTTTATTCAGATTAGTTTTAACCTGACAGTGTATGTTTTATACATACTGTAAACTGCCAAGAGTCCCTTTGTTTGCACCAGGATATAAATTTCATTAATGAATTGAAAATATGTTTTGAAATATAGATTAAGCCAATCACATTAGAGTATGCAGCAAATATTACAACACCATAGTTGATAAGTAACAATATTATATCATCTTCAGAAGAGAAAGTTTTGGTAACATTACAATGAGCAAACTCTGGCCCTGTTACCTTAATGCAAGGATGCTCAATGCTAGATGCAGCACACAGGTTTTGTATAAACCCATTCACAGCATGTCTTTTTCATTAGTTCTTCTCTCTTTCTCAAATTAAATTTCAGGTCAGCTGAATGTTCTGTTAATTCTTATTTAAAACTTCTAGTTCAGTTAGAAAAAAACATCCCAATAATATTGTATGTACTCTGGCAAGGCACTAGTACATGGGGTTCGTGTTTGCTCCAACTTACATACTTTCTATGAATATGAACACACGCTGGTACTGGAAATGTCTTTCAGGACTATAGGTAGTCCTTGACTTACAATCATAATTGGTACCAAAACTTCCAGTGCTAAGTGATGCAATCATTACGTGGGTCATCATATGACCTTGCCTTATTTTACAAGGTAAATAAAATATGTCAAACTTTTCTAGTAATCAAAATTATTCAGAATAAGTGAACAATATGTTAGCTTTTTAAATGATGGAAAAGGAAGCTGACGATTTCATATACCAATAAGATTCAAGTATATTTCTCTTAATAATAACTATGTTGGATATGCGTAAATCTTCTACAGAACTAGCTTAGACTGTTTTTCTTTCAGAATTCCAGAAATGTAAATTTCAATCTGTCAATATGAAGAAAAGATAAATCACAAGGGAAGAGAGTTTTGGATCATTTATCTCCTAAAGTATAGGACTGGGTCAGGTTGTTGTTTTTTTGTCATGACATGTGTAAAGCTATGACTAACCTCAATTTGTATCTGGGCCTACCATATACATTAATATCTGTGATTGGACCTGTTATATTTCAATTTGCAGGTTATGTTAATATAACGAACTTAATAGAAACTGAAGGCTACACTGAAGTGTTAAATCCCTACAGCAATATCAGTTAGTCACTCTTTGTCTAATAATTGCAAGCTTGGGCATTCTTTTAATGAGTTTTGTGAATATGTCATCACAGAGATGAAATAAACTATCACGTCTAAGGGGTATTATTTTCAATAACACAATTCAGAAACATTTCAACACATTCCATTTTGATTCATTAAATACTCCAACACTGAAAGAATGGTCCCTAGACACCAAGAAGAAATGTGTAATGTAGCCAAAGATTAAAATATAATTTTAGGCAACTGTTCATATTAATAACCATAAGGATCCGAAAACACAACTCTACATTTGGTATGTCTATAAATATGAGCTATTAAAAATGTGGGCATTAATATTTTTGAACTTATAATCTGCCTACAAATATTTCACTCCCTTACATCAGTTGTTCATGAGCACTTGGGGGAGGGGCGGAATATTGAGCCAATCAAACAGAAAAGATATTATGGAAATATTAGCAGAATATATATATATACGGTGGAGTTTGGGGTTGCTATATATGCCACAATTTTGTTAAAAATAAAGAACTGCTATAATTTACACTACTATAATATATCTGTGACAAAGAGTAGTGCACAATTGGCTTTTGCCAATAATTACAAACATCAAAGATTTGTTAAAACTTTCTTGTTTAATTACTGCAATGACATCTCCCAGGGATATGAAATATTCCTTGACAAACTGCCTATGTGAAAAGTTTAAATAATTTAACAATAACAGCTTTCATTATGTGAGGTGCTTCTTCAAAAATGTTCATAGAATCTATGTGGTACAACTTTGTATCTCAGACAATTATCCCTTTCCCCAAATAAGCTTATAAGCTGAATTCATGTTAAAGCCTTATTGAGTTCTATTTAATTTTTATTTATTTATGCAAAGATTTTTAGGTAAATGGAAGCCTCGAATTCTAAGAGTTCTACTGGGCATCTCCAAACACTTTTTGTTTTTTTCCTGCTTTGTGGAGAAGTTTGTTTTTCAAAGTGGCTGGAATAGTTGAAAGAACTGTTACTGATATTTTAAAAAAGCAAACAAATCAAACAGTCTGATGGGAATGTAGAGTTCAATTATATCACTCTTTGGACTCTGACCCTTCATTTTTGTAAATACTCTCTACTCACTTTGGGTAGTATAATTTCTACTGTTAATAATTCAATTCTGACAATACAGGTTTTTATTTTATAGGAGAACATCAATTAATTATATTCATTTCAGGGGCTTCTACTTAGACTGACTTTCTAGTTATTTATCTGGCCCCTAGCTAAGTCCCCAAATTAAGCATTTTTTTTCAGCTACTTATAAGAAACCAGTATGACTTTGCATGGCTAGAACTATGAACAGTGCTGCAACTTTAAAGTTTAAATCTGTATCATCTACTCTGTACTTTCCAACCTGTCATGATTAATTCAGTTCCTTTCAACTCTGAAATCTCCACAATAATAAGAACTTTATCAGAATGGTGTTAGTATGAAGTAGCGTAGCAAACGAAAATCCCGCCGGGAGCAGTCTAGAGCCCTCTCTTCTAAGCAGTTATCATTTTCTGAATTACAGGAACTATAAAAGGACACTCTACTCAAGCTGCCGCTGAATGTCACCTGAAAAGCAATCACAAAAGGGCTCTGTCGTGGCTTATCTCTGAGCTCTGTCACTACGGCAACCAGCAGGGAATAAGTATCCATGGGTCTATGAATTTAAGAATCCCATAAAAGCCAGGGCTAAAAAGGCATGTGCCGACTCTCAGAGATTGACTGCATTAATACATTAGCAAATACTGTGAAACACTGGATAAATGTCAGCAATTATGGAAAAAGCATCTAATAACGATATTCGTTGTCTGTCAAACCCCCGTGAGGTTTGATATGCAACTGCCACTCAAAGAGCTGCTGGTAATTTTATCTCTTTTAGACTTCTGAATTCAAATCATTCAAATTGGAAAGTAATAAACTGTATAACAGCTTATTTTGAACCTATCACAATTGGCAGTAAGTAAACAATGCAGAGAAGAAAACAACTGTTTTACTATACGGTAGGAACAGATTTTCCTAAATGTCTGATACATACTTAGATTTCACACACACACACACACACACACACACACACACACCATCCTGCCCTAAGATCAAGACAACCTATAAAAATAAACCCATATCTACAAGTAGCATGATTAAGATGAAAACAGGACAGGAATCAACATTATTATCACCGATGTAATGCATTAAGAACTGGCAGCCGTTAAGCAGATTTTTGCCAGCCAAAAGCAACTGATATGGACAGCTCCAATTCATCTAAAAAGTAGTGAAGAGGCCACAGTTTAATTTTTCAAAACATATCAATATATCAGTTAAGGACAATAGGTCTTTACAGTACTAAAAATAAACAAAAAGAATAATTTCATGATCTCTAAGCAAAAGCTTTTTCTGTCAGGTCATCAGCTAATGCATTTTTCCAAGAAGTTAGATTCAGCCGTGTACTGTGTTCTATGACATGGTCTACCCCAAAAACATATACTGTATAGATGCTACATGTATGTATGCATGAAGCAGTATTCAGGGGATTCAGGCGACATTTAGCTATGTCAGTAAATGTTCACATTGGTAGGTAGTTGGTAAAACCCCAGTAGCATTATTCAAACTAGTCAGAAATATATGGGTATTATATGGTACAAATTCTTCAGAGAAATTATCCTAGGGTATTTTGAAGTTAGAAAGAAAACAGAAATTTTTCTTCCATACTGAACAAAAATGGGTTACATATCAGCATATATGCACATGTGTCAAAGACATTTAGAAAAATTAACCATCCATAATTTATTTACTTCAGTTAAAGTTCAAATGCAGCAGCTTATGTCTTGGCAACATAAAGTTATCAGAAGGGAATGTATTAACTTTTTTGAAATCAATAATGTGCTTTCTGCTGTACAAAGTGGTGCTACATAAAATGTTGAAATACAGCATTCTGTTGGAAAAGCTGGCTGAAGTAGACATAGTGACCTTGTTAAATTAGATCTGCAAATCTAGATCTAGCCACCAAGTGAATGGGAGATTGTTTCATAATGATTTCTATTATAATAGAATGTAACCAATTAATAAAATGATTCCATAACCAGCTCTTGCCAGACTTTCAACATCTCAATACAAGACTACATTTATTTTTCCAATCTTCAGAGTAGCTGAGTTCCAGCAAAAGCAATAGCCAAGCATAACTAAACTGAGACATGCTTTCAGGTTCTGCATAAAAGAAGAGGCAATATGGATCAAAATAACAATCAACAGCACAGGGCATTATTTATTTTTCTGAGATTTATATTGTCTTTCTTCAGGACATGAAAATGATTTTATTTTATCTGCACAGGAACAAGTGCATGAAGTAGGCTGGGCTGAAGAGAAGTTACCTAGAAAGTTTCCATATTTAAGGATTATCTATAGTTCTAGTGCAACAACTTCACCACTGTATCACTGTTATTAAGTAAGTAATCCAAAATAGAGAAGACAGATATATTTCTAGTATAATAATAACTACAGGACAAGGGTAGATTAGATGGGACTACCAAAGCAGGATAGGTGTGAGTTAATGGGCAAGAGTTTTTTAATCTATATTTTTTAGGCTACTCTCAAACACTGTATAGGAGTGATCGATACACAACAGGTAAGATGGTCTACAAGAATTTAATCCCTTTATTTGATATTTGTTAGAGGAAAAGTATTGGAATTCAAATTTCATTTTTTATTCCAAAACCAAAGATTGCTTAAACATTAGTCTTTTTTTTGATATAGTCAATAGAAAAGCATTCTATTTCACACAATGTGTTCTCCAAGAAAAATAACATGGATCTCTTGGCTGCATATACAAACTGACACCATTTGGATTATCTTCTACTTTTTATCCCTAAAGAATTTTTTTTCTATGAAATCCGATGTGATCAGTGTTATATTTGCTACTGGATCTATTATTAACTTTCCATTTAAAGCAAGCATTATAAAAACAGAATCATACTTTCATATTCTGTACCCTATAATATCCCTACTGAACTGTCAAGTGAAAATCAAATCAACCTTTGCTCCAAAATTCCAAATTTTTGTTTAAAGCTATAAGGACTGTAATCCTGAAATCTTTGCTAACTTTAGTTGGCTTCCCATAATATCCTATAAATAAATTCTAGTGGTAGATAGTACTCAGCAGCACATCTATTTTCTGTTCTCTGCTTCTCTTCTTGGGGGTGGAGAAGGGACAGGAACAAGAGGAAAAGTCACAATTTTAACTCCTAAAGAAATTCCAAGAAGAAGGCAAATGACAAGGATGGTGGAGCTACTGGGCAATTCTAAATACAAGTTTCCAGCTGTCTGAATATTGCCACAATCTGCTAGAAAGTTCAGCAAAAGGGGCCTTGATCACCCTGCCTTAGTCATGAAAGCCAGCTGAGTGACTTTGGGCCAGTCATTCTCTGTCAGTCCAACCACCTCACAGAGTTGATGTTGTGGGGAAAATAGAGAGAGGGAAGGTATGTTAGGTTTATTCATCACTTTGAATTATTTGTAAATTAATAAAGGCAAAATACAAACAAACAAATAACATAAGTCTCTCCCTTCTTTCCTTCTGTGAGTCTGCTGTTACTGATATGGAACTAAAATTGGGACTAAATTGTTTTATATATGTACTTCTAAATAATGCCAGTATGGCAAAAGAGTATACTCCTTAACTTTAGAGTAGGCTAAAATAGGACTTTAAAGCAAGGCCTACCTATTTAATATAAACATTAACATTATAAGTGTACAAAAGGTAAACTATTACTTAATCATGCTAAATGTCGTAAATGCCACTTGATTGAGCACAAGGAAATACTATTTACTACTTCGTTAACTGTAGAAATGTGCATCCAAAATTTTTCTTACATTTAGAAAAAACCACAACTGAGAAATTTAACTGAGAAAAAGAGCAAAAGAAAACATCCTTCTGGAATATGTGTTTTTCTAACTGTTTAAAACATTAAATTGCTCCTTGTAACTATTCCATAAGGTATTAATAATTTTTAAAATGTGTTGCTATTTTAAATCTCATCACAATAAGATATATTATGTTCCACAAGATAATGGTTTAAGTAAAAAAAAAAGCTAAATAAATCTCCACATATGTGATGACAACATGCAGATACCAGAACCACAAATCATGCAAGTAAAGCTTCTAGTATCAAATATTTCTTCTAAAATACTACATGTTAAAATGGAACCAGTAAGTGGAAATCAGGAACTGTGCTTATGTTATAATGAAATGAAGCAACTATACACTCCCAGTGCTGGTAATGTTTACATTCTATAGAAACTAAAAAGCCATTCTGAAAGTGTAAAATGGCATTTTAACAATTTTGCAAGCTCCTTGTTTCTCACAGTTAAACTGACACAGCATGAAAATATTCCCCTACTGTCTCACTTTACCTACTGATTTTCTTTCTGCAAGAGTGCAAAAAAAATTTTTTGAAATTTTTTTTGAAGTCATTATTCACTTCTCAGTCTGTATCCTATATTTTATTAGACTAAAAATAGCAAACAAAGAACGTACTGTCATTCCAAAGGGAGGAGCAGTAGTGCTTTTAAAAAGTCTCTTGACTTTGATGCATTTCTGAATTTAATGTAGAAGAATGAAGCTTATTAGGTTCATAGGAGGCTCGATTACACAGAATCTAATTATTGGAAGTTTATTTAGTTGCCTGTTTGCTAAGGCAAAGGTTAACGAGAACTGTACTGAAAAAACCTACTGTGGGATAACAAAGTACTTTTATGCTGTATGAAATGTAAATTAAAAGTATTCTAATCAAGTCTATCTTTAACTCTTTCGTTATTAGAAGTAACTATTAATATTCTTGAAGAGCCATCACTGAGACATTTATTAAAAATAAGTTATTTCCAAAAGCCTGGAATTTTCAAAAGGGGGAAACTAACACTTAGCAAAGGAGGGGCAATTGTTCAGATTGTTATTACTAACATTAAATCTTCATAAATATTAAGTTGGAGGTTCTAATTTCAGATAAAAATTAATTATATTTTTGGGAGTAACACATTCAGAAATGTTTACACAGCTGACGGGGCTCAGCTGCAGTAGTTTCAAGCAGGGAGCTTTCTAGACTCATTTGCTTGAAAAGCAGATGACTTAACAATCACCAATTTCATTAAACTTGAAAAGGAAAAAGAAAATCACCTGCAACATTGTCACTTGTTAAAACAGAGTTTAAAACAGGTTTGTGTGTTTTATTCAAGCTGGACATCCTATCATACAGAAAAGCTTTTCCTTTTTGTTTAGTTGGCTACTTTCCAAACAGCTGCTGGTATTTGGATTAGAAATCATGGGTTTTCAAATCCTTTCTGGCCTAAACTCAACTAGCAACAGATGACAATACACCAATATATTTCAGAGGTTGCAATTAACCTTGTCTATGTTTGTTTTTGTCAAAAGCTTCAGTTCTACATCCAATATAGGGACTAGCTACTTTCCTTGAAAATACCAATGTGGCACTCTTGTGCCAAATATACAGTATAGTGAACAGCCATTCTTTGCCCTCAGAATCGAAGTGAACTTAAAAAGTGTGACAACTATTTTACAACATGCTACACATCAAATACAGAATGACTATAAAGTTTCAACTACAGCCAGAAACATCTGTTTTATGAGAAGTCTTACATATTAAAGACAATTTTCAATTTATAACAATATGCATGTATTTCAATAGGTAACAATATGAACAAATAGTGTGAACCATTTGTCTTACTACAGAGACCAGATATAATATTGTTATAATTACCAAAACGTGGTGGATGAAACTTATGACTGGAATGTACTGCTAGAAGGATACAAATCGTTAAAAAAATTCAAAGGAGGAGGTGGAGTTGTATTATAGGTAAGAAATCACTACACCTCTACAGAAATGCTTAAAAACAAGGCTGAAAGCTTTATTGAATGCACGTGGGTTAATATAAAAGGAAAAAGAATGATATTGCCATAGATGTATAGTACAGGCCACCCATGATGCAAAAAAGATGCCGAGACCCTAGAATGAGTACAGAGAAGAGCAACAAAGATGATAAAGGGATCTGGAGGCTAAACTGTACAACGAAAGGTTGGGAGAACTAGTCTAACAAAGAGAAGGATTAGGGGTGACATGATAGCAGTCTTTCACTATTTGAAGGCCTATCACAGAGAAAAGAGAGTTGACCTGTTCTCCAAAGCACGTGAGATCAAGAGAAGAAGTAATGGGTGAAAAATCGTTAAAGAGAGATCCAACCTAGAACTAAGGAGAAATTTCCTGACAATGAAAACAATTAATCAGGCTTTCCTCCAGAAATTGTGGGTGCTTCCTCACTAGAAGTTTTCAAGAAGAGATTGGACAACCATTTGTCAGGAATAGAATCTCCTGCTTGAGCAAAGGTTGGATTAGAAGATTTCCAAGGTCCCTTTCAACCTTGTTAATCTATGTTCTACTTGTCTCCTTCTACAAAAGAACAAGAAATATTTTTCCCTCATTCCTATGATCACTTTTCACAAGCGTTCATGTAAACCTACATAAATGCTAACAAAAATGTATAAAATGACACATGACTTTTTTTTAAAAAAAGTTGTCTCACATTTAATAAAACATATTCCCCAACAGATATATACAAGACTAAGCACTGTGATATCTCCTTGCAGGAACATCATGGTAGAGAATACTGTATGATTCACTGATCTGGTGTTGTTAAAAGCAATTGAAAAAATAGTTTACTAAATGATATTCATTCATTCATTCAACAACATACACAGTGACTCCAGGAGATGTACAACATTAAAAACCAATCATTAAAAATCCACAATTTAAACTCCATTCAATCTCAACCCCCTAGTGGCAGTGACAACAGAATAAGGCAAGCCACTTGATCAGCTCCAAATGGGGTCCCCAAGCCCACTGCCAAAACCATGTCTTCAAGGACTTGTAATCCTATCACAAAGCATATCAACGATTGTTTTTACTATAAAAATCTGCATTAAGAATTTACTCCTAATTTAGAAGCCATAAATTAATGGCTCAGTTGCTTTAATGTACTACCAGTACTAGTCAGATAAATTAGAGCATTTGGCCATTCTTGGCTGATCTGAAAAGCTAAACAGAATGGGATATTTAGTAATTGGATAAAAGACCACCAGGAAATGCCACAAAAAAGAAAAGATCTGGAAGAAGATAAGGCAAATTGCTTAAATATTCTTACCAATAAAAGTACATAGGTATGAAATCAACGGGAGTCAAGCTTTACGTAAAAACACTGTACTAAATTACAAAACATATTTGCATATGTAACAAGTATTTCCAACAGAAAACCACAATATGGGTTAGAAACATACACTACAGCATTTATAGTAATTATGACTTACTGAGTCATCTGTAGCAGAAGCAGGCCAGCCTTCCCAATATTGATGACGAACAGGGATACTAGTCAGGTCATACACATTTCGTTTAACCTGCCGTAAACAAACAAACAAATAAATAATGGATGCAAATACTTACTTTATACAACCAGCATTCCTGTTCAGTAATTTAAATACAATAATTGTATGTGCCGCTCAAGTTGAGAAATTGTGATTTTTTAAAAGCAATCTTTAAGATCTCTAATGAAAGTTGGAATCAAAATCTAGTTGTATACTTCCATACCAAATGTTTTATAGACACACCCATCAAGTTTACTGTGAAATTACTTGGACATAAATGTTACCCAGCACATGTAGCAAATACACACACTCTCTTAATACACATTCTCTCTCTCTCCTTCCCTGGTTTTAGAAAGGGATGCACCTGTTGGAAACCTTATTCATAATTGCTATATTTAATGTGCTACAAGTTTCAAGTTGTTTTTGTTGCAAAAGTTTCAGCATCGGTTTTGCATACCAAATGAAACTTTACCTGATTAGTTCATAATATATTTGGTTCCAGCAGTATTTCTGGATTTTTTTTTCATCTCTCTCTCTCCCTCTCTCCCTCTCTCTCCCTCCCTTTCCCCCTCCCTCTCCCACACACACTTTCATATGCACACACAGCCACCTACACACACAAAAATGCATAGGGTAACCAACAAAACCTTCAAGATTTTGTGTTTTAGATTACAAACCAATAATTCCAGAATGGGTGTTTTAACAAGTGCAGGATAACCTACAGAGAATAAAGATAAACTCCCTAAACAGTTAAGAAATCTTTTAAAAAAGTATTTTCCATGTCAAGAAGCAACAGACATGACTATTATTACAACTGACATAAGAAAATTCATTACCATGATGTGTTTCCTAAAACGAGTTAATATGTCCAGAAATAAAAAGTACTGAAAATGATTTCCCTATTTCATTTATTACAGAAATTAATATTATTTTAATAATTAAGATACATACTACAAAATAAAGACAAGGAGTTTCCTTATCTAAGAAACCAATGTTAGTCATATAATAAAATCTACAAAAACAGCAATAAGAATAAATACTGTTCTTCAACACCAATGAAGTAAAAATAACTAAATTCGGGAAACTGGATTCCTTACATTCCATTCTAATTCCAAAACACAACACCACAGCATTATGAAATAAACAGTATTCTCCTTTTTCCATTCATTCATCTGTAACTCCACTGATTTCAATAACATTCCTTTGCTATTCTAAGCCTGAAAGGCATTTCTACTTATAGTGTTATGTTGGTATAAAGCACAATGCCAGACTGATGTGCTGAACTAAAGTGATCAAAGTTTGAGTAATGTTAGCCAACGCACAAGTATTATTCAACCAAAATGACATCTGTTGAGCAGCTTGTTGCAAAATACACTAGTTGTTAGAGACAGGCCTCAGCTGGGAAGTAGCAGGTAAAATGTATTTAGGCATGCACTGTGTTTAGTTAAACAAATGGCTGAGGTTATATTCACAAATGCCTTCTGAAAAGATGCCAAAGCCAGTCCTCTTTTGACCTATAGTTTTTTTTAAGTTGCTCTCTGATAATGTATCAACTGGCCTATTAAAAAAAAACTATCAATGCAATGTTTTAAAATGAACAGATCCTATATCAATGCACAGAGGATTCTATGTTGAGAATATTTTATGTAAAATGAAGTTTTATATGTTCTTATACAGTCAAGGCTTAGCATAAAAGTAGGAGAACTTAGGTTTACAGACTGACATGGCAGTTGCTTGTGGTAAATATTTCGAAACAGTGGCAGCAACAATGGGCCTTCAGCTATTCCTCCCAAGTATCCCAAATAGACACTTAAGCCAACATTATGGTGGTAACAATATTTGCTTGTTGTTGAACTCTTGGAGATTAGATGTCTCCACTGATTGTCTTTTCCCAAATTAGACAGACAGAAATCTGATTAATTTAAATAAGGGAAAAATTAAGCTGGTGTTCAACATTTGTAACATTCAACAATTAAGAAAATACATCATTTGTTCTTCCTCCATTCTATGTTAACAGTCTTCCATATGTCATGGAGAGGCCCATATTGATCTCCGTTATCCATTATGGCTTTGATCAAGCAATGTAACTTTTTTTTAGTAAAACAGAGAAGGTATGGGCTAGGATAACGGCATTTATTGTACCTCTATGCTCCATGCAGCATTAGCGACAGTACATATCAGTTTTTATCATTTTGGCCAGTGTGTCAAAAAGCAACCAAGTAGTATTCCAGGTAGCTATGATTTCTAATGTAGAGATTATAGTACTTGCAAACCAACCTATTGCCGCCTGCATCCCATCACTGGAAGATATATGCATTCTGATACACACTCAGGATAAAACATGTATTTCAGAAATGAAAATATAGCTAATGCACCAATTCTGCTATATTATTCTCATAAGCAAATGAAAAAGCAATCAGCAAAAAAGAGGGGATTCAGATTTTGAGCCCCTTTTTATGAATTTACCCTAATCTTGCAATTGCTGATCAATCCTAACATCCTAGTTCTTATATTTCAAAAGTTGAAGAAGGTACAATATTTTTCACATGTGCATTCAGAATAGTAAAAGAACAATCTTCATTTTTAGCCTATACATCTTCAATTTGAAGGCTTCTTATTTTGAACGGATTCCATTTTAAATATTTGTTCCTTGTAAGTCACCCTGAATTGGCAAATGTACAAACTCATCAGCCTCAGTTCCACTTATTTACTTCTTATTTATTGTTTTATATAAAACCTAATATTTTATATAGCAATTGCATTTCATACACAAAACTGTTAGGAATGAATATAGATTGCTAATGAAATATATTGCAACATTTCATTCAGAAATATATATTTGAACAGCTAGAATAAAATAAATGACTCAGGACATAGCAAAATAGCTGCTAATAAATATTAAGAAAAGATGATCTGCCTTGTGGGATAGGTAGTATATTAAAAAACATAACATCAGGAACTCAAGTTCTATAGCTTCTTCTTCCTACATGAAAATTATTGATTTTAAAAATAAAATCAAAATATGTTCTTTATTTTGTAGATGTGACATTATTATAAGATTACTCTCAGCAATAAAATTATTCTCAGCAGACTAACATGATTTGTGCAGCAATGTATAACTGAATGCTGGTTTTTTAAATATCACATGCCCTGCCCCCAAAGGTTTGTTGTTTAAGGGCACATGCAGAAGCATTGGAAAACAAACAGATCAATAGAACAGACACATGGAGCGATGAAGGGTCATTTGCGCAGGATTGTATTACAGAACTGATGGGCTGCACAAATTCTCTTTTTTTAAGGATGAGGAGGATAAAAACAAAACATTAGACTGTGAGTTAATCAAGAGGCTGCAGCCCTAAATTTATTTATTAGGAAGCAAATCCATTGAACATAGTGAATAATATGTTCAGGACTGAACTCCACAATTTAAAAGGATACTGCAGAAGGTGTCAAGCCTCATTAAAGAGCAAAGATTGCTCTCAAACAATTTTAGGGGCAAGATCCTGTTTAAAATCATATACAAAACTTAATCCACATTGTATATTATTTGATGATAATCTAACTGGCATCATAATAATCTAATTGGCATTTCTCCTCCATCACAGCTTTCATTATTTCTTAATCCTTCTCTTCCCTTGCCTGTTTCTGGGAAATCTTTTCCCACCCCTACTGCTCTTCCATTTCTCTTCAAAATTTGTTTGATGCAAATGAAGAAAATTAGAAATGCAATCGAAGAATGTAAAAAGATATGGAAGAGCCATTATTTGGGAATTGACTTGGAAGTCAGTTAAAAAAATACATTCCGGAGTACCTTTTGTGGATGAAACGTAACCATATTTAAACCTAGCCCTTGCCTTTACTTAATATCTAATGAAATATCATCTAGCTCTTCATAGTTTTTTTTTTAATTTGATGATCCCTGAACATGATTTCACATAAAAATGTTTGAAAAATGCTGAAAAAACATTTTGAAGCAAGGATATATTATCAATGAAAAAGGGACTTTTAAAATGTGAGTAAAGAAAATCTTTTGTATTTCCAGAAGCATTTGGAAGAGAACTGCTTTTGAAAAATTCCTCTCCTCAGAATGTCCTTTGCCTGTGATATATGAGAATCATGAAAACTATCCCTGAAGCTGCTATTTGCAGAGAAAGGGGGGGGGGGAGGACAGAACCATAACAGTTTTGTACCAATTTTCTCATATATTATAGCATAGGCAAATTCTTAAAATGGAGCCTCCTTAAAAATGGAGCCTTCCAAAGGAATGTGACAATAGCTGTGAATAACCTGCTTGCAGAATGGCATGAGACTACCACAAGGCTTCCTCTGTAGGAAAGCTAAGCTCGGATTGGCTGGGCAGCTCTGTCAGTAACTACAGAAAACAGAAAAGTTAGTTGGGTGCTGCTGGACCCCTGAGAAGCTGAGAAGCCGGCTGAGTCTTGAAAGCTGCAACAGCTTTGCACACACCAGTAGCCTCTGAGCCAGCCTGAGGGTCCCTTGGACGGCTGAGTGGCTGGGTCAGGAGTAGGTAGAGGACTTACAGGAAATGTGAGGGGGACCAGGTCCAAGCCCCATGGGGAGGAGAAGCAAAGAATGGACCCAGGGTTTTCACTAGGCCAGCCCCACATCCTGAAGCACCACTTGATGTGCTTAATGATTTGCATGGTCGCTTAACAACTGCCCATGGGAGAGCAGTTTTAGGGGTCATGAAGGAAGGCGATCGTGTGGGTTTGTGTCATGACTTGTGACAGTAATGAGCAGGCTCCATTGAAGTAGCCACATTAGGACTATCTGTACTTGTTTTGCCTCCATGAAACATTTTAATAACAATTTATGTATACATCCTAGTCAGTGGTGGGATTCAAATTTTTTTACTACCAGTTCTGTGGCTGTGGCTTGGTGGGTGTGGCAGGGGGAAGGATACTGAAAATCTCTAGTCAGAGGTGGTATTTGCCGGTTCTCTAAACTACTCAAAATTTCTGCTACTGGTTCTCCAGAACTGGTCAGAACCTGCTGAATACCACCTCTGATCCTAGTAGGTGTCGTGATTCAAATTTTGTTCTTTGCTAAGGTAGCTTTTTACCACAGACATTTTAAATTTTCATAATTATGTTGAATTGTGAATATTTTAATTTTAAGTTGACATGAGTTGGTATGGATTTGATGATATCGGTATTAAAAATTAAAAAATAGACGGGCTGCATGCCAAAAATCTACAACATTGGATTAAAGACATACCATAAAAATGTTATAGTTCACAAGTTCATTATAAACTTTTAGCATATTTTGGTCCTGAATAAATTTCTTCCTCCATAAAAGAGGATAAGAAGCAATTGATGAATCTATTCCCTCATCTATTTCCCACAGCAGCAAGATGTGCACAAGAAGTATATTGAGGAAAATATATTTCCACTGTTGGTACCCACAATTATTTCACTCTAATATATATCATAGATAATAGCCTTTATCTGTAGCAAAAGATTATAAAACAGAATTAATGCTCAATAACTGAAGTACAGTTCCTCAAAGGAAAAAAGGGGATTGCTTAACCGAGACAGAAAGTACAATTAATTGTCTTATAGCAGTACCACCAATATTCAGTGAGTGCAACAGAGTGATTAATATAAAACTGAAATGAGAACAAATGGCACAATTTTTAATGTTGAGTATGGATAATATTTTTGGAGACACTTAGTTGTTTGTCACATGTTTGGAAGGGCCAGACACTTTGGCAGAAACGGTGACATTTTCCAGCTTGACAAACTATGGGTCTGGAGTTTGGTATAAGCCTTCAGAGCGTATTCCTTTATCAATAGGCTTTCAAACTGTGTTTATTTGGCTGCAATACTGATAACGCAAGAGTTGCTGGATATTCTAAGTCTCTGGGGTCAGGAAGTGAAGACAAGAAACCCGATTTTAGATAATAAATAAAAATCCTGCCATAACGGAAGTATTTCAGAAAAATCTGGATTATCTAATAAACAATAAGGTGAATGCATTGATTTCAACAATAATGAACAGTAACATTTTCAACATGAAAATGTCTAATTCCGGAAATAAGATGAATGGTCTAACTCTGGCTCCTCAATCCCAACCTTTCTTGTGCACATTGATGTAGAATATTAGAGCAGCAGTTATAACATTTTAGTAAATGTAATTTCTTGTTGTGATTGGATTTGAACGAAAATGGCTAGCACATGGACTGATATAATGTTTCTAATAAAAAGTTTACCAAAAAAAGTAATTGAAGTAGTGTTGAAATGGGGCAGGAAACTCAAATGCTGGTGAAATGATGTGTTACAGGAATGATATTAATCACTTTAAAAGGAGAAGGAGAAATACAGCATGAGCTTATTTCTGCTCAAGAGAGCTTCACACATAATTAAAAACTCACCATGGAGCAAAGTCCCATCTAGATTCAAAGATTAGGTTATAAATTTAAACAAGGCTTTAAAATCTCAAACAACTTAGACAAATGTGAAGATTGTTCTATAAGAAAGACCTTGAATAATGCATATGATTGCAATGAGTTATTGAGACTGCTGCCACAGCAATTTGGTACTGTATTAAACTAAATTTAATATAATTAAATGGTTGCAATTATTTCATTTACAAATAGTTTCTATCTGTTTGACAAACAGAACCATGGGCCTAAAAACAGTACCTCATATATAAGACAAACTTTTAGTGATGCACCAAAATGAAATAAGGTATTCATATATTTTTTATGCCAGACCTCTAAAGGTATTGTAGCAAGTTGGGTGCACAAAACAGATTCTTTCACAAATGTGAAAATAAGACTTCACAAAATAGAGTATTTCTGATCTTAACATACAAATCAAACTCTGGAATAGAATAAATAGCAGGTTTGGAAAATGTGATCAAGAAATGGTCCAAGCAAACTCTTGGTCAACCTTGAACTAACAGTATACAAATACTAGGAATCAAAGAAGACAACTGGTACTCAAACTCCTGGGCAGTTAAAAGCTTCAAACAAAAAGTACTGAAGATTCAAGTAACTTGGAGACTATGCTCCAGATGGGCAGAATAAAGAATCAACAGGATGATCTGTCTGAATGAAAGAGAAGCACATGGTGGGTCTTTAACTACTTCATTGTTTTGCTCTCATCAGTAAAAGAAAGCAATGCAGTATGAGTAGTGCCTAGGGGATATACACTGACCAGTTGATCTGCCTTAGAAATAGGAACATTTCAGAATTGTCTGGTTTATTTTCTTCAAAAAAGGCTCTGAGTTGACCAATTTATAGGTTGGTTGGATCATGTTACATGGGTCAATTGGCTGGGTACTCACATGGCAAAGAGGCATTTTAAGATATTGATCATACATTAGAAGCAACTCCTCTTTAAATTAATGAAGGAAGGAGGAACATAATTCTAATTTTGTCATTATAGGAAATGTATAAATAACAAGATTCTGTCTTTTCTATACTCCAGCAATTCTCCTTCTGCAAGACTGCATCTATTACTCTGTTTTTCCCCATATAAGTCGAAATAATAATAATAATAATAATAATAATAATAATATAGACATAAAAACTACTTCCATTCATTAATCACTGGGGAAATAAAGCTCTCACAGACCATTGACAAAACATACCCATTATCATATACACAAAATATAATAGTTAATCAATATTAGTAAAAATCTCACTTCTAATTTTCCTTCCATCTAATATTTACATTTGTTTATAATAAAGATTGCTTGTCAGATACTTAAGTTCCTCAAGATAACCAAAATTTACTTCCATTGTAACCAAGGAGAAGAGTCTTTTATGTTTTCAGAGCTATAACGAACATTACAAGTTCGAAGAGTAAGGTATTTAAATCCATAACACATTTATGCTTATGTACAAATATGTGTCACAGTGAATGTTAACTTCTGTCATAGTAAACATTCCAACATTACCCTGTTGTACTCATAAGCAGTCTTAGTATACAGAAAGAATTCTTTTTAAAATTTATTTCCATTTAACTACTCACTAACAAAGCTATTCCTTAGCTCATCTCTGCCATAACCTTCTCTATTCAGAAACATATGGGAAAAGACATTAAATAACTACTGCAAAGCATAGACTTCTAGTATTAGTGCTACACACTGCATACCCCTATTCTTTGTCCCAACTACTCTATTTAATCTATCATTATGATTCAGTGACCCTACACTAAATTTAAAGCAGATCCTTCCTTCCTCCCATGCCTAAATGCACATACTTTTCTGGTTGTAGATGCCCTCAAGTATTATCTACTCTACAGGGTTTCTCTAATCTCACTTCTGAGCTATGCAATGGTATACAATCAAGAAATTGCTGTGTACAACTTAACTATGGAGGTTTACACACAAAACAAAATTAAGATGTTTTATTAGAAATGTTTTTATTATATTCCAACATTTAAAACCCACAACAAAACTACCGTTTTAAATATTTATGGACTTTCAGCTTTTAAGGCATATACATACATAATATAACCCAACTTTTATTACATTTTAAAGTACCCAATCCTAAGAGCAATTGAAGGATGCTTTGTGCTCAGATTATTGCAAATACATATACTCTGTCATTACCTTCATGCCCTTTATGTTGCACCAAAATCTGATCAATAAATTTCAGAGGATTTCAAACTACTGATTTGAAATTTTATTTGCTAATCTGTTTAGGGAGCATCCAATCAAGAAGCCTAAACAAAAAACAAAACAAAACACCACAGCAGGAATACAAGATAAACAGAATAAGATTCGGAGTCCACAGATCCAATGAAATCCAGGACCTAGTGATTGTACCAGCCTTTCCTGTTAACTCACAATGCTTCTGCATAACCCTTCTATTTGCTACCTATCGAGTGTAAAAAAAAAGAATTGTTAAACATTTGGTAGGTTTAATATTCCAACAACTTATTCTTTCTTAAATCAATCAGTAAGAAGTATAACAAATGTAGTATAACTATGTTCTTACTGACAACAATATTTTAAAATGTCACACTATTAAGTTGGAAAATAGGTTTTATTTTTATTAAAAGTTATGTTGAAATAGCTATGTTAAAATTCTTGCTCAAACATTAAGAAGTATAATAAGGAGGAAAAGATATAAAAAGATGTAGATCAATCGAATGTGGACATATTCTATCAATATCATTTCTGTTTTGAAGCAGCTGTTAAATGTATTGCTATTTAAATGGTACAGAGATGGGGGAGGGGGAAAAACTAAATGAAAAGCAAGTCTCTTAAAAAAAATTATCTACAGATATAGGAGTGAGACATGTATATGCCAATGTAACAGAACATTGTATCTTTTATCTTGGATTCTTTCCTATGAAATAAATTACTGCAGGCTCGAATCCCACCAGGCTCAAGGTTGATTCAGCCTTCCATCCTCTCGGGGTAGGTAAATTGAGGACCCAAGATTGTTGGAAGCAATAAGCTGACTTTGTAAAAATGCTGCTTAGTAATAAGCAGGCATATACAATGGAATGAAGGCTATTGCTGAGCGCATTGGGTTGTATCCCAAAAATTGTAAGCCGCCCTGAGTCTTCGGAGAAGGGTGGCATATAAATGTAATTTAAAAAAAAATGAATTGGTTTTTGTGAACAGTCATTTGATGACCATATGTCTACCAATTTCAGATCAAAGATTCAGATAAGGTCCTACTATATTCTTACTTCTACAGAAAATGTATATTTTCAAAATATATTTGCAAAATATAAAAGAATGAGATTGATTGATTGATTGCCTTACCCATAGATTCATTGATCAGTGTTTTATTTTAGTTTATTAGTATAATCTGCACAATCCATTTGTTAATTTTATTATGAGCATTATCTTATAGCTGTATGTGCTACAAAAATGATTTAGAAGAGGTGTTCTAGAATGTGCTGAATGTGGATGCAGCAATTTAATAAGGAACTGTGGTTTTTTTTCAGGTTTCCACATGAGCCTGAAAGAAGACACAGTTCATTTAAGTAGTCAATTAATTACAGCAGCCACATCCTCAATGGATACATCTGTTTTCAGGCTCTATTGAAACCTTTAAAAGGTGTGTTTGCTTTGCATTCTGAAAATCTCTTTTGAATCAGGCTTAATGTATATATTTCCAGTCTCATATTTATTCTTTAATTTGTTATGCAGTTTCAAACAGCTGTGCACTGAAACTCACAAGGACTGTGTTATAACTGTATGAAGGTATTTTATTTATTTAGTGTTATTTGCTGATTGCATTTCTATCTCAATTTTGCTGAGAGGTCAAATCTGCATCTGGTGTCTTTCTTAATTTAAAAAACATAACAAATGTCCTGTGAGGTAGTTGTGATAAATGGATCATTCAGTAAGCTTCATGTGCAGAATAGGAGTCAATCTTGTCCAAGCTCAGCATTCTCACTAATAATTGAGATCACTCCAAATTATTTGCTCATCAGGACAAAATTTTTAAAAACATACATAGAATTATTTCTCATATATTTTTCAGGCACAAGGTTTCAGTTTGACCTCTCTGGTGATTTTAGTCCACCCTTTACATTAGGTTTTACATTAGGCCTTGTCTTTATTTTTGGCATTTTAAAACCTAGTACCATTATCATTTTACCAGACCTTCATATTTACCCCTTTTCCTGCTTATTAATATACTTTTTATATTTAACTCTATTTTGTAAAAGGTCTGCATTCACTTTTTTCAATATTAAATAAAAATGAAAAGAAAAAGACTGATTCAAAGCAGCTGCTATTATTGTCTCACAGCACCAATACGCTGACCAAATTCCATAAACACACAAGAGTAGCTAGCTCACAATGGCTGAGCAGTCATGAGTGCAGCCCACAAATCCACCCTGGCCAAGGGAGCACAACTGATGGAGGGGGAGGAAACGATGGAGGACTAACACAGCCATCTGGTGCACAGAGACTCTCAGGCAAACATTAGGTCATAAAAGCGATAACAAAAGACTGGTATGCAATAAAAAACATAGACGTACAAACATGATGAATGTGTTCTGGACTCCTCTGCAAGGAGTTCATAATGCAGCATACACAGTGATACATGGAGTGCATCAACAGAGAAAAACAGCCACTGACATGAGCACAGGGGGCAACAGAAGCCTGGAGAACCAATTAGCTTAACATTGAAAGACTGAAGAAGCCTGAAGGTTAGTGACAGTGGGGTGTCGGTGGCTTTGAGGATGCTATAGACATTGGTATTCTGTGTTGTAGAGGAATTCTACACTCCCACAGTCCTGAACAATGTAATTCCATCCATAACATCACCACAAGCAGCTGCAACATTGAACACAACACTGTAGATGACTGTTCCAATGCAGGGGGGAAAAAACCCAACCAACTGGATTTTAAAAGTTGAAAATGAAATCTTTCCAAATTTCTTTACCTCCATTGTCCAAATCTAGAGATTCAGATGTAGCTTTGGGCACAAATACATAATTAACTTAAATGCAGCAAAACATGGACATTTTTCTACATCTATAATAAACCCATTTTTTTGGCTTTCAAAACAATTCTCAAGTTCCTCATTCTGACAGATTTATGAATATTTTCAATTTCTGATTTTCTAAGATACTGCGGTCTATACTGACAATATTATTTCTTCTTGTGCCTTTCCCCACACTTATATCTACATGATTATACATAATACTAACTATCATTATGAAAAAAGTTTTCTTAATTTTATTATCCTAGCACGTTCAGAATGCAACTGTAGGTACAGATGTAACAAAATAGAAAATAGTCACTATTGGATAAGGCATTGGAAGAGAAAAGGCACTGTGACTTTTTAATTCTTGGGTACTTTCATCAGAAGGTCAGCAGTTTAGCGGTTCGAATCCCTAGCACCACATATGGAATGAGCTTCTGTTACTTGTCCCAGCTTCTGCCAACTTAGCAGTTCAAAAGCACGTTAAAAAAAAGTGCAAGTAGAAAAATAGGGACCACTTTGGTGGGAAGGTAACAGCGCTCCATGCACCTTCAGCATTTAGTCATGCTGGCCACATGACCTTGGTTACGTCTTTGGACAGTGCTGGCTCTTCGGCTTAGAAATGGAGATGAGCACCACCCCCTAGAGCCGGAAACAACTAGAACACACGTGCATGGTAACCTTTAGCTTTACCTTACTCTCATTATAAAATATATATTCTTTGTAAAAAATATTTACTGATAATGGTTTGTGTGAAACCATCCATAAAATGATACCTGATTCTCAAGAGAATGGTTAACAGAATAAAGGATAGCTTCAACGATGACCCTTTCTTTGCCACCAATTTTAGTATTCCATGAGTCTGGGCAGTTCAATCTTAGGGTGTTTGATTAGCCTGGGTGCACTGTGATGGATTCACCCTATGGACATGAAGAATGCTATGACATCAAATTAAACCATATATTCTTTGTCTAACAGGCAAATATACCAGCAAATAAAAGGAATACAGTAATAATATGTGGGAATGACCTTGGTAGACAGGAGGAAAAGTCGCAGACCACACAACAATCAGACAAGCTATACCTGAGCCAAGAAGAAAGGAATGTGGGTACGATAAACATCTCAGAAGGTATTCTTCCGAGTTTCTTGGATTGTAAAGGCAAGGAGGGGGGGGAAGAGATGTACTTTCAACTTGCAAGACTGATGTTATGATTAAGATATCCCCTGCCAGGCAGCTAATCCTAACCTAACTGGTATTTTGCCTCTCCCTGACATACTTAACTAGTCTAGCCACCAGAGGGCCTTTATACTGGCATGATGTCATGATTCCCCTCAGCTGTTTTTCAAGCTCAATACAGGAGACTTCCCTACACAGAAAGACAATGCCTGTGTGACTCTGGATGCAGAGAAAAAACAGCATGTGCCTCTCCAGTGCCTATATTTTAGAGACATTCACACTAACCTCATTTCACCATTTCTGTATAAATATCCAGAGCGCACATGACAATTTTATATTATTTTTACAATTTTAGGTTGGCCAAGTTCTGCTCAGCAGAGCTTAAGATGATGACTTGTGCCTCAAACTAGCCTTAATGAGTATTTTAATAGTTAAGAGTATGTAGTAGATTTAGTTAGCCTTACATTAACTTTTATGTCTTTTTTTATATTAAATATTTTAACGCATCCCTTTTTTCTTTTGTTTTATATATATCTATGCATCTACGTATAGCTTGCTATCTATCCTCAGTACATGTATGTTGTTTATGTTTTTTAAGTTTGTGTAATTTTTGTTTTAATATTTTAGTTTTTAAAAAATGTTTGTATCCCACCCTCTTTATTCCATTCTATGACCTTAATAAAGATTTGATCAATTGATGCCAGTCTTGCAAGATAGTCCAGACAAGAAGCACACTCGAAACATATTTTGCAAATACAAGTAGTCCTCAACTTACAACAGTTCATTTAGTGACCAAAGTTACAATGGCACTGAAAAATGTGACTTATGACCATTTTTCACACTTATGACCATTGCAGCATCCCTGTGGTCATGTGATTTACATTTAGATGTTTGACAACTGGTTCATATTTGTGATGGTTGGTTGTGATGCTGGGAAAAGTGATTCCCCTTTTTTGACCTTCTGACAGGTAAAGTCTGTGGGGAAGCCAGATTCACTTAACAATGGTCTTATCAGGACCATTGATGGTGCAGGCTGTTAAATGCCTAGCACTTAAGTTCCAGCTGCCTGCAATTACTGCAGGCTCGAATCCCACCAGGCTCAAGGTTGACTCAGCCTTCCATCCTCTCGGGGTAGGTAAAGTGAGGGCCCAAGATTGTTGGAGGCAATAAGCTGACTTTGTAAAAATGCCGCTTAGTAATAAGCAGGCATATACAATGGAAGGACGGCTATTGCTGAGCGCATTGGGTTGTATCCCAAAAATTGTAAGCCGCCCCAAGTCTTCGGAGAAGGGCAGCATATAAATGTAATTAAAATCAATCAATAAAATAAATCAATTTATCAACTGCAGTGATTCACTTAACAGATGTGACAAGAAAGGTCGTAAAATGGGACAAAACTAACTTAACAAATTTCTCACTTAGTAACATAAATTTTGGGCTCAATTGTGATCATAAGTCGAGGACTAACTATATTAAAGAATCCATGTGTCATCATTTCAGAGATATTTCCTTGACAGATTCCTCAATGCCTTCAACAATGGCAGAGCTTCTTACTGAAAAAAGTTCTTCAGAATTCATGGATATATATTGATATGTATCTGCTTTGAAAGTAACCCTTACATAACACAGACATCAGCATTTGATCAAAGGAAATATTTTATGAAATTTTGCATTATAATACTTTATGATAATTTTTATATCATAAAATGTTTTATAAAATTTGCCAAATTTCAATTCCATGGGAGTCATGGAACTATTCTGGATTTTGGAACCATTCTGCAAGTTAACTCATTTGAGGTATCTTGGCTGAAAATTTTTTGCCCTATGATGCACTGTTTTGCCCAACTAAAATATAATAAACAGGCATTATATTTTCGTAGTATATAATACTACTATAGTAACTATATAGATTACGTTACAGGCAATCCTCAACTTACAATTAAAATCAGGGATCTCAGTTGTTAAGCAAAGCGGCCAGTAAGTGAGACATCACATAACCACTTCGCTCAACAATTGCAATCCTGGGACTTCTGGTTGCAGTTGCTAACCTATTATGTAATAGGTATATTATATCTATATATATTATATTATCTACCTATTAAGAGCCTCGTGGTGCAGTGGTTAGAGAGCTGTACTGCAGGCCACTTCTGCTGACTATTGGCTGCCTGCAATTTGGCAGTTCAAATCCCACCGGGCTCAAGGTTGAATCAGCCTTCCATCCTTCCGAGGTGGCTAAAATGAGGACCCAGATTGTTGGGGACAATATGCTGACTCTGTAAAACCACTTAGAGAGATCTATAAAGCACTATAAAGTGGTATATAAGTCTAAGTGCTATTGCTATGTAGGTCATTAAGTGGACAGAGTCCCAGGTAAGAAGCACCGTGTGCCTCAAGAGGGAGAGAGACCCTGGGAGGCTCTGCTCAGTACCTGAACATCCTCCCTGCTGAAATTCAAGCAGGATTGTCAGCCCCTAACAGACACTCATGCACCAGGACTCCCAGGGCTCTCCCACACCCACTTGGGGCACTCTGTTTATTGCCTTTTTCCCTGCTGGCTGAAAGAGATGTTACTTCTCCTCCCCATGTAGAAAGAAACATCTTCAACCTCTGCTTAGGGTGAAGAAGCAGAGCTAAAATCCTCAAGTTCCACTATTACATCCCATATGAAGATGTCATATCTCCTTTTGCTGAGCTCTGTTTCCCTTTCCTCCAAGCGCAAAAGATTGCAAATGGCAATAACATGATTGCAGGGAGCTTGGCAACCAGTCATAAGTGCAAATGGATTGCCAAGAATCAAGATCGCAATCATGTTATGGGGAGAAGTACAGGGGGGAATTTTATGAGAACCAGAAATGCTTTATGGGTTGTAAAGCGCCCTTTCTTGTACAAAATTTTATGAGCATGCTTTAGACCAGGGCTGTCAAACTCACAGCACGCTGGCTGGGTATGTCATGCATTGGCCACGCCCATGCCTGGTTTAGTGAAGGGGGGGAAGTCATGATACATCACATGACGATGCCGTGATGACGCGAGTTTGACACTCCTGCTTTAGATGAAGCTGGCTTTGGGATAAGCTTGTGGTATATTGGTAATATTGCATGAGACACTAAGACTAATAACCTAGTCCAGTTTTCTTAAACTTTTTTCTCTCAGCCCCCCTTTTCATTTTTAAAAATTATGGAGGAACCCAAAGGATCTTTTGCTTGTATGGATTATATTTATTGATATTGATATAGGTGTTGATGTTAACATACAAAGTCCTACATGGCTTGGGTCCGGGGTACTTGCGGGAACGTCTCCTGCCGGCATCACATTCCGATCGCCCTGTACGCCCCCACAGGCAGGGCCTCCTTGGGGTGCTGTCAGCCAGACAATGTCGGTGGCAGTGCCCAGGGGTAGGGCCTTCTCTGTGGGAGCACCCACCCTGTGGAACCAGCTCCCCTTGGGGCTCCATTTGGCTCCTGACCTCCGCTCCTTCCGCCGCGACCTGAAGATTTGGCTGTTTCAGAAGGCCGGCCTGGACTGAAATGAGGTGGAGTGGATTTTTTAAGGAATTTTAATTTAATTTTATTAGTTTAGATTTATTGGGTTTGTAAATCTAATTATTTTTTAACTAACTTATTTTGTACTGTGATTTTATACTGTGAGCTGCACTGAGTCCCTAGGGAGAGAGGGCGGCATACAAGTCTAATAAAATAAATAAATAAATAAATTTGGGGTTCAGAAAACATATAAACTTCCTGTGAAATTCCAGGAACGGATTCCTACAAGGAAATGCTGACTATTACCATTATAGCTCTTCTTTTAAGATGCAGCTTTAATTATTTTTATCTACTACAAAAATAATCTCACATACCATTTGGCTAACACTTTATCATCTATGTGGAGATTTTACTGCTATTTATATTTATGTTATAATAGCAATAGCACTTAGATTTATATACCGCTTTACAGGCCTCTCTAAATGATTTAGAGAGTCAGCATATTGCTGTCAACAATCTGGGTCCTCATTTTACCCACTTCGGAAGGATGGAAGGATAAGTCAACCTTGAGCCTGGTGGGATTCGAACTGCCAAACTTCTGGCTGCCAAACTGCTAGCAGCCAGCAGTCAGCAGAGGTAGCCTGCAGTACTGAGTCTCTTGAGGTGTTTATCTCTAACTAATCAACTTCATTCCAATTTCATTTATAACTGTTTTCAGATGCTATCACACTTACTTTTTCAGGAAGATTTTTAATCCCAATATATTTGTTCTAAATTAGGAACACAATGTTTTGGTAGTAAAAATACAAATTTGCAATCTTTAAGATCTGAACAGTTTAGAATACCCAGAAAGAGAACCATTTGTCTAATCTTATATCATGGACATGTGGAGAAAATAGAAGAAAATTTTCAATATGGCTACACCAAGGTTGCAAAATGCCTTGCCCAGACAATAGAATCTTATCCAATAGTGAGAAAACAGTTCCAGGGAAATAGTTCTAATTTCACAGAGAGGGGAAAAAACTTTTACCATAAATAATTGTATGTTTGCTGCCTTACTCACATAAAATTGTATAAAATTATTTATTTCTTCATATGTATATGTATATCTATATGCATATCTATATACATATCTATATGCATATATGCAGGTCTTGGTGTGTTCAGGTCTTTTCCCATGTAAGATTGAGAGTATCTTGGCGACGTTTCGACGAGGTCCCACTCGCCATCTTCAGGCTGGTGCTTTCGGCTTCATGCTTGTGTGAGCAAAGTGTGATTGGAGCTGCCGTCTCTCTATAAATACTGATGGGGAGGTGTGGTGTGCTGGCTCTGTTGTAAGCAGGTTGGTTGGCTGTGTTGTTACTTCTTGATTGGTTGATGGAGTTGATGTTTGCAGATTGGTTGGCTTTTTCGTAAGAACCTGTGTGGCTGAGGTACTGGCTGTGTGTCTATCAGCCTTTTATGTTCTAACGAGCTGGGTAATGGGCTGTGTGATGACCTTCTGAGTTCTATTGTTGTGACGTCCTGGGTCTTGTGCTGCAATCTCCTGGGTCGTTGGCTGTGTTGTAACATCCTGAGGTTTTCTGGTGTAACCTCCTGAGTTCCTTGATGTGATATCCTGAGCAGATGGCTGTGATGTAATGTTCTGGGTTTTGGTTTGGCTCCGAGTTTGAGGTCTGGCTATGTGTTCATGGAAGCCCGGAATGTTACATCACAGCCGTATATATATATGGATATTTCTTTATATAGGTTCAAAAACCTTATAAGATAGGCTAAGCTGAAAAGCAGTGGCTTTGGTCATAAAAAGTAACATATTCATTTCATCTCTTGCTGACTGCATGGACAAATCCACACTATTTTCTTGGCAACAATATAGAAGTGATTTACTACTGCTTTCTTCTGAAATTTGTTTTTGACAACATGCTAATGTATGTGTGGAGCAAGCCAAAGAGATTTAGGAAACATGGTTTATGGTTTAATGTGTTATATATAAATTTATCCAAGTATGGCTTACTTAATAAACTATGGCTACATAAAGCATAGTTTTGCACAATCTATAAACCCAGTGACTGGCCAGTTATAACTAAAGAGGTTTAGTATAAACCAAGATTCTGAATTAGATCTCTCTTGCCGCCAGTCCAAATCCAACATTCTCTCTTATGCTTCCCCATCTATTGTTTGCAAATGTATTGGGAGTACAACTCTCAAAGAATTTTTGGTCATGCAGCCAATTCTGAAACTTGCAGGGCCGATACATCTGGATGACACCATGTTGGGGAAAGGTATTCATTTTTTTTCACCTACTGCATTTAAGATTTAGAAGATAAGATTCCTGAACATATTTTTCTTGATGGTAAAAGTAGCTCATTTACACTGCCTTATTAAAGACACATATTTAATTTCAGCTATACAGATTTAGTACTTACTGACATTTGTGGAACATTCTCTCCACAATATTTACATATGAAAGAAAATATAATTTCTTTATTATCCATGAGAGCTGTGATGCATAATTTAATGTATAATCATATACTTTGAATCAGTGGGTATGAAGTCAACATTCTAGAAGAAAATCAACAATTAAATGTTCTTTTATTATTCATTATTCATTTTTACTATAAATAGTAAGGAAAGCTTCAGTAACTAAAAAAATGTCAGCAGGTTGCTGTACATCGGATACATTTATATAGTACTTTACGTGTTGCTACTATTACTAAGTTTCACAATAATATAATGTAATAAAATACATAGCTATATAAGAAATCAATTTCTTTTCTAAGCACATTGCTTAGCCAAAATGTTATTTCATAACCTTATTATTGAAATGAAAGAAAATATTTGTTCAATATTCCTCTATTATTTTCAATTAGGGTTGCAGCTATATGTGAGATAAAATATTAGTATTCCTCATCCAAGTATTTTTTTACTGTGATAGCCCAGCCCAAAGATGTATCTTCTTCACTTTGTCTATCAGGCCATGCATGGTGACAGCTGCATCTGAAAACAACTTAAATTTCATCTTAGTGGAATCTAATCCAGAGGGTGGTACAAACAGCATGGAAGAGTCAGTGTCAAAATTAAACAATGCCGGATTTCCCAAGAACAGATGCTTTTCGCTTGCAGCTGTAAAAATCTTAAAGCAATCCTGTACCACTCTGTCTGGTCACGCAACAACTACAAAGCAAAGCATAAATTTGGCCACTGATTGCAAATGTTTGCTCAGAGCTTTAAAAACAGTAACAGGGATTTATTGTGGGTGATTATGAGACTACATTACCTTTTAAATTAGCTTCATGGGAGTTTAATTTGCACCATGATTTTCATATATTGACAAAAACAATTTTAATATATTGAGTTTTAAGATTTTATTTTTACATATTACAGAGTTTTTTTAACCATCCATGATATCGGTTATGTGTCAGTATCATTTTAAGATTATTTATCTTCTACTTATAACTACAGTTCTGTCTATAACAAATTGAGGTGTATTTGTGTGTGACAGCATATGCACTTATGTCTACGTACACAAAAAGACACAAACATTACTCACTCTGTACCATACAGAAAGGGACAGTGATATAGCTGCTACTATACTGATGCTGAAGAAAAACAGCCATATGATAAACATCCTACGTATGATATGATCCTAATTAGTAAAACGATATCATGATATTTTAATATATATTAATATTCATTTTAAAAGGGAAAAAAACACTGACATTATGCTTATTTGTTAAACACAGAATGTGGCATGAAATTAAGAATCATCAGAATTTAAAGCATTGGATGAACCAATCACAATCATAGAAAAATCCAAAATCTGATCTGTGATTGTATTTTTAAAAATATAATTCTAAATTTATTGATTAGATTTATAGGGCCATTTGGTTCATACAATGGGCAATACAACAGTATATTGTTTTCAGATTTATTCTACTCATATATATATAATCTTTATATTAATTAATTATCTATACTTGCATATATTTAGGATGCTTGCAAATTAACCTTAACACTAAAATATACTCAAAAATACTTTCAAATTTGCAATTATTTTTAACACTGATTTACAGAAACTTTTACTAGAATTAGCAGTTCATTAGCACTTCTCTACTTATCAATATAATTGGATTGTTTGATGGATTCATTGTTTGAAGAAGTCATCTTTTTCACAAATCTACTTTTAAAAGGCAAGGTGAAAAATGACCAGATTAATAAGTCTAATAATTATATAAAATAGCATAAAAGATACCAATTTTAGCAGTGGGGGAAAAGACATGGGCTTTCCTCTCTTGCATTTTAGATATTTATTAAATATGAACTTGTATTCTTTATTTCTTTTCCCTCACTACATTATGTCTGCTTCATAGAAATATTTAAAAATATATTGAGAGTGATCAGTAGAGATCAGCTATGCATATTTTTCAATACTAAATACTACACAACAGTTAAATATATAAAAATGCAATCTGTCAATGAAAGTATTATTCAGGTATATTGAAACATAGATCTCATATTTATATTATAAGCAATGCACGTTTATTTGCAAAGGAAATAGCACTGTTAATGTGATATCTCTTTGTGAACTGTAACTACTTACCTATTTTTTATCATTTTAAAACAGACATGCTTTCAGAAGTATTATTCTTGACATTTAAAGAAACATTCCTGAAATGTAAGGCAAATTTTATAGTTTTTAATTAAATAATTATTTGAATTAAAACCCAATTTAAAAACTTTGAGGTATGAGGTGTAGTTTAAAAGTCACACACTTAATTTTTTATGTGTCCAAGAACAACTTGCTTGTTAATATATTTGTAATATAAGCAGCACAATGCTATGCAGAACTATTCTGAAGTAAACCTTATTGATTTCACTAAAATTCACTCATATTCATTAAAATTCACTAAAATCAATTCTTAATAAAAGTGCATAGAATTTCAATGTATATTATGTTTATATTAGATCTTCTACATACCCCTCCCCAAGCAACTATGTATATCTGTAAGAATATATTATATATCTATAAATATGCACACTTAAGTAAACATACAAGTGTGTGTGTCTGTGCGTGTATATATGTGTGTGTAAATATACATGCACATACACACGCACACACATATATATACACATACACAGGGTTAGGGTTAAGGCTAACAGATGTGTGACTTCTAATTAGTTATAATAATCTCTGCTTCAATGCTATTGGAAAAAGCTTCTCTTTTCCATAGAAATTAACATTAACACCTTTTTTAATTTTACTTTATAAATGTTTCATAATCAGTGCTTTCTTTTAAAAAAACTAAAAAAGGTATCTGGTTTCTGTGGAAAATTTCAGATCTCTACAGTGGTAAGTTTATCAAAAAATATTAAAATATAATTATCCTAAACAAACACAGTCCTGTGAAACTAACCTCACATTCATATTAAAATACAAGGAGCCTGCTATAATGAATTTGATTCATCCTTGGGACACAAAGCTTTACCACAGTAAACTCAGTCAACTGTTGCTCTTGCTTTTATATTCATGGTACTTAAATAGCGGACTTTAAAACAAAAACCAAAGGGGGAAAAAATCCACCACCAATTGGCTTTTCAGACATCCACCCTTCCCAAAAATAACGCAGTTGAAAAACCTAAAATGATATGAAAAGGCTTCAAGGCCTCTTTTCTCCCTTTCAGAGAACTTTTTTTTTAATTTCTGTTTGCAGTAATCTGCCTTTCACTTTCTCCTTGCTACAGAACAAACGAGGAGGCTCAGGACTTTGAAAAGGAGGCTTGATGTGTAATGGGCCCACTAGAATTAATTTAGTCGCACCAAATCCATTGAGCACTGAAGGGTTCCCCCCCCTTCTTCTCAAATCATTCAAGTTGGATGCAGCCCCCCAGCCTTTGTAATTCTAGTAAAGCACTTAAAGTGCACAGTAGGTGTTCATCAGGACCATCTGGTCAAAAGCAAAACAAGCTGCTGATTTTGCCTTTGAATAGAATGAAGCAAGTGTGAATTAGTCTCTTCAATTAGCACTATTACAACCTGTCAAGTGCATATTGTAAAACAGGATTATTACAGTATTGGTCACCAGTGCAATTATTTACTCTCTGCCTTTTCTTGCATATAAATATGTCCTGGTTTATTAGTTTCTGATACCCAGAAGTGGTTTATTTAACTTCTGCCTTTCCAAGATGTCGACTATACAAATTACAGGTGATTCTAGCAAATACAATAATATATCAAATAATTAGCAGATTTTTTTTGTAAAGAAAAGACTTTTACTGTATTGATTTTATTGTTTCAAATATGTATTTAAAAACACCATAGAGTCAGGACTACATAGACATGCCTACACATATCTTTTATATATTAAACAACATTTTGACACCAATATATCTTTATTACACTGAGCTAATAAAAAGAAAAGACTCCTTTTACATCAGGCTCAATTCCTGGTAATGGACACAGGCATGCAGGTCTTTTGGCAGAGTTATGGAAGTGTTTGCCTTTGCTTTGTTCTGGGAATTTTTCAATTTCCCTGTCTAGCCTACAGCGCTGGTATTCCCTGGTGGTATCCCATTCAACCACTAACTTGGCCCAAACTAGTTTAGACTCCAAAGTAGACAAAGTACGACAATGTGCTGAGCTGCCCAAGCAGATACAAGGATTCAAAATTAAAGAACAAATTTCATTTGTAATTAAAATTGTTTTCTTACTAGTGGTATTCTTTTTCTGAGGCAGTTTCTGTGCAGTAGAATTTGTAATAATAATTTGTAATAATTGTAACATTAGGGTGACTTTCTTCATTTCTTTGTTAGTACTCAGACTTATTTCTCAAAGTATGTTTATGGATCCTTAAAATATGGATTTGGGCTTCTAACTGCCCAGCAAAAAAAAATTCAAAATGTCTTATATCTGTTTTTTCCCATCTGAAAAGAAATCTGTTCCAAATGCAAAACACAAGCAGAGGAGAGGACTTTCAGTTTCAGTTTCACAGCAGCAACCAGCTTTAGTACAGAACAGTTGAGCTAAGCCATGCCCAAGCTCCTTGCTGTCTCCTTGCTCATACAGCAAATACTGTTTCAGTTTCCATGTTTCAGTTTCCAAACAGCCCTCAACTCTCTCACACACTGACAGGATGCTAGCTAGATAAATATCGATGGATTCTGGTAGGCAGAGGCACAATTTTCCCCCTTTATTTTCCTCCCAAAAAACTAAGCCCAATCACATAGTTTCCTAGCGAAGCATGGGTATAGAGCCAGTATTAATATAATTACCAAATCTGTTTAAATTAATGGAATTATTGGAACAGGTGAGTCATTTTATGGCCTGACTAGTCATATTACTCATGGAAGCTCAATTCTGCATCTATACCTCTAAAGTGGATGGAAACTGAACAAACTCCTCTGCTACTACCAATAATTCCCATTAAATTCAAAAGCAGAAGTTATGTGTAGTCCCATTTGGATACTGTTGATCACCTATTTGATATGGAGAGATCAGATCACCCTTAGCCCTACATGCTTCCCATTTTCCCGAACTGCTGATACATATATCATACTGGAGTAGTACATAAACTGTATGATTGCTGTATGTAAAGTGTTAAAACTGTACATTTTTGCTATTAAGTTACCGAGGTTTCTAAAATGTCTTTAAGAAGTCTTATTTATCCTGTACTTATATATCCATTATATTTATGTTTCCCTGAAAAGAAGCCCTAACCTGAAAAGAAGCCCTATCGTGTTTTTGAACGCATGCACTAAAATTAAGACCTACCCCCAAAATTAGCCCTACTTAAGCGCCTGCACAGCCAGTCGCTCGCCATTTCCTCTGGTTGCTTGCAGTGCCGACAACACAAGATAAGGAAGCAAGGGGGGGAGGGGTGATGCATGTTGCTTGGCCTCCCGGTCTTTTTGTGGCCGCAATTACACAGCAGAAGTGGCCTGTGGCAGCTGCCGTGAGTCTGTTTCATGTGGATGGCTGGTGCAAAAGTTAGGTAAGCCGGCATGAGGCACATGGGGAAGCTCGCTCCCTCGCCTCATACTGGTACATGGGGGGGATTAAGACACCCCAAAAAGAAGCCCTGTTTTTTTCAGGGGTCAAAAGAAAATAAGACTGGGTCTTATTACTTAGACAAATATTTATACACAGGGTTTTCATATTTTGGGTATGCACTAGACAGCTCATGACAGCTTGCAGAATTATTTCCTCTCTAGAATCCTAATGCAGTGATCGTGTTACCTAGTTTGGTAATGAAATGTCTGCAAGAGAACAACCAAGTTGAGAGAGGACCCCACAGTTCAACCCTGAACCACAAATATTCTCTTATGCCTTCATTGCTGCCTTCAGCAATGACAGAGCTTCTAATGTACTTCCTTCATTGGAAAAGTTGAGATACATTAACAGATTATCTGCCTTGAAAACAGTATGTGGAATTGTATAGCACAGTCAAACATCAGCACAAGGAATGTTTTATGATATGTTGTATTATGCCATAAACTGCTTTATGATACTTATGTCATAAAAGGTTTTACAAAAATTGCCAAATTTCAGTTCCACAGTCATGGATCCTGGATTTTGGATGCATTTTATAAGTTAACCCATTTGAGCTACCTTGGTTCAAAACATTTTGTCCCTTGGTCTACCATTTTGCCCAATTAAAAGTTATAAGAATCAGAGATTTAGTAGTATATAGAAAGATTAACATACATACATACAAAATTTGGTTCCATGTACGTTCCAAGCTACATGAAGGCTTTCAAATAATTTGACTAAGCTAACTGGTGACTACTTATACACACTACTTGGCAAGAACATGGAAATTGTTTACAATATTGTTTTGACTTCCCAGTGTAGCTCACATTTATGGGATTTCTGCTTTTATATTTCTGAATCTTGTGAGCTATCTTTCTATCATTGATATCAGTTGATGAAATCCTACCGAAGTAATTCTGTCCCTATGTAGCAAGATTATGGATCTCATCCAATTGTGGCATTCTACCGGTTCGGCCCGTTTCTGCCGAGCTGGTAGCGGCGATGAGCAGCAGAGACTGAACCAGTTCTCTCTGCCGCTCTGCTGTTGGGCTCACTTGCCCACCCAGGCTCCCATACTAACTTTTATCCTCTGAATTTGAAGCGCAGCTGCTTTGCGCGGCACAGCAGAGTGTCGTGTGGCAGCTGCCAAAACGACCGGGAGAATGCAGGCTTGCAGGAGGTTAGAACACCTCTGTGCCTGCGCAAACACCTCTGCGCCTGTGCAAGGTGCATGTTTGGCATGTGGCGCACACACAAAATGTGTGCACGCATGCAAAGCGTGCCCACCAAGCCATGCTCACCGAACCAGTGGTAAAAATACTTGAATCCCACCACTGATCTCATCAGTAGGAAACCAGCCATAAAAGATCAGTGGATGGTTGTTGCTTGAAAGAACATTTTATAATATCAATTGTTCTCCCATTTCCACTACAAATCCCCATTCACTGCTATTTCATTTTAATACTGTATGTAGTGAAGTAAATCTTAATGAAAGGGGAGATGTATCCCAATTAGAGGCATGTAAAACATTTAACTGATATGAGTAATATCTATGATCCTAGTTTCCATTGGAAAACTGTTCAACTGCCTTAGATATAGAGGTTAAAAATAATGTACAAAGACCACCAAATAAATCCAATTATATGGTAATTTCAATGTATTAGGTATTCTCAAATTTTGAAATACTAATAAAATGATAAATTCATTTGTGTGATCTTGTCTCCATGAATAAAATAGTTATTTTAGTGGGTATATTCTGACATGACAGCAGTGTTCCAATATCTAAAGAGCTGCCACAAAGAAGAGGGACTCAATCTATTCTCCAAAGTACCTGAAGGCAGAACAAGAAGCAATGGATGGAAACTAATCAAGGACAGAACCAACCAAGAAATAAGGAGAAGTTTCCTGACAGTTATAACAATTAACCAGTTGAATGGCTTTCCTTCAGAAATTGTGGGCGCTGCATCACTGGAGATTTTCAAGAAGAATTATTTCTCTGAAATGGTATAGGGCAGAGGTGTCAAACTTGCGTCATCACTGCATCCGCACATGACATATCACTTTTCCCCCTTCGCTAAACTGGGTGTGGGTGTGGCCAGTGCGTGACGCATCTGTCCCACAGGCTGTGAGTTTGACAGCCCTGGTATAGGGTCTCCTATTTGAGCAGGGATTTGGACTAGAAGAACTCCAAGGTCTCTTCCAACTCTGTTATTCTATTGTATTCTATGTATTGTTAACATGACTCTTCATCAATCTATGAATCTATCAAGACATCAACAAAATGCAGGATTTACAGGAATGCTAAAACAACTACTATATAAAAGGAGATCACTGATGCTCAGCAATGGATTGTTGATATGTGCTTTTTATCAACATTTGAATGTTTTTTTTACAAAAGAGGAAGTGTTAGGAAGAAGGATTTCAAGCAATACAATCAACAGTTTTCAGAGCTTACAACATAGTTTCTAGTCATTTTTTTCCTTTTTTAATTACTATGCTTACCAATTTTGAGGCTGTGTTGATCCTTTAATACTGCTGTAGGTTTTTTGTTGTTGTTGACTGTTTTAGCTGATTAGTTTAGGAAAAGAGAAAAAATAGAATAGAACAGAAAATGTCTGGGTTCTTTTTTATGACAGAGATGTGCTTCTCTTCTCAGCTAGTTACAGTAGTAGCTAAAAGTTTGTGAACCATTTTGAATTTGCAATATTTCTGCATAAATATGAATCAAAATATGACCTGTTTTCCACACAAGTCCTAAAACTAGATCAAGAGAAACAAAATGAATGAATGAATAAATAAATAAATAAAATTGTTCGTTAATTAAGGAAGGTGATTTAAAACTACATCTTTGTGTGTGGCAAAAGAATGTGAACCTCTACTTTCAGTGATCAGTGTGCTGCCCATGTACAGAAATAACTGCAACTGAACATTTTTGATAAAGGTTGATTTGTCCTGCATATTGGCTTGGAGGAATTTGAGCCTATTCCTACTTACAAAACTTCTTCAATTCAGAGAAGTTGGTGGGCTTCCTTGCATGAACTGCCCACTTTAAATCCTTCCATATCTTTTTTATAAATTGACTGGCCATTTGAAAACATTAACTTTCTTCTGTTTTAACCATTCTTTGGTTGTACAAATTGTGCATTTTGGACTGTTGATTTGCCGTACAACTCACTTCCTCTTATGCTTCAGTTCACAGACAGATACTTGACCTTTTTCTATAGAATATGCTAGTACAATTCAGAATTCATAGTTCCATTAATCATGGCAAGCCATCCTGGTCCAGAAGCAATAAAGGATGCCCAAACCATGATTCCTCACCACCATGTTTTACAGATTGGAATGCCGTGTTTGTCTTTCGCCAAATGCAATGCTTCTCATGCAAGCCAAAAAAGTTTTAGTTTGGTGTCATCTGCCAAATGTAGAAAGGCAGCAATATATATTTTGGAGAGTAGCAGTTTTCTTCTTGCAACCCTGCCCTGCACATCATTGGTGTTGGTGTACTCCTGATGGTGGTCTCATGAACACTGACATTCTCTAATGAAATAAAGCCTTTAGTTCCTTAGATGCTTTTTTGAGATCTCCTGGAGTATTGCATTCCTTGTACTCTTTGCTCTTGCTGTGATCTTGGCTGGCTGGTACTCCTGAGAAGGGTAATGGGAAATAAAAAAAGGAAGGGAGGGAGGGAGGGAGAGAGAGAGAGAGAGGGAGAGAGAAAGAAGGAAGGAAGGAAGGAAGGAAGGAAGGAAGGAAGGAAGAAAGAAAGAAAGAAAGAAAGAAAGAAAGAAAGGAAGGAAGGAAGGAAGGAAGGAAGGAAGGAAGGAAGGAAGGAATTTATTGGTCACCATCTTACCTTAGGGCAGAGGTGTCAAACTTGATTTCATTGAGGGCCACATCAGAGTTGTGTTTGACCTTGGGGGGGTGAGCAAGTGTGGCCAGGGTGGGCGTGGCCAGCTCAATGTCACTGTGGTGGCCCAAGCATTCTGTCAGCGAAAATGGACTCCCAAGCTCCATTTCCAGCTTTGATGTCCTCCTGCAACACTCTCCCAAGCCAGTCCCTCGGTGGCCCCGCAGAGATCTGAGCACCCTGTGGCCCGGATCTAGCTCAGTGGCCTTGAGTTTGACACCCCTACCTTAGGGTAACTCTGGGCAGCTTACACACATAAAAAGTGTACAAAGATAAAAAACATAAATAAAATACTATACAAAGCTAAATACAGAGTCAAATTAAAAAATGGGGAAGGCGGGAGCTGGATGAAGAGGGAGACTGGTATACAATCTGCCTGACAGTGAACTGCTGGAGTCCAAACACTTTTGAAATACATATTTAGCCTGGTAAACATCAACAAATGTTTTTGGAGGCCCTCAGAAATCTCCATTGTTCAAGTCATGACACCCTTCCACATACCCTTCCACATACCTTCCAAGATCAGATTTTAGGAGGGAATAACCAAAATTCTCTTCTTTCAATAAGGCAGGACTTCCCACACTCACCATCTGATTATTGATTGAAATACATGACATTAAATTCTCCTTCAAATGAATTTATAGTCCCAGAGGTTCACCAACTTTTGCCACAAATGTTTTTTACACATTTTTAAAATTAGAAATGCTTTATCAAGTTTTAGGACTTATATGGAGAAGAGTTCATGCTTTAGGTCAAGGGCAGTGGTAGGATTCAAATTTTTTTACTACTGGTTCTGTGGGTGTGGCTTGGTGGGCGTGGCAGGGAAAGGATACTGTAAAATCTCCAGTCAGAGGTAGTATTTGCTGGTTCTCCGAACCAGTGGTGGGATTCAAAATTTTTTACCACCGGTTCTGTGGGCATGGCTTGGTGGGCATGGCTCGGTGGGTGTGGCAGGGGAAGGATACTGTAAAATCTCCATTCCCACTCTACTCCAAGAGAAGGTTACTGCAAAATTCCATTCCCTCCCCACCACACTAACCTGCTTTCCAGCTCCGTTCTCCTGTTCAGGGCAACAAAAGAAGACCCAGCCAATCAGCTGGGACTCAGCAAGAATAGATGGGAGTGGGGCCAGTCAGAGGTGGTATTCTGAACTACTCAAAATTTCCACTACTGATTCTCCAGAACTGCTGAATACCACTTCTGGTCAAGGGTCTTCAAACTTGGCAAGAACTTCAACTACAAGAATTCCTGAGCTAACATAACTGGAGGAGGAATTCTGGGAGTTGAAGTCTACAAGTCTTAAAGATGTCAAGTTTGAAGACCCCTGCTTTAGGTTATATTTATGCAGTACTATTGAAAATTCAAACAGGTTCACAACTTTTAAGCATCATTATAGCTCTCAATTTATATTAATAGTAAAAAGATGATTGCATTTTCTTTCAACAACTAATGCAGAATTTGCCAAAGCATTTTTCTATATTAACCCCTCAAAATATAAATATACAATCTCCAGATTCTAGCTGAAAGGCTAAGGGGGCCAATTTGATATTGTAGATTTTACACTAAAGAACACTCTTCAAAATGTTTATGTTTTTAATTTAAATTTATTGGCCGCACAATCCTAGTGGATTTTGGGTGGCCCACAAAACTAAAAAAAAACATAAAAAAATAAATGTATTAAATCAACAGACAAATTAAAACGTAGTAATCACAAAATCCAGAAAATGAAACATTAAACAAGAAATATCAATCCTAGTCTTGGGTTCCAAGCTGTTTTCAAAGTTAACTTTTTATCCTGTTTTAACAAGCAGATTTGACAGTATGCTGAAGTGAGTACATTTCTAGAAATCAGCTAGTTTGACAAAACACATATTTTTCATATACTGGGCACTAATGTGCAACTAATTTATGTCCATCATAAAGTAAATACCCACTCACTCTAGTAGTCATTCTAGTCTAATGAATTTACTGTGCTAAATTCATTTGTTTGTTCATTCATTATAATAGTCATCTCATTTCAGTGACTATTGGTGCTTCACAACAATTAAAACATCCAAACTACAAAACAAACTTAAAAACATACAACCACCAACGAAACAGCAATAACACAGAAATATTCATAATAGAGGTGTGTCAGCAAACATATGATTGCAAGTTCAGGAAAAAAACCTTTTCTGGAGTGACATAGTTTATTACTCAATATTCTTTGTGATTCTTAGAACCAAAATATTAGTCATGCTGTCCTAAAGCAGGGGGTTTCACATGTTTTCAGACTCTGAAATACAATTTGAGATTACCTCTAAAACATACACTTCCTTCTGAGATGATCATGGATTGTCTATATGCTCTACAGGATAAGTTTTCACTCTCTTTTTCTTAGTGGTCTTCTCATTGCAGCAATTCAAAAAGCATCTAGAAATAAATAATGTTTCCAGGCAGAGCATGTAGATCAAGGGTCCACAACCCCCCCAGTCGTGGCCTGTTTCAAACCGGGCCACGCTAGTGATGGGCAAGCTCATGCATGAAGCTCCACTTATTTATTTATTTTATTTATTTATTTTATTGGACTTATATGCCGCCCCATCTCCGAAGACTCGGGGCGGCTCACAGTTAAAACATACAAATACAATAAATAATTAAAAAGAAATTAAATCACTATAAGGTCCAATAAAACCGAATTAAAAATTAAAACTGTCCCATCCCACTTGCATGAGTGGCAGGCAGGCACATGTACAGGAAGCTCCACTTGCGTGAGCGGCAACCCCTTGCACTCGCATGCGAAACTCCATTCATGTGAGTGGAGGGCGTTTGAGTGCGGGGTGCTTGTGCTCGCATGTGAAGTTCCACTTGTGCAAGTGGAGAGCACAAGCACAAGAGCTCTCCATTCATGCAAGTGGAGCTTTGTGCATAAGCGCAAGAGCCCTCTCATACGCAAAGCTTCGTTTGTGAAATGTGTTTTTTATATTTATTTAACATGTACCAGCTTTGTAGAACTGCAGACTATGTTAATAGTAATCTTAAAGGAAGCTGTCAATTTCAGGCGTGGTACAATATGTCTTATACTTTATACAGTTTCCCTGGTCCTTTACTTCTTAGATTCTGAAAAAGTCTGAGTAAAAATGTATCAATTCAATTTCAATCAAAACATCTTTATAAAACATGCTTATGGGATTGTCAGATTGATTTTAGAGCCATTCCCTCTTTTATTGCTATTAAAAATTATTGCTCTACAAATCACTGTGGAATATCTATGTTAAAACAAATAATTTAGGTGCAGCTAAATCACATTATAATGTCAGTAGGCAAATGTGCACTTTAAAAAGGAGGGGTTCTTATTATTTAGGTTATATTATATTAAAATGTTAAATCTACTTAGAAAGTTTATGCATGTCCATTTGAATTTTGTGTCACAGAAAGGCAAACGTTAAGCATAGCATTCATTGCTAGTCTTACATCGCTGATGTAAATGATACCTTATCTTTTCCGCAAAGGTTGACATAAATGATAAGGCTGTATATCAAGGTCACCAGCTTCTTATTCTAATGGCAGGGCAATTGGCTTTATTTCTGCAACATCATAATTTAAAGGTCGCAACAGAATCAAAGAAACTACTCGTGTCTGTTCAAATATGTAAAATAATAATACATTATAGCAATATTTTCTATGTCAAAGGGAAATAATTTAATGCCTCACATAGCAAGCTTGGGAATGATGGTGTTAAAGAATTATTTTGAATAATGTTTTAAATGTTTTAAAATCTAATCTCATTAAAACTGTTCTGAAGTCCCATTTTATAAACTTATTATTCATGTTTTAAAAAATCTTCACTAGTGAATTGTGGAATCTAAACTAATTTTTTGAAGAAACAAAATTGTCCTTGATAAATTATTTGATCCTAAGTCAATAATATAACAGAACAGATCTGTGATAAAATTTAATCTGTGATACAGCAAACAGAATTAATGTTTAGTAATATTTTTATGTTCTTTAGCCCATTGAAATTCCATTTTAGAAAGGTTCACAAAAGGAAATGTTCCCTTGCATTGTGAGTTGTGTTTTAAATCTTGTTATACCAGTGAAAGAGAAGATAATAAAAACTAACACCACAAAAAATAGTTCAAGTTCAGTCCATCTTAAAACTGGCCGCTGCGTGGGGGAAGATGGGAAAGAATATAGGATGACATGAATACAATATGCAGATTCAATTTTGAATTACTAGTCTGTACTGTATTAAACTTGAGGGATTTCCCAAACACAAAAGCATCCATCAACAGATATCTGAATTTTCACCTAGTTTCACATGTGAATTCAGCATCAGTTACAAAATCTACAAAGTATGAGTATGCTATCTATAATACTACTATCTTAGCTCTCCTTTATTATAACTATTTGAAAACAATTGGTTGCTGTCTTTATGTTTATACCTCCATAGGCCAAACTGCAAGTAAAAGCAATTCATAAAGATATTCATTAATTTTTTCTCAATTGTTATTCTTACCTGTCTTCATTTTAATACCTTTTCAATGTACATTTCATTAGGAATTGACTTGAAACTAGCAAAATAATGTTATTCATATTAACTCAGCTAAAAGATCTTTCACTTGTTCATTGCAAAATGTTTATGACACCATTTTTGTTTAAAAAAGACAAGAAAAAAATATTTATTAGTACTGTTTGCAAGTACTGCAGCAATACAATAGCCTAAATCAAAGAACCAGAGAGATAGTTATATACAACAGTTGTGGTAAGACCTGAAACATTTCTGGAATATTAAGTGTTTCTTTTAATAATTGATGCAGGCATTTTGAATCTTTCTGAATAGGCTATCAGGTGCAAGTAGATTGCATTAATGCTGCTTAAACATTTCAACTTGTCAGTATGGCTAACTCGATTTGCAAAGTATTTGCAGTATTTTCCAACGAAACAGTAATAAAGGTAAAATAAATATATGCCACTGCTTTATAATCACTGAACATTAATGAATATTTTATATCTTTTAAAATCTCACTGTTTAATTTTAAAGGATGAAATTAAGTCTCCTTTCACGCAATATGCCAATTATCTGCATATCAAACAATAACTCAACCATTATACTTCTTTTTGTTAAGACACAGGAAGCTAATTTGAAAATACTGGCTAGCGCTTTTGGAAAAATAATTGAATAGACCTTCCTGCCCTCTGGTGGTTGACAAGAGCAAATTCCACATACAATTAAATTATTACTGATTTAGTACATATAACTTCCTAATTTTAAAAAATATTTGAATAAAAGAAAGAAAATTTAGAACTAACTTCAGAAACTGAGCGTTAGTACATGGTCAATATAACAGTTCAATCAAAGATCAAGTTCAATTTTTGAATTGAAAGAAAATACAACCCACAATTTTGACTCATTCTGCACATAAACACTTCTCAAAATTCTACAGTATTGGAAATAGTTTATGATGGAGTGGATCCACTCTGAATATCACGGTGTTGTTTTCTGGAGGATACACTGTTGTTTAGCTTTAACTAGTGAGCAGTTCAGCCATACTGGCTCACAAAATTTGCAATAAAGCAAAACCTGTCAGCACTACCAAGTCAATCCTGAACTTATCTAATACTTTAACTGTTGCCCCTGAAATTAATGACAGATATTTACTAAAAGTGGATAAGATTCTAGTTCAAAGTTTGAAGGGCAGAGTAATTTCATATTTAGGAATGGGGGACAATTTTATGGGAGACAATTTTATGGACCTTGGATAAATAGGGCAATCATGTCTATTTGATATTTAATGGAATTGATTTTCATCAAAATTTGAAATGATGGTATTTTTTCAAGACAATTTTCCATTTGTAATTACATCACAAACAGCTGTAATTGTTTACTGAAAATAACATATGTTGCAATTGACTGGTTATATTGGTGTGTGTATATATGCATATGTATAATGTATATGTATGTGTGTGTATATATTATACATATAAATACACACACACTCACACGCATACACACACACACACATACACACACGCATACACACACACACATATATATGTTGTTGAGGGTCTTCAAGCTATATGCATATATGTATTTATATACATAGGTAATGATTTTTATATAAAAAACTACATAAGATACAAAACTATATTTTAGACAATAGATTCATATTCTTCATGGTGATCTTAATAAGAATCAAAAATTATGCAAAGGAAGCACTATATTGATTTAATATCATTGGTACCAAAATATATTCAAATAAAAACAAATGAAATGAGGCTAATGTCCAAACCATATAATCTTTTTAGCTATCCCATTCCAGCAACAACTCCCATGAACAAAGCATGCTGCTAATACCATAACAACATAAATATAAGAATTGATAGTATAAAAGAAGTGACCATACTAGAGATTATTTCACACATACATTGGCTTCTTGAGAGGCCAACCACTGTGTTAAATGAGGAGGAAAGATCTTTCATACAATAATGAAAGCAGGGAAAAAGATTCAAGAGAAACACTCACATTTGGAATCCTTGTGTATATAAATAGGTTGGAATTAGTAAGCAAAAAAAAAAACCCCTTCAAAAAGCTGATTGCTCAATTTTTGATATACAACAAGGTTATGACAATATTGAATTTTTGGTTAAAGGCAATTTACTACTTTAGGAAGTGCATCTGTCTTTTCAGGACAAATTAGCAAGGAACTCTTCTTTGCAACATCACCCCTTGGTGGTTGTTTTACGGAATGACAATGAAATTGTTTTTAAGCAGAAATCATTTTTCTGCAATCCCACTCCTAATCAAGATTATGGCAACTAGCAGATGCAAGAAATACCTAAGAATGTATGGAAACTGTGTATAATTTTAAATAAAGGAAGAAGGAGCCCAATCAGACAGCCCTACCTTCACCTACCTTTGGTGAAGCTTTTTAACACTACAAGGCAAGCATGCTCACAAACACACAACCGCTTTGGGGTAAAATTAATGCAAATGCTATATGTGGGTTACACCATCTGATGTACCTACAGTAATCTTTCATCATCCACTTAATTAAAAGCTAAAAACCTAATAATGAAACATGAAAGGAAGTATGCAGCCTGAATACATAAGCCCTCTTTAACAAAGCTGACACTAGTTATAATGAGCGACATTTATTCTTCAGCTGCGAGACAGAGCTCACCTCCTGAATGGTACTGCTTCCTGAGAAGTTGAGGTTGTACTCCCGCTGGACTTCTCGATGGGTGACGATCAGCATGAAGTTTTGATTTAATGATTCCTGCAGGGCACTGAAAGGGTTGAAAGAAAAACAAGAATATCAGGAGCGAACATGTTCTAACTTGCTTTACATTTAGCTGTAAAACCCCAGGAGTACCCTAAACTCTGCAGAGACAGGTCCAGGCACAATGTTATCGTTTTCTTTTTTGCTCTTAAAGGCAAGGAAGCAACTGGAGAATGACCAAGGGAGCTGACCTGTTAACTCCTTCTAAGGTATTTGAGTATCTGAGGCTATATTTCAACTCTTTAGAATTTTCGCAACCCCGTTCTTACTGCAATTATTGCAATAGTGTATGCATACACACAATATCTATCTGTCTCACATACATTCATATTAAGAGACCTTTAGGCTTTAAATTAAGTTCAAAGTAAAAGCTTTGATGATGCTTACACTGTTTACATATATACAGATAATTATGTATTCATGTGCCAAGTTTGTGTAAGTATGTGACAGCTATGTTCTTCAGCTAAGCATGGCAAATGTTTATAACTGCTGTCCAATTAGTTGCCAGTAAACACGTGGAAAATTCCAGGATTCACTGATTATCTCAGGAAACACCAAATGAATTTGACTCTATTTCACCTCCCAATTTCACAATTATAACCAACTGTTCATCTTTCCAAGGCAATCTGGGAAAAGTCAGAAATGATAATATAATAAATCTCAGTTCTCAGAAATAGTAGGAATGCTCATTCCTTTCTAATTATAGACATTACTACCTCAGATGTCAACTTTTAAAAAGAAAATTATACCAAAAACAGGATGATAAGTCAATTGTTGAACATTCTTGATTTGGATAAATGTTAGAAATAATTACATCAACTGTCCTTTGTTTGAACTATTTATTAATCTCAGTAAATATAGACTAATAAAACAATAGATTCCAGAAAGTCCTAGCGAGTGGAAAGTATTTCAGTTTTATCAGAAGGTTCAGAATTACTCGTATAAATTTATCAGCTCAGCATCCCACATTAAATTCCATGCTGTTTCAGAGAGTCCCTCAACCTACAGAGGAAAGGGAGTAAGGAGACAAAAATCATGTATGTATTTCATATAAGCAATGTTCCCTTCCGTATATCATGTGGGAAAACTGTTATTACTGATAGAATATAACTGATAGGGCAAGCCACTAACGTATAAAAAAAGAGCAAACCCCACTCCCTTCTAGCATGGTGATGTTACCTAGTTTGGTAACGAAATGTCTACTGTATAAGAAAACAAACAAGCTGAAAGAACACCAAGGATTCCAAAGCTGTGCTTAGAATATCAAGTTTTAAAGTACATACATTCAACTGTACTTTCAGCAAACCTCTGGTCCTGTACAGTATTGTGAAATTTCTTTCCATAGTTCTTTCAAGTTAATGGAAGAGAAAATCAGTCAGCCAGGATTACAGGAAGCCATTTTATTCAGAATCTAATAAACTGTTATTTCCATTCTGGCAAAGAATGATGCACTATTATTTGATTTGAGTTTATTTTAGTATTATTGCACACTCAAATTGTTTGAAACAGAGGTAGGGGAATCTCAGGCAGCACAATTCTATATATGTTTACTTGGAAGTAAATTGTCTTATTCTCATTTGAATGCACTCAGAAATGATTGTCCATAAGATTGCTCCTTAAATGTGATATAAAATGGTTTGGTCAACAAAATATATTTGACATATCTTTCATACAGGGACATATCTTTCCAACATAAATTCTGGTGATGTAAAGCAAACCAACAATTGGTTCTTTACACAGTTACATTAATACACATTATTCTCGTTAGAAAACATAACAAATTAGATCAGACTCTAATTTGCTTGAAAAAAATTTCCATCACAAGTACATTGTCCAATGAAATATTAATCTGATTCCAATAAAAGAAGTCATTAAATCAGATACTTCTTAAACAGAGTTCATTGAATATTAAATTTAAGTATTTAGAACATTTTTAGTATCTATATTCTTGAGAATAATCACAGCTGACAATGGATACATATAACTACAGGTGAACGGATACAAATGCACACATGCAGATACGTGCGTGCCCACACACATATATGCACAACTTTACATTAAGAAATGTATAATTCGGAATTCCAGTAAAATTCTATTTATTAATTACCTTAATCACTTTTTTCTACTGAAGTACTAAACATTTGAAAAGAGTTATTAACAAGTATTGTATTGAAACTTACTGAAGCTAGTTTCAATAAGATGTTTTTGTTGGACAATAAATCGTACAAACTATTCCATGGTATTATCTTCAGGATTAGATCTTACATCTAGATTTTCTGCATAGTTCTAAACATGGAATTGGAAACCATGTATATAGCAGTGGAAAAATCTTCTTTATATGGGGCATGGGAAATAAATAATAGAATATATGCAAACTACATATGTGTCTCATCTTTTTATTATCAAAATTGCTAATTGTCAAATTAATAACTAATTGTTCAAAATCATACAGAAGAATCCTATTTGTTCAAATCACTGGAATCAATTGTTTTACTTGCTCTACTATATGTATCAAGTTTAAACTTACATATATATATATATATATGTTAACTTTGTAGGATAGTTTAAAAAAAATAAAAATAAGGTACTAAAGGTGTCAGAAATCTAAAACATTATCATCATTAATACATAGCTTGATTCAAGAGGCATTCAACATTCAATTTCTCAAACAGCTAATTAATGCCAACAGACTTTCTGAAAAATGTATGTTAAGGGCTGAAACAAATGTAGCATATTAATTATATAAATACAGATCACATACATGGATTTTCTTATATAAATAGTATCCACAGAAAAATGAGAAAAAGTAATTATTTTCTTTACCTCTGCTCCAATAAAATATCTTTTCTTATCTTTCTACTTGCATTTTACAACCATTAAAATCTTCAGATACTGAACTGAAATTTAGCAAAAAAACCCGATATTATTTTGAGCTGCAGATTTTTAGCTTCTGCAACCTAGTTTTTTCTAATCTCATCCCCAACCCCCATCCCCAAAATAATGAATAATATTAAGCTGTGCATCTATTAATATCACTGCCGGTTTAGATCTAACTTACATTCTTATCAAAAAAAGGCTTACTCTTCTATTAAAACGTTCCTTCCTCCATGTGTTGATATTATATGAGATTATCTTTGCAGGCAAGAAATAGAGAATCTTGCACAATTGTGGTGAAACTGCGAAGTGATTATTTCAACATGTTTCTCCGTAGCTTGCTTTCAAAAAACTGAATCCTATCAGAAATAACCTTGACCTCTGGAGAATCAAAAGACAAAACTGTTTAAACTTAAGTTGAAGATTCAACAGAAGAATTGTTTCCTTCTTTCCTCTCTACATGAAGGTATCTTTCCCATCATCTCTTATAGTAATAATGTAGCACAATCAGCAAGCCAGATACCCCTATATTTTCTCCCTAAAAAATAAATTGTTTAAGAGTCCCTCTGAAATTGTATGGAAGATAGCACAAAGAACTAACTCCATGGGAAGAAAATAATTTTTTTCCTATCCTATTCCATTGGAAGCCACAAAGAAAAGTATTTTATTTAGCTGTATTTTTAAATTAATATTTAGTGCAATACAATTGTGTGTGTGAGAGAGGGGGAATTCTCTTGAGTTCAATGGATTTTAATCTGAGGCAATTAGTATATATTACATTATTATTCCAGTTTAATCCCACAGAGAGCCTCTTCATGAATTTCAGTAGAAAAATATCCATTATTCATCATATCAATTCATTTTTCTTACCAAACATCTACATTTTAACAAAATATCATGAAACATAATAATTAACATTTCTATTGCAAACATTCAAATTTATACAAGCTTGTGTCGACAATCATCCAAATTTGCTGTAATTACAGTTTATTTACACTAAAACAAAATATGAAGTCACTATGTAAATGTAATGTTTGTTGTAGCTAATGCAGCAAGCAATAGCAAATTAGTTTAAAACAGCAATCACTCAGAAAGCTTTTGTTTATTTTATATCCTGAATGCTAAACTATTCAGAGGGACTAATTCTTATGAGATGGTAGCTATATAAATTTGATAAATTAAATAAATATATAAATTTAGAAGAACTGACCTGCATTTAATAAGTTTATTTCACCTAAGGGGAATAAATCCAAATTCTGTATTTTCTCAACCGCTGGGATATGCTAGCCTCTACAATATGTAAAGTTATGTTTTGATTTCAAAAGCAGTTCTTTTCAGTTTTGAAAGTAGCTCATTATCTATCAGGGCATACTATTGTTCTAGAATGATTTAAAAAACCCTCCTCTAACCTGCTGTATGCAATCTTGGGATACTACTACTACTGTTTAATTTAGAGCAGGAGTGTCAAACTAGCAGCCTGTGGGCCAGATGTATCACATGCAGGCCACGCCCACCCAGTTCCATGAATGGGGAAAACTTCATGAAAGATCACATGACCGCAACATAGAGTATCTGGGCATTTATTAAAATTTAGAACTGAATGCAGTAACAGCAAGTAAAGAAAGTTGATTTATCTAAAAAAAAACCTCATCAGCCTAATATATGAGATAGACTCATTACATGCAAAGCGAGATAGTTCAAGCCATGATTTGTCATAATTGTGATGATTATGGCTTACAGCTCATGAAAACCACAAATCCACAATCTCAGAAAATTAGAATATTACATGCAATCAATAAAACAAGGATTGTACATTGTACAATATCGGACCTCTGAAAAGTATAAGCATGCATATATACTCAGTACTTGGTTTGGGCCCCTTCTGCAGCAATTACTTCCTCAATGCGGCGTGGCATGGAAGCTATCAGCCTGTGGCACTGCTGAGGTATTATGGAAGACCAGGATGCTTCAATAGCGACCTTCAGCTCTTCTGCATTGTTCGGTCTCATGTCTCTCATCTTTCTCTTGGCAATGCCCCGTAGATTCTCTATGGGGTTCAGGTCAGGCAAGTTTGCTGGCCAATCAAGCACAGTAATCCCACGGTCACTGAACCAGATTTTGGTGCTTTTGGCAGTGTGGGCAGGTGCCAAGTCCTGCTGGAAAATGAAGTCAGCATCCCCACAAAGCTCGTCTGCGGAAGGAAGCATGAAGTGCTCCAAAATCTCCTGGTAGATGGCTGCGCTGACCCTGGACTTAATGAAGCACAGTGGACCAACACCAGCAGATGACATGGCTTCCCAAATCAACACAGACTGTGGAAACTTCACACTGGACTTCAAGCATCTTGCAGTCTGTGCCTCTCCATTCTTCCTCCAGGCTCTGGGTCCTTGGTTTCCAAATGAGATGCAAAAGTTGCTCTCATCAGAAAAGAGGACTTTGGACCACTGAGCAATGGACCAGGTCTGTTTTTCTTTAGCCCAGCTAAGACGCTTCTGACGACATTTGAAGCCCATGTCCAGGATCCGTCTGTGTGTGGTGGCTCTTGATGCACTGACTCCAGCCTCAGTCCACTCCTTGTGAAAGTCCCCAACACTTTTGAATGGCCTTTTCCTGACAATCCTCTCCAGGCTGCAGTCATCCCTGCTGCTTGTGCACCTTTTTCTTCCACACTTTTCCCTTCCACATAACTTTCTACTAACGTGCTTCGATACAGCACTTTGGGAACATCCAACTTCTTTTGCAATTACCTTTTGAGGCTTTCCCTCCTTATGGAGGGTGTCAATGATGGTTTTCTGCACAACTGTCAGGTCAGCAGTCTTTCCCATGATTGTGATTCCTATTGAACCAGACTGAGAGACCATTTAAAGGCTCAGGAACCTTTTAATTAGCTGATTAGAGTGGGACACTTTGAGCCTAGAATATTGCACCTTTTCACAATATTCTAATTTTCTGAGATTGTGGATTTGGGGTTTTCATGAGCTGTAAGCCATAATCATCACAATTATGACAAATCACGGCTTGAACTATCTTGCTTTGCATGTAATGAGTCTATCTCATATATTAGTATCACCTTTTAAGTTGCATTACGGAAATAAATGAACTTTTGCACGATATTCTAATTTTTCGAGTTTCACCTGTATTCCCCTTATCAAACTGTTGAAAGGACAATTCAGGTAGGATCACATGCAAAAAAAGTATCTTAAATCCCTTACTTTCCCTTTATTTTGAATTTGAAAAGAATAAGTTTTGTGCCATTGTATGTGCTAAAACAACTGATTAGTAGGCCAAATAATGTTATAGTTTGAGTAAATGTTAATTAATGCCATCTAATCAAGATGTCTTTTTTCCCTTTGCAAGCATACCTCTTTCCAAACTGCTTTAGCTTCAGAATTCTCACAACTCTCTAACTCATACAAATGAAAGACCTGGCTGCAGGTACAGACTTCATTTCTTTTAATCTTAACATTTATTGAATGTTCTTAATCACTCGAGTCCTACAGATTTGTAACTGTATTTCATCTTGTACCACAAATTTTCTAAAACAATGGTTTTTATTATTGCCAATTTCAATAATCATGCTTTGTCAAATGTAATTGGAGAAGTTATGAACGCAAAACATAACTATGAAAAACTGCTGGTTCTGTTGAAATAATTTGGAATGTGCAATCATTTCTACATGGCTTATGCTCTTTATTTTACTTGTAAAACAAAATAAAAATCCTTAGCCTGACCAGTTTAGAAAATGTAGGATGAAAAGTATTGGAAGAGATCACACAATTATTGAATAAAATCTCCTGTTCTAAGGCAGGGTTATCAGCTCTAAAAGCAACTACCTCTCCATCAATTTACTCCATCCAAATACTAGTTGCTCTTGGAACAAAGCTTAAATATCTAGTAATAGCAGTGCTTTGAAAAACGCTCATTGAAAATTTATTATGGGTCCTGGCCTTTGCATATATATGGTTTAAAGATAGTAAAATGTATAGAGTTTGGATAACCTCAAATATACTATTAACATGAAACCTATAGGTTAGATTCAAATTTATTTGTGACTTACCCTGGCAAGCTTGATGAAGATGGTGGTGGCAAGTCAGGCTTTAGGACATACAGGTTGTTGTTTTTGGGCAAGTGTAGAGTTTTTAGAATAGTCTGCAGAAAAAAAAATATTTAGAAGTGTCAAAATGTTTCTGTTTAGGTGTCTGTATCTGAAACATAAAGCCAAACTGATGCAAAATTTTATATATCACTAGCAACCACAATTCTGTGAGTTAAAAAAACCCAAGTGAGGAGGAACAATTAACAACAAGCACAACAGGAACCTTATTATGCTCCTGATGAAAATCTTTCTCCCATACACACACACGCAAAAATCCCATTGGTAGTAATAATTGGTCGTATTTAAATATTTTATTCAGTCTTGCCCTTAGTGGGTTTCATTGCAATATACAGTAACTGCATGTAACACATAAGGTACAATTTAAATGCTGCCAGTCAACAAGCTTTCTTCTATCGCTAATATCCGTATTAATTTCCAAAGAAACACAGCAGCCCTTCTTTATAATAAAAAGTCTTACAGTCATGAAGCTAATTAATATTGTACATGTTTATTCTTCAATGAATCACGATGTTTCTGTAATATGAAAAAGTAGCATGCCAGGCTTGTCTTATTCTAATAAAATCATTGCTACATTTTTACCTAGTAGGACTCCTGCCCACTGCCTCTTTTTCAGTAAAGAAAGACCAAACACACTTTGCAGATATTAGGCTTATTACGTGTGTTCTGTTCTGACCAGATTGGATGGCATTTGTAATATAAAAATATTCACAAGCATTCATTGATACCAATATCTAAGTGATGCTGTTGATCAATCTCAATGTCTGGAGGCTTGAGTACCTGGATGGGGAACAACAGGCATCAACTGAATCTCACAGGTAAATCAGACAGGAAACATAACCAGGTGAGCGAATTCTATTTTATCGTAAGGCCACATTACCAGAATCTTATTTTGTTTGTTTGTTTTTCTCATTTCTGAACCGCCCATCTCCCTCAGAGGAACTCTGGGTAGTGTACAAAAAACATTAAAATATAAAAACAGTATATAAAAATTAAAATGTTAGTATTAAAATTTCAAAATAAAAATTTTCAGAAGGAGGCAAGAATAATTAAGCCCTGTTAAAAGTTAATTAAAAAGGCAAAGGAGGGCTCTCAGGGCACCAAACTGCTTTTTTTCTTTGCCAGGCAGAGCCATATTTTAACTCCTTTACAGAAGTCCAGGAAAGTGGGGCAGGGCCCCACTTTGGAGGGGGGGAATGTCTTGCAAATCTAAAGGTACAAATCTCCTGCTGTCACTTTTAATCATCAGATTAATTAGGACAGGACCTTCCTAAATTTCTTTCTCTGACCATTAATCCACTAGGGGCTCCCTCCTCTCATCTGATAATTTCAAAAAGGGCAACTACAATCTTATAGACAACGATCTCTCATCCCTTAATTGGCAATTTCTATTCACTGGATGCAATACTGTTGAAGACCATTACAACATATTTTTACTTGAAGTCAAAAGAGTCATCAAACTATATGTACCAATAACAACTCCCAAAACCAGAAAAAAACAGATTACCCATAACAATAGGGAAGCTTCAATCCAAAAAGAGATCACTTGGGCGGAAAAACAAATCTCGTCACGTTGCCAACTTCAAAAGCCGATACAAAAATTTATGCCACCAGATAAAGACAATTAAACAAGAGGAAAACCTTCTACGCACCAATTCCACCCGCGCTTTCTACAATTTTGTAAACAACAAACTAAAAGACTCAAGCTCCATCCCACCCATGATAGGACCTAATGGTAAAGACTGTAACAATGACACCATCAAAGCCAACCTCTTTAACAAATTCTTTGGCTCAGTATTTGTAAATAGCAATGGCTCATGCCCAGTATTTCCTAGTTGAATTACAGACAACTACAATGATCTAATACATATTGATTTTACAGAAGACAATGTTGAAAAAGCACTACGCAATCTAAAACCATCTCTATCTGTTGGACCAGATGGAATATGTGCCTACTTCTTAAAAAAGCTATCCACTGCCATAGCTGAACCTCTAAGCATAATCTTTGAAAAATCTTTCAGGACCAGCTCCTTGCCAAACCTATGATCACAAGCCACGGTCATCCCTATTTTCAAAAAGGGAGACCCCAGCCTAGTTGAAAATTACAGACCAATCTTCTTATGCTGCGTCACCTGTAAAGTCATGGAATCAATTATTAACCAATCCATTATCCTCCACTTAGAGACAAACAACCTACTCTCTAATAAACAATTTGGTTTCAGAAAAAAACTATCCTGTAATCTGCAACTCTTACACTGCAAAAACATATGGACTACACAACTCAATCAGGGCAAAACAACAGACGCAATCTACATAGACTTCTGTAAAGCCTTTGATTCAGTGATACACAACAAACTACTCCTAAAACTAAAATCCAGAAATATTTCACAAGAAGAGTTCTCCACTCCTCTACTCATTGCAGAATACCTTATGCCATCAGACTTGAAATTCTAGACCTAGAAAACCTAGAACTACGCTGCCTTCGGTCCGATCTAAGTATAGTATATAAAATCATACATTGCAATGTCCTACCTGTCAATGAATACTTCAGCTTCAACCATAACAATACAAGAGCTCACAATAGATACAAACTTATGGTTAACTACATCAAACATGATTGCAGGAAATACGACTTCAGCAACAGAGTGGTCAATGTCTGGAATACTCTACCTGACTCTGTGGTGTCTTCCTCAAACCCCAAAAACTTTAACCTTAGACTGTCTACTATTGACCTCACCCCTTTCCTAAGGGGTCTGTAGGGGGCATGCATAAGCGCACCAACGTGCCTATCATCCCTGTCCAATTGTTTCTTTTATTTTTCTTATATGTATCCATGTATTCATAACTATGTTTATACTCATACCTATTATCTTGTAAGCAATTGACAAATCAAATCAAATCAAATAATTTCCTAGGAAGCATCTCTTCCCCTCATGTTTTAAAATCATTCTTTTATACCATTGCACTTGGTAAGACCATGTGGCTTTGGGCTTTAGGGCCTTCTGGATCTTGGACCTTCCCATTTTTAGTACTGGATGAGTCTGCACTGGCCCAAACAGACCTGGTGTGCAATTTGGGGGTCCTTTTGGGGGAGGGGGGAGTTGGGAAGGCCCTGGGAGAGACCATGGCAGGAAATCCTTTGTTGAGACACAGTGTTAAAATCTTCAGCAAAAGCACCCTTTCTGAGGTCACTGTAATTTTGAGTGGTCGTTAAATGATTAGTCTTAAATTGAGAAATGCCTATAATTTTCCAGATTCTAGGCTTGATTTGTAAAGCTCTCCATAAATTTTACTCCTCTGAATTCTTAAGGGCTTCTACAGCAAGTTCAGATTTGATCAAAAACACAAAAGCTCCGCCCTTTATGAACTTGCATGCAGTGTCACAAGACTAAAGGTGCACAGTTTCCACTGCAAGACAAATATGGCCTCTGCAGATGGCTATGCAAACCAACCTACTCTGTTCACTTAGGTATCTAAGGATTATCTGACGCTTGGGTCTAAAAAGTTTTGTTATGTCTATCCAGATCACAGATCTTTGAAAAAATTCCAGTGTTAAGAGTTGTTTTACATTTTATCTGGAGATCCCAAAGACTAAACCCAAGATCTTCCACTTATAAATATGTCTACTCTGCGATCCTTTTTATAGCAAGTTAATTGTATGTTGAATGTCACTGGTGGAGATATATGATGGTGCTGTACCTTCATGCATGATTTATGAATCATAAATCCAAAGGCACTTCTGAAATGAAGTTTCCCCACAACCACTATTTCACCATGGAATGTAAGTACAGCACTGATAATAAATTGCCATTCAGTTTCTACTTGAATAGATCAATTTATTTCAGTAAATAATACACTGGAAAAGATAAATCTTGATTGTTATATTACCAGGATCAAGGCAATATGACTACAACACAATCTTCATTATTTTAGATTTTTTTCCCTGTCTTTTTTCTCATATATAACTCAAGGGTGCAAACTTATCAATATTTCCTCCCCCTATTATTTCCCCTACAACAACCTTGTGAAGTGAGACAGGCTGAGGGAGAATGATGGCCCAAAATCACCCAGCTGGTTTTTCATACCTAAAGAGTGACTAGAACTCAAGTCTCCTGGTTTCTAGGCCAGCACCTTAACCACTGCACCAAAATTGCTCTCGATGTTACTTAAAGCTTCTTTAAAAAATGAGCATGCTACAACTCCTTCTTTTCTTCAGAGGAAAGGTGGGATTATCAGAAAATCAACAGGAGCACTCAGCTGCACACAACAGTGCTAAAAAGTGCTCGGTTTCAATTTAGAGTATATGTGGGAAATGCCATTCAGGAGACGGGCGGAATGCCATTTCATGGTTGTTTTGACTGAGTTATTTCCAATGGATATCAGTTGGGCAAAATTTATGATGATAAAGAAGGTACTGTCTTGTGATATGACCTGGGCTTCTTTGTAGTTTGTGAAACCCAAGGAACTGGAAAGAGTTCCCTGCCACTTGTGTCCTGGATCCATTTCTTCCTGACTACTTCAGGCAGCTAGATAGGACACCAATGGGTGGATCAAGAAGGTTATTAATGTTTCTTTGAGGGAGAGGGTGATGCTTCTTGCTTTGAATGAGATGCGTATATGCTCATTCTGGAAACCATTACTAGATCCAGCCGTTTGTGATGACTTCTGTCCCTATTTATTAAAGGGGGGGCTGCACATATTTCTGTGGGAAGAATATTATTCTTCCCACAGAAATATGTGCAGCCCCCACTACTGATAAACAGCTGAGCAATAGCTAGTTAATGTGCTTTAAGTTCCAGTTGGCAGATTATGAATAATCAATCTTGAATTTTATCACAGGTTCTATTTTTACTTTTCTTTTGTGGTTCATTTTTGTTTTAATATTGGTTTGGATTTAATTATTATTTTTGTCTGATGTCATAGACAACCCAAAGTCTTTGAGACGGTGGCATCTTATGTAATGTTGATAAATAAATGAATACCATATAAACAATGGTGTAGATAAAAAAGTATTTATAATAAGATAGAGAAATATTTCTATTGCTACTTGGAACAGGAACTAAAGAAGTTGTAAGATGATAGTTGAAAAGATCTGTTTCCTATAAGCTTTTCTCAATCACTGATAGTACATTAAAAGAAGTGCTATCAGAATGATACACACACACACAGAGTCCACCATTCCTTAAACTCTAAAAGCAGACAGATACAGATGATGTATCATGGCATGGCCCCATGAACAGGGTTTTACATGATTTCTACCCCTTTCCATTGGGGTAGGGGTGTGGAATTCTCTGTTTTTAACACAGTGTACAGGTAGTCCATTCAAAGTTACAACTTCACTGAAAAAGTGACTTATGACTATTTTTCACACTTGTGGCCATTGCAGCATCTCAGGGTCACATGATCAAAATTCAGCCACTTGGCAACTGACTCATATTTATGAGAGCTGCAGTGTCCTGGGATCGTCTGATCACCTTTTGTGACCTTCTGACAAGCAAAGTCAATGGGAAAACCAGATTCACTTAACAACAATTAACAATTGCAATGATTCACTTAACAACTGTGGCAAGAAAGATCATAAAATGGGGCAAAACTCAGTTAACAAATGTTTCACTCATCAACATAATTTTTGGGCTCAATTGTGATCATAAGTCAAAGACTATCTGCATATCTTGTGTGTGCGACCACCAGAAGGTACCATGTCTTCCTTATTGGGAATCTTGAGATATAGAAATATTAAAAGAGAAAACCTGCAGTGAAGGAGCAGAATATACTGCCCTCAATATAGTCCAAGTTAACTACTGTCAAAGTTAAATGTTATCCTTTCTAAATATTGTGCCTTCATTGTACAAGCAACCATGCCACTTAATGCAGAATATTTTAGACATTCCTGACATATCAGCATTAGTTGGCAAAATTGGAATCAGATGGTCCATTGGAAAAAATCCTGTAACAAATATAAAAACTTACACCATCATCTACATCCCCAGTCTTCCAGCCCTTTAGCAACATTTTTGATGCAGGAATCTGAAGCTCATTTTCTAAAATATGTTTGATTTCTCCTGGAAAAAAAAACACAAAGAAGAATCATCAAAAAACATTTCTGCTTTTTATGATTTATCTTTATAAAGCATAGGCAAAATAAAGTCTAAGAATCCCAAGCATTATTCAATCAATGTATTTTAAACATGGCTTTTATTTTAGTTTATCTCTATAAACTCATACATAATAGCATTTAAAAAATGGAACACTGAAAAATGTTTAGGATATAAAGAAGAGAAATGCAAAATAATAATAGATTTTACTTGAAATGCTATTGAATCTTGATATGGTTTTTCCCATCTCATGTAAAATGGATTAAAGGAATTCATTTCTAAATTAAAACAAATTGATCTTTTGATATGTTTAGGGTATACAATTTGCACTAGAAGTTTGCTTTCTATGATATATGCTTTGAGCTCTAAAAATCTTCCTAAACTGTTTGAAATGTTTAAAATTTACACATAATGTAACTCCTTATTTACCATCTTAGCTAACAGTTGCTTACTGAGACCAAATGCTTTTTCAGCTTGGCATATTCCACAGCAGGATTCCTCCTTTCCCATGGTTGCTACTTCAAAAGTTTGAAGAATTCTTTTCTTAAAAATCTTTGTATTTCTCTTCCAGATCAAAATTACTGCTTTGATTCTAAGCTCCACAGTTTGTTAGGTTATTCAAAGCCCTTTCAAGCACTGAACTACCCCAACTGAGCAACACTGTACAACTGTTGCTCAATAGCAAATATAGCAAATATAGTATGATCAAATGCAGAACACAAGTCTCATGTTCCAAAGCCGATGCCATCCAAGTTCTGGATGATTTTAATTATTTCTCTATTCACATGATATATGTTCCTTCCATCTGGTGGGCATTTTATGCAATTGCATCACTAGAAAAAAAAGTTAACATCTGACTTTGAGAGAAACATTCATGCACATAACCCACAGCTGCTTTTGCAGGCATGTGAACTGAAGTTGTTAATTTTGCTATTAAAAGGACAGACTTGAATATGTCAAATAATTATAAAAAAAGTTTTTAAAAATAGTTTTAATATGGTGCCTAGCAGTAGTTTCATTGCATGCATAGTTGTTGGCAAACCCAGTTTTGCTTCTGTATAATATGTGAAATGACCCTGAGCAAGAGACAGATGGAAGGGATTAAAATACTATTGAAACACTTAATGAAAGTATGGCCTTATTTTAGTAAAAAGTGAAACTTAGGACACCAAAACAGAATACAGTCTTGTGAGGTTTTTTTTATTACCTTTATCTCAATATGTATTTATTTTTTCATGTAAATCAACATAACCTGCTTAACCCCAGAGATACTGTGACTAATGTTCATATATATTTTATCTTCATAATATATTTGCACATATAGAAAACTACTTCAGATGATTATGGAATTATGAGCAAAATCTCTATAGATACTAATATTTTCATATAGTTCCCTGGAAAACATTTTTTCAGAAGGAAAAATGCATACTTTGTTCACATGATACAAATATTTCAGAAGGTATCATATTTCACCCTTTCATTCATGTCAACTTAATTGTCTCTTAAATCCTGCTAGTTCTAGAAAATAAATCATCAACTTGTATTAAAAAAATCTCTTAAAATATAAAAATCATCTGCCTGGTTAAAAATGAGCATCTTATTAATCTATCAGCTGAAGTGATCTTTAAAACATTGATATCATTTTCTTATTTGGAACTGTGCAAAATCAAAAATGAAACTGAGAACTTTCAACCAATCTCAAAACAAGACACAACCCAGTGAAGAATTGAGCATAATAATGGATATGAAGTGAATAGCCAAAAAAGTACCTGCTTAGCAAATAAAACATATATCTGCCACTAGGTGTCACTCTTTGATTATATATTACATACTTTTTTAAAAAAAATCTGTTCTGGACAAACATTTGACACAATATGCTTATGATTTTTATATTGCATTATTAAACTAAATACACCATCCAAAGTACCTCTTTGAGAGAAGCGAATGGTTCAGAAATATGAAATATAAATAAACTAAACAAACACTGATTTTAAAAGGAAACATTTGAGAGTAGGCAAAACTGTTTTAAACAAATACAGTGGTACCTTGGTACCCATTGTTAATTGGTTCTGGGAGGCACAATGAATACCAAAACCCATCAGTACCAAACATATTTTTTCCCAGAAGGAATAATATAGTGAGTCACAAGGCAGCTGACGTTGACAAGTTCTAGCTTGTGTGCTGAGTACCAAACAAACGAAGAGTACCAGGACAAAATTTTCACATCAAAACGTGTTGAGTACCAAATTTGATGAGTTTCAAAGCAGCTGAGTACCAAGGTACCACTGTAATAAAGTTGCATCTTCTTTCTACCTAGTTTCCCTAAGGGAGCAAAATAATATATAAGTACATGAGATTAGTAGATAGGAAAATTAGATGCTGGGATACATAGCACTAATTCCAGCACAGCAAACACCCTGTCTGAAAAGCGTAATGGAACAGTTTACAGCATAATAGAAATCACTGCATTTTGTAAATCAATGATTCCATGATGACTTTATAATGAGGGCAGAATTCCCCTTTTTTTCTGTCACGGTGATATTTCTCTTAATTATGGTACCACTTCAAGCACAACATTTTGTAATCTTTAAGCTGAATTTAAAAGCATACATGCTCTGTGATTCTAACCTGATATAACAGAGATATTATACATTGCATTAACATGGGTTCTGGTATCTTAGATCATTACTTTGGCCCATCATACAAGTATTAATTCAAATACTTAAAGAACTCAACCATGTTTTTCCCCAGTCCTTGTTTCCCAAAACTAACACCAACTTTACAAGTACTGCTTTTATATAGCTTTTCCCTCCCCTCCCCTTCAAAGAAATACATCAGACTTCAGGTCACTTATGGCTGAATAAATCTCTACTCTTTCAGGAATTAGATAACAAAAAGAAAAGGTTTTAGAGCAATTCATTTATTTAAAAGATTTATATAACTGCCCATCTTTTAACATAACCCTGGCCACTATACACTATAAAACACTATTAAAAAGCATAAAAACTATCCCCACCACCGACAGAAAGCTAGATAAACTGCTTCCTTGCGGAAAACAAATGAGTCATGTGTACAAGCACCTGGGTACTACAGAACACACCGAGATCACCCTCAGGGTGAAATTTTAAAACTTTTCCTCTTGTCCTTTCAGGTCAATGGACCTTTGGCCCTGCTTTTCCCAAGCTTGGGACTGGAATGCACCTGTTGTGTGTTTACAAATCAGTTCTCCCTGGCCTTACTAGAGCTCTGCCAATTTCAGCTCTTACACATATTTATTTGTATTACAGTTAAATTCGATACTTAAGTTTGGTCTTTTCCCCCCTCAGTAGTTTCTTACCAACTGTAGAAGTGTCTTCAAGCACCACATCCACATTTCGATCTCTGTATTCCACTCTGAAGTCAAGCATTCGGGGTTGTCTTTCCACTATTTGTCTGGATGGTACTACGGGACGAAATGCAGAAGAGGAAGAAGATGCTGAAGACGATGACGAAGGATGACTAGCAGGACCATAGGCAGGCCTTTGTAAGGATTCTCCACTATATTCACTGAAAAACATATCAGTTCGGTTTCAAATAAGGACAATTTTCCAAATTTATGCACACTCATATGCTTACATGTATTAATGTAAAATAGATGTACTTGCCATGGCAAAGGGCTTGGATTTGCACAAGCCACTTAGACTATGCATAAGGAATTAATAGAACTGTCTGAGGTAGTCACAAAGTAGTTGACAAAATGCTGAAAATTGATAATGAATTTATTTTAAAAAGTCACTGGATTAGAGAGAACTGTACTGGAGTGTATTAAATATCAGCAGAATATGATACTTAAGTCTACACCGAAGTGTTCTGAACCAGCCCATGGACAATAATCAATCAGAAGAAGACCTTCACGGAATCAGTCAGAAGGCCTGTATAGATACAACATGATGTCCTTATGTAGATGGTAAAAGAACTGCCTTACAAAAGGTTGTGAAAATAAGCAAACTTGTAAAATACCAAAAAACAAAGTGGCAATAATAATGAGGATGTAATTGATTGTTTTCCTAAGTCGGCAACCACTAAGACTTCTTGCCACATAATATATGAAAAACAAATATAAACCACAGATAAACACTAAACACTTGGAAACTGGCCAAATACAAAACATGGGGCAGTTGAATACAGAGGGGTCTCTACTCCTTTCTTCTCTATTCATCTGGGCAAATAATCAGTCTAAGAATTAAACAGATTCCATTTACAATCAAGTTACAGCTAAAGATCAACCCATGTTCCTTACTCTGTCTTACTTTTGTTTTGGGCTAACTTCAATTGTTTGATGACATGAATGTCTATCACTGACTGACTGACTGAGGCCCGATAACAGTTAACATTAATGTTTAATATTAAGTTCCATTTTGCTTGGGTGTCACATTTTGTATCATCTCAGTTATATCTCATACAAATGAAATGGTATTGTAATGTATATGAATTTTATGCTGATCTTTGCCATGCCTTAATATCTTTCCCTAAAGTTTCTGTAAAGACAACTTGGTTATTTTGCTTTGTTTGGAGAATCTGTTAAATAAATTTGTGTAGCTCTTAGAAAGTAAAGTTCTTCAAAAAACTGGTTTCACTTTATGAACATTTTAGGTTACTTCCATGAACAGTGCAGAAATGCAGCCACAGGTGGCAAGCATTTTGTTCCTTAACAAAAGCCTTTTGATTCTCAGAATTATTTGCCATAACTAAATAACCTCCAATTAATTCTGCTAACATCCTGACCTGCAATAATCTTAACAATTGTCAGGACTTAGCCTATCTTTTTAGCCTAGATGCTTTTCAAAAGCAAAATTATAATTATAAAATGAAATAGATGCTAAACTGAAAACAATTTCAAATTTGGCTTTGTATTTGAAAGCAATGTAGTATCAATCTGGCTATTAAATAAATTTGTATTAAATAAGTACAAATACTACAAAATGGTGGTATATATTACAATAACCAGGGGTGGGCTGCTACTGGTTTGGACGAACCCTTAGTTCCGGCTATGAGTTGGCCCCACCCACCTGCCCCTGCCCTACTCTGCCCTATATTTCGTGCAGCACAGCGGATTGTCCCGCCTCAGCTGTTTCACTAACCAGGGCTGTAGCAGAAGGTATGTTTTAGAGCTGCAAATGGATGATTTTCAAATGCTGCGCATGCGCGCAAAATACGTGCTCACCAAACCGGTTATTACACTGGTTGAATCCCACCACTGACAATAACTGACTTTTGTAATTCACTATTCAGATTTGTTTATTAACAAATATGTAAAACATCTGATAAGACAAAATGATAGAAATCATTTTGATCCAATTTGCAAGTATACAAATAAAATATGCAGTATTTCTTCCTCTTCTTTTCCATATAGACATACCTAAAAAGTAGTTATGGAATATAATTAACACTGAACACTGATAATACATGGGATAAACACATCCCATCCACTAAAGGCTACATTAGGTTCCTGGTTTTTCAAATATTTTTTAATTTTGTAAAGCCTGTATGGCTTTGAACAGGGATATACAATTTGCAACCCCTCAGACTCCAGAACCTCTTCAAAACTTACTAATTTTCATGCCATATAAGAGGAAATTAATTGTACTGATTGCATTTAATATTACTATATTTTAAAGTAGCTTTGTCCTGTTCCTGTCCACTCTTTTTATCCAGGCAGTTTTAGTTAGGGTTAGGAAATACTGTGGTATGTATGTTCAAATGCTTAAGAAACATTGCACATTCTTGGCTTAAGTCCAATTATCTATTAGAGACTCTCTCCTTCCCTTTGTTCTGCAATGCTATCATATGATGTGTCACGGCAATACCAGCTGGTCTCTCTGTCTAAATAAGAAAAAACTACCATCATGGCTGCATACACACATAAGCTCTACTTGCAAATCCCTTTCCCTTGAAAACAAGGAAAGCAGGCAGGAGGAAGACACCCACTTGGACACTACTGTTATTTATTTCTGAACAGATTTTTCACAGGGCACAAGGAGATTTTATTTGTAATTCAGAAAAGATATTTAAATATTTTTCCTCCTATTTCTAAATTGTAAAAAAGAAAAAAAGGTTTTTCAGCAGTGTCCTACGTGGCAAGGAAACCATGAAAAACATAGCTTCTGGAATTCCTTCCAATCCTTTACCAACAGTGGCCATACATTGCTTGTTATTATGCATGAGAAGGCTGCCCATACTTCCTTTAGATCATGTGATCAGAAAGGAGAAAGGAAGGGAATACAGAATGGAAAAATCAACAGCATTCTGAGCTTCTGCCCACTCCCTCTCACAGCAGTATCTCCTGAAAGTTTTTTTTTCTTCCACCCGATCCAGTCTGTTTTTAAACTCAGTCTTTATTTTGCTTTACAGCATATGTGATCCTATTCTCTTCAGCTTTTGAAAAGTTATTTGGCTGAAGGGCACACCGATCTGTCCACTTTTACATAAATGGTTTCCAACATTTTGGGCCGGGAAGGATTTTTTTAAAAAGGTGTATGATTGAATAAGTCCCTGCTCACTGCTGTTCATGCCTGTGTGGCCTCCTGTTTGGCCTACTGCATTGCACTCTAAATGGGGCCACCTCTGAAGAGCATTTGGATGTTTCAATTGGTGAAAAGTGCAGCTACCCAAGTAATAAATAGTATTGTGTAATGTACTTGAAGGGGACGTGGTGGCTAAGTGGCTAAGACACTGAGCTTGTCGATCAGAAAGGTCGGCAGTTCGGTGGTTTGAATCCCTAGCACCGCATAACGGAGTGAGCTCCCGTTACTTGTCCCAGCTTCTGCCAACCTTTGGCATTTAGTCATGACCACAGAGACGTCTTCGGACAGTGCTGGCTCTTCGGCTTTGTAACAGAGATGAGCACCACCCCCTAGAGCCGGAAACAACCAGCATGTATGTGCGAGGGGAACCTTTACCTTTATCTTACTTGACATACATAACACCAATACTTCATGAGTTATACTAGCTGTCGATATGTTTCCAGGTGTAATTCAAAGTACTGGTTGTCACCTTTAAAGCTCTTCCTGTTTGGGACTAGGTTGCTTGAAGGATTATCTTTCTCCAGTTGTTTCTCCCGGGCAAATCCAATCCAGCAGGATGGGCATGATCTGAGTGTATTAGTCTGAGCCAAAAGTGCCAGTTGCTGGAGCCCAGGATGTATGCCTTTTCTGCCATAATTCTTGCTGATTACATTCTTTCACCAGAAATGAGAATAGCCTAGACCCGTGATGGCAAACCTGTGGCATGCAGAGCCATTTGTGCCAGCACACGAACCACAGGCAAACTTACCTCACTGCGCATGTGTGCGCCTCACAGCTGATTTTCGGCCTGTTTGAGGCCTTTTTCGGCCTCCCAGAGGTTTGAGAAAAGCCTTTGCAGGCCAAAAAATAGTCCCGTTTCATCACTTCCTATATTTCTGGAAATACTGGAAGTGATGAAACAGGCCCATTTTTTGGCCTGCAAAGGCTTCAGAAGCTTTCCTCACTGGGAGCCCGAAAAAGGGCTGAAAATCAGCTGGGAGGTGCAGTGCAGGTAAGGGGGCAATGTGGGGGATTGTGTGCGCATGCGCAGGGGGGATGGGGGGTGCACATTGCCTTCTGGATGCTGGCACATGAACGCGTGCACACAAGCACGCACACAATTTTTGGTACAGGAGCCCAAAAAGGTTAGCCACCACTGGCCTGGACTCTGCTGGTCTTTTGTAAGACCCTAAAACCTGGTTTGATGCCCGGCCTTGAGTGTGTGAAGGGTCCTGACTTCTGGCTCTACTAGTGTCTGCCTTGTGACATCTTGCTCAGTTGCCATGTATTTTAATTTTTGTATTTGTGACAAGAATTGTTTTCAATTTATTTTAAGATTGTTCACTGCCCACAGTCATTTGTTGAGATGCGTGGCCATGCAAATTGAATAAATCTTATTTATACCCCTTTATTATTTTTTACAAATAACTCAAGGCAGTGAACATATCCAACATACCTTCTTTTTCCTATTTTCCCCACAACAAAAATCCAAATAAATAAATTCTAATTGTTACAGAACCATGAGTTATGAATTTAAAATCCTTGATTTATTAATAAGTGTACCAGCAGTTTAAAATGTCTCCTCTCCTATCTGTTTTTCAAAATAGGAAGCTTGTATTGAGCTTCTGGTTTTTCAGATCCATCCATCCAGTGCAAAAACGATAGGCAAATGCTTACAAACAATCACTCAGTTACTGTTAAACTGAACTATGGCAGCAAACTGTTGCTAACAAATCTGTGCAGTTTTAATATCAGAACATTTGTCATCTTAACCATCGGTTACAATAATTTGCATCATTCTGCATTACAAATTATGTTTGAGTAAAGGGGAAACAAACAAAAAACAGAACACTGTGATTCTTTTTTACACAAAACCCCCTTTTCTTTCTTGCTAATCAGAAAGAACAAAGGGTAATTCTCAGCTCCAAAGCCATGGGCAGTTTCAGAGTTAAGATGAACAATGGGCGCGCTGTGTTTAGGTATATACATTTCCATGCAAAAATATATTGGCCCCAATTCAGAGATTTTTCTGTGCTGGAGTGGGAAGCAAGAAGACTACTGCTTGTGAAGACCTTTCCGGCCAGATGGTCAATACAGTTAACTTTCAAAACTAAGCAGAAGAGGAAAGGGATCAGTCCTCATATTCCCAAACCACACTGATCCCTCTGTTTTTGGTTCTGTCTGAGTTTGTGCATGTCCCCGTACATCTGCAATTCAGGAACACAACACAAGCAGCCTGACTTTGCAAGCACAATTCTCTTTTTCCACACAGCTCTCTTTTGCATTTATTACACAGACAGTATTTTTCCACTTTACATATTGTCCCAATAAAACCTGGACAATTTTTATTCTTTTATTGTTTTTAGTGAATGTCAGCAGTTTTAGGGGAAAATGCAGTCAGTAGTAAGGTTTGATGGCTAAAGTGCTAGAAATGGGGAAATTTAGGACATTTTCAACAATTTCCGTTCTTTCACTGAGTCCCAACAAACATTATCTATTGCTATACGCTACTATAGTTGAGACCCAACAACCTCATAATGTCCAAAATTGCTTCTTTATGCACAGATTTCCAGATGTAGTTTCTTACAAATTATGACATACTGAATGCTAATCTTTAGGAGAAACCTTTTGAAGTATATTGTATATAGCACAATTAAAAGGCTAAATATCCAGGTAAGCATAGATTATGCATGAGACCTTGGATATAGTAGATGGACTGGATTTTATTTTTACCATTTTGAGATGCGTTATTGTATAGCAAAATTAGTCTTACTTTAAATGCAACTTAACATAATGGAATTTATTTTCTGAAAGACTCCTGGACTATTATATTTGTTAATTCCATCAAGAGATAACCAATCTTTTTTCAGATCAATTCTAAAATGCTGAAATATATTAATGCAGACTAATATATAATATCAATTGGTTGGTTTTCAGGACCATATAGTTACAAATCAAGAAAGAAAGAAATTAGGAAACAAAACATTCAACAGAATATGAAAGAATAAAGTGAATAAACTTAAACAATCCTAAAAAAATAATGCTATATGTTAATAATTAACATTTTTTTAGAGATACACGTTTATAGCAAACGGGAGACATTTCAAGAACAATAATATAAATCCCCCTTCTGAAGAAAAGGTGAGATTTCAATCTCAGAGAAGTCTGATTTCATAACTCTTAGCAAAGATGTTACCTCTCCAGTATCAAAAAGCAGGAATAACAATAAGGAATTCAGTGGAAGATATTTTGGATCTCCAACTTTCAGTCCACAGGCTTTCATTTGGGGAGGGACTTTACACTAGTCTTTCCACTGATATAAATAATGCCTCTTTTTGGAGAAAAAAGATTGGGCTGTTGTCTAAGCCATTACTGATTAGACTTAAAGGTACCAATTGAATGGTAAAGTGAAGAAGAGAGCTAGATTTCTTAGTCTATTACTAAGAACAGGGGTGTCAAACTCAAGGCCTGCAGGCTGGATCTGGCCCATGGGGCCAGTCTGGAAATAGCAAAGGACCAGCCCGTAGTGCTCTCCTAGCAAAAATGGGGCACAGGCGGGGCCTTCTCAGGCCCAAAAGGAGCCTCCGGAGTGTTCCAGGAGGCCTTCCAGGCACAAAACAGAGCCTCCAGAGTGGTCCAGGAGGCCTTCCAGGCCCAAAACAGGGCCTTGGACTCAGAAGGTTATAAAAGGAGGAAAAGTAAAATATTTTACCTTTCAGGCTTGCAGGATTCTGCTACTGTAGCCTATGTCAACTATTTTGTAGTTCTACTCTTCCTATGGAGTCAGTTTTTTGATCTGGTCTCTCTCTCATAAGGTGATGAAGTAGATCAAGTTAGTATAAAAAAAAAAAAAATCACAGAAATGTATGCTTCCCTATTTTTATAAGTTTATAAAACCATGTCTGGGGAGGTGTGGTCCCGTGTCACTTCCACCATGACCATGCCCACCATGGTCATAACCTCACTGGAACTCCAAGGTTAAATCCAATCCTGATGTGGCCCTCAATGAAATTGAGTTTGACACCCCTAAGAACATTTGTCTTATATTCAACCTAACTGGTTTCAATCTGGGTTTTGGGAAATGTGTTCATTAATTATTATTATAATAATTTCATTGGAAGAAGAGCTCACTTCAACTGAGCATCTGAACTACAAGTAGGTGAATTTCTAAAATTAATCGAAACTTAAGCATTGACGAATTAATTTCCTTGTATTGCTTAAATAAAAGCTTCATATTTAATGATTAAAATGTATTTTAAAACTCCTGTAGAAAACAATTAACAGTGTAAGTACAAGTTATTTCACAATGCTTCTAGAATAATGATATAAGTATAAAAACTCCACTTACCTTTCTAAAATGCCATTTTCCTGTGGTATAACTCCATTGATGGCTGCCTGAAAAGGAAGCATAGAGCATTTAATTTTCTAGACAACAATGATAACTGTCTAGTTTTATGACTACAGTATGAATGTGGATAGTTATTGTCATGCTGGAATGTTTTCTGATCTCTCAATGAAGTCTACAACTCTGGTTTTCCTAGGAAGAATCCCACCAAGTGTTCATCAACCTGATCATGCTTAGTATCCAAGGTAATAGAGCATTGCCTGTTGACATATGGATGTGTCCCTAAACACACCAGAAGTGAAGTTTAAAATGGCCAAATTGGAGATGAGAAAGTTAGTTTTAAAAAAACTGAGGAAGTCTTCAAATACATTGTCTGCCAAGTGATTAATAATAAGGCTGTGCAGATTATCTAAAACAAGCTCTTCACAAAGTTTATTAGTCCAAGCAAAATACCCTTTTTAAAGCTTTAAAGTAGTCCCAACCCAGAAAATTCAGTACAGCTATTTCAAAGGCTTTCCCCAGCAGTTTACACATATGTGCAGGCACATGCACACAAACAGATAGATAACCAGAGAAAGCAGGGGTGGGATTCAAATTTTGTAACAAACGGTTCTGTGGGCATGACTAGATGGGCGTGGCTAGATGGGCATGGCCATGTGATTGGGTGGGCGTGGCTTTTTTGCTGCAGCAGCCCCCCCCCTGGTTTTTTTGACCTTCTGGGCCTCAGGGAAGCCTCCTGGGAGGGGAGTTTTTGCTCCCAGGAAGCTTCCCTGGGGCTCAGGAAGGAAAAAGACTGAGTATGGGGGAGCACACAGAACCCCCCTGTGCTCTGTTTTGGGGCGGGGCCAGCCAGGGGCATGATTTGCCAGTTCTCTGAACTGCACAGAATCATAACTATAACAGATAACAGATAATCAGAGTTGGAAGGGACCTTGTAGGTCATCCAGTCCAACCCCCCGCCCTTGCGGGAGACTCTACACCATTTCTGACAGATGGCAGTCCAATCTCTTCTTGAAAGTCTCAAGTGATGGCGCTCCCACAACTTCCGAGGGCAAGTTGTTCCATTGGTTGATTGTTCTCACTGTCAGAAAGTTTCTCCTTATTTCCAAGTTAAATCTCTCCTATTCATATTTTAGAGAGGTGAGTAGAAAGGAAGGAAGATTTAAATAAGGCAAATTATGCCAATTCATTATTTGCCGCATTTAAAGATTTTTTTCCAAGTAGGTGAAATTAAATCTATTGCCTCTAAAAAGATAAAAACTTAAGTGATTGAGCCCTGATCCATGTAATCCATGGGTCCCAGTCTTTTTTTTAGAATGACACCCTTCAAATATCCTGGTATCAAAACCCAGCAGGTTTAATGGCTGGTTTTACTGTGAATTTCTAACAGAAATTGAATAAAAATCCAAACAATAAACTGTGAGAGGGTGCCTCCAAAGTGTCTTTCCAAATGTTTTGCAGAAACTAATGGCTAATTTAAAAACTGAAAACAGATGTGCAAGAAGTTACAGGCCTACTTTTTTTTCCTCTGAAGTCTCTGATGTTATTCCCACCAATTCCTTTTTAAAAATAGCAATAGATAACTTTGATTCTGACAAATACAATTAGGCCAAGAAACATGGGTACCATTATTCCAAAATAAAGAATCAATACAGAAGATTGTTTAAAGCTAAAATTTGGAGAATCTCATTTCAAAAACCTGTCATATCTAGAGTTTCACTTAGGTTAGCCTCAGACACACCCCTGTAATTCAGTCTCATAACAATACAACACTAGTCTTCGGTACTCTAAAGTAACAAAGATTGTTAAAAAGAAAAATATGAACTATTTTGAACTCCCAGGAGTCTTTCTATATTACTATTTCTAATTTCTAGACATGCTATGAGCATTCTGCAAATCCAAAGTTAAATGATTTCATTGTTTCCTTCCATGTTTTTCCTATACATATTTACTGACATAAGGATAGATCCAATATCCAATATGCTATTCTTCCTATCTCCTCACTTTCTAAAATATACATTTAGAAAGAACTTTAGTTCTTTCTGGTTTACTATTAACTTTCTTAGAGCAGAGTTTAATATTTAACTGCCATTAAATATGGTTTTTAAAAAGAGATAATTATGCAAAGCACGTGAAATAGCAATACAATTACTGCATACATACAACACAACGAGGGGCACAGAAGCATTCTAAATTAATAACATTAAGATGTATTAAATTCAGCTGTAAAACATAAGATTCTTTTTAGCTCTTAGACATTTAAGACATTAAGACATTTAATTTTTTGATTATCAAACAGGAATATACAATCTTTTCAAATGGCTCCATCAGGCAATTAAAGATAAGCTGTTAATTCCTCTCTTTTTGGCCATGGCTGTACATTTCATTTCTACAAATAGCCTAATGGCAAAGATGGATGAGGATTGTGGGGCTTGTTACCCAACACATTTAGAAATAAGGTGGCCTTGGTGGCTCAGGCTGTTAAATGCCTGCATTTAACTTCCAGCTGCCTACAATTACTGTAGGCTCGAATCCCACCAGGCTCAAGGTTGACTCAGCCTTCCATCCTCTCGGGATAGGTAAATTGAGGACCCAAGATTGTTGGGGGCAATAAGCTGACTTTGTAAAAATGCCGCTTAGTAATAAGTAGGCATATACAATGGAATGAAGGCTATTGCTGAGCACACTGGGTTGTATCCCAAAAATTGTAAGCCGCCCTGAGTCTTCGGAGAAGGGCGGCATATAAATGTAATTAAAAATATATATATATCAGATTTGAAAAGTCTAGATCAGAATTTCAGACTGTAATTAAATCCAGTTTATATCACATACATCAGTATTTTCTTTCTTCTTTGGAGGGTTTCTAATACTTCAGTTGGGTGTTTGCATATCAGCACATGTATATATAACTGTAAAAATATTTATAAAATGTGTATCAGGTCTGTTCATATGCTGAAGCTGCTGAGAAACATTTTGAATTGGAAACATAATATATTGAAATATATAATTTTTTATAATGAATTAAATTCAGACTCAGTCATTTACACTGCAAAATAACACCTCTGAAATCATTTGAAACTAGTTATTGCTAAAGTAAATCCCAGTTGGTTTAGTCAGTTATGAGTAAAACGTATCTATTTAACTAAAATATGTTTGATCTGCCTTGTCAAGGAATATATTTACTACATGCCATAACCCCACATATTTTGTAGAAGGCAACAAATTTATACAATGAATCTTAAAATAAGAACTGAAACATTAATATATTAATTATTAAACAATACGTACTTGATTGCTTCCTATTCATCCATTCAGATGTCAATCATGTTTCATCATTCACCGTTTTTAAACATTCTAATGAACCTTGGGAATTAATATTTGCATTTCACACATGAGGAAAAGCAATTCCCCCCCTCATAATTCCCAGTAGCCTAAAGCAACAAAGTGGAGTCTACGACATATTTATTATCTCTGATATCTCAGTTTTCCTGAGATCAAATCTTAAAACAATCATTCTTGCTAATAAGAAGACACATTCACCATTAAAAAAAATACCGTAATGGCATTGGTCTTACTCATAATGAAAGCAAATTAAGGGTATTTTGAGAATGCACTCGTCTGCATACTTTTCTTCCTAATAAAAACCTTTTTATTCTTTCTAAAAACATTTAACTTCCCCAAATTCCCAAGCATCACAACAGTGTTTTCTAAAACCATCTGCTTCTAATAGAAAAGGATTAGGGATAGAACAGAATAAGCATTGGTGTAGTTATTTACAAATTTCATGATCAGGTTGAGACTACTGGTAAAATAGTTGCAGGAGGTAAATGAAAATTGATGGTGAGGTTCTAATCAAGGCAATAGGAGCAGCAATATGTCTAATCTCTTCCCCAGAAGCAGCCCTGTGTAGATAGAATGTGGTTAAGAGGAGACCATTCTGAGAATTACCACCACCAAAAAAAAATAGGGGGGGGGAATTCAAGTGGCCTTTGTTATTCTGAAGATATTCAATCCGCTACCAAATGTTGCTGCAAAATCCAAATAACACTAAGATGGGCAATGTGCACTTCCACTTATGCTATCCTATAATAATTATTTATTTTATGGTTTTATTATGATTTCAGAAGGGAGGGGAAATGATTGAAACTTCACTGCATCACTGAAAGCAAAAGGAATGTTTGTGTGTTAAATCTCATCAGTGGGCATTTGGGATTAAAAAAATAGAACTATAGTGCTTTTTAGTTTAAACAAATTTCCTATATTCCAAAAGCCTAAAGCATCGATCAGCTTTAAAAAATTGAAATTCTGAACTCTTTGCATAATCAGTTTAGTTTTTGCTTTGGGGCAACATTTTAATTCAGTTTTAAGTTTACCCTTTTAACTATTTAAAGCAATTAATTATAGTTTGCATAAATATATAAAATGCCTCCTACCGTAAGTTTAAACTTGCTACCCTGAAAATATGAATTTGTGAAAAGAAATGCTTAACGACAGTGGGGGAAATGTTAGTCAGAGTGCCAAGCGCTTCTGTCCTCTCAGGTGCTGCCTTTTGTGTGGACTAAGAGTACAAAGAACTCTCTATTACAAGAAATAGAGTAGCTTCTTCATAAAAAGAAATTGACATTTATTAGCCTTGCCGCTCACTTGATGACTCTGCATTTCTTGTTGGCAGCTGCGCAAGGATAATAGAAGTAAAAAGAGTTCATTACTGCAGTAATGAAATTTCAACTACTGTTTAGATAAGGTTGCATATGGTACTTAACATTTCTTTCATAACTTGTCATCAAGCCTTACCAAAGGCTCAGTTCTGTATTGATACTGTGCATTACTGAATTTTATATCTACAAATTCATGCACATGAAACATAATATTTAATAGCAAATTTGGAATAAGTTACAAAAATTCTACAAGCACCTCACTTCTTATTATAATGTTCCTATTTATTCATTTTTTTGGCAAGCAACTGCAGATGTAAGAAACAAAACCCAAATTAAAACTGTCTTTATAAAGTAGGCCAGATGAGCAGCATCCTTAAGCATTTAGCCTGCCCTCCACATCCAAATGCACACCCACCACTTCTTTCAAAGATTATTTTGATGCCTCAATACTTTTCAGTTTTGGTGCCTCAGTACTTCTCAATTAACTGTAGAGTACATGAATGGAAAGATATAGATAATGCTTTTCTGGCATGAAAGTGGATTTTATTTTTTCTGGTGCACATAGTTTGAAACAGATTCAGCTTTTGAATTCAACTTTCCTTGTATGTCAATTAAGAATACAGAAACTGTATAGCAAAAGAAGCCTGGAAGCTTAAATGCATAAATATGCTTTTTGAATTTTCCAAGAGGAAAATAATAACATTCTAAAATGTCTCCAAAGCCATTGCTAAACTTTTATACAAAGTAAGGCGAGTTAAAAGCTATAAACTATTTTATACAAGAAATATATGAGATAGTCTATACTTCACATAAAAATCTGTAGTATAAATTTTATGAACATCACAACTTATGTTACCTAGAAAGTTATTTATGTTAATATTCTCCAGAAGAACACACACTGAGGTGTCTAGTTTATCACTTTTCATGTCTTGTAATTACAATGACCATATGTGATTTATTTCCAAAAGCTCTTCTTTAGCTCTATTTTATTTATTTATTTATCTTGGTTTTGCTTTTGAATTTTCTAAATATTCTAAAACTAAAAATATAATTTTGATATTCTTACAAACGTCTTTCAGATTTGCCCTCTTTTGCGGGTGTGTCCTTTGTTTTTTCCAAAAAATATGGTCATTGTACTTGTAATAGATTCACAACAATACAACAATGAATACTTTCTAGGAAATCTTGATCAAAAAAGAACTGATTCTGGAATTAAAATTCTGGGCTCATCTGAGTATTTTAATTCTTTAAGATAAACATCTAGTAACAAACAGATGAGTTATTAAAATTGGGAACTGAATTCTATAGAAAATGTTTAGAGTTTGACTCTTAAGAACTATAAATAAATTTGAAGGGTTGTTTCAACATCTCCTTCATACCCAAACATTCTGATACAGGGAGCCCTAAGTTGCATTTGGTGAGATTGTACAACACATACATAAATCTATTATTAAAAATGAAGACTCCAGGGTGCCTAATTTTTGAAAATAGTGAAATGCCATATCCCCTCTTTCATGATCTGCATCTGGAGTGGTACAGCTGTAAGCTCTAGTAACTTGTGTGGGTTTTTATTTTTATAAAAATATCAATTTCTTAAATTAGTAATTAACCAACAATTTTGCATTTCTTTAGCCTCATATAATCTATATAAAACACACTACAAAAAAAGTCTTATCTCTTTCAGTAGCTGCTTTCCTTAATACAGGCTGTATCCTTTTAAAAAAAGAAGAAATGTGGCATACTGAATATTTGAAAGGTGTCTACAATTGTTTGACTGGTTAATTATGTTCCATCGAGTCACTTTTGACTTTTAGTGACTGAAGGTATCTGTACTTATGCTAAAATAGCATGCTTCTAAGAATACAAAAGAGAATATTCATAATCCAGGATTAGGTAACTGAATTTAAAATATGTTAATATTCTTGGCCCACATCAATGTATCTTCCAGCTATCAAAATAAGAACAAGACAATCTGCAATCTCAATAATGCCTTTTTTAAAGCCCTGCACTGCTGAAGCTTACTAATGAAGTAATAAAAACTGGCAGCACTTTTTTTTACATTAAAGATTATTAATGTTTTAAATCTTAAAATGTAAAAGCATAAGGTAATTCTACCTCATCCTTTGAATATAAGATATAAACCTGTATTATCCAAACCATTTCTCTTCAAAACTCAGAACAGAAAAACTCAGAGAAGTGCAATTTTCTCAATGTGTCAATATTATATCACTGTCTTCTGCATACAAAGTTAACCAGATTTCCAATAATTTTTCAACTTTTTAATGTATCTCTGAACATCTGACCTCCTAATACAGATCAGTTGACACTAAATTCTTTCCTATCATTGTACAATATGAAACATTATACCCATTCTGTTTCTTTATTTAACCTTTCTTTGACTCAGAAAATGCATTATCTTTATTGGCACAAGTATGTAGATTTGAGAATTTTTGGCAAGACATTTTGGCAAAGATTTGTTGAAAATTGAAGTACAGTTACAAATAGATGCTAACACAAACTTACTGTCCCCCTCAGACTCTAAATATTTCTTACGAGACATGGTTTCACTTTTATAAACTCATGCTTTTGCCAGATATGTCATACTTTACTGTGTATCTGAAAAATTTGATCTTAATAAAAATCTGCCTAGGACTGAACTCCCTCAGGAGAAACAGACCCTGTTCTTAAAAATCCAGGAAATTTACATTTAGTATGGACCCCTGAAAGGAATCCAAATCAGACTTGACTAGAGATACATGTTGTCAAAAGGTAGCCATAAGATTGCAATAAAAAAAACTGGTCTTGAGGAAGTTAGTATTTTTTTTCATTATACCATACCTCTTCTCTCCACTAATTTGGAAAGAAAAGTTGTATCCTCCTGAAGCATACTCTTGTATACTGTTACCATTACTTCACTTCCAATACACACCTCAAAAAAAACATGAAAGCGCAGAGACATATGATACTTGATCAAAGGAAATACAGGAAATAAGGAAATACAACTGATGCTTTGTCACCATGAACGGACCAGTAAAATCAGAAAGCAGTAATGATGTCCAAAACTAAATGGAATCCTTACAAAGATGTAAAAGGAGAAACTTCCATCCCTGCCCCAAGACCCTGAAAAAGGACAAAGCTACACCATGAGTAACATCATTCCAAATCAAATGCAATGGGAAAACATTGCATTCAATTGGGCCAATAAGAAAACTTTGGTTGCTGCTTCTTGCAATGCCAAATCACATTTTTCCCCCAAAAGTGAAAGGCCTATTGTTCCTTGTAGTCAGAGGTGGTATTCAGCAGGTTCTGACCAGTTTTGGAGAACCGGTAGTGGAAATTTTGAGTAGTTCGGAGAACCGGCAAATCGCACCTCTGACTGGCCCTGCCCCATCTGTTCTCTGCCTCCCAAGTCCCAGCTGATCGGCTGGGTCTTCTTTTGTTGCCCTGCACAGGAGAACGGAGCTGGAAAGCAGGTTAGTGGGATGGGGAGGGAATGGGATTTTGCAGTAACCTTCCCCTGCCATGCCCATCAAGCCATGCCCACCAAGCAACGCCACGCCCACCAAGCCACACCCACAGAACCAGCAGTAAAAAAATTTGAATCCCACCACTGCGTGTAATATGTACTCTGAAAATGTATTTCTTGATTTAGGATTTTAACCTGGTTTCATTCAGGAGCAAAAAGCAGGTTATGTTCTGCTCTTTCCTCTTATTTTTCCCCGCATCAAAAAGCCTGTGAGGTTAGTCAGGATGAGAAACAGTGACTTCCCCAAAATCTCTTAATAAACTAGAACCAGGTTTCTCTTCCTCCTAGTCAAACACTTTAATCACAACATCTTTCATGATTTGAAAATGGGCTGGTAGATTTGACACAACACTACACTAAGTTGTATACCCTTTGAACACTCAGTCTTCCAACTAGCCATGCTAGAATTCTAGTAATTTTCCCTCTGATTTTAAGCATGAAACACATAAAGTAAAGTAAATACTTACCACTAAATCCCAGTTATTTTGTTCAAGTAAGGTGATAGCCTCATCAATATTTTCTATTCCAGTACATGCCTAAAATAATAAAGAATGACAAAGTTTCAGCTGAAAAAAACTGCCAAAAATAATAATTTGTTAAAAATCTACAGGTTAAAAACTGAATTCAGCAAGATCACAACCTCTTGATATCTAGACATCTTAAGACATAAACATAGATTAAATGTAGGAGATTCTATTGTATGAGTTCAGAAAATTTAGACATGAACTGGTAAACCAAGAATTATCAAACTTGTAGTTCATCTTATTAATCCAATGGCTAGCTTTAATAGATTACAGTAGTGTAGCTATACAATAGTATAATAGTATGTAACTCTTCCTATTTGCAAAAGATTTAATAAGTCAAGCAATACTCTTGCCATTCCCATTTTATTATGAGCAAAAGTTCTCTATTCTATCATATTCAGCAAGTTCTTTAAGCAAAGGTTGTCAAATATATATTCAATTAAGAGGTATCACCCATCACAGCTTATTCCATAAATATAACTATAACCATTATACTGAGTGTTAACTTTGCATGCAAGATGTCCTAGATTCAACTGTTGATATAGCCAAGTAAAAGGAGAACCACCATATTTTTACTATTTTCATATCTATCTTCTCACACACAAAGTGTTCAAGGCAAAGTAAAAAAAACAATGAAAGAAGAAATAAAAATACTACAAATAGGAAAGTCATCCTCCTAGATATCTGTACGATATACAGTAAAGAAAATTGTATATTGCTGTATTACTCCATGACAAACTAATTATGCAAGAAAATACATGCTTGCATTATTCTGCAAACAAGTAGCCTTTGACTGATTACCACAATTGGGACTTAAATTTCTACTGCTAAACAAAGCAGTTAAGTAAGTAGCACCTGATTTTAGGACCTTTTTGTCATGGTTTTTACGCAAATCATTGTTAAGTGAATCACAAGGTCATTAAGCCAATCTGGCTGCCCCCATTGACTTTATTTGTTGGAAGCTAACAGTTGCAAATGGCAATCACATAGCATATAGATGGATACTGCAACCATAATAAATACAAATGCTAATTACCAATTGCCCAAAATTTGATCATATGACCATGGGAATGCTACAACGATCTAAGTGTGAGAACCAGTTGTAGGTAAATTTTGAATAGTTACTAAACGAATATCTATGGAGATTCTCAGTCACCCAGGTCAAGACGCAACTGGACTTTCTGGTTTTTCTTTGAAGATGTTTCACTCCTCATCCAAGAAACTTCTTCCGCTCTGACTGAATGGTGGGGAATAGAAGGATTTATACTCCTCGCAGACAGCAGGTCATTTGCATTCTTTTAGCGAATCTTTAAGATCACCTGGAGGTTTATCTCCAATCTACAACACAGTCCTTTCAACAATTCCAAGTAGGTTCTTCACCCATTTGCACCACTCAGGTGACCCTGATGACACAGATAACCCTCCAGGTGACTTTAATGACTTGCTAAAAGGATGCAAATGACCAGCTGTCTGCAAGGAGTATAAATCCTTTCATTCCCCACAATCCAGTCAGAGCTGAAGAATGGATGAGAAGTGAAATATCTTCAAAGAAAAACCAGAAAGTCCAGTTGCCTCTTGAAAAAGCACCTTTGGGACACTAAACAAATAATGGTAAGCCGAGAACTATTTGTACCTGTATTTTGAATGTGCATTGAATGTGTATTTTAAAAAGCAGGGTTTAGTAATCATTGAGGCTGAAGCAGATTTGGATAGGAAACTTTGTCATTATCTGCAGCAAAGGCAACTTTTCACTTTAAAGTGCCCTTTACTTTTTAAGGAAAATTTTCATGAACTTGTAAAAATAATATCTGCATGGTAAGGGCAAAGGCACATATACCAATGCATTAAATTTCTTTCATATTTCACTTCTTCCAATGGAAGAGAATTTATTTATTTATCTATTTTATTGGACTTAGGGCGGCTTACAATAAAAAACAAGAATACAAATATTAAAATAGAATTAAACTAAACTAAGCCCAATAAAATTTAAAACCCGATTAAAACAACGAATTAATAAAAAAAACCCACACCCACCCCATTCAGTCCAGGCTGGCCTGTTGAAACAACCAAATCTTTAGGTCGCGGTGAAAGGAATGGAGGTCTGGGGCTAACCGGAGCTCCAAGGGGAGCTGATTCCACAGCGTGGGTGCCCACAGAGAAGGCCCTACACCTGGGCGCCGCAAGCTGACAGTGTCTGGTCGACGGCATCCCCAGGAGGCCCTGCCTGTGGAAGCGTACAGGGCGATTGGAGGTCGACGCTGGCAGGAGACGCTCCCGCAAGTACCCTGGACCCAAGCCATGAAGGACTTTATATGTGATGACTAATGCCTTGAATCTCACCAGGAGGGCAACCGGCAGCCATTGCAGGTCGCACAGGAGGGGTGTTACATGGGAGTATCGGGACACTCCCATCACTACCTGCGCAGCCACATTCTGCACCAGCTGAAGCCTCCGGATGGTCCGCAAGGGCAGTCCCATGTAAAGAGCATTACAGTAGTCGATTCGGGAAGTCACGAGTGCATGAGTAACCATCTGTAGGGAATCTCAGTCCAAATAGGGACGCAATTGGCGCACCAGACAAATCTGGGCAAATGCCCCCCTGGTCACAGCTCCCACCTGCTCCTCCAAATTGAGCTGTGAATCCAGGAGGACACCCCAATTGCGAACCCTATCCACGGGGGCAACACCTCTCCCCCCATGGCCAATGATGGAACCTCTTGGATTATCCGAGATGCCGGTATGCACAGCCACTCAGTCTTGGCCAGGTTGAGTCAGAGCCTGTTCTTCCCCATCCAGATCCGCACCGCATCCAGGCAACGAGACATCACGGAGAGAGCATCACTGATTTGGTTCGGAGTGGAGATGAACAACTGGGTATCATCAGCATATTGATGATACCTCACCCCGAATCCACGGATGATCTTGCCCAGTGGCTTCATATAGATGTTGAACAGGAGAGGCGAAAGGACCGAGCCCTGAGGCACCCCACAAACTAGGGGCTTCGAACTCGACCTCTGCCCCCCTGCCAACACTGATTGCGAACGACCCGAGAGGTAGGAGGACCACTGTAAAATGGTGCCTCCCACCCCCAACCCCCCGAGGCGTCGCAATAAGATACCATGGTTGATGGTATCAAAAGCCGCCGAGTGATCTAATAGGACTAGGACAGAGGAAAGTCCCCTGTCCCGAGTCCTCCAGAGATCATCCATCAGTGCAACCAATGCTGTCTCCGTACTGTACCCGGCCCGGAAGCCCGATTGGTACGGATCTAGGTAGTCAGCTTCATCCAGGAACTCCGGGAGCTGATCGGCCACCACGCTCTCAACAACCTTCACCACAAAGCGAAGGTTGGAGACCGGACGAAAGTTGTTCAAGACAGCTGGAATGAGAGTTGTTTTGCACTTTTTTCAAGTATCTACTTTGAAGGACTGAAAGATTCCACAAGCAAAATTCTCTTTAGAGCAGGGGTGGGATTCTACCTGATCGGACCAGTTCTATAGAACCGGCTGTTACGATTCTGCGCAGTTCGAAGAACCAGCAAATTACGCCACTGGCTGGCCCCACCCCTTCCTGCCCTGCCCACTCACTCCTTACCTGACATGCGTGCCATCATACTTGCCTGTGTTTGGTAAGTTGCTATTTTTCCTTCCTCCCTCCCGACCATCAGCTGTTCTGCTGTGCCAGGAGATTTAGATTAGGTAGAAAGCAGGAAATCGTTGGATTTCTTGCTTTCTAGCTAATCTAAAAGCAGAGCTGAACCTTCCTTAGGACTGAAACTTCTATTTTTCAGTGCAGACTCAGGTAGCAGATTGCTGAAAGATAGAACTCTGAGTGAATCTGTGATTCTGTGAGCAACTCAATCTGCCTGCCTACTTTCCCTGATTTTCTGTAAAAGTTGCCCTTTTTTATAAAAAATTCAATATTTACATACATGGTGTGTTGTAAGTTTATTTTGTGAGTTTGCTTGCTAGCAAATTTTATGAGTTTGCTTGCAAGCAAATTTTATGTGACAGATTCAGGTAGCAGATTGCAGATAGATAGATCTCTGAATGAATCTGTGATTCTGCAAGCATAGAAGTCTCATAATAAATAAATAAATAAATAAATAAATAAATAAATAAATAAATAAATACTCAATCTGCCTGCCTGCTTTGCCTGATTTTGGGTAAAAGTTGCTCTTTTTTAATAAAAAATTCAATATTTACATAAATATTTGTAATATTTACATACAAGCCATGCCCAGCCAGTCACATGACCACCAAGCCACACCCACAAATTAGGCCATGCCCACGGAACCAGTTGTTAAGAAATGTGAATCCCACCCCTGCTTTAGAGGAAAAGAATTCAAGTGGCTACAAGAGAGAGGGGGATTGGCAAAAATTCTCCTTTTGTTATTAGTATTGTTTTGCTGAATCAAGCTTCCTCCACTGATAACAAATTTTCTGCTTGCAATTCATGAAGGCAAACAATATCTAAAGGAAAAATTAAAACCAAATTTCATATTATATATCCTACCCAATAACCCCAGTTTCTCTTGGATCTTTTTCTCATATGCAAAACATACTTTCTCCTTGATCCACGTATAAAAACAGATGTATGTTCAAGTTCCTGTAACTCTATGAAAAATCTAGGTGGCAAACAGCTACAGTTTTGTTTCTAAATTCTATCCCAGTTTTTTGAACATTTTGCACCATCAAAATCTAAGTGAGCGAGCAAGTGAACAAGAAAGTTTATAGTAATCCTCATTAATTCAGAGTGCATCAGTAATGTTATATATACTTCTCAATGGCAGAACATAAAATCATAGTTTAGAATTTAATACTATTTTAGTTAACTTATTGTATTGTCTTTTATGTGAGCCGCCCCGAGTCCTTCTGGAGAGGGGGCGGCATACAAGTCAAATAAATAAATAAATAAATAAATAAATAAATAAATAAATAAATAATTAATAGTGCTGGAAGGGGCCTCAGGGGTCTCCTAGTCCAAACCCTTGCTCAAGGCAGGACACCTTATATCATCAATGGTAAGTGGCTGTCCAGTCTATTTTTGAAAACTTCCAGTAATGGGGTACCTACAACTCTGGAGGGCAAACTATTCCACTGATTGTTCTGTTAAAAATGTATCCTTACTTCTAGGATAGATCTTTCTTTAACAAGCTTCCACATATTACTTCTTGTCCTGCCGTCTGATGTTTTGGCGAATAAATCAATTGCCTGCTCTCTGTCACAGCCCCTCAAGTACAAGAATAAAGTTATCATGTTCACTCTAATTATACTCTTTAATAGGCTATACCAGTGTTGGCAAACCTTTCTGGCACTGAGTGCTGAAATGGGAGCGCGTGTGTGCGGGGGAACACCGGAAACAGAAAGAGCAGCTCCTTGGCACACACACACAGGGGAGCGCCAGAAACCAGAAGAGCAGCTCCCCAGCGCGCCATGCATGGGAGCGCCAGAAAATGGAAGAGCAGCTCTCAGGCGTGCATGCGCATGCCGAAAACTGGAAGAGTAATGGGTGCCAGCTGGCATGCCCGGAGAGATGGCTCTGAGGGCCACTTCCAGCACATGTGCCATAGGTTCACCATCCCGGCACTAGACACCTAGCTCCTTCATCCATTCATCTTCCACACACCCCTGCAAAGGTTTCTCTAAGCTCCTTGTACTGAAAAGGGCCTGCATCACCTGAAACATGGCCACAGGATGGTAATAGCCAGAAAAGTACTAATACTTCATCACCCTTATTACCAAGCAGTAAGGCCTTAAGGCTGTGATGGCGAACCTATGGCACCCATGCCACAGGTGGCACGCAGAGCCATTTGTGCCGGCATGCGAGCTGCAGGCAAACTTACCTCACTGCACATGCGCACGCCTCACAGATGATTTTTGGCCAGTTTGAGGCCTTTTTTGGCCTCCCAGAGGCTTTAGGAAGGTTTCTGCAGGCTTCTGCAGGCTTTTCAGGATGAAAACTAGGCTCGTTTCATCACTTCCTATTTTTCCAGAAATACTGCAAGTGACAAAACGGGCCTAGTTTTCATCCTGAAAAGCCTGCAGAAGCCTTAAAGCCTCTGGGAGGCTGAAAAAGGCCTCAAACCGGCCGAAAATCAGTTGTGAGGCATAGTGCAAGTAAGGGGGCAGCGGGGGATGGGTGGGTGGGGATTGTGCATGCATGCATAGGGGGCATGGTGGTGTGCATATTGCCTTCTGGGTGCTGGCACGCGAGCACGAGTGTGCAAGCGCGTACACAATTTTTGGCACAGGAGCCCAAAAAGGTTAGTCACCACTGCCTTAAGGCCTTAATCACAGCTCTCACCTGTATGCAATCAAATTTGTCTCTAAACATCTCCTTTGTTGCTTCAACTCCCTTAGCTCTTTGGCAAATCACAGGGAATGACAGATCACAAAAGGTGAAAGGGTGCATAGACACGATCCAATCCTAAGCTGCCCCTGCCTTCTTATTCCAAGTGGTTCCCAAGACTTCAGATGGACCATGCAGCAGAGCAGCAAGAACGATTCCCAGCTCCTGCTGAAACCCATCCAGTTCCATTAGTCACCAGAGGCAGACCAATCTAGCCAAGCCTCCCTCAGTGGTTAGTGGTACCATGAAATCCAATGGTACAGTAATAAAATGTGATCTAATCATGACTAGGGGAGCACCAAAATCTCTCCCAATTTGAGATCACATAGTGATTGTTCCGACAGGAACACCAGATTTGGTGTATGACTACCGTCCCTTATCAGCCTCTGGATGCCTGGACAGGCTGGTGGCCCTCATTGTGGCCATGAACTCCTGAACTGCTTCAGACCCAGAGAAGGAAGATTGAAGTTTCCCAAGACCAGAAATCTGGGGAATTCCACATCAAACCTAGAAATGGAGTCAAGGAGCTCAGGCAGGGAGCTTACTATGCAGCAGGGAGGCTAGTACAACAATTCTAATTATTAGCTGGTAAGCAATACAGTAATTTTTTTCCAATATATGAAGTAACACATGTAGGAAAATATAGTCTCTCCTGCCCTATGCTCTGAAATCATCTTTCATGATACCCTGCTATACATATTGACAAGAAAGAAAGAAAGAAAGAAAGAAAGAAAGAAAGAAAGAAGAAGAAGAAGGAAGGAAGGAGGAAGGAAGGAAGGAAGGAAGAAAGAAAGAAAGAAAGAAAGAAAGAAAGAAAGAAAGAAAGAAAGAAAGAACGAACTTTCAAACACAACTGAGCTTTGGAAGTACTCTTATCAAAAGTCTTATCAAAGTTTGCTCATCAAGCAAAGTTCTGGCACCCACAGCTCGAGAATAAAATAGATTTTTTTTTTTCAATTCAACACACTAAAAAGTAGTACTGCTAAATAGTCAAATTACTGATTTAACAGAGTAGTCTGAAAAGAAGTGGTTGGAAAAATTAATATTTTTAAGTGCTGTACTTCCCTATTCACCCCTTAAGTAGATTTGGCTACTTCTGTAACAATCTATATTCACTGCAATACGTTACCATAATTACACAAGACAAAATATGTTATCTGCAGCACAATTTGTTTACTAGAATTCAGTCAGTTCTATTTCCCTTTCTGTAATCCCTTTCAGTGGCAGAGTAGCCAGCCTGAACTCAGCCTAATAAATGTAAAAGAAAGCAAGTTCTCTGAAAAGGGCGACTGGCTTTTCATCTGTCCAGGACAACTTTAGTGCTCTTTGCAAACAATAACAAACTCTATTCTTCCTGCAGTTAACAAATTTGCAAAGGAAAAGAAACGTGGCATTCTTATTAAAGCAAAGTCTTGTTAAAGCAAAGTAAACGAACACTTGATAACAATTTTTTAATCTATGCCCTAAATGCCCATATACCTACATAGTGTAGAAGAATGTATGTGCTAATCTGTGACACCAAAAAAGCAAGACAAAGATTCTTTACAAAATCAAGGATCAACATATAAACTTCTAAACACAAATATGATGAAATATAGTTTCATAGTTTCACCATGCTGCAGAATGAGAGAAATTTGATCCAGTGGTTAAACAGCAGGTTAGAGACCAGGAGACTGTGAATTCTAGCCCACCTCAGCCATGAAAATCAACTGGGTGACTTCAGGCTAGTCATGCTCTCTAAGGAGCCCAATCCACCTCACAAGTTGTTGTTGTGGGGAAAATAGGAGGCAGGAGTATTACGGTATGTATGTTTACTGCCTTGAGTTACATAAAAAGTAATAAAGCAGGATTTTTTTTTAAAGTTGAACATCACAGCAAAATCTGCAATGCTGGCCCTCTTTATAAACTAAGTAGTAGGAACTGATTATAGTAGATGGGTAGTAAGTGAACATCAACTACCTATTACCTTCCAATTTATTTTTGCTCAAATTCCTTGCTTACTTCTCAAAATACTTCTCCATTTTTATGCGGCAGCAAAGTCATGGATTCACACCTGCAACTATAGAAAACATTTCTGAACACTATTTTTTTTTCTTTTTATGATCCTGTTAATCCCTTTTATTGGGGTGGAGTCAAGACAACTAAATGGAGCTGATCATTTACTGGCCGGATGCCCTTCCTGACACCTGCACAGAGTTTGCAGCAGATATTTTCTCTTTATGCCCCGATAGGGAAACATCTGTTGCTCCCTAGGATTGAACTCTTAAGAGGTGAGCATCTTCACCATCGTACAGCTCCTTCTGACATGTATGTATGTATGTATGTATGTATGTATATATGTTGTAGAAATATGGACAGCCACTTGATGGCAGCAAAGAATTATATTTTTCTATTCATCTCTGCTGTTTTTAATGGTTGACCTTTTTTTTGCAGCCCACATCTGAAAATCTAATTATGGCAATCTTCCAACAATAGGTACCTACAAAAATTATTAACTGATCTGAATTGCCTCTAAAAAATCTATTAGCATTAATTTTCAAAAATAATTTAGTAACCCTGAAATCAATAAACAAAAAAAGCCGAATTCAAATGTCTACGCCTACACCAAAACACATGTGCTCAACTAGACATATGTGTTCCGTCAAGACACAGAACTAGAAATAAATGTTCTGGGCCAGGTATTTTGGGGTGGACACACCAGTGTCCTTTACAATGATGTCATTAAATACTTTTTTCCTGATATCTGATGCAAATATCAAAAAAATTACAAAGATCACAACCCCCCCCCCAAAAAAACCCAACAATCAAACAATAGACAAGGAAAAAAGTCAGACCAGTAATGATAATACATGGGATTTAGTCTTCATCATCTGTCACATTCCTGATGCTAGGAAGCAGAACTTGGCAATATAGTAATCGCTGGCTTTTTTTGCCCACCTAATAATCACCCGATTGCCTTGGCACGATTATTTAAAGGGGAGAAAGGTCCCAAGCACTTCATTTAAAACTGAAATGACAATTGGATTAACACGCTTGTTGTGTTTCTAGTACACAAATTCTATACTAACTGAAGTTTTTTAATTTAAGTGATTCAATTATAGGCCTGCTATTTAACTATTATCTTTTATAACAAGGGTGGGAAAACTTCCATAATGCAGCATGTATTACAGCCAGGGGTACAGACAGAAGCCTTGCCCTTTTCCTCCAAACTAATTTCAAAAATGCTCTATGCTATCTCTTTATGTCAGAGGAAAAAGCACAATTACTCCTACTTTCTGTTTTATGGAGGAAACCACTTCATACAAAGAAAATACAGCAATCACCCCTATTTTCTTTTAAAAGGAGAAGAAAGCCATCCATCCTCACTTCCTGTTGCATAGAGAATGACACTTCATGCAAATAGAGACAAGAAGAGTGTTGGTGCTTACCTGATACGCCAATTCTCTGTGAGCTGTGAAGAGCATCCAGGTATGGGAAGTGCTTCTGTCTCTCATCCAATAGGCTGAGCTGACTTCTGAGGACACTTGTCCTTGAGGTTCCTCTTTAGTGTCCCCAGTTTTGGTGAAGTTGAAGTGATAAATTCATCATCATTCTCCTTCACCTTTGCTCTGTAGACTTGGGCAGAATTGGACCCACATCAGACAGACTCTGGGTGGGGCTGAATGCTCTTCACAGCTCACAGAGAATGGGCATATCAGGTAAACACCAACGCCCCATCTCCAGATGAGCTGTTCAGAGCATCCAGGCATGGGACATACCAAAGCTTGGTGTGTCCTACAGGTGGGTCTCCGTCTGGTTTGGAGTCCCCCCCCTTGTTACATGTGGACTTGTTGCAAAACTCTTCTTCTGAAAACTGCTTCTGCGGAAGCAGTCCAGCTTATAGTGCCTTATGAAGCTTATAGTGCCTTATGAAGGGCAATGGTGACACCCACGTTGCCGCTCTACATATTTCAACTGACGCTTGAGTAGCCCAAACGGCCGATGTTGCAGCACTCCTAGTTGAGTGTGCTGTAATACCTGTAGGCACAGGCAATGACTAAGTCTCATAAGTCTTTGCAATTGTGGCTCGCAGCCACCTGCCAACTATTGATGATGTGACTTTTCTTCCTTGAGTAGCTGGTTGAAAGAAGATGAAGAGCACCTCTGTCTTCCTAAAAGAGGCAGTCCTGTCAATGTAGTTTCGGAGTGCACGTCTTACATCTAATAGACGCCATTGTCGCTCTAGACCATGAAATGGTCTAGGACAGAAGTTGGGGAGTATCAACTCCTGTGCTCTGTGGAAGGCCAAATTAATTTTGGGAATGAAGGTTGGATCTAAACTAAGGACAACTGTCAGAATGGAAAGTGCAGAGGTCTTGTCTCACTGACAGTGGCTAGCTCAGAAATTCGTCTTGTAAATGTTATCGCTACTAAGAACATCACCTTGTATGTAAGTTGGTGGAGACTCAGAGGCTCAAAGGGTTGTTTTGTGAGTGCTGTGAGAACTTGTTTAGATCCCAGGTGCAGTATCTATGGGCCATTGGAGGTCTTAAATTAGTGGCCCCACAGAGGAAACTGAGTATTCTTGGGTGATGAGCAATGGATCTTAGGTCACCACAAGTAATGACCGAGGCTAGAGCTGCCACCTGTCTATGTATAGTGTTAGGTGATAGTCCTTTGTCCAAGCCTTCCTGAAGAAAGTCCAGTATTTGTGTCACTGATGGAGAGATGGGGTCTATTTTCACTTCGTCACACCACCTGCAGAAGATGTTCCAGGTGGCGTTGTATATATGGTTCATGGAAGGACATCTGGCCGCTTGAGATAGAGATGACTTGAGGTAGAGATGACTTTATTGGGAAGCTTCTCGCCTATCAGACGTCTCTGCTCAAGCACCATACGGCTAGGTGCAGCCATTGTGGGTCCGGATGTTGAACTGGACCCTGTGTGAGCGAGTCTCTGTCCGGTGGGATTCTCCATGGGTCTGTTATCAATAGATCCCTGAGATCCATGAACCATGGACGTCTGGGCCAGTATGGTGCCACCAACAATAGTTCCGCTTCCTCCTCTAGAAGCTTCTAGACCACCTTGGGAATCAGTGGAAGGGGAGGGAAGGCATATAGGAGACCTCGAGGTGAGCGATGGCGTAGAGCATTGACTCCCTCCGCTCCTTCTGGATATGAACCTCAGAAGCTGTGTGTTGAGAAGTGAGGCAAAGAGGTCTATGATTGGTTGGCTGAACAGATGTGACATCTCCTGGAACAATCTCGGGTGCAGGCGCCACTCGGAATTGTCGACAGTGGCCCTGCGCAACCAGTTTGCCTGGAAGTTGGACTGTCCCAAGATGGTTCGCTTTGATGGAGATCAAGTTCCTCTCTGCCCAGCATCGCAGTCTCCCTGTCTCTTTCATTGGCGATCTTGAATGCATGCCCCCCTGCCTATTTATATGGGCCTTTGTGGCCACATTGTCGGTCAGGATTAGAACATGTTGTCCCTAGATCAGTGGCAGAAATTTGCGGAGGGCCAGATGGACTACCCTCAATTCCAGCCAGTTTATGCTGCAGGCCTATTCTGTCATGGACCAATGACCCTGAGTTGTAAGGGACTGACAGTGCGCCCCCCCACCCAAACAGACTTGTGTCTGTTGTGACTGTCTGTCAGGGTCCTTGTTGATGTTTGTTGTGGACCACTAGTGAAGCAATATGAAGACCTTTGACAGAACTGTAATCTTGGACATGGCATTGCTCCTTCCTGACCATTGATAAGGGAGCAGAAACCATTGAAGGGTTCTGACATGGAGCCAGGCCCAGGGAACAATAAAAATGCATGAAATCATTTTTCCTAAGAGTTTGGATAATTAGGCCAGGGGTACTAATTTGAGAGTCCCAAACTCTTTTGACAACTGCCTGATGCTACTCTTCCTATCTGGTGATAGAGATACTTTCCCAGCTATTGTATCAATGATGGCTCCCAAATGCAGGAGGCAAGTCGATGGTGTCAAATGACTCTTGGTCCAATTTATTGAAATTCCGTGCTCTTGGAGAACCTGTAGGGTGATCTGAGTATCTAGTTCAGCCTGGAGGATGGACGATGACCAAATTAATATATCATCAAGGTAGCATTGTAGCCAAACTGGCTTACTCCTAAGATGGCCTGCTAACTCTGCCAGAACATTTGTAAAGGTTCAAGGGGCTGAAGCCAGGCCAAATGGGAGGGTTATATTCTCAAAATGGTGGTTATTATAACAGAATCTCAGGAATCTGCTGTGCGTGGGTCTGATAGGAATATGAAGATACGCCTCAGTTAAATGACATCTGAGAAGGATTGATTGCAAGAAGCTCATCTTAAATCTCCTGTAAACCAGGAAGAGATTTAGGCGGTTTAAGTCTAGAATTGTTCTCCACCACCACTCCGAACTTTTTGGGAGCACAAATAAACGTGAATAAAATCCTTGCTCTTGTTGATCTGATGATAAGGGTTGGATTGTCTGAATCTCCAGCAAATGCTAAATTGTGGTCTCCATAAGAGTCCTTTTGGTAGGATCCCTTGAAATAGGGCACATCATAAAAAAATTTGGGTGTGTGGAGAGGAATTCTAGAGAGAGACCTGATCTTATGGTCTCTCTGACCCAAGCATTTGATGTTGTAGATTCCCATTGATCTGCAAATAGCCTTAACTGTCCTCCTATGGGAGAGTCGGGAATGATCTTACTTGGGGCGGTGAAAGGACTTATTTCCTGCTCCATGAAAAGGCCTTTTCATCTGCCCCCTCCTATTTCTGTCCCCAAAGTCAGATCTTTCTGCCTGCTGTCCTTGACTATACCCAAAAGACCTTTGTGATCTTTGGGAATAGGATCCTTGATAGAAGGGACAAAAAGAACCCCTCCGAAAGGACTGGGAAGGTCTACTGTCAAGGCTTGCAAAAAAGGGAGGGGAGGATCTTTTTCTTATTTGGAGATTCCACCAGGAGCGGATCCAGGGCAGAGCCAAACAGTTTGTTCCCTTCAAAGGGGGTGGATGCCAACTTCCACTTATGTTTTATATCCGCTTGCCAATAGTGGAGCCAAAGAAGGCGCCATGCTGTTATCTGAGACGCTATGGCTCTGGAAGAAAATTTTATCGAATTAAAGGTTGTGTCTGCAGAGAATTCTGCAGCTGCCATCACTTTGGCTATGTCCTGATGCACCCTGGTATTTGATGAAGGAATCTCTCAGGTGATGGAGCCACCTTAGGGAAGATCTGGTAAAGAATGAAGCGGCTGTAGCCGCCTTAATAGCCCATGCATCTGCTAAGTGAGCCCTGCGAAGAGCTACCTCTTCCCTCTTGTCCTCTGGTTTGAGAGCTTCCTCTGCTTCGCTTGGAATAGTGAAGGAAGAAGCTAGGGCTACCACAGGTTCATCTACATTGGGGACCTGCAGGGTGTTAGAAAATTCTGGTGCTAGGTTGTAAAATTTTCTATCATATCCCGTTGGATTGGGATAGGCAGCAGGAGAGGACCACTGTTTCTGAACTAACTCAGTGAACATTTGTGGGACTGGAACGACATCCACTTCGGTGACAGGTTGTGAAAATATTAAGTCATCCGACTCCTCCTGCGCTGAAGGCAGTTGGGAGGTACAGTTTGAATTGTCAAGGCGTGCAGTGTTTTTAGCCTTGAATAGTAAAGACTTAAATAGTTGTGGGCAGAATAGACCCGTGAAAATAGGTTGATCTGAGGCTAAGCCCTCATCGTCCGACATGTCCTTCTCTAGCTGCTCTGCCTCAGACAAGGATGAATCATTGTCTTGAGAGGATACTGACATGATTTGTTCCAGCTCGTCTATTTGGTCTTCCCTGCATTGTGTACCCTGGTTGGGCATATGAGTTATTGGGAAATTTGCCCCCTGGGAAGGTACCTGGAGTTGAATGGATTCTGCCCTGCTTAGCGACCTTGGAGATTGAAGGTAATGTTCAGGGTGTGCATGCTATTGCCTTGCCAGGAAGGTCTGTTGCACTCCTGCTGCAATGCCTTGTTTGATGGCTTGCTCCATCCAAGCTCTCATATGAGGAGGAATTTCTTGGGGAAGAGAAACATCTGCGCGGAGACCAGCAGCCATGGGGGTGAATGTAGCCTCAGGAGCCCTATGTGGTGCAGGTATTGCAGGTGAAGTGCCTGCTTGGTCTTGCAAGATGTTGCTGCACCTGGATTGCATTGACAGATCCAGGGGAGGAGCTGGAATGGAGCTTGGAACAGGTTCGGTTCTAGGAGGAGATGTTTGTTTGTTCTTTTCTGCCTCACGAAGGCACTTTTTAAGATGTTTTTCTAGTGCATTTTGGCGTCTCCTGGTGTCTTTCTCAGTGGCCTTGGAAGGCTTCTTTGAATCCAGTGTCTTACTCTGGGTTCTGGCCATGGGCCTTCTGGGCGCCGCTCTAGAGCCTGAGGCAGTGGAGCCAACAGAGCATGTGACACATCCGGCCCACGGGCTGGGAGTTTGACAGCCCTGGTCTAGACTCTGGCCTAAATAACAAAGATTTTCATTAAGAACTTCACCTCTTATATTATCCAGATCATTGGAGATGGAGAGGAGATAATCTGGTTAATGGTCTAGATTAAACCCTCATTGTCATTCCCAATCAGGAGGTTCCCAAAACACAGATGGCTAGAGCCATGTTATGTATGTCCAAAAATGGACCTGCTGTGGTTAGAGAAAACTTGATGTCACCAAGGCCATCTAGTTTCTTGCAATAATCTGGATTAAGAAGCTAAATTCTAACTACATAAAACAGATGTCTTGTATCTGTCTGCAATAAAAATTTCTATTTATAATAGAATAAATGTAAAATAAAATATTGTATGCCAATTGTATTTAGCATCTTAAACTGCCGGGCCATGTTGCTGTTATATACTGAAAATGCATGTTAAATATTACAGGGGTTTTCTTTTACTGTGTACTTTTCACAGCTGTGGTTCATTAGTGGAGGGTTTCAATAATGCATATTAAGAAAAGATCACATAAAAAGCAGAGATAGCCATGCTGGTGAAAACAAAATTCCAAATCCATATTAGGACTATAGTTTTATTAGTACAGTAAACAAAAATTTGCACACATTTTAAGGTCTTGTAGTTGAAAAGTAGCATTTAACACTGACAATATGTTATAAAAAGAAGCTAATAACAGCTCTGAAACAGTTTCAAGTCTCACTGAACAAAATATAGTAGCCATGTTGCTAGTCATCTGGCTGAGGGTTTCACAGATGCTGATATCCCTGATAAACAACTACAAGGAAGAGATACCCTTTTTATCAAGCAGATACAGATACACATCCTCAGTTCCTCCCTCTTTCCTAGAAATAGGAAAATTGAGAGTCCTTTTAAAATGAGGCAGAAATTGCTAGCTAGAGGCTGGAAAACATTTCCCCAGACAGTTTCAGGTAAATTCACTAAATTCCAAGAAACTGAGGTCAAGTCTAGGTAAACTGAAACAGAGGGGAAATGTGTTTCTTAAGGAGTCTTCTTCTCTAAGGACAGATAAAAATGTGAAGTTAGGATTTCATGCTAATTTTTTCTTTTATATATAGAGAAATATAGAGAATCTTCATTTTTCTATGTAAATTTCATAATTCTGTAATTAATGCTTAGTTTGCATCTATCCTTCAAGCTGTTTGCATAAAATTTTACAAGAACCCTCTTGTAATTGCAATTGTCTTATTATTTCTTCTGTGGTTCCACTTCCAGCTAAAAAAGAGCAATTTGTAGCCAATTAGCTATAACCAGCAGCATCTTGTGGGTTGAATGGAGCATTGTTTGCATTTTATAATTCTAAAGTTGTTGTCTCTCATTTGTAACAATTTTGTTATTTATCTATCCCAAGACAGACTATATGTAATGTCTTCCTTTTAAAGAAAATTTGATTGTATTTATCTTTTATGAAATTGGTCTACTTCCCAAGCAGAAGAAAGAAGTCTTGATATCTCTAATGAAATGTTTAGTCACAAGATGATGAAGATGTGTAATATAGAAAATTATTTCATTATTTCATTTATCTTTTAATTACAAGTAGAGTAAGCCAGGTATTTAGAACCCCCTCTAAAACGAACTATGGATGCGAGATAACACATTGGGGTAAGGTATCCCCCCCTGGAAAATAGATGGCAGCAATCGTAACTATCAAAGCACCAGTACATAAAGGCAAGAAAAGCAAGGAACAGGGTATGCTTTAGAGAAAGAAGTTCTCAAACATGCCATTACAAGCTATAAAATGTTACTAGATTCCTTTTAAAGTATTTTACTTTAGAATTTGTTTTCATGTAAAGCCATCACATATATCTGTGTCATTAATTCACTAACAATATTTGGCATTGCCTCTAAAATGCTTTGTAAGCTGTTAAAGTAATCTATTGAATACAATAGATTTCACAAGATTGTATTTGCTCTTTTAAAAATAGCGGAAAAAATGTAAATGCATTATATGTGAATTTCCAGTAAGATGGAGAGATAAGATTACAAATAACCTTGAATTAAATGGAAAAGCAAAGTGATATTAACAAAGACTTGAACTACATACTGGCTTCAATGAAATAAAATCAGTGGCCATTCCAGACTAATGTTTCGGTTCAACAGGTCATACATGTAAGATTACAATTCAAGCAACATATTACCAATCACATCCCAATGTAAAACATATAAGACGACAAAACCAAAAGGCAGAGTCAAATTCAAGATCTATATCTATACTAAAAGAAAAGTACAATCTGCTCTCTAATATTGGTGCATAAAAATATTTAAGTTCCTATGCCTGAAATAGAATTATACTAAGCCTCCTGTAGATCTTAATCTTATTTCTCAAACTTTCAAAGCTGCCAGTTACAGATTTATAAACAGAACTTATTTCAGATTCATACTCTGTATAAAAAGGCTCATTTGCCTTTAGATATGATCAATGCTTTAGATACCATTTTAAAAAAATAAAGTGTATGAACACGGTTTGCTTTGGTAAACGTGTGATTTTTAAAAAATATTCACTTTTTTTAAATTCAAGTTACAAACATTCAATTTTGGAAAAGAAGCATATTCTTAAAAATATATGAAATTATTATTATTTTTTTCCTCTAGCATGAATAAAACTCCACTAAGTCTTCTAAGCCCGAAGTGTAAATCTCAATGACATCATACAGAAACAAAACAGAAAGCATACTCAGAAATAAGCATTTTGAAAGAGAAAGTATTTTCAATTGTATATTAGTACTTTATTTACTTTATTTACATAAAAAATATTTCCCTAAATAGAAGCTGTTGTGGGAGAAATATTACTCACAAAATAATTGGAAGCTCTCTTACAGAATTAAGTTCTAAAAATAGAACTTTATACAAAAGTTATGAAATATCATGAAAACCACTGCAAAGTGCTGCTACTGTATATAAGCTACAAGATAATCAAACAAATGTTAATCCTAGAATTGTAAAACCAAAGAAATGAAAGTACAATACTTATAGTCCAATTAGGAGTTGAACAATGCATGGAAGCATCGAAGATTTGGACTCAATTCCTACATAAAATCTTAGCAGTAAAATGTCAATGTACCTACGGTAGACCCAGGAAACCATACACATAGAATTGTAACTACCCCAAAAGTTGTTACAATGGTACACATTGGTAATTTGTTCTGGAAGACAACAAATACTAACACCAACAAGTACCAAGAAAACCACGTGACTTATCACATGACCCACTATTTCAGCCAGAAGAAATAGCGAGTCACGAGGTAACGACATTAGCAAGTTCTTCCATGCACATCGACTACCAGGAGAAAGACAAGTGGGACAAGATTTCTGCTTCAAAATGCATCTAATACCAAATTTGATGAGTTTTGAAGCAGTCGAGTGGAGGTAGAACTGTATCTTGTTACACATATATGACTATCAATATAATTTATATCTAAGTAAATAGTGTTTGGGTTTCAGAACACAGGAATACTAATGTATCTCAAAGTGTTCTGATGATCAACAAAGATGGAATTTTTGTTATTTTCCCTCCTTCAACAAAATCACATCAATCAGATTAATCCAATGTGTGCTTATTCAAAATAAACCATCTTGCAATGATCAGTGAGTCTTAGTCCCAGATGCATGTCCATAGGATTGTGATTCATAATATAGTATTCAAATGCACATTCATAGTGCATATAATCAGTTTGGTTTGAGCAGTATTGTCTAATGGTTAAGGCACCAGACTAGAAATCAGGACCCTGTGCCTAGAAACCTTAGAAGCCAGCTGGGTAACTAAGCTCTCCTCTAACTCATAGAGTTGCTGTTATCTTAATCTTATTTCTCAAACTTTCAAAGCTGCCAGTTACAGATTTATAAACAGAACTTATTTCAGATTCATACTCTGTATAAAAAGGCTCATTTGCCTTTAGATATGATCAATGCTTTAGATACCATTTTAAAAATAAAGTGTATGAACACGTTTTCTTTGGTAAACGTGTGATTTTTAAAAAATATTCACTTTTTTTAAATTCAAGTTACAAACATTCAATTTTGGAAAAGAAGCATATTCTTAAAAATATATGAAATTATTATTATTTTTTCCTCTAGCATGAATAAAACTCCACTAAGTCTTCTAAGCCCGAAGTGTAAATCTCAATGACATCATACAGAAACAAAACAGAAAGCATACTCAGAAATAAGCATTTTGAAAGAGAAAGTATTTTCAATTGTATATTAGTACTTTATTTACTTTATTTACATAAAAAATATTTCCCTAAATAGAAGCTGTTGTGGGAGAAATATTACTCACAAAATAATTGGAAGCTCTCTTACAGAATTAAGTTCTAAAAATAGAACTTTATACAAAAGTTATGAAATATCATGAAAACCACTGCAAAGTGCTGCTACTGTATATAAGCTACAAGATAATCAAACAAATGTTAATCCTAGAATTGTAAAACCAAAGAAATGAAAGTACAATACTTATAGTCCAATTAGGAGTTGAACAATGCATGGAAGCATCGAAGATTTGGACTCAATTCCTACATAAAATCTTAGCAGTAAAATGTCAATGTACCTACCGGTAGACCCAGGAAACCATACACATAGAATTGTAACTACCCCCAAAAGTTGTTACAATGGTACCTTGGTCCACATTGGTAATTTGTTCTGGAAGACGCAACAAATACTAACACCAACAAGTACCAAGAAAACCACGTGACTTATCACATGACCCACTATTTCAGCCAGAAGAAATAGCGAGTCACGAGGTAACTGACATTAGCAAGTTCTTCCATGCACATCGACTACCAGGAGAAAGACAAGTGCCGGGACAAGATTTCTGCTTCAAAATGCATCTAATACCAAATTTGATGAGTTTTGAAGCAGTCGAGTGCTGAGGTAGAACTGTATCTTGTTACACATATATGACTATCAATATAATTTATATCTAAGTAAATAGTGTTTGGGTTTTAATATCAATGATTTTTTAAAAATCATTAATTCTTAGCTTCAGAACACAGGAATACTAATGTATCTCAAAGTGTTCTGATGATCAACAAAGATGGAATTTTTGTTATTTTCCCTCCTTCAACAAAATCACATCAATCAGATTAATCCAATGTGTGCTTATTCAAAATAAACCATCTTGCAATGATCAGTGAGTCTTAGTCCCAGATGCATGTCCATAGGATTGTGATTCATAATATAGTATTCAAATGCACATTCATAGTGCATATAATCAGTTTGGTTTGAGCAGTATTGTCTAATGGTTAAGGCACCAGACTAGAAATCAGGACCCTGTAAGTTCTAGACCCACCTTAGCCATGAAAGCCAGCTGGGTAACCTTGGGCCAATCACTAGCTCTCAGCCCAACTAACTTCATAGAGTTGCTGTTATGGAGACAAATAGGAGGAAGAAGGAGTGTTGGATATGGTACTACCTAGGGTTATTTGTAAAAAATAATAAAGGTGGGATATAAATAAGTAACATTATTCAGTAATAAATCATAATTGACCTAAGATCTCAACAATTCTGAACTCATAATATTCAGGCAATCTAAAATTGTTAGGAATACAGTTGAGTCCAATGCTGCCCTATTGGATTTTTGTTAGAAAAGTATTCATAAATCTGCTCCAGAAAAGGAACGGTTTCTTCTGCTGATGCAACCATTCTATTGAATTCATCTTTTGATCTTAAGTCCTAATTAAATCTGATAAAAATCAGTAAAAATTAATAAAATATCACAAACTTCATCTTGTCACCTAGATCCTAATCCAAAACACAGAGCCTCATAGATTACCAAACTGTAATTTCTCTCTTTTGCAGACTGAAAGCAGGTAGCATTTTCTTTTATAAATCATTTACATCAACTATTGTCAGCAGTTTCATCTGTACATTTTTAATTCTCAATGCATAAGGTACTATACAAACAAGCATCCAAATATACATCTATTAATATATACTACAAAAATTGAGTATGAAACTTAACGCCAAATATATAGAACAAGATCAAAATGTTTATGAAAATGTTCATAAAGAGTGGGAAGTATCAGTAAATTCAGCAAGAGTTGCCACATTGGTGAGATTATTATAAATTTAATAAATAAAACTCTTACTATTTCTCAATATAATTGGCAGGCTCCTTATCAAAAAGGAACAGATTAGTATATTCCTACATATAAAATGTTCTATGATTGTAATAATGTTTGCCAAATAATTAAGAAATTTGATTTAGACATTTTGCTAAAATTTCAATGATGTTGTAATTGACCTTCATGGAGCAATGCCTGGGCCTAAATAGATTCTACATACCATAGCATCTGATCTTTGCAGGTTCTCTTATTTCCTAGAAAGTATATATCTGAATACATCTACACTCTATAGTATATTTCACATATCTTCTTTAAATAATGCTGATGCTCATTAAATTTGATTTCATTTGCACACAAGAATAATAGAAGTAATTTTAAAAGATCAGTTAGAAGAAATTAACAAATTGTGACATCATTAACTTAAAACAGAATCAGCAATATGCACCTGTGGATACTTCCACCTGTGCCTCTAATGTGCTCTGCTGGTGCATATGATTTCTTTTTTTTTCTCCAGAAATCCTTTTAAGAGAAATATCAGACTCCAGTTACCTTCCACATTTATCTCCCAATATGACTGGCCCCAAAATATGTTATTAGTAAATTAAGATCCTGGAATCCAGTACTCCATTATCAATTGCCAGAGAGTGGAAAATTAAAAAACAACAACTGACCTCACTGCCAAAAGCAGAAAGCTTGCAAATGGCAACAAATGAAGAGATGGAACTGATTTTAAAGAGAATTAGAGCTGACCCGATGTAGAAGGAAAAGGGGGGGGGGGAGACAAAGCAAATATAATTGCAACAGAGGCAAAAGATGAGGTTAAATAGTTAGTGAGGCAGCCCAAAGGTAAAGGAACAAAATCTCTCTCTTCTGGGGGTAGCTTATGTATGAAACAATAGACAGACTAAAAGAACTTGAGGAGTAACCCTGAAAGAACAAACTGTGGGTTCAACATTATTCTTTAGTTTGCATTGGAGTTTTCTTTACATAATAACTTTGGCATTTTATGAAATACTGTCTTGGAAGTGGATGCATAGGCATGTGTGATACAGATATTTTCTGAAAATGCCACATTCAACAGCTCAAAAAGAATGAAACTCTAGAACTAAAATTATTCATATAAGCTATGGTCAATTTTTTTAATAAAAGCCATATATAAATTATATTAAACTTGAAATTTTGTACATATATTCATGGAATTCAAATCCAGTGAATTATTTCCCAACTGATGTATAAATACTACATAGAAACACGTAAGGAAACCCAGTTCTTACAGACAAGCATGCTGCAAGACAAAGCAAACAATTTAAATCCCAATAGTGATGTTACCCCAACAAGTTGATTATTGCCCCAAGAGCTAAATTTATGGGAGAATTATAGATATATCTAATGTAATCAGAAACTATCTGATTATAAGTATACAAATATTATTAGACAATGTGAAGGGTTTTTAAGTGCACAAGGCACCAAAGTTCTTCTCTAATCTTTCATTTAACATCTTTTTTATCACAATAGATATGAGTCCTTGAGATATAGGCATCTCTTTTATCTTTTTTCTGTCCTGTGAAATTTATTGTAAGTTTGCAAAGCGTCAGACTGAACCAGATATATGGTAGATAGTAATCTTTTAAGTACTTGTTTAAAACAACAACAACTTTGCCTCTGACTGGGATTAGGTTGTTCCTTTATCTCTTTGTGAAGACAAAGGTTAGATACATTGCTGCCATTAACTAATGTTTAGCTAACATTATTCACGTTTCTTGGATTGTCACTTGGATTATGTGCTACAAAGAATAAATAGTCTCGAGTTTTATTATTGTTGTGGTTGCTCTGCTCTTAATATCGGAGCAGGGCTCGCCAATTCCGGAACTTAGATCCTTCCACCAAAGAATAAGAAAACAGGGAAGCCGGGAGAACGGGAAAGAGGAAGAGAGACAGAGAGAGACAGAGAGGGAAAGAGACCATGGTTAGAATATGACAGTGGTGGAATTTGAAATTTACCTGAAAATCAGCCAGTATCATTTCTCTATCCATGTTGGACGCTAATGCAGCCCGGAGCGGCCCCTCCTCCTGCCTGAACTGTACACCTGGAGGCTGCTGCCGGCAAGAACGGGGCTCAAGGGAGTGGGGGGGTGGGAGTGGGGGGAGTGGGAAGAGAAAGGAGGCTACGATCTCATCTAAACTCCCAAACTTAGGTCAAAGCCCTCGATCTGCTTCCACCTCCCGAATGCTTTCCCTCTTCCCAAACCCGCTGTCCCGACCACCAGAGGGGCGGAGAAAGGGGGCTGAAAAGAGCGCAAGGCAACCAACCAACCCTGCCTTTAAAACAAGGCGAAGAGCTGCTTAACTAGCTTCCTCCTTGCCCAGCAAGCGGCTGTCGCACATTTTGCCTGTCATTGAAGTCGCAAAAGAGACGCTTTCCGGCTGCCACGTGACTGGCCCTCCTGTCAAATGCTGGCCGCCGATAAACCGGGGGGGGAGGGGGGAAGGCAGGAAAAGCGCTTTGGGGCTATTATGTAAAAGTGCTGACTCCGAGGGCGGGAGTGGGGGGGAAGAGAAAGAGACGACGGGGAGGTTCCCCACCGGCCCTTTTTTTTTCCCTTTGAAAAGAAACAAAAGGTGGGGTCGGCGGGCTCGCGAAGGTCCTTCAGCAGACGCCGGTTCTTCGATGAGGAAGGGAAAAAGAGGGATGGACGGAGCCTTGCTTTTATGAAAGTGTCGTAAATTGCGCCTGCTTTGCCCGTTTGGGTTGTCTGCCCCACGCCGCCGGCGTCAAAGCTCTCCTCGCCCTTTGAAAGGAGACAAAACGATTGCGGTTATTCCAAATGTTGCAAACCATATTCTGGGATGGAAGGGTTACGACCCTGTTCCTTAAAAGGGTAGTGGTTATGCGCCTAGTGGAATTTACGTGCCTATTTTAGCTTGTAAAATAGGCTGGGATGGGGCTGGGGATTGTTTTAAAGTAAGTACAATAGTGGTATTTATGGGTATAAGTCAGATCTACTCACCAATCTCTTAATTAAGTGCGAGTATGCTGACTGCTACACCTCAGAATCTTGTTCTACGTGGATTTATAAGGTCAGCTGCCCCTTCCAGATATTCCTAAAGGTATGGAGTCTAGACATGCAACCAATGGCAAACTTGACCTATTGAATTGTTTCATATTGTACTGCTTTTAAACAGCAGTCTTACCTGGGGCGTGGTAAACAACAATCCTAACTAGAAAAGAGCTGCAAAAACCTGGCTCACCCACTACTATTGGTCTCCAGAAAGAGAAGCAAATCTGCCATCTACTGGCCATCCAGAAATTTGCCACAAAATCTAGTTGCCTTATAAAAATGCCTGGATTTTGTGGTACACTGCTGGGAGAAACAGTATAGGTTAAGCCATTGTTGTAAATAAACTATTGTTACTTTTGATGTCAAGCCAATAATTATTAGTAATCCCAATATTATAAATGATTGGTATACATTACGTACAGATAAAAGTAGACTACTTAAAGTCATATGGAGCAGGGGTTGCCAATCTTTTGGACCTCAGGGACCACCAAACTTATAATTTAAAATCCCCAGACCAGAGACCCTGGGAAAATCCCCAAAAAAGTCTGCAGGAAAATTCCCCACCACATAGTCCTACCTATCGATCATTCTTTATTTGGGATCGCAGGATACTGTCTCCAGCTCCATTCTCAGGGGGAGAGAGAGAGAGAGACCTTTGGCTTCATGCAAGGGAAGCAGCAGAAGTCTTTCTTTCTCTCCCCCAAATTCCGCCAGAAATGAGTCTTTGTAAGACTTGTCACGCTGGCGCAAAGACTTATTTCTGGCAGAGTTTGAGGGAGAGAAAGAAAGGCTTTTGCTGTTTTCCTTGCGTGCAGCCAAAAGCAGAAGAAGAAGTGGAAAGAAGCAGCCCGGTGGCCAGGCGAGGCACGTGATGCAAGTGGTGCAAGTTCCCCGCCTCTGCCCTTTCCCCCCTCCCCTCACTACCTCGTGTTGTTCGCAGTGCAAGTGACGCAAGCCTTGTGTTCCCGCAGGCCATGCGGGCGGCACAGCCTTATGTACCTGTGCAGCCTGGATTAATTGCTTTGGGGGGTGCTTTGGGGGTGCTTTGGGGGTGACATTTCTCTGTGGACCACCAACATTTTCTCGCAGATCACGGAGGCACTCAGATCTACAGTGCATTGGTTCTAAACTGCAGCACAAGATAAAGCAACCTGGTGCTCTTCAAATATTTGGAATAACTATTACCATACTGCTAATGGTATTTAAATTTAAATTGAAAACATCTTAAGCTCAAGTTGGCTATTTTAGTGATAATAGAAGGTGGTAGAGCTTGCAGTGAAATAATGGCAAATCTTACGAACTTTCCTAGGGAAATCACTGATAATGAAAATAACATAGCAACAATATGTTGGCAAAGTGATTATTTAAAAATTTGAAATGATACTACATTGGCCTGAATATTTGATTTTGAATCAAATATAAAAGTTCAGATCACACAGTAGTGAAAGTCATTGAATGTAGAATCAGAGAAAACTTTTGAATGAAACCACATTTCAAATTACAGAAATGTATAGGACACAGAGGAGACTTGCTTAATCAAAAAAAATAAAGGCATTGTACAGTAGGATGATTAAGTTTTTAATGTCTTGAAGCTGCACTTTAAAAAAAGTTTTACATGATATGCAACAGGCGGAGCCATGATACAGTGAGGTCACACAAATGGAGAGGTTTTAATGTGAGCTTTGGGATGGGTGGAGTTTCTTTTGCTTTAATTAAGCTTAGTTTTTAAAGACATGTTTGTTGTTTTTAAATAGTAAATAACACCTCTGTAATAATAGGGTTTGCTTCTTTATTTTAGCAATGGAACTCTGGAGAGCCTCATTTAGTCATAATACAGGGATTGCTCAATCCTTAATTTAAACTAACTCTGTATAGAAGACTTCCCCTACATCCATTTACCTTTTCTGTTTAAGCCCACTAGCAGAAGTTTAAAAATATGTATATGTCTGAACTTGGTATGTAAATAGTAACTCCTTTAGGTCAAATATGTATGCTTTGTATGGCTTTTATGTTTCAACTGATAACAAAACTTAATATTCTGGCAGTACTCAGAAGGGAAATTCAAATCTGATTTGCTGATCTATGACCTTAATAATGATTTTGTTTACTTTGATGTAGCTTTAATATTAGACTATGGCTGTGCCACCATTTATACTTACCCATGGTACATTTTGGCAATAACTTCTTTCTGCCATAGTTCCCTGGTTATTGCTTATTATTCTTAGCCCGTGACTGAGACAGGTTTAAATTATCCTTAGCTGAACAGATGTTAAAGTAATATTTTCTCTTTTATAAGTCAATAGCATCCAGCAGCAATTTCAAGTTGTGTAAAATCTGTTAAGCTTTATTTCTCACTGAGTTGAAAATATAAACAAGCACCAGTCACATGTGAGGTCACAGGGTTACCGTGAAGAAAAGGGAACTGCCAAATAAAAATACTGCTTGTGATTCTGCTCTCTTCGTGATTGATTTGGTTATTGCTTTGTTTAGTCTGTTTTCAGTTTGGGTTAACTTAGAATGCGATGTAGGAAGAAAGTCAAAAGAAGGGACCTAGCGGCAAACTCCTGCAATCAGATTCACCCATTTTTGCTACAGTTGCAAAGAGGGCAGTAAAGCTGGAAGACTCAACCAGTTGTTTTGTCTATCCAGCACTGCATTTGCATAATCAGGACAGCATGTGTTGGAACAGAAATAAGGCTTAGCAATGGGAACAGCAAATTTCTTGCTGGTATAGTTTTCTTCAACTAAAGCATGGGTAGATGGCATTTAAAGAAGAGTAGAAAAAATAGTAAAACAAAATATATAGGAAGAATTTAGTCTAAATCATGATTCACACCATAGCTTATTTTTCAGTAAAGACTTCACTTATGGAACATATAAAATAATAAATGATTCTCCATATCCATGAGTACCATGACAAACTACCTTTATACTGATTCAGCATATTGTCTGGTTTAATTACTGAAAATATTGATTGGAGCAGCATATTAAATGATATTGTTTGCCTTTATGTAGTAGAGATAATATGCAATATACATGAATGTCCACAGCTACAATTATTGGCTTTAAAACCTCAGTTGTTATTTGGCAATCCAAGCCCCACCTCTTTTTAAAATGCACATTTTAAAAAGGGGTGTGGCTTTGCTCACCCCATTACATTATTTTGAAGCCTACTAGCGTGCAGAAACTCGTATAACAGTACAATTCTATATATGCTTCAGCCTAATATCTCTTACTTGCCAAATAGTACATTAGATTTGAAAGCTGCCTATTTCATTAAATGACTCATTACAGGATTTTTATTATGCCACAGTGTTTTTCGATTACTAATATTAATATCCAGGATTACAGTATAGTGCAAATTCATGCATAATTATTCAGGAGTCTTATTGAGTAGAATCATATAGCCATTAGCAAACTAAACAACAATGATTCTTATGGGCAAATATATTAATTCAACTGATGACTGCTCTTTTTCATTAGAAGCCTTCCACAGTAAATCTTTCTGTATGCATTTGTGTATTCATGAAGAACTCACCCTAAAGAATATGGTTTGCCACTGAGATTGGAAAGAGTTATAAACCTTTTTTCCCCCTCTCTCTCCTTCTAGGTTTTCCCTGGTGATAGCAGGAAAATACTTTAGATGGATAATTGAGTCCTGATTTCTGTGAAGTTTATTTTATATACAGGAATATGCTGAGATTGTTTTGTATCCTACGTGCATTTATTTAAAAATAAATCCAATACATGGGAAAATGAATGTGGATTACCTAAATTAATCTAGATTTATATATGCGGCTTAACTAGTTTGCTTATTGCATTAGAAATGTCTCTAAAATACAGAAAATTAGAGCTGCCCATAAGGGCTTTTGTAATTATGCCTATGATTTCAAACCACTCTAAGCACTTTTTTTCTGGTTTCACTGAGAATAAGCATAAGTACCGGTAATATGCTTCCAGTATAACATATATATGTATTCTGAATCTGGGTGATAGATTATGCTATCTATGGTTGTCTGTTACACTAACATTCTTCTGTATTTGTCTTGGTGGTGTGTTGATGAACTTCTCTCTTGCTGACTGAACTTGGTTATCCTTATGGTTATACATCTTTTAGGCAATGATAAAAGCTTCCTATTGTTTCATACCTATTTCCGGACAGCTACCATTGAGCACTGGATTTACTTGCCAAGCAAGCTGAACCTGTCAAACATAACTAAGTCACACTCCCCTAAGTGTTTTGTTTACATAGTTATTATAGTCATGCATGTATTGTTAAGGTACAATTAAGTATAGCAAAGCATCACCAATGCAATCAAAAACAAAACTCAACTGTCAGTTTCCTTGACTTCTAAACAATGCACTTCTTCCTGAATATTTATCTAAAGATGAATGAATCCTTATGGAAGACAGCAAATGGAAATGTATGCACCCTTTTTTCCATGAGAGCAAGGCTGCAATTCTTGATGTTTAGATAAAGCAAATAATGGTTTTTTTCAGCTTCATATCCTGAGATACAGGTTTGGTATAAGTATAGAAAAGAGAAGTAGTACTTGATAGGATATTCATGTTTTTTTGTACCAACTCCGCATATTCAGACCTGGTTAATGGATGAGAAGTCTTTTTTTCAGTAATAGTGGATAAAAATGTAGAATTCTGAGCTCAAAATGCTCTGTTCTAGTTTAAAACAGCTGTTCTGATCTTACTAGAAGTTTCCTATTGGTGATGAAATGCAAAACGCATTCACAGTGACCGGAATGGTATGGGAACTTTTCTAGTAAAGCCAAAACAACTGATTTCAAATGCAAAACACTTTAAATTTCAGATATTTTGCCTACCCCTACCTTTTTGCTACCACTGAAATAAATTTTTAGAAAGCCATTTCTACTGTAGTTGGCTGTTTCTCTAAATTATTTTATCAAATATTTAAATATAGCCTATTTGCTTCATACCCAATGCTCAAAAATAAATAATTGGCTGATTACAAAATACCGCAATCAGATTTGTGCCAATCTTTTCTTTCCTAGTGCTTTTATCAAAAGATGTATATAAATCCATTTGCTGGTCACATGGTTTCTAGTCAGGGGTGGGATTCAGTTTTTTTAACAACCGGTTCTGTGGGCGTAGCTTAGTTGGTGGGTGTGGCTTGGTCATGTGACTGGGTGGGCATGGCCAACTCAACCTCACTCATGTCAAGGAGCACTTCTCGCCTGGCCTCTCATGACACTGGGGATGCTGCAACAGTCATAAGTGTGAAAAATGGTCATAAGTCACTTTTTTCAGTGCCATTGTAACTTTGAATGGTCACTAAATGAACTATTGTAAGTCAAGGATTACCTGTACAAAAATACAAAAAGCTTCTTTGCTTGCAAAAAGCTGCCCTAAATACCAATCATTAGATTAAAAATACCTGGAAGCCGGAGTTACAAATCAGGTAGGGTGCCAGAGCACCTTGAGGAATTAAAATAGTTAAAATGCAGTGATAACTATCAAGCAGCCAACTCTTGCTCATAAAGTGAAGCCCTTTAGCAGAGAGGTCATTTAAGCTCTCCAGAAAAAGCAGACCCAGGAAAAGCAATCCTTAGATCCATTTGCACCACTTAAAAATACCAGCTGGTCTCACTCACCTCACAAGATATCCTAAGGAAATCACCCAGATTTAAGGAAAGGTCACATGCTCCCCAGAAAGGCAGTAAAAAATCAGTGCCAAGCTTGCATCCTGCCTCTTGGAAGTATACCCCCAAAGGACAGTGCCAGACAGTATTAAAGCAGTTAAGGAAGACCCCCTTCCCAAATAGAAAAAGAAACCATGAGGCAAGAAAAAATTCAAACACAATACAAATAATTAAATCACAACAGTAGCTGTTGCTTGTTGAAGCTGAATAGGGAAAATTATCCAATCAATAAACACAGGATTAAACCTTCACCAAAAACCAGTTTTAGATCAAAAGTCAGAAAGGGTATGTAAACTCATGTTTGAATGTCTATCTTTCTAGCTAGCCAAGAAGCCTTGCTGAATGTCACTCATCTTGGTTCCCTGTCACTAAAAGCTTTGCTTCATTATTCAATTATTTCTTCAAAGTGCTCATTGTCCAGGGAAGTATTTCCTCCCAACAGCAGTGTAAAATTTTAAAATAACCCTTCCCTTTAAGAAAGTCAAGCCCCAGAAGCTCTGGAGAACAGGAAGTCTAGGCTACTGGCAAGAATGTAATAAGGGTGGGAAAAAACAAAAGGAGATTGCTTCTAACTACTGGTTCTCCAAACTGCTTAGAAAGTTAACAAGAGAACCGATAGAATCAGTAGAATCCCACCCCTGTTTCTAGTGGATTTTACTGAGGAAAACACAGGAAATGAAGGAGTTATAAGTTTAATAATGGAACTAAATATGGCTTTAAAGAAACAGGCCACATTACTGGTATGCGGTAAACCACAATGTGGTTTACAGGTAGTCCTTGACTACAACAGTTCATTTAGTGACTTTCTGAAGTTGCAGCAGCACTGAAAAAAGTGACTTATGACCATTTTCACATTCGACCTTTGAAGTATCCCCATGGTCACCTGATCAAAATTAAGATGCTTCGCAACTGATTCATATTTACAACGATTGCATTGTCCCAGAGTCATGTGAACACCTTTTGTGACCTTCTGACAAGCAAAGTCAGTGGGGAAGCCAGATTCATTTAACTGGGTTACTATCTTAACAATGGCAGTGATTCACTTAACACTATGGCAGGAAAGATCACAAAATGGGGCAAAACTTACTTAACAAATCTCTTGCTTATCAACAGAAATTTTGGGTTCAGTTGTGCTTGTAAGTAGAGGTGTACTTGTATTGGTTTTGGTTCAATACACTGCCAACTGGGTGGGCATGGCCAACTCAACCTCACTCATGTCAAGGAGCACTTCTCGCCTGGCCTCTCATGACACTGGGGATGCTGCAACAGTCATAAGTGTGAAAAATGGTCATAAGTCACTTTTTTCAGTGCCATTGTAACTTTGAATGGTCACTAAATGAACTATTGTAAGTCAAGGATTACCTGTACAAAAATACAAAAGCTTCTTTGCTTGCAAAAAGCTGCCCTAAATACCAATCATTAGATTAAAAATACCTGGAAGCCGGAGTTACAAATCAGGTAGGGTGCCAGAGCACCTTGAGGAATTAAAATAGTTAAAATGCAGTGATAACTATCAAGCAGCCAACTCTTGCTCATAAAGTGAAGCCCTTTAGCAGAGAGGTCATTTAAGCTCTCCAGAAAAAGCAGACCCAGGAAAAGCAATCCTTAGATCCATTTGCACCACTTAAAAATACCAGCTGGTCTCACTCACCTCACAAGATATCCTAAGGAAATCACCCAGATTTAAGGAAAGGTCACATGCTCCCCAGAAAGGCAGTAAAAAAATCAGTGCCAAGCTTGCATCCTGCCTCTTGGAAGTATACCCCCAAAGGACAGTGCCAGACAGTATTAAAGCAGTTAAGGAAGACCCCCTTCCCAAATAGAAAAAGAAACCATGAGGCAAGAAAAAATTCAAACACAATACAAATAATTAAATCACAACAGTAGCTGTTGCTTGTTGAAGCTGAATAGGGAAAATTATCCGATCAATAAGCACAGGATTAAACCTTCACCAAAAACCAGTTTTAGATCAAAAGTCAGAAAGGGTATGTAAACTCATGTTTGAATGTCTATCTTTCTAGCTAGCCAAGAAGCCTTGCTGAATGTCACTCATCTTGGTTCCCTGTCACTAAAAGCTTTGCTTCATTATTCAATTATTTCTTCAAAGTGCTCATTGTCCAGGGAAGTATTTCCTCCCAACAGCAGTGTAAAAATTTTAAAATAACCCTTCCCCTTTAAGAAAGTCAAGCCCCAGAAGCTCTGGAGAACAGGAAGTCTAGGCGTACTGGCAAGAATGTAATAAGGGTGGGAAAAAACAAAAGGAGATTGCTTCTAACTACTGGTTCTCCAAACTGCTTAGAAAGTTAACAAGAGAACCGGATAGAATCAGTAGAATCCCACCCCTGTTTCTAGTGGATTTTACTGAGGAAAACACAGGGGAAATGAAGGAGTTATAAGTTTAATAATGGAACTAAATATGGCTTTAAAGAAACAGGCCACATTACTGGGTATGCGGTAAACCACAATGTGGTTTACAGGTAGTCCTTGACTACAACAGTTCATTTAGTGACTTTCTGAAGTTGCAGCAGCACTGAAAAAAGTGACTTATGACCATTTTTCACATTTACGACCTTTGAAGTATCCCCATGGTCACCTGATCAAAATTAAGATGCTTCGCAACTGATTCATATTTACAACGATTGCATTGTCCCAGAGTCATGTGAACACCTTTTGTGACCTTCTGACAAGCAAAGTCAGTGGGGAAGCCAGATTCATTTAACTGGGTTACTATCTTAACAATGGCAGTGATTCACTTAACACTATGGCAGGAAAGATCACAAAATGGGGCAAAACTTACTTAACAAATCTCTTGCTTATCAACAGAAATTTTGGGTTCAGTTGTGCTTGTAAGTAGAGGTGTACTTGTATTGGTTTTGGTTCAATACACTGCCAATCCAATCTTTGCCGTTTCCAAAAGACAATTTATATAGCTTACCATGTTGTGTGAACTCACCCAAAGCAAATCCGGCCATAAATTATTATCTAAATAGATGTAAAAGGAAAATCAAAAGGAAAATCAATAGGAAAGCAGACAAGAAGTTGGAAGTTGCTCCCAATCCCACTGCTTTTTTTCCTGCCCATGCTCATTCTGTTTAGCTACTTAGGTAAGTAAATATTGACTCATTATAGAATATTGACTTATTCAGTTGCCACTACAATTAACAGAATTAACAGAGTTGGAAGGGACCTTGGAGGTCAATCAGAGGTCTTGGAGATCAATTATTTTTCTATTTATGTTCTTCTTAGATCAGGGGTGTCAAACTCACGGCCCGTGGGCCAGATGCATCATGTGCTGGCCACGCCCACCCCCAGTTTAGCAAAAGGGGGAAAGTTGTGATATGTCACATGATGACAATGTGTCATCCCAAATTTGACACCCCTGTCTTAGATGATCAAGGAACCATCCCACATTGATATAAAAAAATGGTCAGCCTCAATTTTATGTTCATTCTAGTCACATAAGACTGCACTACCTTTCTCTTAAAGGCTGATACAACAGGTCACAGGGTTATCTAGTTTCACCATAAATGGCCACTACATGTATTGGACACTAAAGAAGTCTTCCAGAATCCAATCTCAAATATTAACAAAAGCAACCCAAAAAAGTTATTCTTGATGTAAGCTCCTGTGACACATTTTGGATAATCATTAAATTGCAGTTGATACAGCTATTACAAAATCAGTTTGCAATTGTTAATATCATCAGTCACTATTTAGCTTTAAACATGTTCTTTAATACTCATGACCTGCAGTTTTTTGAGTCAGGCTATATCCTTAACCTCAAACAAGTCCACCCACACATTATTACAAAGTGTCCCTTTAAACAAATGCAAAAAAAAAGTTGAAAAGCGGGTTTTGAGAATTGGGTGGAAGCCATGGAGTTCCTGTCAAGGCTTTAAAAGTGTTGTATTGAGCACAATGTTGCAATATCATTTGCAGAGAGCAGTAATTGAGTATTATTTAACTATAGCAAATTAAGGTCAGACAGACTTCTTGTTATCTTACATTTAAAAAAATCAAGAAAATTACACAATAAAGGAATTAAAATGGGAATAAATATGGTTTATATGTAATACATAGCATGTAATATATACCATCCTGGTCTATATACTAAAAAATAAAATTGTTTTCCTTCTTATTCAGTAACTACATTAAATAAAAATGAAGATGATGCTAATCAGAATTAACCAGTGTATAAATAGATTGGTCCTATGCATTTGTTTCTCAGACTCAAATTGCATTGAATGAATCATGAGCACAGGCAATATAAAATATATGTATGGTATGTAAATAGAGATGGTTTATTTTGAAGGAAGCATGCATTGGATCAATGAAAAAACCACACTGAGTGATTTATTGTACATGCTAAACCACAATGTGAACTATTGTTACCTTGTTAACCATTGTTTATGGCTTTGTGTTATATAACCTTGTTGGAACCACAGTCTGTGAAATGAGTACTTATGTTTAGGATATATATGTAAATTGTTTCTGAAACTTATAATTTAAAGTAAATATTGAATATTGTTTGTTGTAACTTTCACAATGTTTATACAAAGTCTCATTGCCATTGCTTGTAAGAGAGTAATATAAAGAGCTCAAAAGACATATAAAGATTATAATAAGTATATGGTTCTCAAGCACACTTAATCCTTAGGAGGTACCAGTCATCTTTTATAGCCCCTGTATCTCTCTTTCCTAAAGCAATACAGGTAGTCCTCAACTTATGACCACAAATGAGCCCAACATTTCTGTTGCTAAGTGAAACATTTGTTAAGTGAGTTTTACTCCATTTTATGACCTTTCTTGACACAGTTAAGTGAATCACTACAGTTATTAAATTAGTAATATGGTTGTTAAGTGAATCTGGCTTTCCGTTGACTTTGATTGTCAGAAGATCATAAAAGGTGATCATATGACTTCAGGACACTGCAACCATCATACCTATGAGTCAATTGCCAACCATCCAAATCCTGATCACATGACCATGAAGATGCTTCAACAGTCATAAAGCATGAAAAACTGTCACTTTTTTCAATGAAGTTGTAACTTAACAGTCACTAAATGAACTGTTGTAAGTCGAGGACTACCTGTATAGAAAGAATGTCCCTCAAGTCAGCCTCAGTTCTTGGAAACTATATAGGCATGTTGCACATTGTAAACCTGACAACAATGTAGGAGAGTTTGCTACTGCCATCTTCCTCTCCCCAATTATTTTTCCTGTTTAGTTTTCTTAGGTGCCAAGCAAATCCAAATCTGTTTAGCATTTTGAAGATCAGAAAAGAATGCCAGTAACCTCACGTCATTTAAACATATTGCCACAGATAAGAAAATAAGTAGTAACAATACAGAAATTCTAAAGTATAGAAAAATGTGATAGCAAAAATGAATTCATACACACTCAGTGATTGCAAAGCTATGGCATATCTGATATCCCTTAAGCCATATAACTACAGGTCATGCATTCAACTCTAATATTGCATAATGTGTGAATCAGACACTAGATTACATGTAGTTCAGATGTGGGTATATTCCACACTTCAGCAGCCAATGGAATTACAATAAAAGTGCATTATTATTTCAATGAGTACCAAATGTGATCATAAGTTGAACTTTCTAGCAAAGAAAAGACTTGGTTACGAAAAGATTAGATTTACATTAAGTTTGAAAAATATTATGTAAAATATTAATATTATACAACAAGATGTATGTATCATCTTGTTTCATTATAAATCATTACTATAAATAACAAATAGACTGCTATTGCAGAAATTTGCCTATTCCTCTGCAATCAGAACAGATTATCCCACTAGACTAGGAATGGAAAGGGAAAATGGTAGAGATAAATACAGGTAGTCCTCAATTTATGACCACAATTGAGCCCAAAATTTATGTTGCTAACTGGGAAATTTGTTAAGTGAGATTTGCCCCATTTTACAGGTTTTCTTGCATCACTGCAGTTGTTAAATTAGTAACAGCGTTGTTAAGTAAATCTGCTTTTCCCATTGACTTTGCTTGTCAGAAGGTTGCAAAAGGTGATCACACTGCAACTGTCATAAATGTGAGTCACTTGTCAAGCATTCAAATGTAAATAATGTGACCAATGGGATGTTGCAAGTCGTAAGTGTGAAACATGGTCATAAGTTACTTTTTTCAGTGCCATTGTAACTTCAAATGGTCACTAAGTGAATTGTTGTAAGTTGAGGTCTATCTGTATATAGCAACATACTTCACTCCCCATCAAAAAGAAACATATTAAAACTGCCTGGTCCCAGAAAAGACCAAGAAATTGTTCCTAAAATACTACTTCCTTTTACCCTGTGCAAGAATTTACTATAATCAACTTATTCATTCCTGATAAAAAGCAATGATTCTCCTGAACGAAGCTTATACCCTGATGACATTGTGGACATAACTATGCCATTTTTTGGCAATCACAAGGAACTAGTTTGTCACTGCTTTCTTCCTGGATATATATTTTTTAAATTTCTCCTACTAGAATCCTGGAATTTGTTGCTGGTCTCTAATCCAAGTATGAGTTAGTCCTGACCCTACTTTACTTCTAAGTCTAGAGGTCAGCAAGATGCTGCCACCTGCTGAGATTCTACCTTGATTAAAGGTATATTTTGCTTCAGAAGTGGAGTTGGTGACAAAGATCAGCAAAATTCTTATCAAATTTGATGCAGTACATATTGCATGTGCTAAAGTGTGGTTGACTAATTTAAACCTGTGTAATGTGTAAATTTGGCCAGTTTGATAGTTCATGAGTTAGTTTATTATGAATCCGGGCAATTGAGTTAATTCTGTATTTCTATAATTCTATATTTCTAATGTACTATATTTCTACCATGGTTTATCATATTGTGAGCACAAAGACCATGAGTACTGAAAAGGAATCCTATGCAACTAAATCAGAAATACAAAGCTCCTGATCATAGCTATGTTGCTATATTATACTGGTTGGACTAGAAGACCTTCAAGGTCCTTTCCAACTTTTATTCTGTTTGCATGTGACAAACTAGTCAATCCAACAAAAATAGCATTGCACTGTCACATTGCAGGCCTTGTCTTTTGTATATGCATGTTGTGATGTAACATAAATAATACGATCAAAAATGTGGAGCTTACAGTATAGTACAATGCAGTCTTCATAATTTTGATTAAAGCAGGTGGGGCTGTAGACACCATACAAACCTTTTTGCAGTTAATTGTTCTAATATTAGCAAACTACATTATATGAGTGGAAACTCAAGAGATCCTACTAAAACGTGGCACTGTAACCTACTGCAGGGAATTCAATTTACTCTTACAGGAGTAGAATTTCACTGTTGTGTCTGTCAGCCAGTTCTATTACTCTAAACTGAGAAATGAATGTATTTTAAGACAATCTCTGTGCTTCAACCACCCGTTGTTAAATTAGTAACAGCATTGTTAAGTAAATCTGCTTTTCCCATTGACTTTGCTTGTCAGAAGGTTGCAAAAGGTGATCACACTGCAACTGTCATAAATGTGAGTCACTTGTCAAGCATTCAAATGTAAATAATGTGACCAATGGGATGTTGCAAGTCGTAAGTGTGAAACATGGTTTTTTCAGTGCCATTGTAACTTCAAATGGTCACTAAGTGAATTGTTGTAAGTTGAGGTCTATCTGTATATAGCAACATACTTCACTCCCCATCAAAAAGAAACATATTAAAACTGCCTGGTCCCAGAAAAGACCAAGAAATTGTTCTAAAATACTACTCTTTTTTACCCTGTGCAAGAATTTACTATAATCAACTTATTCATTCCTGATAAAAAGCAATGATTCTCCTGAACGAAGCTTATACCCTGATGACATTGTGGACATAACTATGCCATTTTTTGGCAATCACAAGGAACTAGTTTGTCACTGCTTTCTTCCTGGATATATATTTTTTAAATTTCTCTGACTAGAATCCTGGAATTTGTTGCTGGTCTCTAATCCAAGTATGAGTTAGTCCTGACCCTACTTTACTTCTAAGTCTAGAGGTCAGCAAGATGCTGCCACCTGCTGAGATTCTACCTTGATTAAAGGTATATTTTGCTTCAGAAGTGGAGTTGATGACAAAGATCAGCAAAATTCTTATCAAATTTGATGCAGTACATATTGCATGTGCTAAAGTGTGGTTGACTAATTTAAACCTGTATAATGTGTAAATTTGGCCAGTTTGATAGTTCATGAGTTAGTTTATTATGAATCCGGGCAATTGAGTTAATTCTATATTTCTATAATTCTATATTTCTAATGTACTATATTTCTACCATGGTTTATCATATTGTGAGCACAAAGACCATGAGTACTGAAAAGGAATCCTATGCAACTAAATCAGAAATACAAAGCTCCTGATCATAGCTATGTTGCTATGTTATACTGGTTGGACTAGAAGACCTTCAAGGTCCTTTCCAACTTTTATTCTGTTTGCATGTGACAAACTAGTCAATCCAACAAAAATAGCATTGCACTGTCACATTGCAGGCCTTGTCTTTTGTATATGCATGTTGTGATGTAACATAAATAATACGATCAAAAATGTGGAGCTTACAGTATAGTACAATGCAGTCTTCATAATTTTGATTAAAGCAGGTGGGGCTGTAGACACCATACAAACCTTTTTTGCAGTTAATTGTTCTAATATTAGCAAACTACATTATATGAGTGGAAACTCAAGAGATCCTACTAAAACGTGGCACTGTAACCTACTGCAGGGAATTCAATTTACTCTTACAGGAGTAGAATTTCACTGTTGTGTCTGTCAGCCAGTTCTATTACTCTAAACTGAGAAATGAATGTATTTTAAGACAATCTCTGTGCTTCAGCCACTAACATGATCACAAGCATAAGCAACTAGGACAAATGATAACATGCATGTGATTGCATAATCAGACATGATTTATATAGTTGCATCAGAACTTGTGACATAGTTGACATCTTTATACACATAATCATTTTGAATTGTTGTGATATTTTATTCACACCACTGAATAGGCCGCTGTTTAATAAATGGTTAATAGCTCTGTCATAGTACAATGTGTGAAATTAGCTATGACAATAACTTATCATTCATGAAATAACTACTGATACATACAGGTGGTCCTTGCTTATTTTTTGTCCTGTTTAGCAACTGTTCAAAGTTACAGCAATGCTGAAATGATTGGTCCTTGCACTTACAACCATCACAATGTCTTCCAGTCATGTGATCACAATTTGCATCCTTCACAGCCAGCTTCCAACAAACAGTCAATGGAGAGGATGCCACTAAAATTGCAAATTGTGGTCATGTCACCCTAGTTCCACTTTAGGCAAGAAAAACCATCTGGGTGACTTTGGGCCAGTAGTCTCTCTCGACCAATTCACCTCACAGGGTTGTTGTGTGGGAAAAATAAGAGGAGGAAAGAGTTTCAGATATGTTTGCAACCTTGAGTTCTTCACAAACAATAATGAAAGTGGGATAAAAATCAAATAAATATATATATTAAAAATACACTTAGTCTTGCTTAGCCCTGACTTGCATTTGAGATTTGATCCACCCATCTCATTCATCTAACAAAACAAAACAAAAATAAGGTAAGTACTTGCAAATTTGTCATAAACTGTTTTTCTTATCTAGCCCATTATACATGGTTTAATCCATGATTTGTTGGGTAAACCATTATTGACTGACTTGGATTTTAAACATTAAGCCACATATTTGATTGACTAACCATTGGCTATTTCATGTGGTCCATTAAACTCTATCAAACAAAGAATGCTGCATCTTAAACATATGAATCCAAGGACACAATAATTTAGTATATTAAGTTGTTGATTTATTCTTATGATATAAACTAGGTATAGTTTAAGTTTACTGATTCAACACATTTTCCTGAGTGGAAAATCTGCTCAGAATTTACTCATGGACTCTAGTGTTGACTCATTTGTTTCATGTCAACTCTTCAATATTTTAAGAATACTAGTTCCTTAGTATAATAGTATTTATGTTCCTGATTTTTGCCTCAGCGATATTTTAAAATGTCACAACCATCTTCCCCCCTTTTCACCAAGGTGCGTTAAAAATAAATGCAATGGGGTGGAGGGGGGTTGGAGAGAAAGTTTTTCATTTGCTACAGTTGCAGCAAGCTGACATTGACCCTTCAGCGTGACCTTGTCTGGGCTGTCTCCCTAGTAACCAGATCCAGAGAAAGAAAACCTGTAGGAAAACCTACAGCCAAGCCTCTCTTTTGGCTACTTAACCTTTCTGCCAATCTGATCTGCTGTGCTGGGGGGCGGGGGAGCAGGCAGACAAGATCCCCCGGTCTTGGTAGGCAGAGGAGCGGAGAAAGCTTAGTTAAGAAGCAGCTCCGACGAATGAGCTATGCCACTCCGGGGAAAGAGATCGTTGATGCACGAGAGGGCACTGCGGTCCCTACACGTAGCCTTAACTTTCGGCCCGCCTCCTTTACTCTCCTGCGGTGCCCGCAGAGTTGGCGTCAACAAATAATAACGCATTTCACACGGGCGCCCACACTTAGAAAATAACATAAAACGTGTCGCCGTGCGTCTCGGCTCGTTTTGTATCAAAGGGAGGACGAGGAGCTCTGCGACATCACAATTGTAGAGGGCGCCCAGGAGGTGGCAGTGGAAGGTTTAGCCCGGGGGGGGCGGAGGACGACGCCGATAACCTTTCGGGCTATCTTGGAAAGAGGCTAATATTAAAGAAAGCGGGGGGGGGATCTCCTTAAAAAGAGCAAACAGCTCTCGTTGCTCCAGCTTATCTCCTCAGGCCCAACCGGGTAACAGGGTGGAGAAAAGGTACGGCAAGGCCTACTGGCCCTCGAACGGCGGTTCCGCGGCCTGAACCGATTGTCAGAGACCAGCAAGAAAAGAGGCGAGGAGGAGGAGGAGGAGGCGCGCTCGCTTGGACTCGCCCTCCCGCCCAGGCCTTCCTGCTTTTGCCGGGAACTCCGTGGCGCCTCCTTAAATCTCTGCCGTTAAAATGTGGGCGGGTGTTTCAAGTCAAAGAGCGCTCAAAATGTTTTTCCTTTTCAAAAAAAGCTGCGGAGGAGAAGTCGGGGAGGGGAGAGGAAGGGGAGACCGCGGACTGGAGGAGGAGGAGGAGGAGGAACCGGCTTTCTAGGCGGCAGCCCGCAGGAAAAAAAGGAAAAGAAAAATTCAACGGGGTTGATCCAGCCACGGCAGCTTCCAGACGCTCGCGGGACCGGCCGCCAGCGCTCTGCGGGGAAAGGAGAGTTATTTTGGCGCCTTTTAGCCAGGCTGGCGATTGCGCCTTCGGGCTCCTGTCAATGGGGCGCAGTCGCCGCTGCCTCTCTCGCTACAGAACTCGGCTGCCGAAGGAGGCAACGGGGACACGGCAGGGCTGAAGCGGATGCTGCAGCAGCCGCAACCGCACTGAAACTACCAGCGCGCCGAAAGATGCGGCGACCTCTCGGGTGTGCTGGTGTGCCCGATCTTCCCGGCTCTCGCTCGGGCTCAGCCAATCCGCTCCAACCAACCCCGACTTCGCGTCTCTTGAGTCTGCAGCGCGCCCATCGCCCCGGGATGGGAGCGCCGAAGTCTCACCGCATCCCCGGCGGAGTTGGGCAGCTGATCTCCTGTCCGGGGCTGGTTAATCCCCTGGCTACAGAGACTGGATTAACCCCTTCGCTCCTACTGTTGGCCGTCCAGGGGGCTGCTACTCGGGGGCGAAGAACGGACTCCACGGGGTCAAGAGCGAAGCCCCGGCCCTCCACATCGGGAACGGAACCCGTGGCTTCCAAAGAAGCCTGGCCCGGGGTCTCGGCTGGACAGAACTGGTGGGTTGTGTCTTCCGCTTCTTCTTCTTTCACCTCTCCGCTTCCACCTTGTTCTTCTCTTTCCCCATCTCCCCTTCCTTACTGAGCTTGGGTTCCCCCCCCCCAAGTGTGTCTGCTCTGCTCGCTGAAGGGCTTGAATCAATTTATGCGCCCCGGCCAAGGTCCGGCGGGGGGCGGGTGTTGTGCGCGTTAGAGGTGCAGAGATCTGCTTTTCAAGCGGAGCTGCAGCAGTATGTATGACGTGTGAACCAAGGGGCGGGCTTCTGGCAAGCTGCTCTTTTACGAGTATTTACTACAAGAAGGTCTACTCCAGAAGATTAACATCCCCGCTCCTGTCAGTTTCCGATGGCCATGCCCGGCTAAAAACAACCCTTAAGATAATCAAATACAAGCCCAGGTTTTCTGCTCGTTGGCGATCGTCATTCCCCCTAAGGAATGGCCGAACCTTTGGCGAATGAGTTGGCGTCCGCAGCTGCCAGAGGGGACCTAGCGCAACTTACTAATTTGTTGGAAAATAATATAAACGTCAATGCACAAAATGGATTTGGGAGGACTGCGCTGCAGGTTGGTATCTGGGCGGACAGAGGCGACCGTTCGCCACTAGGTGAACTGGTTTGACGGGGGAAAGGACCGTTTTAAAAAGGGGAGGAAAAAAAATCAGCATTTTTTAAAAAGTGAGTTGGTTGCCATATTTTATAAGTTTCACCGCTCCAACTCCTTAAAGTGACGTATTTTAAGTAAAACCTGGTTTTAATGTTTCTCTAATCTCGGGATAAACCTTGTCTGCAAGACACCTCGTCTTTTTTTTAAAAAAAAATCTGAGACAGGGAAGCAAGTGGCGGAGGCAGAGGGGGAGGGAAAGGAACAATCCGGGCTAGGTCGTGTTTCCGAGCAGGTCGGTAAACACCTCATTTTTGAAATCCGGATTATATCTGTTTCAGTATCTGAACCGGGGTGTTGTCTGGCTACTAAAAGGTGTCGGTTGGGGCTTATTTTTTCTCACTCTGGCGAGCATGTCCCCCCCCCCCAAAAAACGATCGCCCCTGAATAACTGCGATGTACGGCGAAGCAATGTGGCGATCTGGATCACGAAAATCCAATGCTTTGTTATTCACCATCCTTCGGGTGCCTTTTGATATATTGGTGGATCGCTTCCCTGCGAGAATTTCCTTTCCGTAGGTATATAACGCCGTCTACACCCATTTCCAGTGTTTAGATTTACAGGCGGCTGCTGGAGCCCTTCCAGCTACTAAAACCCTGCACCCGCTGAAAGATGTTTTCCTTTGAGAACATTGGATAACGGTGCTGAAAGTGTTACGTGGGAGGGGGGGAAGGTAAGGGTGCCCAGCCAGACAGAGAAGAAAAAGGTAGGTGAAATTCTGGGAGGATTTTCCGATGCAAGACCGTGGATCTAGTCCGAAGTACTGCGGAATATTCAGCAGGCTCCTTAAAGAAAAGCAATTTGTTGATTAAACTACAGACAGGATCCACTTTCTAAAATTTTGGAAGAGGGGGTCCCTGTGGGTGAGGGCTGAAAACTCCGGCGACACAATCTCCTGTTTAAAATGGAAAGAAACCTTCCTACTGTAATAGGACCTTTCTTGGTGTTCTTTTCCAATTCACCTCAGTAATCCTAAATTATTTTCCGATTTGCAAAGAGCATAAATGCCTTGAACCCTTTTAGGTTTTTGTGCACCATAACCAGATAGGTCATATTTGGAACCAACCATTGAATTGGTGTGGTGAAAAAAAGAAGTGTAACCTCCACTTCCACCTCCTCACTAAGTTGCCAATTCTTTTTCTTGCTGTTTAATGAGAACCAATGATTCTGCCCCCCTCCCCCCCATTATAAAACCAATAATAAATAATTTCATAATGTACAGAGATACACCTCTGCTTATTCAGCAGGGGGGGGATGTCTTTTCCACCACCTACTTTTCATTGAAGCTTCATCACAATTTGAGGCAAGCTACACACACATCTGAATAAAAGTAAACACAACAGAAGAAGCTGATTCTTGTTTTCAGTATGTGTAAACCCGAAAGATCTAGTGGGTGGATGATAGAACTTAAGCTGATAGTCAATATTGCTTACCAAAGAAAGTAAAAATACACATTGGCTTCTGTGGTCCCATTTAAATTACTTCTGTCCTTTCCCTGAATGTTTTTCCTCTCTTTTTTCCTTTTTCCCTTTTTTCAAATCAGGTGTTTATCTGAAGGCCTCCTTTCTCAATCTGGCTAAGAACAGCTGTGCTTAGGCCTTTGCATGCAATCTGTACCCTTCCCTTGTTAAAACAATTCTACACCAGGGAAAAAAACATTTAGAATCACCTAAAACTGTCTTTAAAACCAGACTTTTCTCATAGTTTGTATACTATAGATAACTTTTTATCTTCCACAGATTTGGAACCTGATCCTGAGTTTTGTATTTACCCCAGATTATGAATTTGACAGGAGATACATGGTGAAATCATAAATGTTTAAGGAGTACATGTTCATTTTATCATAATGGCTGATACTAGTTTCCAAAAAGCTAACTCTATTTGCATTTCAAATTGGTAAACAAGAGGGCAGGTGATTGGATTACCAAGGAAGAGATTATCTCCTAGTAAACTATCATATTTGTGACTGCTGATCTACATTCTGAGTCTTATATGCTCTCTCACATAACTCCTTCTTGTTTTATGGATTTTCCAGTTTTGTTTACTGTAACTGTTTCCCTTTTGTATACTAAAACAGAAGACAGCATTCCTAGCAAGAAAAAAAATGTAAAAGGCACACGGCAGTATTATTTTATAAATGGGTAGGCAAAACAGGACTGAAGAAAAAAATACTGAAAGCAAAAGAACACATCATCTTTGAAAGCTATCTGTTCCCTGTAACAAAGCTTGACCGAGGTGTAAACTTCAGTATGTGATATTTGGCGGTGGCTTTTCAGACACAAGGATTAAAATATTTAAAAGGTTCGAGGGTCTCTGAAATGAGCAATCCTAACTATGAAAATATAAGAAAAATTACTATATCACTACATTACTATATCATTTTTTCCTTTCACCAGAAACTGTAGAGATTCTTAAGAAAACATGCTTTTAGTGATAATATTGTATCAAAACGTTCACAGAAAGGGAATATTTAGGGAAGCCAACAGCTTTTAAAAACTTTCTACTTAAACTGAATATAAGCAATAAACTTAGAGGTATTGATTTTCATTCGTATAACAATTCCAAATGAAACTAAAACTGCAAACTATGTATATATTTACTTGGAATTTACTAAGATTTTTTAAAAATATATAAACCCATTTGATTGGTTACTCCACAGATAAAGCACACAAGAAATATATACTCTGTCTTATTGATTAAAATGTGTTCTCTGAGTAATCTACAATTAGTAGATTACTCTGAGTAATCTACAATTAGTCTACAATGTGACTATAATAGGATTACATTTCAGTTCTTTGCAAGTGCAGAAGCAACACAGCTGTGTTTTTAACAGTGGCATTCTTCAATTTCCCCTTACTTCTTTCATTTCAGTACTGGTAGTTTTCCATCTTTGCTTGCACTTCCTACCCTAAGAATGATTTTAGATCCATCGAGGTTTGCAAAACACATTATATTCTAAATCCACTATCTGCCCTTTTGTTTAGGGTATTGTTTATTTTGTTCTCAATTACAACTGGAAAGGCTTAAATAAGGGAAGAAATTGAGCTGTTTCTCACATATACAGTGTATTTGCTAATAAGGTACTACACAGACATTTAATTTTTTACACACCTTAAATCAGACACATCTTTAATTAGAAATATCCATGTAGGTCCTCTATTCTTTATACAATTGGGAAATGGGCCCTTTGGATTTTAGACCCACTTTCTATCAAAGAAGGACAAGCCCATCAGTGTCATATATCTATTTACCTTAACCAAGAACCTCATCCTTTTACCCTGTCCCTTGGGTTTTTTCCCCATTCATTTCTATCTTGGCACAACAGCAAATACAATTTCCCATCATTCTATTTGTTTATTTATTTTGGCATTATTTGTTTCTGTGAGGTGTACGGTGGGTTTCACAGCACTACTAGTTTCGGCAGTTAGAGCTTCTCCATTACAAGTATCTCTCAGAAGAGACTTAAGTTCGGTTTTTAAAAGCAGGAGTGGGAGGGGGGTCTCTCTGCAGTCACGGGCCATTAACGTTGAGGACCAAACGTCACGGCCAGAAATGTCAAATAGAAGGCAATTGCTGGTCTCATCCCAAAATATCCCGGCTCAGAAAGCCTTCCAATCAGATGCACCAGCCTCGTATTCTCTGCCCCAGGATACCGAAGAGATTGACATCCCGGTTCCCTAGGGCTCTAGGCTCCCGCGCGAACTTTCCCACGGGCTTTCCCAAAGCCAAATCAAGCAAAGGCTCTGCAGGGAAGGCCCGACCAGTGCGTAGGGATACACGTGTAACATGTGTGAACCCAACCCTTGGGGGAGAGAACACATTTGCCCACTGCCTCGCGTTTCTCTTCCTCGCCCTCTGCCTTCAGGTGGTGAAACTGGGGAACCCGGAGATCGCCAGGCAGTTGCTGCTGCAGGCGCCGACCCGGATCTGAAAGACCGCACCGGCTTCGCTGTCCTGCACGACGCGGCCCGTGCCGGCTTCCTCGACACGCTGCAGACTTTGCTGGAGTTCCGAGCGGACGTGAACGTGGAGGACAACGAGGGCAACCTGCCGCTGCATTTGGCCGCCCAAGAGGGCCACCTGGCCGTCGTGGCCTTTCTCCTGGAGCGCACGGCCAGCCGGGTGGAGCATCGCAACAAGAAGGGAGCTACCGCCTACGACTTGGCCAAGCTTTACAAGAGGCAGGCAGTCGCCGAACTGCTGGACAACAGCAGGCGGAGGGAGGGCGCCCTAAGCGGGGACTGAAGCCACCCTTGCCCCGGACTCCAAAGTGCCCGCTTGTACACCTGTCGCCTTTCCTTTCCTCTCTTTCTCTCTTCATCTTAATCAAAGTATGGGGTCTGTCTTTTTTTTTTAATGCAGACATAGGGGTGATATTTTTCCCTCTTGAGAGAAAAAAATCATGCCAGTAGCAGCTTTTCACGGAAACTAGCGAGAAGCTGGGTGGGCTCTCGCCTTTCTTTTATGAATGCTTTTTTTCTTTTTTCTTTTTAACTTGGTTTGCTTTTGCTGCTCACCTGATCCTTCATTTAAGGGACCATGGGGCAGGAGAAAGGTTGAAGATGTGTTTTTGTGCTTTCTGGCAACTTGTAAAAGATCTATAAAGGCTTTACTGTGATTTCCCATCCCTGAACATTATGTAGCCTAACAGAGGTTAACATAACAGTGCATGAAGGAGTGTATATGTGAAAGACCTTTTGTGCCAGAAGGGGAAGTGGGAGGCAAAGAGAGACTTTTGGACAATTGAATCACAAACGTTTGATGAGATGGATAAGCTAACAAAAGGTCTATGGGACATTCACTGAAAGTGCTTTCATTCTTCTATTTTTATTGTCATGCCTTATCTCCTAAACATCTCTTTCTGAAGGAAGTTCTGCTGAAATCTAGCTTTCTTCTAGTTAAACATGTTTAGGACCAAAGGTTCGGTTGATTCACCACGTGTATCTGACCAGAGAGGAAATCTCAATTTGGGGTAGTTTGAATAGTGAAGCTTCAATATAATGTATAATAATAAAAAGAGTAAAAAAGGAATTTATCAAGTCCAAAGTCACAGTGTGGGAATATGATATCTTGGCTATTTGCACAAACACAAGTTTAAAATTTTTAAAAAAGTAATTTATAAGATTAGATCACATTTAGTGACTTGATCAGATTTTGGGAATGCTCTAGATTTTTCTCAGATTAAACTGCCAGAGTAGTACTATTTACTCACATTTGTTCCAGTAGAATAAATCCAGAATAAGCATATATTTTTGTGGTTAAGACTTGGGGTTTTAGATCAAAGCCCCTTTTACAGAGTCATTTCCATATAACAGTGTAGTGTAGATACTCAGAAGCAAAAATGTGAAGTTGGATTGTTTTAGTTGCAGTTTTCTATGTATCTATGTGGGATTGAACTGCACTAAACTCAGTGAATGGAGCTTAGTTCTGAGCAGATGTGGCTAAGATTGCATTGTTACTTGGAGTTTTAGGATTGCTGAGTAGAAAAGCTGACTATTAAACATGTATTTGCATGGGAATAAATTACAAAATCTATAACTTTTATCAATTATTTAGAATAATTTCACTCTCATCCTGATAGTTTTCTGATTAAAAACTTCAGCTTGTTGCACTAGAGAGAATTCATTGCTATTCGCCTCCACAAAGAATTTTGTGTCATAAAATGGTTCAATTTCCTGTGAAGATAAAAAACTGAGAAAATGTGATGTTTTATGTGACCCAGGTCTTAGATTGTTACTTTCAACAGGGGTGACATCCAGCTATATTGGTCAATTTCAATTTGGCTCAATTTTTTTTAAAGGATTCATAAATAGTATCAGCAACTTCACCCCCCTGCATTTCTCCTGCATTGTAGAAACTTTTCCTTTCTTGAACAGAGATTTCAGAAGGGCCAATTAAAAACTAAACCAATCATATTCTTTTCCAGACATTAAAAAGCAAACTGACATCTAAAGGAATTAGCTGTCTGTAAAGCAAAACAAAACCTCACATTTTCTTTCTGGTGAAGCTGTCCCTCCCATCCTTATGAAAGGTTTAATTTTAAAAAAACTTTAATATTTGAAAAGCTAGTAAATACATAGGCAAGCTTCTAGCAGATGGAGTGTCATAATGGGCCCCAAAAGTTAGTCAAATTGTTAACACAAAAGAAATTGTGTGGTTTCAGAAATGACTTGCATGAAATCCTCAGTGTCAGGCAAGAGTCAGGACTGCTCTTTCTCTTTTTCAAAAGCTTTTTATAATTAATGTGGCTAATATGAACTCTTAGTGTTATCAATCTAACAGCAAATTGCATTAATTCGATTCCTCTTAAAAATAATGCAGAAAGTGGGAAACTAATCACATCAGAAGTTTTCTCAAAAAGCCATATATTTACCCATGCTCTTTAGCTATCTTTCATTTGGCACCAACATAGCTAAAGAGCAATATTCGATCTTAGAGATGGACAGTTACACCATTATTTCACTCCGACTTGTTAATAAGAACGTTTGAGATTAGCCTCCAATTTGACATAGCCCAGAGTCCAAATCAAAGAGTTATACTTTTTTAAAAAAATCTCAGAGCACTAGTATTTTGATTCCCCACACCTAGTCCCACCTTTGAAGCAGGTCGAGACTGAATATGGGTGGAAATTCCAAAGCCTTCAACGGCTTAAAAATTCGGGCTCAATAAACCGACGTCGCATTTCTAGTGAGAAGCTCTTCAAACAAATTGACTTCTGTGGAGCAGGTGAGCCGTACTAGACTCCATTTATCCAGAATAAGGCTCTAAACAGAGTGTGACGGGTGGCACTCTCTGCCCATGATCAGGGAACAGGAAAAGGGACGGGGCTCAGTATAACCAGCTTTCCGCAAGCTCTGCTCTGTTATTTGCCAGTCCCCTGCTATCTTGTTGCCCAGGACCAGGAACGGAGTTGCCATTGACTTTCAGGGCGCTTTCTTTGACTACTGGAAACCTGGCCTTGGAGACTTGGATCCTAGGACTATCTCAGTGAGACTTGCTATTCCCAAATAAACATCGGGAGAGCTGAAGCAGCTTACTTGTCAGAAGTGAGTGCCACTGCAAATCACTCACGTGGAAGAAGGTAGATGGCATATTAGAAGGGAGGGGAGGAAGAGAAGTAGGGAGGTAGAGGAGTCTTCAGCGATCTAGATCTTTCACGCCCATGTTCCGAATGGGTTTTACCAATGGCGCACTCGCTGCTGAAGTATAAAGTTAGAGGGAGGATTTGAAAGCGACCCACAGCACCTAACTCGTGTTTGCTAGATCCTGGCCGTTCCCTCCGGGGAAGCTGGAAGCGTAATTTGGCTGCCGCACCAAGCTCAGCCGGGTGCCCTGCGCCGCAGGTAAGGTACCTGCGGGCACACCAGAGCAAGCACCACCACCCGTGGAGCCGAAACCTGTATTTGGCTTTCTGCCCTGGGAATCCATGTGAATCCTGAGCCGGCTAGAATCTTTATCTAGCCAGACCCAGGACAAAACTGGGGGCGAAGAAGGAGTCGTCCTCCCCCCTCCCCCTTCATTTCTTCCAAGGACCAGGAGCAAGAAGCATGGCCCAGATGCGAGGTGCTCAAAATGTCGGAGCTGTTCCTGGCTTCCGCGCCGCGTCTTTTCCTTCGCGGCGCTTCGTGCTTCTCCTGCTGGGAATCGTCCGAGGTTCCAGTCCGCCGCGGTGCCCAAAACCAAGGCTGGGGCCGTGCGGGGTCCGCGCCTAAGAGCCAAGCCGCGAGTGGGAGGGGAGAGGCAGCTTCAGAACCGTTACTTCCCCCCGCCCGTGCTTCCCTTCTCTCCCCATCTGTGTCCCTCCCCTTTACGGTTTCTTTTCCCTTTCTCTTCCTGTCCAAACATTTTTAAATTTCCGCGCCTTCTTAACAGTCTGATTGTACAGTATTGATTTGGCTTCTTCTTCCGCGGGCTTCGGCGCCCTTTGTTTTTGTCCTTCTGGTCAGCCGGGGGTTGGCGTGAACTTTTCTCGCAGCCCCTTGTCCCGAACAGGCAAGGCGAGGCAGGAGCCCAGAAGCGACCTCGGATGCGCCCCGCATCTCTTTCTTCTGTCCTCGCCCACCGCGCCTCGAGGAGGTCTCTCGCAGCCGGTGCAACCTGCCGCACTGGATGGGCGAGACCTGCGGGTTCTCTCCAACGCTGAAGTCCCAGCCCAAGCGGCCGGAAACGCCGAAGCAAAAAACGCCGTCCCTCTGCAGTTTTCCTTCGGCAAGGAAGATGCCGGGGAGGGGGGGAAGGCGGTGTGCGTTTGCGCGTGTCTGGGAAGCTGCTGCTGAAAAGGCTCCTTTTCCTTCTAGAATCGCCAAAGGCAACTGTCCCAGGGCGGCCTTCGCCTAACTCTTAAGAGATCCTAGCACACGGAGGAAAAAGGAGAAGGGCAAGGAAGGTATTGGTATTTTATTTTACATACATTTTATAATTAATTCTTAACTTACTTTTTCTGTTGCCCTATCAAAGCCAGTATTTTATGGGGAATTAACAAAGAAGAAAAGCGCATTTGTGAATGCCATGAACTAAAGCTCTGGTCAGATACTTTTCTTAGTATCGGTTGTGTGAATGATAGGAGGAAGAGATTTCTCCTGCCCTGCTTTAGAGGCAACCCATAACTTTACCCTGTTGTTGTTCACATTACTCTTTATCAGCAAAATGGGAGTTTCAATTTTGAGAAATTTGATAAGCTCTTTGCAGCTTTTAGAATGACTTCTATGGAAAAAAACTTGTTTATCTGTTAAATAGATTGTTTAATGCCATCCTAAAGTTCCGTATCAGTATCGGCTAAAAGCTGAAAGCATTACCTTACAGAATAACTTTTTTTTCCATTTTACTATGCCCTTAAATTTGGGCCTATGACTATGTTTCCAAAGCTTATAAAAAAATAATGTGCTTAATAACACTTTGAAAAAGATCAGCCATCTTATCTTACTTAAATATTACTACTCTTTTAGGCAATAGTGTAATTATTAGAAGTTCATTACCACTCAGCAAAATAATCACACCATGAATATTAACTACAATTTTGAAAGAAAAATGACATTTTAAAGCCAACCTTTGTTGCTTTCAATAAAATATTTTGAAAAGGAAGTTAACCTGGAAGCTTAATTAGTTAATTTAATACTCTTGGTTACATTTAAGATTTAAGCAACTAAATGGTAGTAAACATTTGGATTCATTTTTTGCTACTATTAAATACTAATTTTAATAATCAGAGTTTGGCCTTTTTAGTATCAGAAAATGTTTTTGATACATTAATACAATATTAATAAAACAAGCATGATTTATGAGGCGGATGTTAAGATGTAATTTAACTTACAATGTCAAGCTTTATTCTTCATGAACAAAAAGATCCCTAAAAATTCATTTGTGCTTGAGAATATAGTCAATATTTTAAGAATTGGGTTACTTAACTGATACAGAATGTGAATAGAGAAGTATGGTATTTTTAAGACAGTAAACTTTGCATCCTTGTTTTGAAGTTAATTTTTGACAATCATACAATTCCTCCTATTTTACCCCAATTATGTCAAACCAGGACAAAATAAGCTATCAACATGTTTGAGCAACAGCCATTTTACTGAAGGTTTGAATGGGAAGCTCCATTTCAGGCCTTTTCTCTTTCTCAGTCTAAATGACATTTGGATTCAGATTGCTTTTGCCAAGGATTTATCTTCAGCATATGCTAATATAAAGTGATGCATATGTTTGCTTAACTTTACCCATATTATAATGGTATATTATACTGCAGTGTATATATTACATTATTTATATTTTGGGATGCTGCTAAACAAAGAATACAAGATGTTTTAAAATGTTACAAAGTTAGAAAGAAACAAAACTCTTGTGCTATTAATTAAACTCCCTGCAATATTTCCTACATTCTAAAAGTAGGAAAAATAACACTGGTAGGAAAAGTCTACTTTAACCTAGAACAATTTAATGGAATTTACATTTGATGAATTCTGGCTTATGTTTAGTCATTATCCCTCTCCTAGATAATAAAAAATAGGAAAGTGGGATACAATGCATATTGAATATTGGATTTTATTAACCTTAAATAGAGTGCACAATATTTCAACTACTGCCTGGATAGATTATTTAAACATAAATTAAGCTAATATTTAAGGATGAGAGTTGTATTTACTTTCTGTTTTAGGCTTCCATTTTAAGAATTACATAATGGGTGGGGTCCATTAGGAGCATCAAACTGAATCTAGAACTTCATCAGGATTCTAAATGAAAGCATCATTGGAAGATGGATGTCCAACTTCTGCTTGAATACATCTAGGAAACACAAGCTCTACCCAGATAATGGTTTCTACTATCAAATCCCCTCATTATTAGGAACTTTTTGATCTAGCATTCAATTAAATCCATTCTTCCTATTTTTGTGCTCTAGGATAGAGAGCTTTTCTCACTGTTACATCCTCCATAACTTGAAGGATATTATCATATTCTCCCCACCTCCACTTTTTCAAGGCTAAACATTTCTAGTTTCTTCGAACTGTCTTTATAAGACTTGACCTTCTCTGAACTTTTTGCACTGTGTCTAAATGTTAAGTGCGGTGCTCAGAATTGTACACAAATAATTTAGGTGAGGTCTGAGTAATGCTGCATGAAAATATAGGATTTGGAAACCTTTATTGATATAATATCATAGTGTGTTTACTTTTAAAATAAATTATTTTTCGTCAGTGCCCAGATCAGCATTTTTGCAGCCACATCACATTGCTGACTCATATACAGTTTGTAATAATTGCTATTTTTGTTTGAAAGCAAAGTTTGTTTAGTTTTTAAAGCAATTTCCACTTAAAATAAGTGGGTGTAATTCTGCTACATGTATAGAATCAAAGTCCTGGAAAACTAAGTCATTAAGAAAATAGACACTAATCAGACAATTAGCTCTACTAGTCTAATTTGTATCACCTAGAAGCAAAAAGTGACATATTTTAAGTATAAAAAATTAATGGAAGTTTAATATTTTTTCCAATTTTAATAAACATTGATATAATAAATAAAATCAGTATGTTGACAAAATCAGAATTTAAGAATCAGTGAAATCAATGATTGTTATTTTTTTACACTACACTAAGAAAATCAAAATGTCTTTTCTATTTCTTAAAATAGAAATTTATAGCATGTTTTTTCTAAGCTAAAGTCTACGTGATTAGATGGATACATTTATACATACTCATATATGCTATATATGTTATTACTATTATCCCATAAATGGGCATAGAGTGGTATTTTTCCAATATGTAATACCGGTATGTATAGTGTAGCCCAACAAACACAGAGACGTGGCAAATAAACTTGTCTTGATACATGATAATTCCAAAATTTTATTTCAAAAAGTATTGCCTACTTTAATAGTTAGTACTTCTGCTCATGCATATTAATGTATCTACAGACATATAGACATTTTAATATAAAATCCACAGATCGCATTTTGGCATCCCTTGGAGCAAATTGTAGAATTGGTCATGCATGTCTATCCATTTTCCTGCTATATATGTGCAATGACACTGGGTGCCAATTTCACAAATATGCTAAAGCACACTACACAAACATGCTAAAGCACATTGCAGCTTATTTACCTGAGACCATACTTGTGTAAACGGATCCATTATGACTAAGCATTAATCATAAACTAAGCCACTATGGCTTATTTAATAAGCTGTAATTTAATCCTTGTCTCTTAGCATTATATAGCAACACAAGTATTTGCTCATTCTGCTGGTTTTTTTTTTTGCAGAGAAATAGGTTCAATTTTGTCATGTAGGCACATTCATTGGTCTCATATAGCTTAGTAGTTTTCCTCCTACTGTCTTGAAAGCTTCTTATAAAGTGAAATGAAAACACATTGTTTCAGGAAAAGATACTATTATATTACTTGAACAACAGTTTTAAATAAAAATATTCTATGCTTGGTTTTGCTATTTTTATTAATTTCTTGAAGGTACTTAATAATATCATCTTGAATTCTTCAGCTGATGCTTGTTTTCTGAGATGCAATAAATGATAGGGAGAAGAAAATTATTTAATATAGATAGATAGATATTGTTAGGCCCAATTTGGTATCCCTAAGGTTATGTTGAAATTTTTATTTAAATGAAGATATATTTTATGATCTCCATTTTAGGCCTTTATGAATAACACTGTGCAATTACATTGTTTAATTACAGTACTGTGTGGTTTCTCCTCTCTGGTGTTGTAGCATTTTATATTAGCATTCTTAGAAGAGTGTTATGTTGAACTGAAATAGGATACAATTAAATTTAAAAAGGAGAAAAATATTTTTATAATCGAGATATCATTAATGATTAAATTAGGCACAAACCAATTAATATTATATAAGACTTATAGGAAAAACCCATAAATCCATACATTTATTATCTTTTCAATTACATATTTTCAATCTAAGGAATATTTGTGCAGTATTCACATAGCCAGTTTGGTCTAGTGCTTAAGGCATCAGGATAGAAACGAGGAGACTGTAAATTCTAGTCCTGGCTTAGACAGGAAAGAAAGCCAGCTGGATAACCTTGGGCCAATGGCTTTCTCTCAGCCCAACCGCCACCTGAGTTATTTATAAAAATAATAAAGGCAACATATGAATTTGGTCAGTAGTTTTGAAGAATACTATACCTTCTTAAGGAAGGAACAGAAACTACGTTAACTTAGACCCCTGAACAGTTATATTTCATAGTAATAGAACTATTTTATTTGAGCTGCAAAAATTCAGTTGAACAATCTATGGGAGAAAAAACAGAATTTTCTATATCTCTTTGCTGCCATCTATCAGTCATCCAGATTTATTTCATCCCAGATAGGGTGGCTATTAGTAAAAAAGCAGATTTTTAAAAAATATCTCCCTTCACCTATTACCACATTAAAGAAGACAAACAAATAGGTGAGGGGAAGAGAGACAAAGGGATTTTCATAAAGAAATCAAAGAATCAAACTTTAGGTTTATATAGGTGTGCTCCTTTGTCTCAACAATATCATGCTGTTTCATTTCTTTTTAAATCTGTAAATAAAGCTAATTTTAAAGGTGCAAAATGTAGTTGTTGTTTTTCCTGAAAGAAACTGACTCTACCATAACTCAGTGAAAGAAAGTGATCAATGTTCCAAAAAGTGCAAGCTAAATTGTATGCATATATTTTAATAGCAAGTCGATTTGTCTTACCTATTATTTGCAATGTTCAATGCACTATTCAGTAAGGTTTTAATCTTATGTTATCTTATCTGGCTATAAGTTCCACTGAAATTAATGAAACTTCCTTCTGAATAGAATTGTATATTTATCCTATAAGAGAATGATTACTGCAGTAATATAATCATATATAAACTAAATATATCTAATTGTTCTCAGACAATATAAACCACTTAAAGAACGAAAGTAGTTCATTCTATGTTCTTTACAGAAGCCTGTCTTCACTAGTTAAATGAGCTGACTAAATATTGTTTCGCATTTTACAACACTGTTTGAAATGATTTAATTGAACTTTAGATAAGATAACTTTGCCACAGCTTATTTTGAAAAAAAAAAATAAAAGAAAAAACACATAACACTGCCAGAATGCTTTTGGAAGATTTTTTAAATAATAATGGAATTCTATCTGATATTAAAGAACTTGAAAAGCTATCCGTTTTATTTCTACCTCAGCATCTAATTTTTTTTAAAGCAGGGTGCTTTGCTCATGATACTCAAGCCTCATTTAAAATGTACAGATTAAGACTATCAGTAAAAAAATGGCAACACAATCTTATGCCTGCCTATTCAAACATTATCCCCATTCCAGTTCAGTCTGGCTGAATTTTTACTAGGTAAGTATCTATAGGATTATACTTTAGGGTTTTATGAATAATCACAGAATCAGTATTTCTTAATTTGATTTTTTAAAGTCTGAAATGATATTTTAATACAATGTTTATATGAAATACAAATAAATCTTGGTGCTAACCATTTATATATTTTGCAATTACCAAGCCTTTAAAAATATTGATCTTATAAAGTGGAATTGTTTTGCCTCTGCTTTCAAATTTTTATGCCATATTTATGCATTCTTTGAGGAACTTTCACACTCTGAGGATTAGATCCTGCCTCCACTTAACTGCCGAGCTCTCCCTATACAGTAAGAGATTTGAAAAGACCTGTGCTTCAAGTAAACAGTTTTAGGGAGAGGCTTAGGGTGTGCTGTTGCTCAGCCATGAAGAGGCTAAAGATCTAGTCCCCTCTGCTCCAGATTCTACCCTCCCCATTCAAATCCCACCTTCTGAAGGCAAGTGCTGACAATGGCACTCATCCTCCAGTCTTTGCCCTCTCTGGCAACATGCCCAGAAGTCTTTGCAATAGACTGCACCATAGGCAGAGGGTAAAGGCTCCCAGCAACTCTTATTCTGATTACCAATTTTCCCTACACATGAATAGCAATAAATAACAACTTAAAGTGGAAAGCTAGAAATATCCTGATAATATTCAAAATATGTTTAACTAATATCTAATAAAAAAAGCTCTTAATTCATACAATACCTACTACTAATAGCAGTGACGATGATGTCATTCTTAGAATGTGACAAAGGGCTAATAGTATATACTGTATGCTGTCAAGACAATGAGTCAACAGTTTCTTGCCCCCGAGGTCAAGCTTTCTACAGACTGAAAGTAGCCTATTCTTTAAACTCCCAAGATCTGCAGTTATTAGCTACTGCAGCATTATGTAAAAATGTACAATGTTAAGATAACAGAGTAACACAACTTTTTTGTTCAGAGTATAACTTCTTAAAATGTTTATTGACACACAAAAAAGAAAGACTGTTGTTGAAATTTTAGAAAACAAATTCTTGGTATGTGTTCAGAATTCGGTTGTATAAAATTGTCCTTCCAAAAGAAAACAAGCAGCATTACAAAATGAAGCCATACTTAAACCAAGCATCCAATTTCCTTTATGCTCAAGACAAGTCTTGTTACTTATTTTCAGGCTTCAGGGCTCTGTATAGGTATCATCAAGAATAGCCAATAGTTTTCTAATGCTTTGAAGCAAGAATCTCTTTACTTTTCATATTATGACATTATACACATTAAAACTTAAATAGAGAGCTTTTGATATTTTAAATTACATTTCAAGTTTTAATTTCATAAACAGATTTTTTGGATATACAATCCGTCGTTCAAATGTTGACTACCTTTACACAAGTTTAAAGACTGTAAACATCTTTCAAGGCCAATAGTGATCTATTTTTTACCATTCTAACAGGAAAAATAATAAAATACTGACTGACTTCTCTCAGAAAAAGAAAGGGGTGCTAAGTCAAGTCTGGATTGCTGACATCTGTTTTGATCGTCAAGGAGATGTATATATGTAACCATATTTGCCATCTTTCTGGTTCCTCTGGAACTTCATTGACCTGGAAGTTTAGTTTAGGGTTTATGTTTTTTTTAATTGTTTATAAAGATACCTTCCACTTTGTAGTAATACATAATTTATTTTGCTTATAATTGCTCTGAGCTTTTTTTAATACAAAATATTTAATAAATTACTAATATGTCAAGCTAGCTGACTATTAAATAAAACTGTAACTCCATAGTATATAAACAAATGGTGATTATTTCATGTCAATTATTTTATGAACATTTAAATATTTGAATTTCTGAAAATGCTTTATTATTTAATTAGATAAGGAATTTAAAAAAGCATTTTGGCTTAATTACAGCAGTGAAAAGGTTTCCAATTTAAACTCAAAACAAGTAGAGCACTAATGGTTCCTGCTCTATTGGTCAGGTAAGCAAACTTCCCAGCTGAGTTTAAGTTTGTTTCCCCTGACTCAGGTAGACCAGACTACCTACTTCATTGTGTGTACAAGAGAATGCATAGCAATTTCATCTCAGTGAAGGTTATTAAAATATCAGTTGTGTCTTAGCCTCATAATAAAGAGCCGTTACTTCTTATCCTAGTGGGTCATGGGTTGAATGTAGAAATAGCAGGAAAAAAATCCAACTGTACAATCTGCAACTCTTAAAAAGTTATAGATGTTACATTTTTTTAAGTAATGGTTTTATTATGCTGCTTCCCATAGTTTCAGATCTGAATTTAAGATATGTTGGCAATATTGTTCACCTTTTTTCTTTTTAATATACAACACACACAAAAGATAACACCCAAACTTAATCTAGAGCCACAATTGCACAACTAAACAAGAACAATAATGTTGATAGTACTGAGTTGCTGCCTGAGGTACTGCTGTCATCAGACTGCTCTTATTATGAACCCTGTGCTGCCAATCATTTATATATTTCAGAAAAGTTCATTGCAAACATTAGAAATATATTCCTCAGTCCCATTGACAAGTAGGCTTTATATAGCCCTTTGAACTGGAATTTGAATATTGTCTTCTCTAGTATTCCTTTCTGTGACTAAATGTCTGGGAATTATCATATGCTATTTCATTTCTTTTCTACTTTTTTATGTCCAATAGAGATTATTGAATTTATTTTTAAGAAACTTATCTTTTAAGGCCAATAACATTTCCTACCTTTTTATAATCTGTATTTGTCTATTCTTGATACTGTATAATTAATACTAAGAATTAATTCTATGTTCACTGACTTTACCTGTAAAGGTCAATAAAAATAATGAAATTTTACGTTCTTACTTATTTACTCACAAACATATTTCTAAATGTTATATTTTAAAATAACACAGCTTATTTCCTAGATAAAAATGAAACTATACAATAAATCATTTGGACCTACATTTATAAATAAATGCCCTTAATCCTACAAAGATTTATTTATGGTAACTTTCAAACAGACATTTGTCATATGATTTTTATTGCATTCTTATTAAAATCTCTTAAATTTCATGGAATAAAATTTCCAAATTTACAGAATGGTGTTTGAGTAGCAGAAAGGTATGCAGCTGCCTATTTTCCTTTTTTTTCAGAAAAATTCAAAAACAATTAAGGAAAGTATCAATAACAATACACTTTTAAATAAAAACTAATTTAACAAAGTCTATGTCTATTTATAAACATACTCATACACAAATATTTTACATACCCATACATTTTGTCTAAAACAACTTGTTTAGAAATAAAGTTAAGTTTATTAGGACAATTTATAGCAAACAAACTTTACTAAATTTTACTAAACTTTACTAAATTTACAACTGATAAGGAGTCCTTATTTTAAGGAGTCCTTTGTTACTGTTAATTTTCAGCAATTTCCCATATTTTAAAATAACACTGAGACAGTGAAAACTGTATTTTTGTTTTTGAACAATACTCAATAGTGAACAATAAATACTTAATCCATTTATTGTCCTGGATCAATTGATAAGTATTAGGAAATAGGATAAATTAATAAATACCATTTCATATCATGAAATATGGTCAGTACTCAAGTAATAAATTTATATTGCTCATTTATTAAAATTAACAAATACTGTTTCTATCTGCATCTATCTAGTCTCACCATAATTTATAAAAATTACATTATTTTCTTAATTTCTTCAAAAACACTTGACAAAAAGCATTATTAAATTTGGCATTCATCAAAGTTTATATGTATTAATTTGATTACATCTTTGTTAATAAAATCTAGAAAGTTCCAATTTTTAGATCAACATTTCCACCAATAAAAGTTCGATGAAGTGTAATACTTTCTACAGTTCTTTGTGGATTACTTATTTATGTAGATTTAAGAGCACCTTTGTTCTGTGAAGCATTTCAGTGACAGTCAACAAATTCAATGCTAAAATTATTATTGTGTAGTTTTGAAATACTTTGAAGAGACTATGTTTACTTAAAATATAATTACATATAACTTTAGTAAGATGTCCTTATTTAATGTACAGGTAGTCCTCAATTTACAATCATTCATTTAATGACCATTCAAAGATACAACAGCACTGAAAAAAGTAACATGACCATTTCTCATACTTATGACCATTGCAGCATTCCTATGATCACATGATCAGAATTTGGATACTTGGCAACTGGCATGTATTTATGATGGTTGCACTGTAAGGTAGTCACCATTTTCAGTCTTCCCAGCTGGCTTCTGACAAGCAAAGTCAATGAGAGAAGCCAGATTTGATTATTGATGACATGATTCACTTAACAATTGCACTAATTCATTTAACCATGGCAAAAAGGTCATAAAATGGCATGATTCACTGAACAACTGCCTTGCTTAGCAACAGAAATGTGCTCAAAAATGGTGTAAGTTGAGGACTGCCATATATTTACATGACTTTTAAATATTATTGACACTCCAAATTGACCCAATTTTATGAAGAAATGATTAAATTTAATTGAAATTAGATTGGTACTTGTTTCTATTCTTTGGAAATACATAGGATTGCATACACTTCAAAATCCTAATTCTACAAAATTTACTACTTTCCCATTCTTTCTACTGAACCAATTTGTCCTCATGAAGATTCTTTGCTCTCCAAGGACTGGACACAACCCATCAAATCTATACACAATACTTTATTGTGCCCAACTTGCCCAACAACTGCTTATTCCTCTGAGTCAGCAACACCCTTCTAGGACTTTGCAAAGTGATGTTGCCAAGAACTATGTCCTTAATAATCAGTCCTTTATATTCAGTCTGTAATATTCAGATTAGACAAAAGTCTCAAAGTTTATAAAATAACATACAACCTTTGCCTTTCTCCAAAAGTTCTTACGCTAGTTATGATGAGATGCAGTTTCAGCATGGTTGCTCCTTTTCTAGTTGCTGCTGAGCCCCAGGCCAAACTCAAAGTCTTGCTCTTAAGCAATGTTGCTTTTTGAGCACTCCAGCTAAGCTCCCCAAGTATTCCTACCAGTCTTCAGACATTGCCTCCTGCTCCCTTGCCTGTATGCTGTTTGCTATCTCTTTTTCTCCTGCAAATACACCCTTACAATGTCTTAGTGTTTGCTTTTGTAAGCTAAGGTTCTGGATGGGGTGAGGCTGCCTTCAACATATCCTTGAAAAACACTAGGGTTCAGCCGAGCATCTGGAAGATCGGCTTACTTGTGTAAATGAATGCAAGCTTATCTTGCCCCAGGCAATATTTATCTTCCCAAAATACCTGGGATAAGAGCTAAACACTACAAAGGCTTCCATACAAAGTTTCTTTATTGGATTATATCAGGCATCCTCAAGGTATAACTCAGAGTTATGTTGAGATTCATCTAATGTCCAATCTTTGCATTGTTGTCTTCATAGTGTGAAAGATAGTTATCTTCATCCCATAATGATACAGCAAGAGAAGACTCCAACGTGTTGCTGGGTCCAGGTAAGAATGACCAAAACTCCCCCCAACCCAACCAGAGGTCAGTTCAGTGACCAATCAGGAGTACAGGTGTGCACACATGAACTACATCTCCCATGAGGCATTAACTACATTTCCCATGAGGCATTCCCTTAAGGGGACAGCTCCCATTCCCAAACTAACTATATACTGTCTAACCAGCACAATGCTTGAGCACATCTTTTAAATTTCTAGTACTCTAAACTTCCATAACCCTTTGAAAAAACATGTGCTATGCTGAGCCTTGGGGGAGTGGGATGGGAAGCATTTCTGTCATGACTACAACTGCTTTCCCAAGCACAGACTTCCTCACATAATCAAGGAATGGAAGAAGAGGAGATGGTTAGGAGCCAAAAGTTGTTTCCATCTTCTCCAGACTGCAATGCAATTACTATTAAGGAGAAAAGACTTTACGTTACCAAAAATTTAGGTTCTCAACATAGACACTATATTCAGTTGCAGATTAAATAAATTACAAAAATGATAGAATGAAAAAGAACAAAGCTTTTGAATATTAGGACTTGGTTAGAGTGAGGAATCTGACTGGTAAATTTCAATGGTGTTTGAAGTATTGAGTTCTGGATGCTTTTGATTATTTTAGCTCTGAATGGAACAACTTGCTGCAGCCAACTCACCAACATCAAGAATAGGGTTTGCTTGAGAAACATGGACTTCAGGCAAAGTCACAGGAGGATAAGATTTACAACATTGTTAAATCCAGAAGAGGAATCTATAAAGGGGTGTTGACAATGATAGAAAAAGAGATAAATGCAAAAATAGAAAGTTTTTTTAAAATGTGTAAAAATGTAAACTTTCATTTTAATGGAATTAAATTACTATGTGTGGAAGGCTACAAGTTAGGCAAGTAGGGAAACCCTCCTTAAGAGACAGGAAAAGGGTTCAGAAGTTTATCTTTTCTAAGTATCTCAGTTGATGAGTTGAGAGAGTAGCTGAAGAATTAAGGTACCCTGGATTTAGGCCAGAAAATAAAAGGTTTAAAAGGGAATAGCTACATTACTGCAAAACTTGAGAATCTTTTTCCTGCCTTTCCTTGGCTGGAAACAAAACACTATAATGTGCTTTTATACTGTAGCCCTTGAGAAGCTGTCCTTTGGTTTTATCCAGCAGCCCTGCTTTCTGCTGTAGGCAAGAGGTCCAGAAATGTGGCTTTTTGGCACGGAAAGCAATTATACCTGTACCTGGGAAAAGGAGGCAAATTTCTCTTTGCCAATATGAATCTCTCTGGGAACATTGAAGAGGATTATAGTCTCTCTAGGTTTGTCTGCAAAATTGGAGAAATAGGGACTTGGATTTTAGACTCTTTTGCATGGTTGGGAAAAAGGAATTACCCAGAATAGATGGATGAATGACAGATTGCTGGTTTGAAGAAACTGCCTTAATAGCAGCAAAGAAACAAAGGCTTTTGATTAGCTTTAGCCCACCAAAACACAGAAGCATTCTGAAATGGTGATATCAGTGTAGTGGATGCTGAAAAAGAAAACTATTATTCCAATATATTTGACCTTAGCTCAACTGACCTATTAATTGGTTTATGTATCAAACCCAGGCATTTAACAACAAGTATAATTCACTTAAGATTCAGGGTTATTATTTAGTTTCTCAAAAATAATATTTTAAAATTAAATTTAGCTAAGTGATTTTCTTTACATAAAGCAAATCTCTTAACTGATAGAATTAATCTTTTTACCTTTGAACCTCACTTTTCAAAAATCAGAATGGAGGAAGAGGTGGAATTAATTTTGCAATCTTGGATTCACATTTCAATATTTTATTCATAGATACATACTTCACAAAACCTAATCCTTGTGATATATAAATCATGATGTATTATTTATAATAATCTGAATTTAACCTCTTCATTCCTAATGCATTGCCTGTATAAATGTTGAGATATTTTCAATATCTTAAGAAAGATATTAATGTCTTAAGGACCTGCCAGGAATCAAGAAAAGACCTTCTGCAAAAGAGAGCTTACCTGACCTACATTTTGGATAATAATATTTAATGCTGTAAGTGACCGATGACACACTTTATGCCATGGTGATGGGTTATTTGAGGCATTGCCTCTCCCTGTTTATATCTACCCATCTCATTAGGTCTGGCAGGAGAGGCATGTTCCAGATCCATTTCTTAGGGAGTGCCATCTGATAGTGCCCTGGAAGAGAACGTTTTCTGTCATGGTGACTGCCCTTTGGAATAGGGTCTCTCCAAATATTTGATTGGCTCTGAATCTGATGATTTTTTGTAAGGCATTAAAGACTTGATTTTGTCATCAAGCTTTGGCAGGGCCCATATACGGTACTAGTTACATTGATTTGAGGAAGTTCTATTTTTATTTGGCTGCTTATTGTATTTGTGTTGTTTTTTATTATGTGCTTTACAGTATTTTTAACTGTTTCAGGCTACTTAAAATCGGGAATTTAAATTTAAAGTCATACTAATTGAATAATTAAATTAATAAACAAATCTTTTCCTTATGTTTTTTTTCAGTGTGAAGTCAGTTAATAAGGATGAAGCTTTCATCCTATCCTTTGATTTTTTTAGTTTTCAACTGATTTCCTTAGTAAGATTCTGTCAAGAGCCTGTCATTGAATGACACAACACTTGAGTCTGTATTAAAATTAGCAAGTCGTCAAATGGAAATGTTCTACATAATTTTTTAGATGAGACTATTAGCATAAAATATCCAATAAATAATTTGCAATTGTATGTTTTCTGTATATTGATGTACATGATTCACTTAATAACTGCAGTAATTCGCTTAACAACCATGGCAAAAAGGTCATAAAATCAGGCATGACTCACTTAACAACCACCTTGCTTAGCAATGGAAATTCTGGTCCCAATTATGGTTATATGTCAAGGACTACCTGTAATGAACAGAGTTATACTTTTTCCAGGAGAACATTTGCAATGTATGTGAGCTTCTGTATTCATAGTTCTCTTTGGTTTTCCAGCATAATTAAAGCAGTACTTTAATTTGTTTTGATTCATATATCAATTGCATGTTTTCTTGGAAGAAAATTACCTTAATACCTTGATGCTGGCACTTGTAACCATTGTGCCTGACTGCTATAAATTACTGCATGTGAATCTGCCTGTAGTCTGAATCTTCAATTGGTGCAGAACTCAGCGGCCAACAGTCTCTGGAAGAACTGAAAGAAACACTAAAAGCTTTAATTAGGTGCCAATTTTTTTCTGGCCAAAATGCAAATTGCTGATTAGTACTTCAAAGTTTTGTATCAGGTTATTTCAGAATTCATCTCTTGCTATATGTTTTTGCCCTATGGACAATGCATATCTACCCCCACCACCAGACTTGAATTCATATAAGGTGCTTTAGAACAGTTGTTGCCTACTTATCTTCTTTGTAGCTGTCCTAGTTCTTTGGAATGTACTGTTTTTGTGGAGTTAAACAGCTAATTTCTTTAATTTTTTAAAAGACCATTGAGTAAATATATTAAACAGAGTTTTAACTGATTTAAATAGTTTTAATTATAATTTTGGATAGTTTTAGTATTTATATAGTACTTTTGGTTGAAATTTGTTTTTATTGGCATCAGTGTTGCCAGTCATCATCTATACACTAGAAGCAATTATGGAGGGAAGCATTCTTTTTGGGAAATGGGGCAGCTTGCAAGAGATTGGGAAGCTCAATTGGCCTTTGTTCTGACTTGCACAAAGCAGATAGATATATTCTGCCCTGTACAAATGCAGATAGATAAACTCCACAAAGCATCCATACAAAGTCCTTTTTTGGTTCATCAGGCATCCTTATCAACTCACATTTATGATGAAGTTCTTCTTAATGTCCAATCCTTTGTATGTCTGTCTTTATAGGTAAAAAGATGGTTATCTCATCCTATAGTTGTAGAGGCAGGGGTATAGCTCCTGCCACAAGGCTGTGTGTTCAGGCAAAGTGAAGAAACCTCCCCCAACCCACCAAGGGTCCTTGATTCAGTGACCAATTAGGGTTACAGATGTGACCACATGACATGTACTACATTTCCCAGGATACCTTAATTACATTTACCATGATGCCTTCCTTTAAGGGGACAGCTCTCAATTCCTAACTACCTATCCCAAATCCCATTAACTCTAAACTGGCTGGACAGCACACTCCCCGCCTGGAATTGTAAATTCCACTAACTAAAATAACTAGCAATTAAGTACATAACTAAGATAGGCAGTAAGAGTAACACTAACTAAATAGCAGATAACTATATAACTAAAATAAACAGTTAGCTATATAACTAAGGGAAACCATAAATAGTAATATAGCATCAAACAAAGCAAAGCATGCAAAGCTTGAGGTTCAAACTTCAAGTTCAGCCTTTCTCCACAGCAACACTAGGTCGGTGACCAGTCTGATGTAGAGCTTCTTGGTGAAAGTCTGCTAAACGCTCTGGAGGCCGTTTAGGGTGGACAGGTACTCTTGCTTCCAATGGTTCAAAGTGGTGTTGACAAGTGGTTGAACTGGATGTTGCAAAGACATCTGCCCTTGTAGAGCGTAATTGTGAAAGTCTAGTGGTCACTGGCGGCCGTTTAGGGTTTCTTAGTGAAAGTCTACTGGTCGCCGGTGGCCTTTTACGATGGACCGGCATTCCTGGTTTCGATGGTGCTAAAGGGCGTCAGAAGGCTGTCGGAATGGATGGTGAGAAGGCATCTGCCTGGGCTGGGGTCTGCATCCGATAACACAGACTATTCCTGAGATTCCCCAACCAAGCTCAGTCTTGAAAGCAAAAGGGGTGCCTCTCGGGCCTCTGACTACTTCAATGTGAGCTAAAGTGTCAGGGGCATCTATTCCTAACAAGAGCAAAATCTTGGCTTCAGGATCTAAAGTGGGAATGTGATGGGCTGGTGAGGTATGCTGCTTGCTACCTCTGATATTGCAATCTTGCTGCGGTCATCTGGTAACCCATCCCATTCTAACACAGGCGGCAGTGGGAATCGGGAACTCCCATCTAATGACTCTATGCAGGGTCCAGTAGCTCTCCTCCCTGCCGTGCTTCATGGTGCAGTGCACGTTGATATCGTGAAGTGCACCTCTTCCTTCTGAACATTAAAGAGGTCGAAGAATGCAGACCTGGCCAGCGAGCGATCGCTCTGAGGATCCAGTATTGCATACATCTTCACTGCTTCTTGTGGGCATCCATCAGGGTAGACTTTGGCTAAGCAGATCTGATGACACGAGTGAGGGGCTGGTGTGTTATTGTGCACTGATGTGCAATTGACACTCACCACTGGCTCCGATTATGCTTTCGTGGCGCGCTGAGGCTCCTTGTTCAAAGGAGGGTTAGGAGTTGTCTGCTGTGGTGATTCAGAGTCTGGATGCAGAGCAGTTGGGTGCTCGTTGCTGTTGCATAGATGGCATTGCATCTTGGCTGTGCAGTCTTTGGGTGCATGTTTAGAAGATTCGCAACACTTGTAGCAGACTCTGAACTCCCATAACAAATCTTTCCTTTGTTCCAGGGATTTCTTCGCAAACGCTTGACAACTGTTCTGCGAGTGTCAAGTGTTGTGTAAAGGACAAAGCTCAACTCCCTTTGTAGTTGGAGATCTAGATTGGGTTGAGGCCGAGTTAGTGGCCGAATGCTTTATGGTTGAGGAGTCGATCTCGGTTTTATGGACAACCATGAAGGATTTTCCCCTTGCAGTAGGTGTAGGGTCTGTGGACTGTATATAGTTGCTATTGTATCTTTCTTCATTGGGAGGACTAGCAGCTCTGAGTCCGCGGGCTCTGGGGGTGTTGCACGCTGTTGCCTGCTGGGCCACGAATTCTTGAGAACGGTAAAGGGTATATAGTTGTGGCGACCTTTGGCCATGAAGGCATCAGACAACTGGAGCCACTGTTCAATTAGCACCTGTGGGAGTTTCCAAACGATTTTGTTTTGTGTGTCAATGTGGTCAAGACAAGCGAGTCCCAGTAACCGTGGATCCCGTTGTGCTGATTTCAGTTGTATAAGTATATTAGAGAGTTCCGCGACCAGGTGAGGCGTGTCGATAGGAATTTTAGGAAATCTGTTGAGGCTGTTCAAGAGCGTTGATTCTACTGCTGTGGGAGCGCCATACAGTTCGTCAAGTCTTTTCCATGCCAACCCTAGGGCACTGTCTGGGTCATCTAAGTGGGAGGCATAAAGTGCCTTCATTGCTTTGGCAGACTGCAGCCCTAGCCACGTTATCAAGTGTACGAGTACTTCATCAGGTTTCAGGCGTGCATCCTGAATGGTGTGCAGGAAAATTTTCTTCCAGAGGAGATATTCACTGCCTGGCTCATCAGAGAATTTGTATACCCTGTTGGTGGTCAAATCTAGCTTTCCTCTCCTGAGAGCCAACTCTCTCCAGTAGTCTGCATCATCTGTAAAGGTGGATTGGGTAAGGGGCATTGATGTAGATGGTGGGTTCGGGTTGTATGTCAATGACGGGTCATAGTGTTCCTCCCAGTGCTTACAGAGGAAGTCATCCTGCCATTCCAGAGACGATGGTGGAGCTTCACGCTGCTGTGTAGGCTGGCCACGGTTATCTTGTTGTACCTGTGAGCTCGGGTAGTGTGGAGGTTGTGGCTGGAATGGTACTGCCTGTGGACTGAGCGTGGCAGGTGTCGTTGGTTGCATGTCTACTTGTCAAAAAGTCGTCCTGATCACTGGTGGGCTAAAGTGCTTGCCCGGCAGGCCATGAGATGTTGGAGTAGGGTTGCTGATTCTGGGAAGAGAAAATCGAATTTTAGTTCATACAACATCAGTTGGGGAAGATTTGCGGTTGGTGGGAGGTGAATCTCGTATTTTAGGTCTTACAACGTCAGTTGTGTGACTGAGGTTTAGAGTCTGTGGTTGAGATTCACTCCTATGCTCTCCTGGTTGTGGAAGACTGCTAGGCAACTGAGGTGGTTCCACCTGCTCATTTCGTAGCGAGTGCTGCTCATCCACGTAAGCCTTGACCCGCGTATCTGGGTTCTCTTCTCCCAACTCTTCGAGGTCGAAGGTGAGGGAGGCAGCGTTGGCTGCCTTCTGCCATGCTGCAGCCCATGCTGTTTTTGCTGCCATGTCCATTTGTCGTTCGAGCAACTCCACTTGGGCCTGAGTTTGAGCTATTTCTGCCTGTTTTTTGGCCATTTCTGCTTGTTGTTTGATCATTTGCTCCCCACATGGGACTACCCTTGCGGACCACCCGGAGGTTGCAGCTGGTGCAGAATGCAGCCACGCAGGTTGTGATGGTCGCGCAGGAGGGGTGTAACTCCCATGTTACACCCCTCCAGCGCGACCTGCATTGGTTGCTGGTTGCCTTCCGGGTGAGATTCAAGGTCTTAGTAACAACATATAAAGTCCTACATGGCTTGGGTCCAGGGTACTTGCGGGAACGTCTCCTGCCGGCATCACACTCCGATCACCCTATACACTCCCACAGACAGGGCCTCCTTGGGATACCGTCGGCTAGACACTGTCGGCTGGCGGTGCCCAGGGGTAGGGCCTTCTCTGTGGGGGCACCCATCCTGTGGAATCAACTCCCCGTGGACCTTCGTTTGGCTCCGGATCTCCGCTCCTTCCGCCGCGACTTAAGGCTTGGCTATTTCAGCAGGCCGGCCTGGACTGATCCAAGAAGGACGGGGGGGTTTCTGTCTTTTAAAAATTTTAAGTTTTAACTGTTCTTGTTCTTAAGTAGGCTTGTATTGTTTAATCCTTTTAAAATTAATTTATTGTACTGTATTTTTATTCTGTGAGCCGCCCTGAGTCCTTAGGGAGAGAGGGCAGCATACAAGTCTAATAAATAATAATAATAATTATTATTATTATATTATTATTATTATTTCTGCTTGTTGGTTGGCCATTTTTGCCTTCTGCCATATCACCTCTGTCGTAATATGTAAATCTGCCTCTGCTACTGCAGCTTCAATTTGAGCTTCTACAGCTTGTTCGGTGTAACTTGCTGCTTTGGAGGCTTTAGATGTGTCGCTGCGACGGGAGGATGCTCTGGAAGGATGGTGAGAACCAGCCACAGAGAATTGGCGCAAGACACTGGAACCTGCTTGTGATCTAGCCGGTTTGGGATGGAGGAAGGAGGCTTTCTTAGAATGGTGGGAGGAAGCTGCTTGTGATTGAAGACCTATTTCGGATGTGGCCCTCTCCTTTGCTCCTCATTCCTTTTGAAGCTCATCAAGGAGTGCTGCCTGGAGGGCTTTTTTGCTTTCCTCAATGCAGTCTTCATGTTCTTTGTGAAACTCCTCAAAGCATTGGACGTGTGCTTGGAGTTTTGGGTCACCCAGTCTTGACTGCATGGACTTGAGCTTATCTTCGCTTTTTCTCCACCGTGCGAGAAGGGCATCTAGATCATCTAGCAGTGTGCAGATTTTCTCGGGGCAGCTTGTGTTTTGGGGCATCACAGATCTCCTCTAGCTCCAGCCATGAATCTGCGTAGCAGTGATATTGCCTCTCCCAATCTCTCTCAAGTGTGCTTCCATGGGTTTGGTAAGCTTCTTATTCTTTTTGAGGTCATTGGTTTCGTGAGGTCCAGCTGCCTCTGGGTTTTGGGAACCGGGATCCATGTTTACATCTAGGGTGGGTGGAGGGTTCGAGTCCTCTGGTACTTCAGGGACATCTGTCATGGCTGAAGAAGTTGCCATGCTTCAAATTGGCAAAGGTGAATTTTGGAAATTTTAGTAGTTTTCCTTTATTTTGCTATTTCTGTCTTAAATAAAAGTAAACTTAATCATGCTCTGTTGCAAGACTAACAGATGTCCATGGAGGCATCACAGCATTAGGCTACGGTAACAATCCAGGTCAGTGGCTGGTAGAAATGGTCTGCAGGCAAATATGACCGCCATATAGAATGTATACTGATTATGTATACTGTTCAATGGCTGTAAAGAAATGCAAGCAGCACTAACTCTTTGTCATTAGAATTCAGATTACTGTAGCCCAGATCCATCCCAGTGTTATTCTTTTTAAAGGCCACTCCAATTACAAAAATCTGTGAGTGGATAATACTAATTGCCAGCATTACCCACCCTAAAGAGATAGTTCTGAAATGTAGAAAGCAAATGGCTGAGATCTCTTTCCTCCAGATTCTCTTCTACCTCCCTTTGCCATATTTCTTTGCAATAATTGAAAAAGCAGAGAGAAATATTTTCATAGAACAGCAACTCAAAGTACCCCTCAATTGAAAATTGTTAGTTTGCATTTTTAATTTGTATATTGGAAGTTATAGCACATTAATTTTAATATGTTATTCAGACATTCACTGGTTTACTTAAAACCTGTTAAGAAGTGGGAAATAGATACTATAACTATCAGCAAACTTCTTTCCTGTGTTTAGAAGTAATGCCAGTAATCATAATACCACAATTACCAAAACATAAAACTACAGTAAGATTCTGTAAATCATCATGTATCATAATGAAATATAGACATCCTACAGGATACCACTATAGTTCTAAATTCCTTCCTGTTAGCAATGTGCATTTATTATTGAAGTGTTTGCTCTGTATTTGGTACTGTTTGTAAAGTTCAACTGTAAGAATTCTTAAAAATCATAATACATTCTAATAAAGTTCATAGTTATTGATCCAAGCAGGGACTTCATTTGAAGTAGAAGAGAGAGGAATAAGGGTTTGGAAAGGAGTAGAAGAGAAAGAGGAATAAGGGTTTGTGGAAGATTTTAAGAAGGGAAATGTGTGGTGGAGATCTCAATAAACTGCAAGGGATCCACAGTATTTGTCTTCTTGCTGAAGAGAAACTATTTGCTGAAAGTTCAAGTTAGTACCGTTACTGGAAGAAGAAGGGAATTTCTGTTCCACTACACATCAGAAGATGCAATATGTTTCTAAAGGGCAAGTGAAGGGAGCGACATAGAAAGGAAGTAAAGGCCAGATAACATGAAGAGGAAGATAGGTTGAAGCATGTCACTCTGAAAAACAACAAAACAAGAATGCAATCAACATCAGATCACTGTGGAAGAAAATCCAAGGCCAGGGAAGAAGAAACATCAAAGAAATGTAAGAGCCACTTAAAAATAGTTTTGGAAACAAACAGAAAAATTCACACATGAACAGAAATTTTCAGAGGAAGCCAAATACAATATCAAAAACATCTTATGGTGGGGATGCATATGTGATAGGAATATCCTTGGGAAGCAATACTGTAATTTATTCAATGGAATAAACTTAGCAGAAAGGGGAGTATTATATGGTACATGCAGAATGCATACATATATATATAATCCACAAACTAAAGCATAGAAATCCTATTGAATGTATATGAGTAAAAATAAAGGAGATGAAAAATAAAGCCAGTTTGGTTTAGTGGTTATGGCACCGGACTAGAAACCAAAAGTCTATGAGTTCTAATCCTGCCTTAGGCATGAAAGCTGGTTGAATGATTTGGGGCCAGTCACTCTCTTTCAACTCATGACAATGTTAGGCATGGGCAACAAGCTGGTTAGTCGATTCCTGTCACAACCAATGGATCAACACTCAGTTGATCTGAAAAAAGCAGACCCTGCACTTGCAGGAAAACACTAGGATGGAAAAAAAAGAAAGAAAAAAACAGAAAAATGATAGTGTTCAATATAGACTGCCAAACTTTTAAAGACACCTAGAATAGTAAAAATAGGAGATTTCAACTATCTCTGTTAAGGCAACTAATTCAATTTTGCTAATATCACAGATCCAATGATTTCTGTTCTCTCTTACTGACAGCTCTATTTTTCAAAAGCTGGCTTAAGAGGTCAGCTATACTGGACTTAATCCTTACCATAAAGAAAGAAATGAGTGAAGAAATTAATGTGACAGAAACCTTGGGGAGATTGACCCTGTTGTCCTTGAATTCATGCTATCAAGGGGAGAAGAACATAGAGACAGATTTGTATACCAGATTTCAGAATAGATGTTGATGAACTCGAACAGCAAAAAGATCTGGGAGGAATGGGAAATTTTCTGAAATAAGATATTGAGGGTACAATTATAAACAACTCCTACTAGCAAGACAAAGGAGAATATTTTAAAAATATTAATATGGGTGCACCCAAAGCTTTCACTTGAAAGTCTAAAAACTAAAAAGCAGTACCAAAATGGAAGGAAAGATTTATAACCAAATGAAGATATAAGGCTGTCATCAGAAATGGTAGAAATATGGCAGAAAAGTAAAGATCAGAAAGAGCTGGGATATGTGAGAAATGCCTAAAACAACAAAGAGGGAGGGAGGGAGAGGGGGGGGAACTTATTTGAGTACAAAAAGAAAAACAAAGGAAAGACAAAATGGCTATAGGCCTATAGCAAGGCAAAGGAGGTGAATTGGTAATGGGAGAAGGGAGCAGGGCGTTGGTAGACTTACCAGTGAACGCCCTTTCTAAACACAATGCAAGAGAGTCTAGCACTGGGATATGACTCCACCCTCTGATGTCATCAAACTGAGTCTGCCACTATAAAAAGCCAGCCTCTGCTGAGAGCCCCAGCTTTTCTGGCAAAGAACTTGACAGGTTTAGAGTGTCTCTGGAATACAAAACCAAAACAGTTAGAATACCTCCCCCAGAACAAGACCAGACGGCCACAGGGGGGCTGGACTCTCTTGCAGTGTGTTTAGAAAGGGCGTTCACTGGTAAGCCTACCAATACCCATTTTCCACCATGCTGCTTCGAGAGTCCAGCACTGGGACATACCAAAGCCTTCATGCCCCAGGGAGGGTTCTCGTCTGGTCCAATCAATCCAACACTGGAAGCACCCTCTAGAGTACCCTTCATCCAAATACTGCTTCTGCAGAGGCAAAGGAATCCAGCCGATAGTGCCGGATAAATGGAGAAGGCGAAGTCCAGGTAGCCGCCTTACAAATCTGCTCGATACGTGCCTCGGTAGCGCAGGCCGCTGAAGTCCGAGTAGGGTGTGCTGTCAGTTTCTTGGGAACTGGCAAGCCCAAAGTCTCATAGGGTGTAGAAATGCAGGCCCTGATCCATCTGCTCAACATGGGTGATGAAGCCTTAGACCCCAAGGAGACAGGTTGGAAGGACACAAACATTGCTTCAGTTTTGCGAAAGGAAGCAGTGCATTTTACAAAAATCCAGAGCACCCTTCACACATCCTATGTGTGCCACTTATGTTCCAACACGTGTTGGGGCTTGGGACAAAAGTCAGGTAGTACTATGTCCTGTGTCCTATGGAACCAAGAATTAATTTTTGGCACAAAGGAAGGGTCCAAACACAACACCACCCGGTTATCATGGAAAATACAGAGTTCGTGCCTCACAGAAAGGGCTGTCAGCTCAGAAACCTTTCTGGCCGATGTGATTGCCACCAGGAAGGCCATCTTAAGGGTCAAGCAATGAAGGCCCACCGCCTGTAAGGGTTCAAATGGTGGACCCATCAAGGCCTGAAGCATTTTAGGGAGATCCCAAATAGGATACCTATGAATGATGGGAGGATGCAGTTTAGCGGCTCCCTTCAAAAATCTACGGAGAGGTAATGGGAGAGGGACAAGTACTTATCCCATGACAGGACCAACGCTAAGGCCGCCACCTGATGGTGGAGGGTGTTTGGTGCGACCCCCTTGTCCAACCCATTCTGGAGAAACTGTAACACCTCTGGGACTGAGGCTGAAGTGGTGTCCCGGGACTTCTCAGAGAACCACCCACAAAACTTCCTCCAAGTGGCATTGTAAAGCCGGTTGGTTGATGGTTTACAAGATGCTTGGATGATCTCAATAACCCTGTCAGATAGATTGGACTCCCTCAACGATTGCCACTCAAACACCATGTGGCCAGTTGGAACCACTGGAGTTCCGGATGTAGAAGGGCCCCTTGGCTAAGTGAAATTCTGTTGGCCGGGATCCTCCATGATCGCTGGATCGACAGACCAGGTCAGCGAACCAGGGCTTCCTGGGCCAATGAAATGCCAGAAGTACTAGCTCCGCCTTCTCCTTCAACATCTTCCAAATGACAGCCGGAATGATCGGGAGAGGGGGGAAGGTTCAGAGGAGACCTGGAGGCCACTTGTTCCAAAGTGCATTGGTCCCATCCGCTCCCTGGGTTGGAAACCTGGAGAAGAACCTGCCTACCTGAGCGTTCTGGGGGGTGGTGAATAAGTCCACTATTGGAGGTCCAAATATGAGGGACAACTCTTGGAACAGGGATGGATGGAGGCTCTATTCTGAGTGGTCAACTCAACCAGTCTGCCTAGGAGTTGTTGACCCCCAAGATGTGGTCTGCCCTGAGGGACAGAACGCTCCTCTCTGCCCACCTCCCTAGATGTTCTGCTTCCTGCATCAGGGCCCTGGACCTGCCCCTCCGCCTATTGACATGGGCCTTGGTGTTCACATTGTCTGTCATAACCAGCACTTGGGACCCTGACACTCTGTCTTGGAAGGGTCTCAGGGCTAGGAAGAGTGCTCTGAGCTCTAGTAGATTGATGGGACGAGACCTGTCTGTCTGAGGCCAGTGACCCTGAGCCATGTGGCCCTGCAGATGAGCCCCCCAGATGTAAAGGCTGGCATTCACAGTGACTACGACCCTGTCTGGTTCCTTGAAAAGGTGCCCCTTTGAAATGGCTTGGGATTGCCACCATCGAAAGGAGCAAAGAACCTGTGGAGAAAGCAGGACCCTGGTGGCCGAATGGCTGGTCCCCACCCATTGAAATGGGAGGAGGAACCATTGCAGAGTGCAGGCATGTAGACATGCCCATGGCACGAAATCAATGCAGGAGATCATTTTCCACAGCAGCTTTGACAGGAGAGGCAAAGGAATGGTGTGAAGCAGTTGAACTTGGTTGATCAACTCGTTGATGCTCTCCTGATGCTCCAGGGAAAGGAAGACCTTGCAGCGAGTCATGTCGATAATCACCCCGAGGTGTAGCAGGCGGGTTGTTGGTCGAAGATGGCTCTTGACGAGGTTTATGGAGAATCCATGCTCCTGCAAGAGATGTATCATGGTCCAGAGTTCGTGGTCAGCTGCCTGGACGGAGGTAGTCTGGATCAGAATGTCATCCAGGTAGCATTGGACCCTCACAGGCAAGGCTCGAAGGTATGCTGCCAATGCTGCCAAGATCTTGGTAAAGACACTTGGGGCCGATGAAAGGCTAAATGGAAGGGCCCGATATTGATAGTGCTTACTGTTATAATAGAAGCGCAGGAACTGGTGATGAGGGGGCCAGATTGGAATATGGAGGTAAGCCTCCGTGAGGTCTATGAATGAGAGGAGATTGCCCTCCCGGATACTCTGAAGAATACATCTTGAAGTGCCTGTAGGGAATGAATCTATTCAGGGACTTAAGATTGAGGATTGCTCTCCACCCTCCCGAGGCCTATGGGATTACAAAGAGGTGGGAGTAGAAACCCAACCTCCACTGATCCACAGGAACCATCTCTATGGCTCTGATGTCCACCAGGTGTTGGATGGCCGATTCCATGAGAGCCCATTTGGACCTGTTCCAAGAAGTTGGACAGTAAACAAAAAACATTGGAGGAGGGGAGAGGAACTTGAGGCGAAGGCCAGTTGTTGCAGTCCTGAAATCTCAGGCGTCCATTGTTGACTCCTCCCATCTTGAGGCAAGATGACCTCTGATGGGAGAGGAGTGGATGGTTGCTTAGAGCATCGGAATGAACCCCCTCGAAAGGGCCACTTACCAGAGAACTGTTGTTGCCTGGCTGCACAGTCAGGGTGTTGTTCCTGGCATGGAGGGAACGGTCTCTGGTCCTGAGAGAGGCAAGGGTTGACCTCAGGATGGAAGGTGGGAAGCCTGGAGTAAGGCGTCTGCCGGAATTCCGATCTTTTATTGGTAGATGACAGCACTTTTCTTTTATCCCTGGTCTCTACCAGGTATGGTACCAAGGCCATTCCAAACAGGTTCTCTCCAGAGCATGGAGCAGCTGCCAGCTTCTACTTGTGCCGGGACTGGGTCTGCCAGTTGCGCATCCAGAGGAGGCGCCTCGTGGCCACCAAGGAAACCATTACCTTAGACACGAATCTGGTGGATTTAGTGTAGAGTCGGCCATAAATTCTGCTGCAGCTATTATTTTGTTTAGGTCTTGGTGGGACCTGGCATCATTGCTTGGCAACCGATTTTGGAGTTGGTGTAGCCAATGTATTGCTGACCTTGTGAAAAACAAGGTCGTGGTGGAGGCCTTCACCTCCCAAGCTGCAGCCTGATGCGTGCATTTCAGGGTTTGCTCCAATCTTTTATCATCAGGCCTCAGGACATCCTCCGGTTCCATAGGGGTTCCGGAGGATGCAAAAGTAGCTATCACCGGACCATCTACGGGTGGTACTATTAGGGTGAGTCTGTGATTCTGTGAGCAATTCAATCTGCCTGCCTGCTTTGCCTGCTTTTGGGTAAAAGTTGTTCTTTTTTAAATAAAAAAATCAATATTTACATTAATATTTATAATAGGGTAGGATTCAATTTTTTTAACAACTGGTTCTGTGGGTGTGGCTTAGTTGGTGGGCATGGCTTGGTGGTCATGTGACTGGGTGGGCGTGGCCAACTCAACATCACTCATGTCAAGGGGCGCTTCTCCTTGCCTGGCCTCTCATGACAATGGGGATGCTGCAGTGGTCATAAGTGTGAAAAATGGTCATAAGTCACTTTTTAAGCACTATTGTAACTTTGAATGGTCACTAAATGAACTGTTGTAAGTCAAGGATTACCTGTACAAAAATACAAAAAGTTTCTTTGCTTGCAAAAAGCTGCCCCAAATTCCAATCATTAGATTAAAAATACCTGGACGCTGGAGTTACAAATTCAGCAGGGTGCCAGAGCACCTTGAGGAATTAAAATAGTTAAAATGCAGTGATAACTATCAGCAGCCAACTCTTGCTCATAAAGTGAAACCCTTTAGCAGAGAGGTCATTTAAGCTCTCCAGAAAAAGCACACACAGGAAAGCAATCTTTAGATCCATTTGCACCACTTAAAGATATCAGCTGGTGCACTACCTCACAAGATATCCTAAGGAAATCATCCAGATTTAAGGAAAGGTCACATGCCCCCCAGAAAGGCAGTAAAAAATCAGTGCCCAACTTGCATCCTGCCTCTTGGAAATATACCCCAAAAGGACAGTGCCAGATACCACTAAAGCAGTGAAGGAAGACCCCCTCCCCAGATAGAAAAAGAAACCATGAGGCAGGAAAAAATTCAAACACAATACAAATAATTAAATCACAACAGTAGCTGTTGCTTGTTGAAGCTGAATAGGGAAAATTATCCCATCAATAAACACAGAATTAAACCTTCACCAAAAACCAGTTTTAGATCAAAACTCAGAAAGGGTATGTAAACTCATGTTTGAATGTCAATCTTTTAGCTAGCCAAGAAGGCTTGCTGAATGTCACTCATCTTGGTTCCCTGTCATTAAAAGCTTCTTTCTGACTGCTCTGCTTCATTTTCAATTATTTCTTCAAAGTGCTCATTTCCTCCCAACAGCAGTGCAAAAATCTTAAAATAACCCTTCCACTTTAAGAAAGTCAAGCCCCAGAAGCTCCGGAAAACAGGAAGTCTAGGCGTACTGGCAAGAATGTAATAAGGGTGGGAAAAAAACAAAAGGAGATTGCTTCTAATTACCGGTTCTCTGAACTGCTTAAAAAGTTAACAAGGGGTTCTATAGAACCGGTCAGAACCAGTAGAATCCCACCCCTGTTTATAATATTTACATACAAGCCATACCCACCCAGTCACATGACCACCAAGCCACACCCACAAATTAAGCCACACCCACAGAACTGATTGTTAAGAAATTTGAATCCCACCCCTGCCCAGACTTAAGCCCCATTTATCTGACTGTTGCCTTGGTAGCAGCTTTTCCTCCTGTCCTTGAAAACTATTTCCTATTCCATCTATATTCTACATACAACTTGATATTCATAAATAGTACGGTGATACGTTTTCAACAAGAGGATGAGATCATCCAGAAGTTCAATGAAAATGTTACAATCAAACATTTAAGACATTCAATAGCATTAACCAAAGAAGCAAAATACTGGTTTATATTGCAATGGAAGAAGCCAGGAAAGCAAAACATTCCATGGCAATGGAGTACCAGAAAGATGACACAGAGGCCAGAATATGGTAGTAAACAACCATCATATCAACAGACCAGTGAAATTTTGTGATACATACCAACGATAACAAGACTAACTTCTCAGCAGCAACCAAAATTCTGCAGTTGGAGGTCACTGCACCATCCCAGAGTGACTACATCACAATGAAAAAAATAATTGCAATACTTATTTGGTTAACGTCTTTGGTTAATTATAGTAATTGGAACCAGAAAGCAAAGTCTTACATTGACTTTGTGGGAAGCTCAGAGAGAAAGTCACAATGGTGATCATGTGACCAAGGGATAGTGTAACTATTGTAAGTACGAGATGGTTACCAGACACCCAGATTGTAATCATGTGACTGCAGTGGTGCTGAGATGGCCAGAACCTTGAGAATTGATCTTAATTACCACTTGTTCAGTGCTGCAGTAACTTTCGCTGAATGAGTAGTTGTTATCTGAAGGCTACCTATACAATCAACATCAAATTAAAACTACTGGCATAATTAAAATTCATGATCATGTTGATATGGACTAAATTGATAATAAGGCAGACTGTAAGTCAAAATATGGCAATTGTTCTAATTTGGGAGTGGGATTGTTACCTGCATTGATAAGAATAATTGATTATTGCATCCCATCAAAATATGATAATTACATGTGCACAGAGTCACAACTTATGAGATCTAAATTCAATAAACAACCGAAGAACAAATAAAAAACCAATTTGCAATGGAACTGTTTTCCATGGAAGCTGTATATAATGCAACAGCACTGGCAATGTGCTCACTTTGAACATATGTAAATCACTCATTCTAGAGGACAGCCAGGAATCTATGTCTGGTGCATACTGGAATTCCAACCACCACCATAATGATGTGAAGTGCCAACTACTGAACTATTTACTACACAAGGGCACTACTGAGTTACAATATTAACCAAAAACAAATATGAAGGTAGACATCCTGACTGAGTTCTTGATCAGAAGTTGGCATAGTGATCTTACCACAAAAATAAATCTTGGAAAATGACCCGTATGTTGATAAGAAGTAGTGTTGGGACTGCAGTAACAATAGCTGGAGCAAGATTACATTTAGATAAAAAGGAGCTCAAGGTAGTTCTCAATTTAAAGCTATAACTGGGATTAAAATTCAATCATTGAGGGAAGCAGTTGTTAAGTGGGACATCCATGTGGCTGCCCATGTGATTGATTCACTCAATGACTGCAATCCCAGCAACTTTAGTTATGGCTGTTAAACAATCACACAGGTCATTAACCAGATGAAGTTCCACTAAGGAGTGCAGGGAGCCTCAGTGTAATGGGGGAGACCCTGGGAGGCTCTAGTCAGAAGCTGAAAATCCTCCCTGTCAAAATCCAAGCAGGATTTTCAGCCCCTGAACAGAGAAACATTTGTGTGTGGCCTGCACTGGGCTTCCCAGGGCCTCTATCACCTTGCCCATGAATAACAGGTGTATACACAGAGGAGTTCTTGGCAATTGTCCTCTAGTTCAAATTAACTGACTTTACAATATTTTTATCCTGTTCCAATCAAAACATCTGGGGAGTGGGAACACAAAGTCAAAATAAGAGTAGGGCACATACAAAAATATATAATTAATAAAATATGCAATGGAAATTTAATACATTAGAAATGCCATTAAGTTAGATTAGCTTGAGAACTAAACATTGCTGCTTTGATTAATTTTCAAATACATACAGTAGGGACTGCCCTTTCCTCCAGGGCGAGAATGCTCCATAAAATTAGGGTACTGTTTCTTTTTCCACAATGAAATAGATATTTAATTGAATATGAAAAAGAGAATATTTGTCACTCAGGGTTGAATTATAGAGTGCTTGGTGATCTCTGAGCTTGATTGTTTGTTTGCAGATGTTTAATTATCCAACGAGGTAATATCTTCAACAAGAATTCGTGTAAGGTTTGCTCCCTGTTTATTGTCTTTTAAGAGACAATAAAAAAAGCTAAAAAGAAAACGTCTATTGAGATTCTCAGTCATCCAAGTCATGATTGTCCCAAAGGTGCTTTTTCAAAAGATAACTGGACTGTTTTTTGTTTCTGCTTTAAGGTGTTTCGCTTCTCATCCGAGAATCTTCTTCAGTTCTGAATGAGTGCTGGAAAATGGAAAGATTTATATTCCTTGCAGTCATCTGGTCATTGACACTCTTTCTGATAATTGTTGAGGTCATGTGGAAGTTTATAGGTGCTCTCAGGGTCACCTGAATGGGTATGGAACCTTCTTGGAACTGCTGAAAGGACTGTGTTATAAACAGGAGATAGATGGTGTCGTACCCTTCCCTGTCTGCAGTAAAATGCAGTGAGATATGTACAGATCTGTACATTAGAGAAACAAAACAACTTCATAAAAACATGGCACAACATAGGAGAACAAACCCATCAGGACAAATCCATCTGCATTTGAAAGACAAAGGTCACTTTTGAAGGCAGCAAAGTCCACACGCTGGACAGAGAAGACAGCTGGTTTGAAAGAGGGGTCAAAGAGGCCATCTACATTAAAATTGAACAGCCCTTTCTCACCAGAGGGGGAGGGCTACGACACTACCTATCTCCTGTTTATAACACAGTCCTTTCAGCAGTTATAAATATGAATTCCTCCATTCTCCACCATTCAGTCAGAACTGAAGAAGCTTTTTGGATGAGAAGTGAAACATCTTCAAGGAAAAACAAAAGTCCAGTTGTCTTTTGAAAAAGCACCTTTGGGAATAAGAAGGAAACAAAAAGACCAGAACACATCCTTTCCAGCTCAAATACCTAGATAAGCAGGGATTAATACCAAACAAAGAATCACATAAAAAACAATATCTTAATCAAGGAACTATCAAGAACAAAGCCACACCCCCACCAAAAGTGGCAGGAGAAGCTACCATATATCGCACTTGCACTGATGATGTTACCTAGTTGGGTACTGTAATGAAAGCAAACAAACTCAGAGAACACTACAGACTACCTTCTTGTAGTATATTGAACTTTTAAAATTGTTATTTTGTCAGCTTAATGTGAAGAAATGAAGAAAGAGAGCAATCAAATTAGACAGTAAACTAGTAATATTCTATTTAACAGTTAATACAAAATCAGAAGAAAAACATTGTTAAGGTCAACAAAAAATAGTTGGGATGCTGAACTGAAATATGTATTGTAAAACTTGTAACTATATGAAGGAAATTGGTTATTGTTCAAATACTTTAAAATAAAGGCTTCATCTTATTTTTGAAAAATAAAGCTAAAATAATTGTTGGACAAAATCACTTCAAACATACAAAACAAATATGTTTGAGAGAGCTCCACCTTGTGGGCAAATTGATAATTTGTATAATATAAAACTCAGTGTAGAACCCAAATAAACCTTACTGTGGTTATTATTTAAAATATAATTCTATGTATTACTTTTAATATGAAAATATCAAGGCTTTACAGTGAATATATATCAGTTGGTTTTATTTGAACTTCTGATCTTGAAGGCATGTGTCATTAATATAGAAGAGTAAAAAAATAAATAAAAAACATACAATATTGCAGAGAATTCTGTCAGAAATAAGCATCTTAACAGCCAATCCTACAGGTGTCTATTTAAAAGTAGTCCTGCTGAATTTAAAGGGACTGATCAATAGGTATGAGACAGCATCCTAATGTTAGTTGTCAAAAAGGTATTCTCATTGATTGGGTATATTTGAGTAGTTAAACATGTTTATTTTTTCACTAAAATATTTGATTGCATTTCAGTACTTTAAACACTGGGAACCATATTAATTTTTACCTCAATGAGGTAGCATATTAGGCTAGTAAGGCATGCTTGAGATACATTTGAGATACATAGATAAAGTATTTATATTTTTATAGAGTTTTGCAAAATTATTTGATCATTTTGATAGCAATCAATCAGATTATGAGCTGCACGGAATTTTTTTCTCTGTGAAAATTTTCTTTTACTGGAAATTACAAACAAACTCATGCCAAAAACTGGTCCAACAAACTGTACAAATTCAAGACCACATGCATTATTCTTATCTGGCTTTTCAGTGCTGATGTTCATGCTGATGTTCCACAGCAAAGTAATAGCAAACCAATACTGGGAAACCTCTGAGAGGTCATCATTTGCCATTCTTATTCCACAATATTTTGAATGTATGACCTTTGACTTTATTGGGGGTTTTTTGTTCTTTTTTACTTTTGCTTTTTAATTTAACCAACTTTACAGTGTTTCCTAACATATATTGTATAGCTATTTTCATTCTTAGAAAGGAAGAAAGATGGTTAAGGCACCAGGTTAGAAACCAGGAGAATGTGAGTTCTAGTTCTGCCTTAGGTATAAAAGACTTTAGGCCAGGGGTCCCCAACCCCTGAATCAATACTGGTCCGTGGCCTATTAGGAACCTGACATACAGCTGTGGGCAAGTGAGCAAAATCATCTCCATCCCCCTGGTCTGTGGAAAAATTGTTTTTCACAAAACCAGTCCCTGATGCCAAAAAGATTGGGGACTGCTGTTTTAGGCCAGTCACTCTCTCAGCCCAGCCCACCACACAGAGTTGTTGTTGTAGGGAAAATGGGAGGAGGAGGAAGGAGGTATGATTGCTATCTTCAGTATTTATAATTAGTCACCCAGAATCACCTTATGGGGAGATAAGATATAGGGGCAGCATAAAAAATTAATTAAAAAATATAAAAATAATATGGGACAGATAGACAGATATACAAAAACGGAATAGTTGCAGATGGAAAATATTCCCAACAATCCTCCATAAACTCAGTTAAAGGAGACAGATTTTTTCTTATATGGCATAATCACTGTTGACTCTCAGTGACTCCACAGACGGATTTTCTTCAGGATGATCTTTCATATCTTCCAGTGATGCACTCATTGCCACAGTAACTGAGTCCATCCATCGTTCCCCCTTTTAGTTTAGTTTAGTTTACTTTATTGTCATTGCACCTCGTACAATGAAATTAAATACCATCTTCAGTGTACATTATTACTATGAAAATAAACACAAACACACACCCTTCACATTCTATACATTGAATTGAAAACCCCTGATATTGCATTAATATTGCACTATACAGTAGAATTCAGTAGAGTTACTGCCCTGGGATAGAAGCTGTTTTTCAGCCTATTTTTCCTTGTTTATAGACTTCCCAAGGGTTTTGTATCATGTGTCTAAAAAATGAGAGAAAGTAATAGCTAAAAAAAGATCTTTCAGTGAAACCTTCTTTCAGTGCTGCTTCTTACTTATTTCTGCGAATTATTTGTCTTAATATTTAAAATTTGAACGCTTCTGCTCTTACTAGGAAATATGTCAAATACAAAAAACACACACATTAAATAACAACAGGCGGGGGTTGGGGGGACGACTGCCTGAAGGTTCACTGACGTTTCGGTCATTTCAACAGAACCAGAGAACAGGTAACTTAAAAAGCATCGACATTTGAATCGCCTTAGGCATTTGAAATACCTGAGCCTTCAACGCCACACTCTCGAAATACAATAGGACAGCGGACTGCCTGAAGCCCCGCCCCGCTCGCGCTACCTTAACAACAAGCGTTGACAGCCCGCCAATTTCATCGCGCGCGAGGTCAGAATCGTCGCGGGAGACTCTCTCGCCATCTCTCGTGGCGTTCGCTTGTTCGTTCAGCTCGAAGGACCGTTAGAGCCGCCATGGCGGGCTGGGAGAAAAACTTGCGCGGAAAAAAGCCATGCTAAGAGCTGGAGCCCTTATGGTCGCATTGCTAGTTCTGGCGCCGTTCACCGAGCGGTCCGAACGGGGTCATCTGCTTCTCCTCTGTGAAGTGTGGCCAGGTGAGGAGCGCATAAAGCTACCTGCTTCAGCTGAATGGCTGGGGATTATGCATCTGTCGCCAAGGCTTATTCTCTCTGAAGGCGCCAAGTTGAGGAAAGCACAGTTTCTAGCGAATGGAGGGTCTTAGAATTTGAAAGTCATCCTTTGTAATAAGAGCATGAAGTTAAAAGTAATGACTTTAAGCTTCTAAATAAATATGGTAGATGAGTAGTTTCGTTCCCATTTAATAGTTCTTGCTATTCTCAATATGGGAAAATCAGCATAAAAGCAATCCTTTCAATGCTAGGAATGACTTTAAATCTGAGAATGAAAATATTTCTAGTTTGGACTTGGAATTTTAATGAGTTAGGTTTATACTATTGTAGATGCAGTAGAACTGAAACTACCTGTCCTGTGGTGGAAATCAGAGATACTATATCAAAAGTGAAATAACAAAAAATCCATTGTATAAGTGAAAATATGCATTGCGTTATGAATATTTGAACCTGTTTCCTTCCTATTTAAACACCTGCTGTGATTACCATCTAGAAATTTTGATACATATTTTGATTACTCAACTTTTCATTAAGTACTTGAAAAGCCACTGGGCCTTGGTAAAAAGTACCCAAGAATCTACAATAGCACTTTCGTTGAAAATTAATGCTACTAAATACTGCTTCCAAAAAAAGATTGTACTGTACTAGTTCTTAGACAAGAAGGGTATTAGCAATTAATTCCTGTTACATCCGTTCAGAGATAAGCAACATTATTTTAACGAGATTTAGTCTCAGCGTATATAAGTTCACAAGCTTTGTTTCAAAAAATAAATACTCTTCAGTATTTATATGCAATTTGGAAATACGTGTGCTCAAACACTGCTAACAGACTCTGTGTTGCTCTCAGGAGTTAGTCTTTATTTACTTTCTTGGGAGAGGAGATTCCTTTCCTCCAACCTGTGTTTATGTTTTAAAACAGTCAAATTTGCTGGCAAAAGGAATACAGGGAATCCTCAAATTACGACCATAATTGAGCCCAAACTTTATGTTGTTAAGTGAGATATTTGTTAAGTGAGTTTTTCCCATTTGATGACATTTCTTGTCACAGTTGTTAAATGAATCACTGCAGTTAAGTTAGTAATCCAGTTGTTAAATGAATATGGCTTCCCCATTGATTTTGTTGTCAAAAGATCGCAAAAGGTGATCGCATGACCCAGAAACACTACAACCATCATATTCTAGTCAATTGCCAAGCATCTGAATTTTGATCATGTGACCATGGGGATGCTGCAACCGTTGTAAGTGTGAAAACTGTCATATGTCACTTTTTTTCAGTGGCTTTGTAACTTTGAAGTCACTAAACGAACTGTTGTAAGTTGAGGACTACCTGTACTTTAAGCCTCATAGGGATCAAATGAGAAGGAAAGCCTTCTTTAAAAGTTTTACAAAACTGCACCTGATGCTAATTTTATGGGAGATGGGCTTTCTCACAAACTCAGCAGCCTCAGTGCATGTACAGTATGAAGTCTTCAAGGCCTTGCAGAAGGCTTGTAGGATCAGAGTCAATCTGATCACTAGAGGGATGATATTCCAGAGAGTGGGTGTCATGGGAGAAAAGGCTCTCCTCTTGGGTCAAATGACACTTCTTAGTACATGATATCTGGAACATCCCCATCCTGCTGAACTGAATGAGATGAGTAGGAAAAAACTGGGGAGAAATGGTCCCATAAGTAACCTGGCCCCAAGCAAAGCTTTAAAAGTGACCACCACATTGAATTTCATCAAGAAAAATACTGCTAGCCAGTGTAGCTCACATAATGTTCTGACCCAGGCTGAGCAGAACCAAGAAACAGACTCATTGTCCCAAAAAACCCCTCTTTATTTAGTTACTGTGAATTTATGGCATTCACACACAGAAAAGTCCCAGCAATAATCCTCGCAAGGGTTAATTGCAAGAACAGACCTTATCAGACCTTGGATAGTTGCCCCACTAAGAACTTCCAGTCTCAAAGCTGTACATTAAACACCTGGCAAGGAGTCTCTGTGAGGCTCGAACTCTGATAAGCAAATCTTCCACAAGAAATATGAACTAATTGTCTCCTGTAACCACCACTCCCCTTTTGCTTCTATTTATTTCCCAGGGAGGGGCCATTCATCCACATGTGCCTTTCCTTCTGAGTTGACCCCTCTTCCTTTATTATTCTGCTCTCCTGACAGCTCTGTGCATACGCGCATCTGGAACAGGCTCCAGCCGTTCCTCCTCACTTATCTCCGACTCCATAGGCAGCTGGGAAATGTTGGACGGCCCTGGCCCCTTCTCTGCCTCGGAGGCAGAGCACCCATCAGAGCCTTCCTTAGACTCCAGGACTTGCCCAAGTTCCTCCCCATCCTTCTCACTGTCTGAATCTGCCGCCAGCTCTGCTGGCAGCTGGTGGGCCACAACACATAGTAGAAGTGGCCTATGCACCAAGTAACAGGCAACTTTAAGACAGCTTGACTTAATAAGACAGTATAAAAGCCTGTTTGGTCTAGTGGTTAAGGCACCAGACCAGAAAGCAAGAGACTAAGTTCAAGCCATGAAAGGCAACTGGGTGACTTTGGCCAGTCACTCTTTTCTTTGTCTAGGAATGGTGCAAATGATTCACAATCCAAAAAGATGTGCAAAGGCTATCCTAGCTATGGCTGCCACCTCTTAGTTGAGCAGGAGCTGTGAGTCTAGGCTCTAGTCTAGGAGGATCCCGTTGACTGCTGTTTCTGTCAGAGGCAATTCTGTCTCATCCAGAATCAAAGACAAAAGTCCAAAAATCTAGAGCAGTTTGGCTTTGTTAGGGTAGAATGAAATCTGATATGTCCCATTTAGATCTTAGTTTCTAGCGCTGAAACAAAATCTCCATGGCACCACTCAGACAATCTGAGATAGAGATGTAAAGATGATATCATCATACTGATGAAATTTCACCCTAATCATAGGATGACTTCATCCAGAAGCTTTAGGGAGACCTTGATGGGAAAAAGCACGGAACCCTGAGACACCCCACAGGATAATGACTGCAGGTTGAACTTCTTCCTGTCCTATCAACACAACTGGAATTGACCTCAGAAAGGAAGCAAACTAGTAATACAATGCAGTCCCAACTCTCAGAGCCAGGCCAGAAGGATACCATTGATGATATTGAAACTTGATAGTATTAAAAGCTGCCAAGTAATCAAAAACAAGGATGAATGCATCATTCCATACCATTCCCACAGACACCATCCAAATTGCTTTTTATAGTAACAATTTTAAACGTAAGCAAGTTAATCTAATGTAATAACATTAAAAATCTCTGAAAATTTTGTTGGTATAGTATGCATGCCTTATAAGGAAGCTATCTTGTCCAAAATTATTACTATTATTAAAACAAGTCTTAGAATATAATCCTGACTTTATGATAATGTGATTTGAAATATTTAATTAAACTAGGGTTATTTGCTTTGTTTCAGGGCATTTAAAAGAATATCAACAATTATTAATTGCATCTGATAATGATTCATACAAAACATCAGTGAATAGAATCCTAGAACAGTCTACACTGAAAAAGGACAGCAGAAATTACAAAAGCTTCAGAATGAATGTTAAAATTCATGGCAAAAGTGCCATTAAGAACCATCAACTAAGATATGCAGTTCAGTTTAAAATAAATCTAAATTTAGTTGGAGTAAAAATACAAATTTCAAAAAAGCAATTAGTAACATTTAGTAATATTTTGATGCAAAGAAATTATTTAAGGAGACTCAGTATGTTGATGAATACAAATCTTAAAGATTGTAAAGTAAAGGTGAATTGGTATATTACTGTAAGAAAGAAATTTGAAGATAACAAATCACATGCATCGTATTTTGCAAATGGATGTAAATACATGGAAACCAGATCATCAATGCGTTATATGGCACATCAAGCAAATATATTAAGAAGTGAAGAACTGTTGCAAAAAAGTCTGGAAAGCTTGGGAAGCATTATGTTAAAATTTACAAAGCAACATAAAGGAGAAGATCACATTGAAACCAACATTTTAAAGAAAAAATGTAAAAATAGTATTGACAGACTTTTAGCTTCTGTGAAAGAAAAATTCTGTAAAGTGATTACAAATGAGTACAATAAAAATTTGCACAGAATAGTTTCTGATGAACAGAAAATACTTAATAGAGAAAGAAAAGTATATATAGGATTTAAAAGTTTACAACAGGAAAAAAATATTAAAGAAAAAATCAAGATATGGAAATGGAAAACAAGTAAAAAATCAATTTATGCAAATCAGAAGCTTCAATTCAGACATTTATCCACTTACCAAAGAAACAGTCACATACGAAAGATATACTCAACTCATAAAAAGATGTTTAATATTCAAAGGAAAAAAATCCCTGTATTTCAAACAAAAAATTATAGAATGAAACATTTAATACAAAAATGGGGCAATATTGTCAGAGCTAGAAGAGAGGGTAAATTTGGAGAAAATGAAATGGGCACTTTGTTCAAAAATTGCTATATGCATTTTTCCATAATAAATCTTAAGTTTCTAACAATTACAATATGTATGAAGCAAGAATTTTTTAGCTCAACGAAATATGAAACACAGCAATTAACCCAAGTGAAAAAAATGTTGCGATATCTGTTGCCATCTTCAGAGAGAGTTAAAAAGAAGTATTTTAGTCTTAGTCAGAAAGGACTTGAAATGTCATTTCTAAAAACACCGATAGTAAAATGGCTTATTAAAAAAGAGGGTTTTCCAGTTTTAACCTACCGATACTTCTACAAAAATATTTTTAATAGCCCATCATCAACTGTTGGAAGAACCAAGCGATCAGCAAAAGATAAAACTGAATCAATATCAGTAGGTAGGTTTATTTTTGTGTCCATCATACATATTTTTAAAAGATAATAGCATTAATATATAGTTAAATGTATAAATTGAATAATCTCCAGTTTAAAAGTATTGTTGATCAATAAACATCTTCAGTATGTATATTCAGCTTTATAAGTCTAAAAAGGAAAGAAACTGGGTTCATACCCTACATATAGTAAATACTTCATGGCACCCAACAAAAGGATTTCAAATCTAGTGAATTTATTAATTCTGATCTGATGAAGCAGATTATTAACATAAAAAATATGTATCACTTAAATTCATATATACTGAATTATTAGCATAAATTGTAGGCAATATTTCTGTATCACTTGTAGGGCTGGCTAGTTCTATCAATCTCCCTTCAGACTTTTGTACCAATTCTAAAGATCTTTCAGGTCTCAAACATTTTGGGTAATGGGAGCTGTACAGAAGATAACTGGAAAATTTTGGTTTTACAAAGTCTGTTCCATTCATAGAAAGGATATATACTCAAGCAGGCCTGTTAAAAGAATTGTATATTACTGTATTATGTTACTCCTTGTCCTGTTAAATTTAGAAGAATCTTTGCTATGGTCCATAATGCCACCAGAAATTTAGCTTATTTATTGGAGATGGTTAGATTTTCCTTGTCACTTCTTAAAGTAGTATAATTAATGTAGAGTGTCAGAATAAAATTGTTAACAGTCTGAACAACAATGGGCTCAGATATTCCGTCCTATTAAAGTACAAGACACTTTACCCAGTACATATTGTCTGCTCAGATCATGGCTGTTTTACCTTCAGGAATAAAAAACTCTATTCTCCCTGATCCTATCTAGAAACTACCTGATCAGGAAATCAAAGCTCTTCTTCCACACAGATACTTCAACAGAAATAGCTATGTAGAAGGCAATTAAAATACGAAGATTAATCTTAATGGAGTTGTTTTCTGCATCAGTAATATCAGTGGCAATTCTGGCTCACATGATCTTGGTAAATGGAAAAAAAATAATGGAAGCAATCACCCAAGACAAGTTCCACAAAAATAATATGCAACAATGGATTCCAAAATGTTCCCCATCTGTAGAAAACAGAAAAAAATGAGCTGTTCTAGAAAAAATGAGCAAAATGAGTGCTTTAAATGCTTTGAGGTTTATGATAAGTATCACCTCTTAGTCTCCCTCCCAAAAGGTTCCTGGCCAGTTTTTTGAATGTGACTCTCAATATATCGTGCTGTAGCCCTTGCACTTTATTATATGAATAAAGACCACCAGCAAATTTGACTAATGCTAAACTATCTGCCTTCTGTTCTGGCATAAAGTTCTATTAGTACACATTTCCATCCTTGCATACTTATGTTTGAATGGAGATAATTGTTTAATTGTCATAAAAAATCAAAATGACAATAGATTTTACAATACAGAACTTCTGAAATTCTTAAAGCTATATAATCAATTCAAAAATGAGACACCTGCACAGCTATAAATAAGACATGAGATAGATTGAAGGTCACAACAGAGATGCTGAATTCTTTCATTATTCTAATCATCCCCTTTCCAATCAGATTTATCTTGATTTGCTTCTGATTTTGGAGTCCAGCTGGAAAAAACAACTAAGAAGATTGCATTGTGGAATAACGGAAAATGGTGAAAAATTCACAGTCTATCCCTTAGCACCATTCCTTTACTGAAAATTGCCCTTCACAGCTGTGCAGCAGACAAGACTACATTTAATCGTGGGCTTATTCTGAATAAACATGAATTTAAGACAATTACAATGGAAGAAGTCTTGAAAAATTATAAATATAAACTGAAGTCCATAAGATTTTAACATTAACTTTTTTCTTTATTTAGGTGCTTTGCGACATTTAAGCAATGCTCTTATAGCAGGTGCCACAATTTTTGGAATAGCTCTGTTTATTATTGCGTTAGCAGGATTTTACCTATACCTTAAAAGAAGGTAAGTTAATGGTTTTATAATTTCTTTCAAAAATTTCAAACTGACTACAGGTAGTCTTGACTTATAACCACAATTGAGCCCAAATTTCTGTTACTAAGTTAGTTGTTAAGTGAATTTTGCTCCATTTTATGACCTTTCTTGCCACAGTTAAATGAATCACTGTAGTTAAGTTAGTAACACAATTGTTAAGTGAATGTGGCTTCCCCATTGACTTTGTTGTCAAAAGGTTGCAAAAGGTGATTTCATAACCCTGGAACATTGCAAATCATAAATATGAACCAACTGTCAAACAACTGAATTTTGATCATGTGACCATGGGGATGCTTGCAACAATTGTAAGTGTGAGAATAGTCAAAAGTCACTTTTTTCAATGATGTAACTTTGGTCATTAAATGAACTGTTGTAAATTGAGGACTACCTGTATAGCTATTAATATAGTATTGGTTAATTAATATCAGATTAATATACAACACCAATCCTTATTTAATAACATATGTATTAAGAAAGGTTGGGGAACTCTAATTAGAGAGTATTAATTCTCCAGATCAATGAGTACTTTATTTGAAAAAAAAATGCTTTGTAACTTTAAATGAAATAAGATTACATATGAATTTCATGCACAGTTTAAGTCAAGTACTTTTTTCTTTTAACAAAATACATAATTTTAGTAATTTATCTTGGAAAGTAGTAATATCTTTATTATGGTCCATTACTAGTACCTTGGAAGTTGAGAATCAATGTATCTTTTCTATCAGATTTGCAATTACATTGCAGAAATATATTTTGGTAGCTTCAATCTTCCAGCAAATTCTAGTTAACATCTATTTAGATCTCCTGTTTGAATATTGCCCTGTTATTATTTTAAAATAATAAATTATAGTGATACATTATAAATAATAATGTAAATATTTTTTTATTTTAAAAAATGATAACAATAACCTGTCATGTGGTATTCTCTCAACCTTTTATGTCATATAATGGTAACTTTGAAAATAGTGTGTCTTTAGCCTAACTTCATCATTGAAATACACCTGTTTTGTTTTTTTAGGTAAAAAACATGGTTTTCTGATGATAATTTTTATTACTTGACAGACCAGAAAGACCAGAAGTTGCTGGGGTTCACTAGATCAATATTGTACACTGCAAATTATTGGGGGAGGGGCATGTGCACTCCCATGTGAGCAACTCAATTTTATGACCTTGTTTGAAGTCACAAAGTGACCATCATGGTTGTTAAGTGAATGCTATGATCATTAAATGAATCAATTGTTTGCATGGCCCCGTCTTGCCAAAAACCTGGAGTAAAGGCAAAGGCATTGTAAATACCCCTGGGAAGTCTGTCATAAGTGGTTGCTAAACGACTGGCATAAGTTAAGGACTACCTATGCTTCAAATTTATATTGGAAGTGTAATCAGTGTGGGGTGATTTTACTATGTTTGTGAAAATATAGATGTGAAAATAACTAGAAAGTTTTGGACCCAATTACATATCTTAATTCAGAAGATTTTTAAGAGGAATATAAAATTGAAACCAATTTTATAAAATTGAAAGCTTTTCTTTTCAGACTGATAAATAATATAAAATTGAAAGCTTTTATTTTGAGACTGATCAATAATCAATTTGAAAAAAGTCATGGAGTTTTGTTTTTATACATAATAAACAGTGCAAAAGTGAAAAATTTGACATTACCCACAGTGGAAGAATAGATGGTAAAGATGATGGAACGTTCTGAGGTGGCCAAACTGACAGCTTTGATTAGAGAAAAGACATCCAAATTTAATACTGATACAAATTCCATATACTTTTTGTCTATAAGGATCTAGTTTATATTTTTTTCTTCTTTCTATTTTCTTTTTTCTGCACTTTTGATTTTATATTTTTCTCCTTTCCTCTGTTTTACTTTATTCTAAGTATTAGTTCTTGTAAATTTTTATCTTTATTTTTAAAGTTTTTAATAAAGTTATATGAGGAAAAAAGAAAATTTAGTTTAAATTTCAGCAAACCATAATTCTAGAATTGTTTCTTAATTTTATTGATTATTACATGGCATTCATTTTTATTACTATTTTTATAATTTTAAGAGATATACATGTAATTTTATATTAATTTCTAAATAAATACTGTTGGTGTAAATTGTGTAAGTTTATATACAAAAATGCTTTCATCCTAGTATGGTCAGCAAACCAAAGAAATTATTAGCATTTTTATAGTTTTTATTACAAAATTTAGTACAAAAATGTTCAGTTTTTGTATGTAATATATTTTTATATATTTCAGACAAGTTTTAAAATTTTTCAATACTGTTCTGAAAGATGGAAAATCCTCTCGCAAGTCCAAATCTACTGATGCCCAAGATTATGCCCCTATTTCTGTTTCACAGAATTTTCATTTTGTACAACCAAAGGTAAGATACAATAGTTTTATAGTTATAAAAAATGAACTTTTTATATGGCTTCCCTCTTAAGATTCACAATATTCTGAGGCTAATTAAAACCCTAAAGATGCTTGTATAAATTCACTATGGGAATTCTTCATTTGGATGATATAAATGAATACTGAATACTATCTAGGCCAAAAACTGACACATGTAATATATAATTTTTGAAATCTCAATGAGTGAATCCCAATAGAATAGATTGGAATTGGATAGAATATTGTACTAGATACATAGGATAGCCAGTACAATGTAACTATATTCTAGAGATTTGGAATAAAGCCAGATGTTAGTAATAATTCATATCCAGCCTATAAGTACGTATAAAGCCAAAACACATCTACATTGATGATGATAATGGAACCATGATGGAATCTGACAATGATATACCAGTATATCTTTTCTTTTTTGGATACAGATTTTTTTCAATTTATATTCAATAAATTTTTTTAAAAAATATAATTCCTTTAAATGCAATTATAATAATAGTAAAAGACATACTAAACTGTTGATTGTATATGTTACATTTAAAAACAAAATAAATTAATATTTTAAGTCCAGTAGTAATTGATACATCAAAATTTAGTTTTAAGAATCTGATATTTCTTTAGCTTCTTCAGTGCCTGGTCAGTAAAATTTGAATGTTACTAACATACCACTAAAGGCTTTCTGATACTATGCAACTCTATTGTGAAAGCAATTTTATACTGTGATGATAAGCTATATGATTTATTCTCTATATTCTAGGTCCATTTAGTATCAAATATATTTTTGATTTATGAAATCAGGTGGTCCTTGACTTACAATCATTTGTTTAATAACCATTTGAAGTTACAATGGCACTGGAAAAATGATTTATGATTGCTTTTCACATTTATGACCATTGCAGAATCGCCATGGTCACATGATCAAAGTTCAGGTGCTTGGCAACTGACATGTATTTATGACAGTTGCAGTGTCCTGAGATCAGCTGATCAACTTTTGCAACCCTCTGACAAGCAAAAGTTAATAGGGAGGCCAAATTCATTTAACAACCGTGTTACTAACTTAACAATTGCAATGATTCACTTAATAAGTGTGATAAGAAAGATCATAAAATGGGACAAAACTCACTTAACAATTGTCTTGCTTAGCAATGGAAATTTTGGGTTCAATTGTGGTTGTAAGTTGACAACTATATCAATTAAATATTTTATGTCTTGTAAGCATTATAATAACAGATTTGTTAATCTTCAACACATTTTAATATTTGATAATTTAATTCAGGATAAGGTATACCTAACAAGTATTAGAAAAATTCTTAATACATTTTGTTTAACATAAGATTTGATTTTCTTTTTTATATATGATAGGACTCAAGAAAGAAGCAGACAGCAAGGGCAGCAGGTATCAATAGTTTCTAAGAATGCAATTTACAAATAATATATATTGCTATGAGACTTTTGCAAAGTAAAGTAAATATGTTAAATGAAATTACAGAAGTAATTAAATTTTAAAAGTCAATGGCAGAATATAACTAAATAGCTTGCTAGTATTTTCATATATATATACATATACATAACATATAATATAGCATAGAGAGCATACAGATCTCCACATATATTCTGGTAATTCTCAGTTAATGACCATTTATTGACCATTCAAATTTATAGCGCTGCTGAAAAGTGGTACTTATGACCAATAATCAAGGTTTCAGCCATTGCAGTGCCCCCAGTCACATGATTGTGATCTGGGCACTCAGGGGCTGGATTCCCTTGTTTAAAAAAACTCTGGTGATTAATGATAGCAACAAGCAATTGCTATTGCTAACTGATGTGGCATTACATGATGTGCTTTACGACTGCATTATTTAGTGATGGAAATTCCAGTCTCAATGGTTGTCACTAAGTGACAATTACCTATACAACCATTCGTCATTATTGAACATGGTGATTAAAATTCTGGGAACTGAAGTTCAGGAATATGGGAAAATATCGTTGAAGTGAGGATATGTCCCTTTAAGTTTATTGAAATATAAATGTTACGGGTATGTTATCTTTGGTTATATTTAAATCTGATTGTGTTAACTACTATCAGATTTTCTTAATACATTAGAAACAGCAGGTGTATAAAATGTGATAGATCCATATCTAGCATTTGAAATGTAAAGGTCTCCAGGACAGGTAACATAGCAAATCACCAAATTAAAATTTGATCATACTGTGCAGACTTCTGGTGGATTAAAACTTCAGTCAAAACATTGTTAGTAAAAAAAAAGGCTCCCATGATCAGCTGAGAGGAGAAAGAAAAGCACAGGATCGGCCCTCCCACCCACCCCTGCACATTTCTCTTCTTTATCCTCTCAGCTGATTGGCGCTGCAGGCCTCAGCTGGTGTGTGGAAAGCTGCGCAAGCACGCGATCACCGAACCAGTAGTGGAACAGGTAGGATCCCACTGCTGGAATAGGGTTAGAAATCTATCAACTATTATTTAACATGGTAGTATCAGGCCATAGTAAGTTTCTTACTGCTAGGCTTATGATCAATTTGTCATCCTCACAACTCGTTCTCTGCTAATTTTAGAGATAAAATTACAGAAATAGATGAAGCTCAAAAGGAATCCCTGAGAAACTAAAAGACTGAGAACCCCTGGTCCAAATTATGAAGTTTAGAGCTATTTTTGTGGCCTCTAGCACTGTTTAAATTTGGTTGGCAATGAATTGCCAAATTATAATAGCAAAATTCTTTGCTACTTTTCATCAGGAAACAGACATACTAATTCACTAATAAGATTAATGTACTATTAATATTTACAATAATCTCTTCACTCCCCTTTGATGATACTATGTCATTGCCACATTTTCTGCCATTGAAAAAAAATTAAAAATTAAATTTTAAAAATTAAAAATTAAAAAAATTACTAAAATTATGGCTCTCAGGATTCAAAGAGATTATCTACCCCTATTCTAAATAACAATCCTTGTACTCATTATCCTCTGGCAGATGTTTATTTAAAAATTAGCTTTTATACTTTGCAGAAGTGAACATATTACTGTTAATACTTACATTAAATAGAGTTTGAATCCTAATAACTTTCCCTTTGAAAAGCATTGTGAGGAAGAGGAGATTCATGGAGCAAGGAGTTCCATTTTTTCTTTTTAGCTATTGAGGAGGTCCTCTTGGTCTTAAGCATGTTGTCATGAAAGATAAATAGGCTACTCCATGAAATCTTACAAATCAGGCAGATTGATAATAGAAGATAATATAACATATCCAAAATAATTTTGTCCTGTCTCTGAGTTAGTGTTTTTATTTTTTACTGTTTAACATAATTTGATATATTCTTAGAGACAAAATGACGTGAAGGAATTTTGGAATAGGAGATAGTTATCAACTAGTTTTCAAATTAGTTTTACTACTGGTATTATTGAAAATAAACTCATTTTAAGATATATTTTAATGAACAATATTAACTATTTTACTACAGATGTAGATGCCAAAGATCATGTTGCTGTGAAAGAAATATATGATAGCTCTGATACAGAAGGAGGTTCAAAAAAGTCGCACAGAAGTTTGACTGTAAGATCCAGAGCATATGTGTTTCCATCTCGGTCCAGTGGAAGTATACAATCTTTCTATGATGATGTTTGTGATATTTGCTCAGCGCAATTTTCTTTATCAGATGAATTTATTATAGAAAAACCATGTTCAAATCTGTCCAGCACTACTCCCAAAGCAAAAGAAACTGTTTCTGTTGCATGTCAAACAAACCATTATTCGAAAGATGATCAAAACTATATTAATACCGATATGTCACCGCAGCTCAAGAAACCAACTATTTCAAGATCAAAATCTGAAAATGATATCGTAAAGGCTTCCTCCAGTAATACATCACGTCCAGTACAATCATTGACTCGTGTTTCTGAAGTACAAAATCCATGATCCGTATATTTATATCACATTGAAAAGTTCAAATTAACCTTAAAATGCTGATGATTCTATTTTTTTCATAAAACAGTGACATTTTTAACTGAATACAGTCGCATTAAGAATAGCACACACAGTTCTGTGACAGAGTCTTGTTCCAGCTTTATAGGAAGTTCTCCATTCTTGATGCTCCATTTTAAGATCATGGCATTTCTGGTTAGGGTTAGATATTTTGAAACTGGGATATTTTGACTACAAAATGTTTTGTAAACTCACAACAGTGTGTGTATGTACACAGATGCAACAACATAGCATCCATAAAACTTGTAGAATGTATTATAAATGGGCTAAGAGAATTATACTGTTAGAAGACATTCAGGATTTATTACATCAAGATAAGACTTGCCCTCTGCAGGTTGTTTAAGTGATTTCAAACTCCTCAAACCATTCATGCATTCAATGCAGATTCCTGTAAGGATTTTGCACATTCAGTTCCATTTATGCTCACTCTCATGCAAGCAAGGATGCTGAGGCTTTTTGGGGAGTGTTATTGTGATAAAACTGTCTAATTCCCAATCAGAACTAGAAAGTACCCAAACTGTTCAAACCCATCTGGGTGAATTCATGAGATGTGAATCAATGGCATTCAAGTCCATTTACTGAGATTTTGTTCCTGTGGGTCATTGGCTCTTGTGGTAGCATCAAGAGTGAAACCTGACATCAGTAAATAATCAGTAAACAATGTTTTATTAATAAATAGAGTATTGTGGCCTAGGAGAACATCGCTTTCAATCATTTTTACTGTTGCAATGAAAAACAATTGTGATATTCATGGGGTTGAGACAGTTTTTACATACTTTTTAATTAAAAACAAATATTTCATTTGTGATACAGTGTCATGCAAAGGTTGGTTGTATTGACCTAGTTGCATAATTCATTAGCATATAGTGAAGTTATAAAATAAAGTAGAAAATTTTTCTTCCTTTAAACAGGAAGTTGAAGTTCCAACTTGCTGGGAAATTCAAGTTTTTGCATAACTTGACGATGGATGTATGGTAAAGCATCGATAAAAGATAATTCTGGTATCTATGTATGTGTAATACAACAAAATCATAACATCCATTTTCACTATGGATTAGCAAGCCTTATATATAAAGTCAGAATAATTTATTGTTTATTGGCAAAAAATGCGGAGCTGTACTGCTAAGCAGGTTGGAGAACAAGACGCTTTCTTCCTTTTGTAGTTTATTGAATTTCTATGGCAAGGGTGTAAGAAAGATGGGGCATTTTCATTCCCCACCATCAGTTTTTAGTCTCCTGTTACAGTTGGTGAGTATAACTGAAATATCTGTTTTGATGACAAACACTGGTAAATAAAATGTAAGAAAAAGCCAATTTTAGACCCATGTAGAGAAAAATATTCAAACCGGTAAGTTCTCTGTGAGATGCTGTTTCTCCATGAGTCTGGTTCACTGCACGGCATGTCCTGTGAGTGTATTAAATACCACCCCATGTGGAAGCAAAGCATCCTGCAGTGACCTACCTATTGTTTTTCTGCATATGTCTGGCAAGCAGGTTGCTGTACAGAGACCTCAGTCCATCTTCCTAGTAGTACCACAATTGCTAGAAATCACAAAGTTCATGAGACCAAAGTCTACGGCCACTCTAGCCAACTATCACAACTTACCACCTCTGAACTCAGGTCAGAACAGCAATTGGTAGATATTTATTCCACCAGCAATGAAATCCACTAATCACTACATCCCAAATGGCTGAGGCGTTAAAAGTCTATACATATTGTGACAACTTTAAATCATGGAATCTTAACTGAATGGAAAGTAGTTGGAAATGTATATGGCATCAATTGGTATGCTAATACGAAATAAAGAATGCTATAAGCTGAACACTTTTTGGCATTCTGTAGAATTAACCACATTAGAATTGGGTTTTGCCACTTAATACATACATTTTTAGATATTGTTTTCAACAGTTTGATATGTATATTAAGTCAAGTTCTTTGGAAAAGTAGATTGTGGTAATACTGCTCAAGACCTCAGCATTTAATATGAAATTTCTAAAGGATATTTAGGCAGGACAATGTCTAAATGCCTATGAAAAAGTCAATATTTAAAACCACATTTTTAGGGGTTTTTTTATACATCCAATATTGTCTTCACAAGAAAACCAACAGAAGAAATATATGATTTTACAATACAACCTTATGCTTATTTACTCAAATCCAATTGAATTATGTAATGTAACATCTTTAACATTGAAAAGAAACTAGTAATACTACAATGTTAACTAGAAACCATATTGGAATGAATTGTGTTTTTGAGTAAAAATGCAAAGGATTAAGCTTTTTACTCTGACTGAAATATATGCAGTCGTTTAACAAAAAAGTGCCAGAAGTTTTAGGAAGTGCAATGCCCACAAAATGAATATACAACTTGAGGTCTGCCGAGGCCCTATTTTAAGTATAAAATTAATCTGCGGTCTATTACTGTATGCGGAAGAAATACCTCTCTAGGCCCAATCAAGAGAAACTTCAGAAATCTAAATCCTGGGCTGCCAGTTCCCTTTGGCTCGAAGGGAAGGTGGGATTTAAGCTTGTGGCGAGCTAAAGCAAGGCCTTAGCAGCGGCGGGCATCAATGCAGAAGGAGGAGCTAGAGAGGCCTGGCTGACAAAGCTCGCTGCGTAGACGGGCTGGTGACCAGGAAGAAGAACGCCGCTTTAAGCTTAGGGAGGAAACGGGCTCTGTCTACCTGGACGCCTCCCGCTTCTCCCAACTCCCAGAGGTCCAGAGGAGCCCTGGGCTGAGGGCCTGATGGTGCCCGAGGGCTGAAGCCTCTCCGGTGCTCGAGCGGTGACTGGGCATTCTGGCGGAAGGCAAGAAAGGGATGGTCACTCCCTGAGGCGAGCGGACGAGAGGCTAAGCAGCTTAGGTCGGGTAGGGAGCTGGCATGAGCTTCCAGTATCGGGTTGCTGCTGCCCGGGAAAGGCCGAGGGAGAGCCGCTGCTGTCGCCTGGAGCTGCCGTTGTGTTTCTGAGAAGAAGGCCCCCCACTTCCCTTTGGGGAAGATGGGAAATTGCTTGAAATCGCCCACTTCGGATGATATTTCCCTGCTGCACGAGTCCCAATCGGACAGAGCCAGCTACGGGGATGGGACTGAACCGGATCAGGAGCCGCCGCCGCCATATCAGGTATTGCGAGAAACCGAAAAGGAGCCGGTCCCGGTTGGGGTTGGATAGGAGAATGAAACTCAGCGAGGGGGAATTTTCTAACGGGGTAGCCGAATCAATCGGTTGCAACAAGAACGAGAAAGGGGGTCTCGTGGTGGCACCCTAAGGATCGAAGGGAACTGCGGCTGGCGGGGTGGGGGTGGGGGGAGAACAGCTTGGGCCCCTGTAGGGTATATTTTGACCCCGGGCTTCATCGGGAAGGGAAACATAAATTACAATCGCTAATGGACCAATGCAAGATTTCCATCCGTTGATTTCGTGGGTGTGTTTGTCTTTAAAAATAAAAGTCTGTTGCCTTGCCGGTTTGGAATAAATGGCCACCGATGAGCAAACAAAAGTAGGGGGTTTCCTTTCACATATGGTTACCAGTAGCAGTAGTCTGTTCCTGAGGCCTGAAATTTGACATCTGGCCAGATCTCTCTCATCTAAACCTCCTCCTCCAGTCTGGTGGAGGAGACCTTGTTTCCTCCCTCCCTCTCTCCCTTATTTGCTATTCAGTACTGTATTAAAAATTCGAGTATTCACAATTCTGGTTGTGGTTTTATAGGGTGACTCTTTAAAGACAAAATATAAACCACTTAAGCTTGGAATATTGGGCAAAATACAGACTTTGTTAAACAAAACAAAAAACCCCAAATATCTATCTTAGTGAATTAAGATGTATTAGATTCCAACTGTTTTTCACTCGGAAACCAGCTTTTAATGTCAGCGAATTTTATTTCCATGTAGTATAATCAAGATTGCGCTAAATTGACTATAATGTTGGATAGATTTGGTATTTAATTCTAGGAATTTCTAGTTGTCAATTCAGAAATACTTTTCTTTATCTGGGTCATAAAAGGAGGTTCTAGTTTTTCAGCCAGGGCAGCTTCCTTTGTTTCTACACAGAGTGACATCACTGTCTGGTGTTGCTTCCTTCATATTGCCTTGTTAAACCAATAACAATCCCTCTGTGTGTGTGTGTGTGAGAGAGAGAGAGAGATCCTTTTTTAGACTTTTGAAATTAGTAATCCTACTAAAACATAATTTAGGGATTTCTGTGGCAATGGCTTATTTCCTCCGTTATAGCTGGTAGTAAGCATAGGAAATAAATGTTTTATTCTTGATTTTCTATCATTCTCTTACCATGCTCTGTTTCTTTCTTCTCTTATTATTCATCGTAAACTTTTTTGCTACTCTTGAAATATATGACTAATAGGTGGATTGGATCAAACAAGTGATAACTGGAATTCTGCTGATGTTAGAAGCAGAGGTAGGAAGGCACTTTTCACAATCAGTGCTGTCTGCAGCTCATGTTCCTCCTTAAAAATTGTTATGGAGGTGGAGAGGCACTGCTACTGAGAAACATAAAACATGACCCAAGAGAACTGAAAAGGGTGTGAAGATTGTTTCTCTGCTCCATTGGAATTAGCGGAGATCCTCTATTTTAATCCTGGAGTTTTAATGACCAATCTACTGTAGCCATTTCTGTGTTGATTAGTTAACAGCACTGCATGTTCATTTCCTGTGTGGATAATAATTTATCTTATGTATGTAGCCTGCCTTTTCAACAGTGTTGCTGGTTCTCATCCTCAAATAATCTTGTGAGGAAGATGAGGCTGTAAGATCCTGACTTCGCAAGTTCTGTCAATAAACATCACAATTTAGATCTTCCAGATCCTACTTCAGCATTGTAAACATGGCACCCCTCCTTTTAAAAGATAAATGCACAACAGTATATTATTCTAGGTTCAATCCTTGGTGCTAGAAAATCAGTAAATATATTCTGAAAGTCTAAGCAATAATGCTTAGAGATTTTATTAAAGGTTTATGAAGACTTGATTTGTTCTCAATGCTTGCTTATTTTTTCAGGATATGGGATAGATGTTTTATTGGGAAAAACTATTGATGAGCTACCAGTCTTCAGAGGTGAATAAATATATACTCAGAATCCTGTTGAGTTCAGTGAGTTAAATTTCCAAGTAAGTATGCATAGGATTGCAGCCCTTATATATTTCTTACAGAGTCTTGCATAATGCTGCTGCTAAGAACAGTAGTCAGAGTCCAGTGAAATTACTCATGCATGTATAAAACTTTCTGCATTTGATGTTCATCATTTATTTCCACCTAACAGATTGTCTATTACTAAACCACATTTAAGCTTCTAAGTTTGTATTTTGCTGCATGCGTATACTTGGCAGGCATATACGGTGCACTGGATCAATTACTCTACAATTCATCCATTTGTATTTTCATCAAGGTGTAAAAATATTTCAAGAAGATTAGATTATAGTAAAATTACAGCAAGCATTGAATTCTTGCTTAATGCAATGAATTAATTTGAATGCTAAGTATACAATGGCTGCAATTGATATGTTTATCTGAGTAATTTGACAGATAAGTGAAACAATGATGACTGGTATATAATACTGTGGCCTCTAACATTACACTCCTATGCATGTTTAGTTAGAAGTAAATGTTGCTTGTAGCCCAGATCTGGTAGTTCCAGATATATGCCATCATAACTCTGTCATTTCACACATCTACTGAAAGTAGATGTTACTGAAAACAGCAGAACTTTCTTCCACAGTAATAAGCACAGGATTGTGTAATATTCGAGAAATTCTTGTGCATTTTAACTTGAGTAAATCTCTTTCAACTCAACTTGTGCAGTGGATAGCTATGGCTGCAATCATATGCATATATAAGTGAGTAAGCCCTATCAAACTTATTAAAACTAATTTGCAGGTAAACATACATAGGAATGGTGCTAACTTGGATTAAATATATTAAGTATTGCGCTCTAAGACGAAAACATTGCATGTCTTTGACAGCATTTTATAGCTTTAAAAAGCAATGAGCTGGGTGCTGCCATATATAAAAAAGCATTTTTTAGCATTACTAACATTGTAACAGCTACCAACAGGCAGAATATCAAAGTATGTTATTTTCAGAAGTGCACATTTCAGGGTATATTACTAATATAAACTGAACATTTGTATTTATACTAAAAATAAGGTCTATGTCATTCAGAACTCTGATATTTAGAATTCACTTTAAAAAACAATATAAAAGGATTCTTATTTGTGTTCCCTTTTTGAATAAAATATAAATTTACTATACAAAGCTTCACATACAATTTTATAGTAGAATAAATGCAGTATATATTTACTCACAATTAAACTGTAAATTTATAAGTAAATCTTCTGTTAGAATTAGAATTACTTCCTAGTGAGTTAGCCTATCCTAAAGGATTTGAATACTACAATTTGGATTGCTTCTTTGAATTATTTCTGCTTTTAATTCATTTTTTCTGTTCCCCCCCCTTTTTTGTTTTATTGTTGATGATTTTATGCTACTTCAGAATTATGACAATGAGTATTTAGTCAAGCATTTCAAAGTTTTAGGAATTTAATCCTTTATTGTGATCCACATAAAACTCACTGTAATTATAATCTAGAAATGAGTAACAAATACAAAACAAAGCACAGAAATCTTCCCAGCTATTTATGGGCTTGACATCTGCAGAATCAGGTTAAACTCTATCACTACTTAATTAAATTATGCTGAAAGTAAATATCATAAATGAATTAAATGATTTAAAATGAATATAAGATACGAGATAATGTATAAGATAACAAAACCTAGCCATCATCAGATCTTTTGACAAATATGGAAAGGGTATGTAGTTCATACCCTCATTTTTCTCTCTGTTACCTATTCCATCTAGCCCAGGAGAAAAGAACGTTATGAACCTTCAGATACATTGCTGCACACATGACTTTGTATTTTTATTTCCTTTGTCCCTTACAACATTGGTAGTGTTTTTTGGGCGAGATATTTATTTGTTTGGTTTTTCTGCTTCACTTGTGATCAATTCTTTAGAGCTTTCAACCTGAGGATACAAGAAAGAATTCTTCTTGTTTATACATTAGCATGGGAGCTGCCAGGACTCAATGTAATTTCATTTTGTTCCTAATGAACAAAAACGTTTGGTTTTGGGTCCCCAATCCCCAAGCTGTGGCCCACTACTGGTCCTTGAGCCTTTCAGAACCAGGCTGCAGAAGTGGTGGCAAACAATTAGCCAATGGAAGTCTGCATGTGCGTATCTGCCGCATCACCTACCTCCCACCCCGCCGGTTCGCAAAGCTGGACAGGTTGGGGAATTCTGCATTAGTAGGTCACCAAGAAAGTTATTTTTCTAAACTTTAGATAGATCATCTTCCAGCATCTTTAAGTTATTAACTGTGTTTCTTGCTTGGTGGTGTTCATCTACCTTGTTTAAATCCTCTTCTATCCATTTTTGTAAAGTTGCTTGTAAGAGAGCTGCAGTATTCATAAATGATGTTAAAGGTCTCTCTCTGGTCTATCTAGAAATGATGTCATTTTGGTGGGTTTACAGCTAGTTTTAAAGGAATGTATCAGACCTTCTTCCTCATGTCATTAGTTGACATGCTCTAGATTTCTTAGTGCTGTTATCTGTGGCATCTCTGGTGACTTGTGGAGAAGAAAATCAGCTGAGTAAGAAGTATTTTTCATTTTTACCATCATCTCATGTTAGTTTGGCCATGTTTTCTAAACTTGTATATAGCTTTTTCTTTTTTTGTAGCAAAAGGAGCAATACAGACATTCTTAAAGATAATTTTGAATAATGTCATCCTTAAAGACTAAGTTTAGAAAAATCTGAACATTGCTAAAACATAATCTCCATTTTTTAAACTTTCAATGGGACTTCCATGCCAATAAAATTGTCTCATTGCCATATCAGGCAGGAATTCAAGTAACTCTTTCCAAGTTTAGATGGAAGGAGAATCAGCGTCTAATCTGCACTGAGTAAGGAGGCTTGAATTGCTTTTTTATTATGCCATTTCCTCTGCGCTCTTCATTACTGTCTGAAGCATCACACTTGTAAATAAGAAGAAGATTCATGAATTTTTGAAATGAGTATTGAAATCCTCTGTCTTGTTCCTGTTTTCCTCTGCTGTTAGGCCTCATTTTAAGATTATTTTGATTAGAGTTCAGAGATTTCAGGAATGGGTAGCATTCAAATAAAAGTAAATCAATAAATAAATAGGTATGCATCATGTTGACAATAAGTACTCTAAATAGAAACTGGGCATATAATAAGATCAACCGAATTTTAGTCATGCAAATTATTCTTACCATGTTCTGCTGGCCCATTTTGTTTAATCTGTTTTCCATCCAACTTTCTAACTACTGGCAATCTTGTCAGAATATATAATAATTATTACTGCTACAAATTTTATATCCTAGTACTTTTTTTAGTGACAGATATGTAGAATATTAAACTGCTGTCATGTATAGGATACCTATACGTGGCAATGGTAAACCGATGAAGTCACTTACAATATTATAACACTTTGGTTTTCTGAAAGTTGCTAAAAGGAGAAAAGACCCTTCAACTTTCAATCAATTTAAATGTGATTATTGGATCTAAACTACTAATAGTGAAAAAAATATTTTTATAATGGTTTTCCTTCCAAATTATTTGGAGGAAAAGATTATTTATTTATTACTTGCACATCTCTTAGAATTATAAATAAATGTACTTAGAATATTGATTTCAACGAACAGCTTCAAGCATTAATAAATATTAAGTCACATATTTCCTGGCTCAGTGCGGGAAATGGCTTTGAGTAATCTCTGCAAACTAGGCGTTTTTCAGACATAGTGACTGGGAATTTGAAGAATTGTAGTCTCATTACATCTGGAGGACACCCAATTTGGTGAAAGCTGATCTTGAAAACCTTTCCCAGAGGGACATGTGGCAAAAAGTCCTTTAATACATAAATTTTAAATTTAGAAATCTAGTGACAAGGAGTTTCAAATATAATGGGAAGGTTTCATGTTAGTTTAAGAAATAAGAAATCTCTCCAATCAATTAAACACTTGAAGTATGATGATGTGAGCCATTTTGTTTGAAAATAATACGTTTCCTGTGACAGGACTAACAACCCTCTGTCAAGCCAAGTTCCTCTTGAATCATTGGGTGTTGGCAGTAACTGACTGAGACAGATTTATGGCCATAAGCAACAACAGATTAAATGCTTCTGTTGCTCAAATCAGGTTGGATAAGGTAAAGTTGGATAAAATCTACATGTTGCTGAACTGATGGAGCTCTTATACGTTCAGGAGACAATCTGCCTTGCTTCTTACCACTCTGTCTTTTATCCAGAGTTCAGAACCACATCATTTTTTTTTCCAGAGAAATCTGGACATGTTATCAATGGATGGGAAAAGACTAGACTACACTCTCTTCTTTTTTAAGATCATCACCATTTTCGTCTTTGAAAAGTACTGCATTACTTTGATCCATAATTCACTGGGACTGGGTTCACACAACATGCTAAGTCAAAAGTAAACCATGTACTGGCCTAATCAAATGGCTGTCATCTCCCACCATCCATACTTTAGCAATAGCACTTAGGCTTATATACTGCTTCACAGTGCTTTTACAGCTCTCTCTAAGCCAGCGGTGGGCAACTATGGCCCATTTACGATCTGTAGACTTCAACTTCCAGAATTCCTAAGCCAGCCATGCTGGTTCAGGAATTCTGGGAGTTGAAGTCCACAGATCTTAAAGGGGCCATAGTTGCCCACCTCTGCTCCAAGCGGTTTATAGAGTCAGCATATTGTCCCCAACCATCTGGGTTCTCATTTTACTGACCTTGGCAGGATGGAAGGCTGAGTCAACCTTGAGCCGGTGGGGCTTGAACTGCCAAACTACTGACAATCAGTAGCCTGCAGTACTGCACTCTAACCACTGTGCCACTACAGCTTTAGCAGGTTAGTTTTTCAAACCGCATATCCAAGTTAATTGTGTGCCCACTTTGCCTTCAATGTTATGTCAGGACACCATGATACATAATTTAGTTGCATCCCAACTGCTGTAAAACATTGTATGTAATATTGTTTTGAGAATCTGCTGGTACAGAATGCTGTGGCTAGTCTCCTAATGGGACCATGTATAGAAAGCATGTGATTCCCTTGTTACACAAGTTACTAGTTATTGGTCCAGAGTAATACCTTCAGCTCTTCTGGGAAAGCATCTCAGGACAATAAGATATCAAATCTCCCACTGAGAGGGCAGAGTGGAGAATGAGGCCCTTACAAAGAGAGATCCCAGAGATGTTCTCTTCCCATAAATACTCCCAAACAAGCTACAAATTACACTGTTTAATGACTGAATGTTGAAGAAATAGCTCCCAGTAACATCAGTGTTAGGATTTATAAGAAAGACAGAGAGAACATTTCTTTCTTTCTGTCTGATCAAAATGAGTGCAGCAGGGCTTTGTAATATTGAAGCCACCATTGCCACAGGATGAATTCCTCTGCTTCAAAAGATTATTTCCCTGTGCCTCCCCAAAAATTATAACAGTAATTCTCTCTCAAATATCATTTTGCATCCTGAAAAATCATTTCCTCTCTCTCACCTCATTGGGTTGTTGTGGAGAAACTAGGAGGAGGAAGGAGTATTAGGTAAGATATTTGTAAAGTAATAACAGTGGGATAAATACCTAATAAAAGCAAACCATTTTCTCCTCCCCAATACAAATTTATTATGAAGCTACGATTAGTTTTTTTGTTACGAGCAATGAGGATACGATCTAAAATTATACTTGGGTGATGTACCAATGTCTACTTTTCATTGTCAGATCTGTTGTCTTGAATTATTTTGAGATAACATTTGGTATCATTGATTTGTTGGATCCAATTTATCTTATACTTTGGCAATTACATGCAAGGAGCCTACGGTTAAGGAATACCATTTTATTGCTGAATCTCATTATTATGGTTCACTGCACCGTCTGCGATGTTCATTCAGACTGGATTTGGCATTTTTGTCTACCTATTGAGTCCTTCCCAAGGACCTGGGATAGACAGATGTGAATGTTTGATAGTGCTACAGATATAAGCTGCCTTTTGCAATTAACTGATGGTGAATTTGGCGATGCTCAAGTGGTGCTCCAGTTGTTGTTGTTGTTTGTTAAGGCCACCCAATTTCAATAAAAATCTGGGTGCATTATATAATACTAAGAATGCAATTAAAAATGTAACACAATGAAAGATAACTGGACAAGATAACAATGACAATCCATTTTTATTGACTAAGTCACAGCTGTGTTGTAGTTGCTCAAACTATAACATTAAAATCAAAAGAGAGTGCTGTGTTATACATCCTGTCAAACAAATAAAACTAGCCTATCCATGTTTATTATAGTTTTGCATGCTCAAATTGCTTGTAAGACCCACCCATAATATGTATCATCATGTATATTTCATTTCCTAACAGCATACACAGCCACAAATGAGCTTCTATAATTGTTTTTAAATGTTTGTCTAGCTGTGACCTTGACTCAACACTTGTGTTTTCATTTCTATTCTTCAGTATGAAAATAGAGAGGAGGACCTTTTTATAATCTTGTTCTTTGCATATATTATGTAAAATATAATCAGCTTTTAAAAGTAAATTTACAGAGTTTGTCAAAATGTGATAATGTCCTTATTGGTCTTGCCATTTATTTCAGTCATCCCTTTGAATGATACTTGGATATTTTAACAACTGAGACTACCATATACTGTAAAATCTGTTTTAACATTGATAGGCAGCTTTCCTCTTCTCATTGAATGATTAATACTCACAAAGTAAATCTGCTGCAACAACAATTAAGTATTTTAAGGTAAATATTATATACAAGCATTTACCTACATCTGTTGATATATGTTATGTATAATATTTACATAGTTACTTTCAAAATAATTTCTAAGAAGTTCTAGCCTTCGGTAAGAATTCAGCAGGCTCAAGTTGACCACACTGAGGAAAATTAAGGTTAAAATTAAAACTCTTCAGTGCTTTTCTTTGCACAGAATTTGTGTCATATTTTTTAACCCTATCTTTTTTTCACATGAATTCTTCAGGTATCTTTGAGCATTTTAGTTTGAAAGTATACTGTATATAAGAGAACTACAGTTCCTATAATGAAAACTATCATAAGATTTTATTTTTCTGCTGCATGAAAAATCTATTTTGGCAGATTTGCCAAAGTGACATATGTTTTTTAAACTGGTAAAATTCTCTTTGTATATTTTAGCAAATTGTACTAGTTGAATTCTGGCTTTGGTAGAGTGATTATAGCCTCTTTGCAGTTTGCTGCAGAGCATCTGTTTTCAATCTTCTTTTTTCATTTAAGAGAAAATACCTTAAATTTTATTTCCTAAATTGCAACATCTGCCAAAATGCCAGATAGGTGGCTAAGCCTGCAGTTCATGGCTAATGGGAAATGGAACAGTAATCCATGTTTTGTCTCTAGTAACAATTTGTGTATGGTGGATTGATTTTTGGTTTGTGGTGTAAAAGCCCTATTGTATTCCTAAATGCTTTAGGAATACAGAAGTTATAGCATATATTGTGTGAAGCATAACATACGACTCTTGGTGACTGGAGGAATGTACAGAGCTTTTAAAGATATAGAAATCACCATCTAATCTACCTCTTATGAGCATAGAAGAATTTTGAGTGTACAGTGTTATTTGCAGTTGCTACACAATTCTGTATACTGCTGTTTTTAGAAGGAAATTACAAAAAGTCATATCTTAGTCAGAATTCTGCCTTACCTTTCCTCTGGATCAGCTGAACTGGAAGGGAAATGAGACAAAGTCACATTTACAGGACATAAGAATAATATCAGAATAGCCCTGAGTAGCTGATCTAGTAGAATTTATATATTTCTCTAGTTTTAGGTGGTAGGTGCTTAGCTTTTATTTCTGACATTGCTTCATGCTGCATTGATATGGTCTATTTAAATTATGTCAACCATAGCTTAAAACTTGGCTGTCTTTTTTGTACATCTTTAGCTTGAAGGCAGAAGAAACTAATTTGCTAGCTGTAAATTAGACTTAGGCTTCTTACTCCAAATATCAGTGTTTCACTATTTTCATATATATATTGGAGTTGCTTAAACTAATAAATACATGATGCTGCTTCACAAATGACATGACTGCAGTTGTTCTTAATTTGCTACATGCAAGCAGTAAATACATAAACACAAAATAATTCTTAGCTATACTTCTTTGTGAAAAATGAATGAGGAATACAGCCCTTGTATTTGTGTTGAATCAAAGTTGAATTTCTCTTTCTGTTATCAAATATGATCCATCTGCTAAGACACCATGGTAGATACTACTCAAATGGTTGTTTTTTTTACATAAAAAGTACCTATATTATCAATGCTGTAAAAATCAATATATTTAATCTTTGTGTGTGTTTCTCTCTTTGAATATAGAGTGTGTGTGTGTGTTTGTGTGTGTAAATTCATTTGCTTAAAAATGATATAAACTAAGTTTAGATTTGGTACACAAATAACTTGTGTATGATCATATCCTTCCTGTTTTGATTAAGATGCTATATTTATAATTTTAAAGAGAATTGAAAGACATTTAATCAGTCCTAATTTGACTCATTCAGATTGTATTTAGTAACACAGATTTGGGGGCAGTAAGACATCTTTTGGCCTTTGTGAACACACAGGGCAGCTTTAATGGTCAGCCAGTGATTAACATAGTTTCTGTTTCTTGTATGTGTCTCTTCCGTGCAAACTTGGCATCAGTATTAGAAATAGTTAATACTTAAATGAAATCATTCTTGGACGTGTGCCCTGGGAATTAAAATTGCACAGTCACTGCTTGCAGAAACAAGCTATGGCTTATCACAAACAGAAATATAGACTTGTTATGCAGTATACAACAATTTATTGCAAACATAGAAAGGCCAGTGCAGTGATAAAGTTTTTCTAGTTTTTTTCCCTGATGGCTTTTGTAAAAAGCCAATAAGCTGCTTGTTTTGAAATGTGTTGTATGAAACAGTTTTGTCTTCCTGTATATAATTACTGCAAGGTGGAAGAGAATATGTCAACCTTTATTGACCAGACATTCTATGCTTTGACCTGGCATTTTATTAACTACTACTTTGTTTAATCAGCAACAATCAGGAAATTTTCCTGTTTATGAGCACTAATACATAGCACAAATAAAAGAGTGAAATACTTAGTGTTGAAGTATCATGATAAGATTCTTGTTATCCCTACTAAGTGTGTGTTTATTTCATAGAAATCATTGTAGCCTCTACAGGCATAATGAACCAGGTGGCAAAAGGAGAGTGCCATTCAGACAATAATGCCTGTTTGTACAATTGCCACTGATATTCCACATTATTTCCTGTGATCTATCCCTGTCTGTGTTCCCGTTGCTTAGCTCTTCATATTATAATTTCAAAGACTTGTACTTCGTTAATGAAATATAACCTCCAGATTGTCCATGTGGAGCCTGGACCTAAGTTATGTTGTAAAAGGGGGTTACCCTGTGAGACCTGAAACTGGAACTTTTGCAAGATAAAACAAAACCTATCGCACCTGGTGAGTACAGAAACCAGGTGAGGAAGCAGCACTGGTGAGCAGCTGAGGGTGAAAACTCAGATGGCTGGAATAGCCCCTAGGATATTATCTTGGAATGAGAGGAACAAGCTGTGCAGTAATTGAAGTGCAAAAAGCAATTGGATGTAACAAGGAGATGCATGGTTGATTAACAACTTTGTCATCCTCTTTTGATTAGTTTCCAATCAAAAATTGCATGGATAGATAATATTATAACTCATGTGATATTCTGCTTAGCGGAGGTTTTCTTTGAAATGCAGGAGATAATACATTTAATGGTTTTTGTCTAGCCCACATCTTATGAATATAAGAACTAGCCCATATTATGATACTAATGCTTAATTTCTGGACAAAGAAGAACTTGATTTTTAGTATTCCATACTACTTGAAGTTTTTACAAATGTAGATAAATCAGCTTTGGCTAACCAGCAGTTTAAGAAATCTATTTTAAGTAATTTTCTTTATTACTTTAATCTAAGCACTTTACAATAATAAATTGCATGTAAATTCAATATTGTAATCATATAAAGTACAATACATAACAATAAACAGAATGATAACTGTGTATATTAATTTAAAACATTTTTCCTAATCTAAAATGAGATGAAAAACTCAGGTAAGAAAGATCCAGATGCAAAGTCCATATTGGCTAGTGAGATTGGAGGCGTATCAATTTGATTGATTGATTGATTGATTGATTAAGGAAGGAAGGAAGGAAGGAAGGAAGGAAGGAAGGAAGGATATGACTCTGGAACTCTTATAAGAGTGCTACTTAATTTCTGTCTGTTTATTTCTGTATATAATATATATATATGGATGACTGAGATTCTCAGTCATCCATATATATATTATAAACACATAAATAAAACAGCTATAGTAATATTTACTAACATAAACAGTCACCTGTATTTAAACTTCAAATTAGTATTTATGGATTCAATACATATCTTCATTTTTTGTTGTTGTTCACAATGAAAACTCATAGCGTTTATTCTTGCAAAACAAAAATTAAGTAGTCCCAAAGGTGTTTTTTTTTCTCAAGAGGCAACCCGACTTTCTTTTGAAGATGTTTTGCTTCTCATCCAAGAAGCTTCTTCAGAAGCTACAGAGCTGAAGAAGCTTCTTGGATGATAAGTAAAATGTTTTCAGAACAAAAAACTAGGAAGTCCAGTTGCCTCTTGAGGGGGGCAAAAAAGCACCTTTGGGACTACTTAATTTCTGTTTTATTTCAGTGAAATCCACATAGAGCATTTTGTCACATTATTATATGGAGCAAACTAATCATCAGATTATTTTTATCTGAGTTTTATGAATTTCTAAGATACAATGACCTGTTTTTAGATTATGACAATATCATTATTAATGCACATACTAATGAATATTGTACATAATCCAGATAAGAGGGATGAGTAAGTGAATGAGGAATATTATTTATATTGAGTGAGACCACTGATTTATCCATCTAGAATCTACATTCATTGATTGGTGGAATGGTCAACTCTTTCACACAGAGGATTTCCCTAATTTTAGTTACAGAGGTTGGGTTTGAAACTTTGGCCTGTAAATAAAATATATTCTCTTTAATTGAATTACAACCCTTCACTTAAAATAAGGGCAGACAGCCTCATGAATAACAAGCACAGCTAAGAGGTAATGACACTTTCAGGTCTTTAGTGCCTGGGATGGTTGTTTGACTGACAATGATGCAACTGCAACTCCCACATCAGCTATGATTGATTCTGATTTCTTGGAAAATAGGGTTTTTTCTTCTTGGTTATTTTAGTTTTCCTTGAATTCCAGTTTCAGAATGCTTGTTTTTTAGAAAATGATAAGAAATGATATAATCAAATACAAAACAGTGATATTTTTACATCTTAGGACTTTAAAAACTTGTATGAGACCAAATGAAATATAGTACTGGTGAATCTGTTCAAGCCTAAACCTGCCAAATCAAAAATATAGTGCAGAGGTACAATGGAGAACCCAGGAGGGAAAAGCTGATCTGTCATTTATTTCTCCATGAGCTGATGCCAAAATTTTGCTTTCGCTTATCCCAGTCACAGTAGCAAAGGGTGTGAACTAACTGCCAGGAGAAAAGGTCCACAAGGAAAGGTGTTCCATCCTCTTGTAGGCATCCTTTCCACCAGTCAACTCTCAGGTTTATAGAGAGAGTTTCAACATAAGATACTGTCAGTCCCACATTTAAATTGTGGTCCTTGTTGCTCTTAAACTAGGTTTCTGACACGTAAATGGAATAAAAGCTCACCAAGGAGAGAGAGTCAGCAAATTTAACAAAATCCTCTGAAGCATGTAAACTACAGTAGTAGTTCTCTTCTGATTAATAAATGATTACTTTGAGCCAAAATGGATGGAAACGGACAAATGCTTGTTTTCCTTGTCTGTAAACAGTATCCTCTATAGATTAACCAATATCTATCTGGCATCTCTTGTGTTATTTGTCTATTCCAATTATGAGGAAAATATTAATACTGCCAGCACATTAATATTTGATCTTTGTTTGAGAATTATACTTGGTTTACAAGTTGGTGGTGAACATTTGGAGTTTTATCTCTCCACCAGAGGTGGTATTGAACAGGTTCTGACCAGTTCTGGAGAACCAGTAGTGGAAATTTTGAGTAGTTTGGAGAACTGGCAAATACCACCTATGACTAGAGATTTTACAGTATCCTTCCCCTGCCACGCCCACCAAGCCACGCCCACAGAACCAGTAGTAAAAAAAATTGAATCCCACCACTGTTCTCCACCCTATTTTATATGCAAGAGCAAGGGACTCCCGGGGGGGGAATCAACTTCACAGCTTGGTTTTAGCCATTGCAGGTAATCCTTGACTTACAGCCGCAATTAAGCCCAAAATTTCTCTTGCTAAGCAAGGGAATTGCTAATTGAGTTTTGCTCCATTTTACAGCCTTTCTTGCCACAGTTGTTAGGTGAATAACTGCAGTTGTTAAGTTAGTAACACGGTTGGTAAGTGAATCTGGCTTCCCCATTGACTGCTTGTCAGAAGGTTGCGAAAGGTGATCACATGACCATCATAAATACAAGCCAGTTGCCAAGTCTGAATTTTGCTTACATGACCATGGGGATGCTTGTAAGTGTGAAAAATAAGTCATAAGTCATTCTTTTCAGTGCCATTGTAACTTTGAATGGTCACTAAATAAAATGTTGAAAGTCAAGAACTACCTATATACACAAATAGTTTTATTGTAAAAAGCTATGCAAAGCACTTGAAGGAGGCCTCTTGTAACTCATGTTATTGATAATGAATCCTCTTTCAATTCTTAAAAGCATATGCATCTTTTGTAACGCTTGCATGTCTGTTTTAAAAAGGTTCCCCCCCCTGCTATTGTGGAGTGGGATGTATGCTTGCAAAGAAAAGATCCATTGGAATGTGGCCCATTTATTGCTTTGAGGCGAGTTTTAGGCTATTGTTCCTTCTCCACTCCCACCAAACTTCTGGTGCTAAAATCTGATATCCCAAAACTTTTGCCTACTGCAGATATAACTCATTAGTTCAATATCTTTGTTGATATTACAATGTGAATACATAAATTAACAGAGGTCGTCATCCATCAGTTGATACCTTTAATCCTAATCTAACGTATATGGTGGGAGAAAATAAGTGAATGTAATCTATTGGTCTACAAAACACACTGGCAAATACAACATTTTTGGCAGGCAAAAAAAGAGCAAAAGCCAAGGCTTATGTTAACTTACTTTGCACAGCCAAGTTCATAACTTAAGAGATATTTAACACAATATTACAGTTTGAAGACTATATCTTGAAAAAATAGCCGAACTGTTAAGAAGGGAGAAAGTAAATTGCTTTCAGAGATGTGTGAAATTGTAATAATTTGGTTTATAATTTCATTTTGAATCATGTTCACTAAAGAATAAACATAGCTAAATATGCTATTGAATAAGTCATGTTCATGTCACAAAAATGCTGTATGTTGTAGCAGCCAATTCTACATTCACTTTCAAGGGTGTGCTCCACCATTCAGATTAATTCAGACTATATTTATTATAGTACTAATTTGAAAAAGGCTTTACTGTAAATTTAAAGGCTCTTTAAACTCTTATTATAAATCCATCTTAACAAATGCAACTCATTTTGAAAATACTGAACTAAATTAAAACCACTGAGACCACAAATAACTAAGTAGCATATTCCAGCTACTTAGAATATTGTCATTATAGATAAATTCTGTTAATAACGTAAATGTTTTAAAGTGTAATTTGGTATTGGATTGTAGCAGAATGTATATTTGCTCATATTTTGCTTCATTTTGAGTTATAATCAGGATGCTAAAATCAGTAGGAATGGCAATAACATCTATGCATATGTGATCTGTTATCAAGCATGAGATAGCCTGTTGTCTGGCATCTATATTTTAGCTGAAGTTTTGTTATTCCAGATTTATACTATAGTAGATTATTTTAACATCTACTTCAATATTTGCTTTTTTAGTAATTTGGTGGGATTTCTCTCCATTTACTTCCTAATGCATGAGGGAAGTTGATAGGGCAAAGGAATGATGAACTTTTAGTGAATGATGAACTTTTTAATTAAATACTATATAACCTTTACATTCTTGTTTGCTTAAATGACAGTTATCTTTTAACATCCTTCTTCCCTTGATGTCAGTGTGACTGTACAAAGCAAAGCTGAAAAATTCATCAGTGACAGCTTCTCTGTATTGGCAGAGTAAAAGTGAATCAATTAGCCAAGCCTGAAAGTAGATACTCATGTCAAGTTTATACATCTGTTTAATTAACCCATAGAGAACTCCTAGAGTCAAAATTAAATTGTCTTTGCAAAGAATAGCTGAAAACCATGCCAGCAATGACAGAGGAATTGCTGTTTATTCAATTTTCTTTTTGTTATTAAGCCAAAAAATTGTGAGCAGGGAAAGAACTGTAACCTTCCAGGAGAAAGATAGATCAGAGCAAATAATTTCTGTTCATTTCTGTCATCAGCTTAAAAATGGCAAAGCCAATTTAACTGTTTTTTCCTCCCTCTTCTCTTCCCCTATCCTCACTCTTTTTAATTAAAGGAGCAAGTTCCAGTTTACCATCCAACTCCTAGTCAGACCCGCCTAGCCACCCAGCTTACGGAAGAGGAACAGATTAGAATAGCACAACGGATAGGCCTTATACAGCACCTGCCAAAAGGAGTCTATGACCCTGGAAGAGATGGTTCGGAGAAAAAGATCAGAGAGTAAGTTGAAGAAGTGCCATTTCTGATAGTAATCTCACCTAAGAGACGGCTTTTGTGGACTTTTCAAAAATCTTGTTTCTTGCTTGCAATGTTCTTCACCTTCTTGGGCTGTATGTACCACTTTTCTGTTGTCTTTTCTTTTTCTTAATGGTAAGCAGATGTTTTCAAGGATTTTTCCTGACAATAAATGTCTTCCTTGTGCACTGCTCTGACTTTTTTTTTTACAAAATTCTACAGTAAGTCCAGATGATCTTACTTTTCTTCTGAATTCTTTCCATGTTTTCTCACCACTTCTGGATTTTATTTTTCCTTGCCACAGAAAAACTGTTGTTGTTTTTTAAAAGGGTGGAAATAGCTGTACCTTTTATTTTGCATAGTGAAATTTAAAACAGCCTGACCACTCTTACCTTTTTACCTAAAATCTTCTTATCATTTTGTATCTCAACAACCTGTTTTATATTCAGGCATTTCTGCATAAATGTTTTATATTTATGAATGTATATTTATGCAGAAAGCCGAGATATGAATTGTGATATGAATTGTGTGACAACAAACAGGTTTCCAGTGCATTTTTTTACAAGTATTACACTCAGTTGTGCTACTAAGAATTGGATTAAATACTTCCCATATTACCATTTAAAGCAGATATGCCACATAATTATGTATTCTACAAAAATAATAATGGACTGGTACACAGGAATGTAGCATTACTGATAGAAATTGTTTTCCAGAGATTGTGTCACTGAAACAGGATAGGACGTTGTTGCATAATACTTTAATTTACAGTGATCATTTGTTTAGAAACACATTTCTAGCTGTCAAAGCAGTTTACAAATTCAAAGAACCTGGATATGATGTTATTGATTTCATTCAATTCAAAATCTTTCTCTTACAGCTTACGAGTTGAAGATATTAAAATAGAAAATACTAGAAATGTCCAAAAGTTAAAATAAATTTTATAAATCATAATGTGTCAACAGGAGCTAAGTTGTACGATAGAATACTACAATATATATTTTAAGTATATGTCTGTATACAAATAAATGTATAGTTTTAAGCTATTCTCATTTCCCATAAATAACTATTTTGGGGGGATTCAGGACAGTATTTATTTGTTCATCCCTGTATTTATTCAATGATATGTCCATCCGTGTAAAATAACTGATTCTGGATAGCTAACAATTTTAAAAATTAGCCAAAAACTCAACAAAAAATATAAAATAAATAAATAGCCAATATTTTTAACCCAAACCATCAGAACAGATGCCATACAGATTCATTCATTAATTCACAAACTCCAGCAGACACTTCAGTCTCCAAGCCCAAGAACATAGCCATTTCTTCATACCTTACAAAAGACCTTTTGGGTCTTATCCAATTTGAACTCTGGGGAGGGAAGATTTTTTTTTTTAATTACATTTATATGCCGCCCTTCTCCGACTTACAATTTTTGGGATACAACCCAGTGTGCTCAGCAATAGCCTTCATTCCATTGTATATGCCTGCTTATTACTAAGCGGCATTTTTACAAAGTCAGCTTATTGCCCCCAACAATGTTGGGTCCTCAATTTACCTACTCCGAGAGGATGGAAGGCTGAGTCAACCTTGAGCCTGGTGGGATTCGAGCCTACAGTAATTGTAGACAGCTGGAACTTAAATGCAGGCATTTAACAGCCTGAGCCACCAAGGCCCTTATAGATGATATCCAGTAGACCATAACAATAGAAAAGGCTTTCTTCTGAGTCCCAAGTGATACTCTTTAACGTATGGGACTCATAACATAGCTCTCTTGCTACAATAGATGGCATGAGTAGATGTGATTGGGGAGAGGCAGTTCCTCAAATAACCTGGCATGGAGAACTTTATCGGTAAGCATCTGCACCTTGAATTCGAAATGATACTGGCAGCCAATGCAGCTCCCAAAGCAGAGTTGTTCTAAACCCATAGATTAAAAAGTGCTTATAACTGCCAAAATTTTGTACTAACTGTAGATTCTGGATGCATTTCAAGGATAGGACCAAATAGGGTATTGAAGTTCTATTAGATAATAAGAATTCTACCAAATTCTGGTTCATTGATGTAGCATGTTCATTTGTGAGAAATTAATTATGGATTTAAGCTATCAAGAATAAATTTAGTGTTTTGGAATGATCAATAGAAATCACAGAAATATTTTTGAAGGCTCTGAAATGAACAGTGCTAGAAAACCCTCAAATATTACTGAGTTGAAGCCACTTACATTATATCACCAGTTATAGGAAACAACTGATTATGGTTATTGTCACTATGTTGGGGCAATCAGTTTTTTAAATCTAAAAGGGTATTATCTTCTCATATTGGAACACCATATATTGAGTGATTTTGTTTATGAATTAAACAAGCACAAAATACTGAATGAACAAATAACAGTGAGTTTCTTTATGTATATGTAGAATCTACATCATGTGTTGATGATGTTATGGAAAAAAAAACCCTGAATATCTAAAATGTGATAAAATATTTTTCACAGAATTGTTCCAAGGCAATTTCAGATTGCATAAATGGCTTACTTCCTCCATTTTTACCATCTAAAACTTGGCAGTATTTAACCAAGAAATGAAGTAACATGTATTAGCAAAACTAAAGATTAATGTTAAGTGCTTTATTGAATTAAAAACTCACTAATAATAAAATGCAGTGCATCTATGTGTGGCTTGAGAAGTATGCACTCCTCCCCAAAATTAAATTCTCAAAAAGAAATTGGGTAAGCAACAACCATCTTAAATAATTAAACTATTCTAAACTGTTTAAACTGAAATTGCAAATCTCAGGAACACAAAATAAAGGCAGTCTGCCTTCAGTGATATTATTATCTGTATGAATTAACATAGATTCTGCAGCAGGATTATACGTATACTAATTCAACCCTGTGTGCTCAGTGCAGCTTATTATGAAATAGATGTGCACAGATTTGCAGCCTTAATAGATTTCATATGGATTTCCAAAGATTATAATGTAATAATAACTTCTAGAAGTTTAACATCAAAGATTTAACAAGTAACAACTTTAATATGTATTAGAAAGCAAGTTTACAGGATTTTTCTCCCTAATTTCACGAGCCTATTTCTATACACTTTGCATTTTTTCCATCTTGTTTCCCTTTTTTTTTTCCTAGGTGTGTCATCTGTATGATGGACTTTGTTTATGGAGATCCTATTAGATTCCTGCCCTGCATGCATATTTACCATCTGGACTGTATAGATGACTGGTTGATGAGATCTTTCACATGTCCTTCCTGTATGGAGCCCGTTGATGCCGCATTATTGTCCTCTTATGAGACTAACTGAGCCAGAGTGTCTCTTCTGACTGTCAAGAAAACATCGTTTTTAATGGATTATACCTATCATTCTACCCAAAGAACCAGAGATTAGTAAACAAAATCATGCACACAAAAGTTCATTTCCTTAAAAGTGATAAGACAGTAATTTCCGACTAGCTGCAGGTAATTGGTAAAGAGAGGGAAGAAGAGACTTCTTTTAGGGAATATAGACACATAGGATGCTATTTTTATGTAAAGCCTTGATCCAGTACTTAAAAATAGTTACTCTTCATGAAAGCCTGCTAGCACCCCGACCCAGAGGAATTGAGTGGAGGGTAATAGTAGATGCTAAATATTAAATTGTGTGGACTGAAATTAGCAAGCAACTCTGCTCAAGCATCACTGACTCACACAAGAGTGCTGCCATGGGAAAATGTACTTGGAGAGCAGAAGCAGTGTGAGATACACATGTGTACTTAAAGAACAAGAAAGAGGTACCAAAACATCCTTTCTCCTAAAGAAAAGGGCATGTCTGCTCAGATTGCTCACAGGTTTCTGGTATTTGGGTCAATGTTTTAATTACAGGAAAAAAAAATCCTACATTTTTATAACACTGGCACAAAAATAGTTTTAAGCTTGTTTGCACAATTCTTTTTTTATCCATTGGAAATGGAATCCATTTTGCCTTAGGTCTTTTTAAATAGCATATTCTTATGTTTGGGCTGGCTCTATGCTTGAAAATCAGTTTATTTATAACCTGTTGTACAAGTGCTACATGTTGTTTGCGGTTAGGATTATGTGGACTTCAAAAAGATGTCCTAGCTTATAAGCAAATGTGAGATGCACTATCTCTTTTGTGTATGTGGCATATTCTGATGTTGAGGTGTTAAAGAAAAATCAGAAAACAGACCAGTGTATTACCTCTCTGGACTTTTCTTTCCCTGCTTCTTTTTTTTCTTTTTTTTTTTGCTTAAAGTTTGCTGGATTCAGACACCAAGATTAATGTTTCCTGGCAGGTAAAAACAAAGAATGGTGAACACGTAAGCATGATAAAAGATCACCTATATCACAAAATTTGTTTAAATGCCTTTCTTATAGCAAGTATTACATGAAACCATATAAAAAGGATACTGCATCTCTCATTCTTGTAGTTCTTAGATTTGAAAAACCAGACTGTGTCTCAGTCTATGTAATCAATGTATCTTGTATTTTGTTGGCTGGCAAAGCAGTCTGTCAAGCAGATGTTAAATAATCTATATGTTTTGTACAAAAATGCAAAAATTGTATTTGGCACAGCATTACATAGGACTGATCAAGTGGGTGAACTGCAGCTGGGAAGGGCTGTTTCAAGTATTTGTAGGTCTGAAATCAGCAAAAGGTGTGCTTGCAGAGAAAGTCATGCAAAGAAAGTGTAGTTATAAAAACAGCTGTCAATTTAGCATGTGGGGCTTTGTCCTATTATGTGTTCTTTAATGTAATTTTATACATTTGACTTAAAAGACAATTCTTTTAATTTAGCATGAGATACAGGCTCCAGTTAATAGCACTGTATTATGAGGACTGGCCTTGTTTTAACACATGATTTTAAAAACTGTATTTAAACAGCTACACTGAAGACTGTAAGCTTAAGAGTATAGAGTAATTAGATGTCAAATAATTTCTACAAGGCTAGTAGTATGCAAACATCTGAAATATGGCTTATTTCTTATTCTGCAGAACCTTTCATTCAGATGCTTCAGTCCGTATCCAAAGTACACACTTGTTTATTCATACAGCTCCTATGCAAGCAGATTTTCCCTCCAAATGATTGTGAGCAAGGCATAGAGAGCATAATCAGAGCTAGCCTTACAAATGGCGCGTGGGGGGGGGAACAGGCTGGGAAAGAGCACCCTTGTACCTGTCTAAGTAGCTCAACTGCAGTTCTATATCAAATACAGATTGTTATACTATAACTGGTGCATTGAAAAAAGCAGTTTGAAGCAAGTACCATGTTAGATTAATTTACATTCAATGGGAAACTTTTTAGTGCAACCCCCTTCAACTGTTCTTAATTCCTAGAAGAAAGATAAAAGGAAGTTGTGCAATATTTTCAGAGTAAATCATACTACCTTGTCATTCCATATTTTTTCCATAAAGGTTAATGTCTATCTTGTTAAGTATTAACAAGATTAAGAATTTGTTTCTTTTACCTTGGATGTTAAATTGGCAAATGAACCATTTTTAAACATCTTTTTCATGTTCATTGTTTTCTTTCTGTGACTCTTAAAATGCTAGGAAAATAGTATGTATTTGCTCGGAATTTATGTCCTATGTCTTAATTTCTACAAGCGGGGGAGAACACCACCAAAATATTCTCCCCTCAGACTTTGGTGTAGCCTGCAGCGGGTGCTTGTGACTTCTCCTTCCTTGCCTCCCACTTTCTGAATTTTTTTTTATGAGTTGATTTATTGGATTTCTATGCCGCCCCATCTCCCAAAGGACTCAGGGCGGCGTACAATCATAAAAACACTTCAAATATAAATACTATACAATTTTAAAAAGAGATTAAACATGAAACCCAATAATCTAATTTAAAATAACACTATTCAAATTAAAAACCCCATCCCCCTCCTCAGTCCAGGTCGGCAAGTTGGAACAACCATGTTTTCAGGCCCCGCCAGAGGACAGGAGGTCAGGAGCCACCCGAAGCTCCAGGGGCAGCCGGTTCCATAGGGTGGGTGCTCCCACAGAGAAGGCCCTACCCCTGGGGGTCGCCAGCCGACATTGTCTGGCTGATGGCACCCCAAGGAGGCCCTGTCTGTGAGAGCGCATGGCATGTTGGGAAGCCGTTATTGGCAGCAGGGTCTCCCTCAAATATCCCGGTCCTAAGCCATGCAGGGCTTTATAGGTCAGCACCAGCTGTTATTGCTGTTGCCAACACTGCCAACTTTCCAATAGACCATATTTTTTTAAAATCAGCAACCCTACAATTCAGTATCCTAACTTCTGCTCTTGGGGAGGACTCTATGGTTGTTAGGCCACCTTTTATTGAAAGAGCCAGTTAACATGGAGCTTTCTTAGTGTAAAAGTTAAATGGCATGTTCAAAAACGTTCTTTAAGATTCAAATCAGAGTTATGGATGCGAACATTTGTACAATGCCTTAGTCCTTTTCTGCTCAGCTTCTCAGCAAGCTACTATGCTGCAGTTAGGCATGTGAGGAAGTCTCATATACTTCCATCTTATATGTTAAGTAGCCCAAATAATTTACTCCATAATTGCCAAACCTTCTGTGTTGTCTGTCTAATTCCCCCTTTGTGATAACCTTTCTTGTAGGAGCAGACATCTAGTGGACAAATTGCCGCTTACGTCTTCCCAATATGTGCACACTGAGAATAGCAGCCTTCTTATGCAAGTTTTGATTGATATCCTTACAAAGAAAATTAACTCTGACAGTTCCAGGACTGGCAAAAATCCTGCCCTTTGATCTTGGCATATCAACATTTTATGTTGAACCATGGTCTCTTCCAGCACAGACTCTATTCTTGGTTAATTACTATTAGACCAAGAGCCATAGAACTGTCATCATCATAAATTCTTCCTACGGCTTGAGACAGGAAGGACGCACTACTCTGTGAGCTCTCAGCAGGATTCCTTGAGAACATAAAATTTGAGAACAAAAAACTATTTTTAAATAGGATTATGAGATAAGCAAAGGTGATTAGCATGTGTGTATGTGCATGTACGCCCCAGATTCAGCACCAGGGGCTTGGTTTCTGAAGGAAGAAAAATTCAACCCTTTTAATGTATCTTTCCAAATACATGGTTATAATCTTCAAAGCATATTTGTGCTCTGCTTACAAAGAAGCAATACTTACATTTAGAAGCAGATTCTGTGCCTTAAAATCATTGTGTACTTTTCTGTACAAATTAACATTGAGAAACAATTTGGTCAATTGGCACATGACATTTCTCAGTAATATTTAGAAGGAAAAATCAAGCACAATACCAGAAGTACTTAAAACTATATAAAATCTATTGGAAAATATAACTAGAAAGAAGTCATTTACCTAATAATATATTTCAACTGAGATAATTGCTATTTTTCTACAAATTATTATTTGCTTCCTAATTTGAGGACCTGCTCTGGAGCAGTTAGGTGTTATGTATGAAGACCAAAATAAACTATCTTTACATAGACACCTTATATTGGATTTTGTCCAATTGCTTGAATGTTGCTTGATACAGTTTTCTGATTTAGTAGTGTGCCATAACTTTGTGAAAAAATATATTTAAAAATCCATTACTAAATTCATTACTAAATCGAAAGTAAACATTTGATTTACTCCCAAATGTTAAAGCACAAACTTCCATAGGTGAGTCTCCAAAGATGTTGCCTAAATTATGCTGGAAATGTCTATAATGCTGGTTATTTGCTTAAATCCCAATCTGTAACCATTACAATAGAATCTACCAAAGGTCAGCTTACAATGTGAGTCTAATTTATCAAAAATTATTATTTGTCGACATTCCAATACAACCACTAGCACTATGATTATGGCCTAAGTATCCATATTGGGAAATAAATATACTAAGGATCAAGTACCAATTCTAACAGTTTAAAAAAATATATACAAGACTGTGAACTTTACTGCAGGATGGCTATTAAATAAAAGGATATTTTGGAAGGACAATCAATTACTAAAGAAAATGACATGCTACAATTACAAGAACCACAAAAATATTTTAATATAGCAGCCAAAGTACAAGAACTGACTTTGTGTTTCTATGCACATATTTCACATCTGGTATAAACAGTTACTATATGTGTATTGCATTTGCTCTAGTAAAGTTGGCAATTTCTTACTCAGTTGCATTCTTTAAAACTGGAAAATATTAAACAATTTCTACTTTCAAGACCAAGCAAGTAATTTCTATTGTGGGAAAAGATTCTCTGGCCTAAATCCAAAAAGAAAAATTATGTTTTAACTGACAAAAGGTCTATCTAACCCAGTGTCCTGTCACAGGATATTTAATTAATTGCACATTGAAATAATAAATCACATATTATTGTTTCAGGGCTCTACAAAAATTGAAAGTTGTTACTGACACATAATATACCAGCAAAGGTACAAACTGCACTTGTGAAATTAATTCAGTTAAGTATGCAAAATGCTTAAGTATATGGTGTTAATTTAACTGAAGAAGAAATTAGCAATTTCTTAAGAACTTTCCAATCAGAGAATAAGTGCTGAACACAAATAAGATACAATACTGAATTATCTATAGTCTTTACGTCAAGTCTCTGATTAGTTTAGACAGGAATTCCCACTCAAAGAAATAAATCCTATCAGGGATGAATCAGAAAGTTCCCTTTTGGTAAGAAAATTGAGACATTCTGTTATATAGATAGATTTCAACTTGGAGCCACAGTTGGAACCAGAATTTCTGTTGCTAAGCAAGGCAGTTGTTATGTGAGCCATTGCCAATTTTATGGCCTTTTTTGCCGCAGTTGTTAACAAATCACTGTAGTTAAGTGAATCACGTAGTCATTAAGTAAATCTGGCTTCCCCTATTGACTTTGCATGTCAGAAACCATCTGGGAAGGTTGCATATGATGATCATGTGGCTCCAGGATGCTGCAACCACCATAAATACAAGCCAGTTGCCAAGTGCCTACATTTTGATCATGTGACCATGGAGAAGCTGTGGCAATTGTATATATAAGGCTTGGCTATAAGTCATATTTTTCAGTGCTGTTGTATCTTTGGATGGTTGTAAGTTGAAGGTTACTTGTATTTAAAATGCTATCTTGTATAAAAAAATTTGTGAAATAATTTTCCTAAGTTGAATTAATGTCAAGTGCCAGGGGAAATCAGGAGATTCAGGCAGTTCAAATAAGTATAAAGATTTCTTGCAAGCTTAAACTCTATAAGAATCAGACCAACTAACCATCAAGGGATATGAGCGGGAGATAAGAGAGGCATTCAAGGCGGGCTGGAATTAGATCTCTTGTGGGCGCGCAGGGACTCGTGACTTACGATACGTTTGATCCCTCCTCAGGCTCAGCATGGTCACCTACATCAATTGGTTACTCCTTATGGAGTAATAGCATATTAAAAGTATTTTAACAATCTAATTATTTTCAAATACTTTAAACTTGGCTTTTGTTCCAGAAAATGATTCAAAATTGTTTGCTATAGTTCTTCAATTACTCTAAGATTCTAAGATTTATCCTAACATGCTTGGTAACTGATCAAACTGGCCAAACAAAAATTTGGGTTTTTTTGCCCCATCTGGATAATTTACATATTAAAGCATGGCTGATTGTGGAATTCTGGGAGTTGAAGTCCACAAGTCTTAAAATTGTCAAGTTTGGGGACCCCTTCATTAAAGGACAGCTGAAAGGTGGGAGGGAGGGAGGTTCTACCTTTTTAAATTATTTCATTGTGATAAGCAAGCTTGTAGGATTACACATTGTTCTATTTAAATAAGAAATTTAACAGGCAATTTAGCTATTATCAAGAAAATAAGATCCACCTAATTAGTACTTTTAAAAATTAATAACTATCTGAATCTGATCAAGGTGAAGACTTCAAGGTTCTACTAGTTTATTTCCTATTATTCACCAACTTAACAAATATATTTCAAAATGCTTATAACTAGCTGAAAATGGCACACAGAAATAATGAAAGAAATACTGCTTTTTAGAGTTGATTCCTCAGAATTTTTAAAATTAAAAACATTTACGCTAAATGTGAACATGGAAACCATTTTAAAATATTGCCAGTAATATCCATCTGTGAAGATTTGTACACTAAATGAACTGATTAAAAAAAACACAATAACATTACAAAACCACAGTTGCTATAGAATCATCATCTGGGAGAGATTTGGCTTGATGCAAAGCAGCTTGAATTCTGAAGTGTGTCCTTGTTTCCATGGAATAATTCTTGTAATTTTGCCTAAAACAAACAGATATTTGTGATTGGTTCATACCTACAGCGTTTATCATAATTTAGATTGAATAGAGCAATATTTGCACAGAAAAAGACAAAAATATCTGTTTTCTTTCAAATGTTTCTGTTTTAAAAGGGAACAATATGTAGAAGAACGCAGCTTGTTTATATGTAAATACAGTGGGGCAAAAAAGTATTTAGTCAGCCACCAATTGTGCAAGTTCTCCCACTTAAAAAGATGAGAGAGGCCTGTAATTGTCATCATAGGTAGACCTCAACTATGAGAGACAAAATGTGAAAACAAATCCAGACAATCACATTGTCTGATTTGGAAAGAATTTATTTGCAAATTATGGTGGAAAATAAGTATTTGGTCAAAATCAAAAGTTCATCTCAATACTTCATTATATATCCTTTGTTGGCAATGACAGAGGTCAAACGTTTTCTGTAAGTCTTCACAAGGTTGTCATACACTGTTGCTGGTATGTTGGCCCATTCCTCCATGCAGATCTCCTCGAGAGCGGTGATGTTTTGGGGCTGTCGCTGGGCAACACGGACTTTCAACTCCCTCCAAAGGTTTTCTATGGGGTTGAGATCTGGAGACTTGGCTAGGCCACTCCAGGACCTTGAAATGCTTCTTACGAAGCCACTCCTTCGTCGCCTGGGCGGTGTGTTTGGGATCACTGCCATGCTGAAAGACCCAGCCATGTTTCATCTTCAATGCCCTTGCTGATGGAAGGAGGTTTGCACTCAAAATCTCACGATACATGGCCCCATTCATTCTTTCCTGTACACGGATCAGTCGTCCTGTTCCCTTTGCAGAGAAACAGCCCCAAAGCATGATGTTGCCACCCCCATGCTTCACAGTAGGTATGGTGTTCTTTGGTTGCAACTCAGCATTCTCTCTCCTCCAAACACGACGAGTTGTGTTTCTACCAAACAGTTCTACTTTGGTTTCATCTGACCATATGACATTCTCCCAATCCTCTTCTGGATCATCCAAATGCTCTCTAGCAAACTTCAGACAGGCCTGGACATGTACTGGCTTAAGCAGGGGGACACGTCTGGCACTGCAGGATCTGAGTCCCTGGCGTAGTGTGTTACTGATGGTAGCCTTTGTTACGTTGGTCCCAGCTCTCTGCAGGTCATTCACTAGGTCCCCCTATGTGGTTCTGGGATTTTTGCTCACCGTTCTTGTGATCATTTTGACCCCACGGGGTGAGATCTTCGTGGAGCCCCAGATTGAGGAGATTATCAGTGGTCTTGTATGTCTTCCATTTTCTAATTATTGCTCCCACAGTTGATTTCTTCACACCAAGCTGCTTGCCTATTGCAGATTCAGTCTTCCCAGCCTGGTGCAGGTCTACAATTTTGTTTCTGGTGTCCTTCGACAGCTCTTTGGTCTTCACCATAGTGGAGTTTGGAGTGTGACTGTTTGAGGTTGTGGACAGGTGTCTTTTATACTAATAACAAGTTCAAACAGGTGGCATTAATACAGGTTATGAGTGGAGGACAGAGGAGCCTCTTAAAGAAGAAGTTACAGGTCTGTGAGAGCCAGAAATCTTGCTTCTTTGTAGGTGACCAAATACTTATTTTCCACCATAATTTGCAAATAAATTCTTTCCAGATCAGACAATGTGATTGTCTGGATTTGTTTTCACATTTTGTCTCTCATAGTTGAGGTCTACCTATGATGACAATTACAGGCCTCTCATCTTTTTAAGTGGGAGAACTTGCACAATTGGTGGCTGACTAAATAAATACCTTTTTGTCCCACTGTACAGTGCCTAGCACTTTCAAAGAAAAATGTTTTCTTAAAGTTAATATATTGGCATAAATAAAACATTTCATGCATATTAGCAAGTTAATATACTAACCTATGTGTGACTTCTACTACATTCGCTGAAATAGTGCAATCTTATTTGTGCCTCCTCAAAGCATAGTCCTATTGCATAGTCCAATAAGGCTGTCTTTCATGTAACAATACACACAGTCTCTCTCTGGATACAGATACAGAACCTACTCCCCATTCTTTATTCTGGGATGGTGACTGGTGTTTGTGTGTGTGTGGCACCAGTCACCATCCCAGAATAAAGAATGGGGAGTAGGTTTTGTATCTGTATCCAGAGTATCTGCTAATTATCTACAGATAATCAGATATGTTTGTCCAACATTCACAATTTGCTCAAAGTCTAACAACACTGATTAAAAAACAAACATAAATCTTAATATAATTTATACATAAATAACAAATGTATGCTTCAATCTTCACTTACTGAAGTAAATTGTATATTTTCAATGTTTCTATACCAAAATGACTGAAAATAAGCACCCTACCTAGTAAGAATTATTTGTCACTGGAACCCCTCTAAGAATTTTTCAGCAAACCTACTTCAACCCCTTCCCATCACCTTATCTACTACTAATAATGAGAAAGATATACTTCAACAGGCTTACTTTGCTCTTTCCAGGATCTTAACTGCTTCTTCTATTTTATCTTGATCCAGATATAATAAAGCAAGTTCAAGCAGCGCATTTGGAATTAAGTAATGATCATACTTGATCTTCTTTTCACTTAAAAGAAGAAATGGCAAGGTACATGAAATGAATAACAATAGTTTTACAAGCAAGAATAAAGTTATTTAGAGTTGACAAGAAGAAATTCTGGTCTGGTCACATGATGACTTGCTTAATCACTGCATCATTTAGCAATCAAAGGTCCAGTCCAAATTGTGGTCATAAGTCAAGGACTACCCATATGTAAGTTACGCAGATCAAGCCACTTTAGCTATTTTAAAACTCTAAGCTTGTATTGACCCTGATAGCTACGATCCGAGACTGATGGAGCTACTAGGGTTCTAGATAAATCATCTTTTGATCTAGTCATTTTCACAAGAAATGACCAATATTCTTTCCAGAGTAATTTATTTTCTCCTAAAACCCATCTCCTGATTTTAACTATAAACCAGTTAGAACTTACATAAATAAACAAGGTCTGTAGGGGGCATGCATAAGAGCACCAAAGTGCCTACCGTCCCTGTCCTATTGTTTCTTTTATTTTCTTATATGTATTTATAACTATGTTTATACTTATACCTATTATCTTGTAAGCAATTGACTAATCAAATAAATAAATAAAATAAAAAATAAAATAAAATATAGATTTATATCTATATAAATACATATAGCTTATTAACTGACATGAAGAGACTGCTTGAAAACTTTGGTCATTTAATACAGCCATTCGTGGTTTAGTGTTCATTAGCATCTTCTAGTTTGGAAACTTACTTGAAGTGAATATAAGTAAAGTGATCTTCTGCTTCCGAAATCTTGCCCAAATGTTTTAAGCATAGCCCTTTCAGAAGCTTTATCACGCAATGGTCATCAACAAGAAAATCTGTAGCTGAAAAATGAAAGAAGATGCAGGGGTAATTTTGGATCATGACTGACATCTTTCTAAGACAGCAAACATGGTGGAATATATTTAATATTCTCATCTAATATTATTATATACACATATTAGTTATGAACATTATAATTATTGATAATACATATTCAAACTATCTATACACCGTTTAAATGATATAATATCCAATTATTTGAATTAGTGACTTCATAAATTCTGTGATCACATGAAGAATTTGCTATTATGCCTGTATTTATGAAGTCACTAATTCAAATAATTGGTGCATTATGCTGTTGTGGTCCGCCACCGGCCTGCAGAGCTGGCAGCAGAGTCGGACAGTGGGGAGGAACATGGGCCAGTCCTGGAGTCTGGGGAGGGCTCAGACGAGGGATCTGCATCCGACATAGAGATGGGGCCAGGGCCATCTGGGAGTTATGTGCTGACTCCGGAGCCTCCAGAATTTGACATCAGCGAGGCAGAGGAACAGGGGGAGCCTGTTCCCAGTGCACGCTTGCACAGAGCTGCCAGAAGGCAAGAACAGTTAAGACCAAAGGGCAACTTGGGAGTAAGGCTTGGAGATGATTGGCCCCACCCATAAGACAAAGGAGGAGCAAAGGGACATGAGCCTTTGCAGGAAACAACTTTATTCGTTCTGGTCGGTTTAAACTCTGAAGCTCCATGTTGACTTTTTGCTCCGTTTGGCCTTGTACAGCTAATTGGCAATATAGTCGTTGGCAGCATTTCAAGGAAGATAAAGGTGGGTGCTTATCAGCCTTATCCTGAAAGACTGTGGCAGACTTCTGTTGGACTATTCATAAACTGTTTGGGACTCATTATGGGCTGTGAAGTGCATATAATTCACAGCCGTTGAAATAAAAAAAAGGGTTTTGCAAACAGCGTGTGATTGTTACTGTCTCAGGAAGCCTTGGTCAGAACATATGCATCGTGTTACTGGCTAGGTAACATGTATAACTCACTGGCTGCAGCAGTGGGATCCTACCTGTTCCACTATCAATTAGGTGATCGCGCGCGTTTGCATGTACACCTAACATGCACACACCTAACACACGTGCGCAGCTTTCCCCACACCAGCTGAGGTCTGCAGTGCCAATCAGCTGAGATGATAAAGAAGAGAAAAGTGCAGGAGCGGGTGGGAGGGCCAATCCTGCGCTTTTCTTTCTCCTCTCAGCTGACTGTCGGAGGCTTTTGCCGAACCAGTCCAAACCGGTAGCATACCACCACTGACTGACTGGGTTTATATATATTGATAAGTCTATGTTATCATTATAGGACTTCCTTGGTTCAGGTTTAGTATATTGTATGAACTCAAGTATATTTTTCAACGGACCACAGTTAAAAAAATTCTGATTTACAAAAGTGTTTAAATCCAGTCAGGATTTAAACACTCCTCCTCCAAGATGACATGCTGAGCAGTAGGGGGATTTGCTTCTCCTGCCAACAAACAGCTGATTTTGCTGCCAAAGCAGGTTTCTTGGCAGCTGGCTCCCTAGATTGAATGGGAGCAGCTAGGAACGACCCAGAACAACTCTCTGGACACTCCTGGAGGTTGCAATTCCTGGTAGGAGCAGTCAGAATCAGGTCTATATCTTTCCTCTCAGGTGTTCAGGTTTTTAAGCCTACCTTGGTTTTTAACTGCACATGTTTTTTCCCTTTGTTTGATTTATAGTTTAAAATTTTAATTGACTGATGAAGGCTGATTTACTCTAACCCCTTTCTGGATTTTAATGTCAACTTTCTTTTGTTTCTTCACTGTTTTTTCAATAGCTGTAAACTACTTTTACTTTGCTTATGGAAGCTGAAGGCAAATTTTACGTGTAAATTCTGACTTACAAACGTGTTTAAACCCAGTCAGTGTTTAGACTTTCAGCTACTGAGATCTACCTATGATCAGTGGACCACAGTCACCCATGCTGTTCCACAATTAAACCTAAATTGCTCCCCAGAAACAATCTGTTCCTAATACCATTCTTAATACCTCCAAATATGCCCCAAATTAAGATTAGGAATTGAAGTGAGAAGACTCTTTTTACTCTTGTTTCCACTCTTAATTGCCCAAAGCTCATCTCATGCGAGCGGTGGGCCAGCGCAAATATGCACATGCGTAGCTCAACTCATGCAAGTGGCGGGCCGGTGAGCATGCATGAGCTCAAAAATTGCAGTCAAGTTATATGTGCATGCACATGCATACCAGCCCACAGCTCACACAAGTCAAGCTGCGTACGAGTGCGTGCACGCTGGCCCACTGCTCGCACGGCTCAATTTCCCTCTCCCTCCATCAGCCGGGTCGCCAAGCCACAAAGGTTGGGGGCTGCTGCTTTAGATGATCAGTTGTACCCTCAAATTCCCCAGAAACTGGCCTCCTACCACTGTAAGCAATCTTATCTGAGGTTTGAAACAAATATGTATAAATAGAAAGGGAAAGGATAATAAATGTAGATCTGGATTACCTGGGCCTTTTTCCAGGATTGTTTCTGCATCTGCTAAGGACTCCAACATGTTTGCAGTTAAATCTGGGCACTTCCCAATCACTGCATAACCATTCCATATATACATCATTTCCTAAAAAATATTGAAATATAATGTATGTTACTGGAGACATTTTCTTCCAAAATATATGAGTACATCAGGTAAATATTTGACAAGTATTTTTGTTACGTTTGTAGTGACAGAATTTCCTTTTTGCTAACTTCTTGCAAAACTGCAACCAGCAATTCTTCATCTACACATTTGTCTGCCTCACTGATAGTATGTGATTATTTCCCCAGATCTTTGAAAAATATTTTATTTATTTGAAATAATTTATTTCAACTATTAATCTTCTACCTTAAAAGGCCAAAGCAAATGCCACTCTGAGTCTCCTTATGGGGGACATGGGCGGCATAAAATTTTAATCAAATAAATAAGATTTGGATTAGGTGGAAGAGAATGTAATTCCTTTCTATTAAATTCAGATAATTTTTTTCTTCTTTCAAATGACTCTTTTCCATCAAAAACCTCTCTACTTTTTAAGTCTCTCCCTCCCTCCCTCTCTCTCTCTTTTAACTTCCTTTTCCTACTCATTATGCAAATCCAATCTGGAAGAAAAACAGTACATGGAGGGTGATTTTAAACTTAAGCAAGCAGAATATATGAATAGAATTAAACCAGTGTGCGTCCATGAAACCAGTAATTCCATCTCCAAACTGAGTGTTCATAAGAATGGATCTGTTTTCTCCCAAACAGATCCCTCAAATGTATTAAATAAATAAATGAAACTTGCATAATATAGCTATGAAGCAGGACCATTTTAACTTAGCTCCCAGCTGTCAGCACTTTGCAGTAATCAAAACACTAGTGCTTAGTTTTATTACTATAATATTTTTCCAAATCTCATCTATATTCCTATTACATTTTTGAAGAGTCCCTAAAAGGGCCTTGGTGGCTCAGGCTGTTAATTGCCTGCACTTAAGTTCCAGCTGCCTACAACTGCTGTAGGCTCGAATCCCACCAGGCTCAAGGTTGACTCAGCCTTCCATCCTCTCGGGGTAGGTAAATTGAGGACCCAAGATTGTTGGGGGCAATTATCTGACCTTGTAAAAATGCCGCTTAGTAATAAGCAGGCATATACAATGGAATGAAGGCTATTGCTGAGCACACTGGGTTGTATCCCAAAATTGTAAGCGCCTGAGTCTCGGAGAAGGCGGCATATAAATGTAATTAAAAAAATAAAAATAAAATAAAAAATAAAACAGGGATCTTCTGAAAGGCACCTGGAAAGAAACATCTGAAGGTTCTATTAACCTGCAGAGTAACACAGCAGCACTTTGTTGTGTTATGTTCCGGAAGGTATATTCCAATTTTTGATTGTCACTTGTAAATTGCTCAGAATCTTCAGAAATGAAGTGGTAGCTAGCAGAATCAAGTTAGAAATAAACAAATATAAAAACCACAGAGGGGAAGGGGTCAATCTATTTTCTAAAAGCGCCTGTAGGCCAGACAAGGAATAATGGATGGAAACTGAACAAGGAGAGATGTAACCTGGAAATAAGGAGAAACTTTCTGACAGTGAGAACAATCAACCAATGGAATAGCTTGCCCTCGGAAGTGGTGGGAGCGCCATCACTTGAGACTTTCAAGAAGAGATTGGACTGCCATTTGTCAGAAATCGTGTAGGGTCTCCCGCTTGGTGGGGGATTGGACTAGATGACCTACAAGGTCCCTTCCAACTCTGATTATCTGTTATCTGTTATCATACCACATTCCAGTTCCCTTTTTCTTCTCTTTCTTTGCTGAGAAGATAGAGACCTTTCTTTGCTTTGTAGAATATTTCAGCAGAGAGATCTTGTTTGCGTCCTCTCTGATTTCCCCACTCTTTGCCTAAAAGGGAGACTCTTGCAGTAGAGCAACCAGGCCCAGCCTTCCTCCTTGGTCAGCACATTGGGCAGCCCAAGCTTCTAGCCTGCCTTTTTCTTGACCAATCCTCATCACCTTGCAGCTCCTTCCTGAAGAACCTGACTTAGCCTCAAAGTAGTGCCCAACCTGGTATATGAGAGCAAGCAAAGTCACTCGATACAAGGAGAAAGGCTTGGCTGTGTTGCCCAGCCAACTAGATTTAGGTTTTGCCTAAAGAGACCTATGAAGCTGAGCCATGATAAATTATGTGACCACTATTTCCAAATCATTGATTCTCCTGAAGTGTTTCCACAGCAAATGTCTGTTTTAACCTTGATCAAATAAAACAACTCTATATTCCTTCGTTTTACTTTTAACAATCTTGATCTTTAGTCCATTCACATAATGTTCTAGAACATGAGTTCTTTTCATTTGTTCTTTGTCTCTTCTCACAAAATTATTTAAAGCTTTAACAAGTCTCTTAAATCCAATATAAATAAATCCAATTCACTGCTTTGGTTTTTTATTTGCATATCCCTTTTAATTACTAAGATACCAGTCTATTTTACTTGTATATCCAATGTAGCATCTTTTTAATATCATTTACATCAGGCAAAACTTGTCCTTCTTCTGTAACATCTTTAAAAAAAACTATCTATAGAGGCAGACACTCTTAAAATTAGGTTCTGGATCCAGTGTTCAAAAACATCCTTCAATATATACAATGTTAAAATAATTTTTCTTCATTTTATGTCACTGTCAAATTTGGTGATTTTTCTCCTTTAATGGTAATCTTTACTTCCTTCTTTTCTCTGGTGTCTAACCTTCCAAGTCTTACCCTATCATTTTTTAAAATAATTCAAAACAAAAGCATTTTTCCACAAGAACTTTTATAATTAATTTCAAAATCTTATTTCAAATCCATCTGGACTCTTAGTTCATTTGTAAATTTCCACAATCAAATTTCTAACCATGCTTTTGCTATTTACTAAAAAATTAAAAGAAGCTCACCCAGTATTTTTAGACTGGTACATCCAAAAGTTCCTAATAACTAAAAAATAGTTAATAAGCAACTTTTCAAAGTGATTAGAAAAAAAGTGTGTGAACCCAGTATCTATAAGTGTGCTGGCCATGGTTTGAGCGAAAAGGACTTTCCCTTGTGTCCCAGAGCTCTTAATTCGCCAGAGATCACTGTCTTGTGGTATCCTAGTGAGGAGAAACTATGCACTGATAATGTTATCTAGTTTGCTAATGAAATGAAAGAAAATATCCAAGGTTAAAGAACACCAAGGGACCCCCCCCTTTTCTTTTCTTTTTAACTCTGAGCTACAAATATTTTCCTTTATCAACGAGGAGCAGTTGTCTAGAGCACTTGCACTTGCTCTTAAGACCTCTTCTTGTCTGGAGAAGAATTACGAAGACCTGATCTACTTACTGGGTCTACATTCCACAGTAGTTGTTAAATCTGCTTTTAGTAGAGCTGTTTCCAGTTCGTCATTCCTTCCTGAAAAGTGCTTTCTGTGTCAGTTCCAATTAGTCAGGAGTTTGAAGGAACAGAACCACAACATAGAAGGCACTTTCTTCTACATGCATAGTAATAAGGACCCTTCCACCAGAATCAAAATTGGCCTGGTGCTACAGTTAATTATTAACAGCCTGCTATAAATAGTGCAATTCCAATTTCTAATTCCTCAGATTACAGTTTCATTATTTGTGAGCGCCATCTGGTGCTCTTGTTATGCTGTTCCACCAAGAAAGACAAAAAATGATTATCAGCCATAAATGAGGCAAAAAAGTCAATTAAGTAAAGAATTTCATTTTCTGAAATGAAGAGATACACATCTATTTGTGCACTATAAATGTGACTTTTTCAGGAATACCTTCCATTTACATAGTTTTCTCCATTTGCACTATGAAGCTCTGTATATACAAAACCCTTGCATTGTTAATAGTTATCCAGCGTGAGTCACTGATTGGCTTGATTTACAGATCTCATCATTATTTTGTACTTTTTTCTCATAATGTATAACTGGTTAAGTGGACTCATACATCTGTGCATATGCTATTTTCCATAATCTGATGTCTCCAATGTGACTCTCTCTTACTGTGATGAACTTCAGTGTCATAATTCACGCTCAATATATCCAACACACCAGATGATATCTGTTTGGGAAAGGTTGGTTAATATAATCTACTCCTTTTATTTGTGGCACACAAAACAAAGAATAGCAGCTATTCAAAAATGCACACCCAATGCTGTGATAAAAGCAGGTTAGAGTCCTCATGGAGTGTCTATCAAATTAAAAGAAATATCAGGAGAATTTGTATATAATGTTTGAGTAAATGTAGACATTCAAATCAATCTTTATAATAGTCATAGACTAGCATATTTATATATAAGAAACAGATGTGGAGAAGGGATCTTTTCCAGCTTACCAAAACAGGCACAGGAAGTGGAACAGGATTTGGAGAAAGGTATCTTCGGGATTTCCGAATTGCAAATTTTTCTGTAGGTAAGGATTTCCCTGCTATTTTCAGTTTCAAACTAGGCACAGCCCTAGGAAGAAAAACAAGAGATACACATTTAAATGATTTCCTGTATGATAATTGTAATCTTCTAAAAACTAGAAAAAAGATAAAAACCGGAGAAATCAAAACAGAACAGAAAAAAATGACATTGTTGCTGTATTATACAACAAAAGCATTTTGTGCTACAGACAACCAAATTTCATCTAGAGATTGGAAGAATCTGAAAGGTACAGTGAATGGCCTTCCAGGGAGATTTTTGGATGGCAATGGGAGAGTGACCTAGATAGAAATTGTTCCTGCTTTAGCAAAATGCCATTCTCTTAGCTCAGAAATTACCAGCAGCAGGGCAAGTATATGATGATCAGCGGAAGAATATATATCCTTTCCTGAATAATTATGACACAATGTAATTTATCACCATGAATAGAATATTCCATTAGATCTCCCTTAACTTTAAAGATGATGTAAATATAAAATTCACACAAGCACACAAATTGACAACTTCAGTTTTAAAATGTGATTGAATGAAAGAAGTTTTTCTTCTCTCATTATCAACCACTATCTTCCATTCCGGTATCTATTTTATTCTCAAAAATCTTACCTAAATAGCTCAACTTCATCATCTCCAAAAGGTTTATAATCTTTTGCCCCAAACATGCTGAGGTAGGCAGCTTTCATAAATACATAAGTAGCCTAAAAGAAAACAATACTGTTGAGATATATTCATGTTATTATCTCCAATAAAACATGCAGATCAATAATGTTGAAGCCAGAAAGGAGCAGAAAGTGTATTATTTTCTAGTAATGGGAAAATAACTATTCTTGTCAGCAAGAAAATATAAAATTACACAGAGCTGATTTGTGAGCAATATGTGCAATTAGAATTACACTCAGAATTTCTCAGAGTAAAAAAAACCAATATCTTCCTTAGCAATATAATATCTAATGCAACATTATAATGGGCTGTTGACATAAGGATCTAGTCATAGTTATTTGCCAAGCACATGATACACAGATGAATAGATATACAATTTATTAAGCTGCTGATACAGTTCTACAGAGGAATTATTGAGTCTATCATCTGCACTTGTCTGGTTTGGTTCTGCAACTCATCAGGAGAGACACAGACTTCAGAGGATAATTAGGACTGCCGAAAAAACAATTACTATCAACCTGCCTTCAGTCAAGGACCTGTATACTGCACAAGTCAAAAAGAGGGCTGTGAAAATATTTACAGACCCTTCACATCCCAGACATAAACTGTTTCAACTCCTTCCCTCAAAACGACGCTGTAGAGCACTGCACATCAGAACAATTAGACACAAGAACAGTTTTTCCTGAAAGCCATCACTCTGCTAAACAAATAATTCCCTCAACACTGTCCAACTATTTACAAAGTCTGCACTATTACTATTAATCTTCTCATCATTTCTTATCACCCATCCCCTCCCACTTGTGACTATATGACTGTAACTTTGTTGCTTGTATCCTTACGATTTATATTGACTGTTTCCTAGTATGATTTGATAGCTTATTGTACCCTATGACTATCATTAAGTGTTGTGCCTTATGATTCTTGACTCTTGATGAATGTATCCTTTCTTTTATGTATACCGAGCATTTGCACCAAGACAAATTCCTTGTGTGTCCAACCACACTTGGCCAATAAAGAATTTTAATTCTAATTCTAAAAAGGAATTTGCATCAGTTTTGTTCCCCCTGCCCATTTCTTCTTCTACTTAGTTATCTTTGTTCTCTTAATGTTAGTATGCATTTATATGCTTAAAAGCACCAAAAAAGACCATAAGGTTGTACTACCAGATTAACAGCACTACTTTTTTACATAAATGTTCTACCAGTATGTTATTACTGGGTCCTCTCCTTACTGGAATTGATAAATGTTTGGCCTTTATATACACAGGCTTACATTGCAGAACTTATGACTAAATCATTTACCCATTCTCATCAAACATTGTGCTTAGAGTGGGAGAAGGGTATCCATGTGGAGGAAGGCTAGCTTAAAGGAATCATAATAGGCTTGCTATTTTAAAAGGGAAAAACTAAGAACCCTTGGAAAATAGTAAAACGTACTGTAATACCTATATAGCCAGTTTTAAGATTTATGCCAGGGAAGATTCAAATTTAATTGATGTGGTTTATTTGATCACTTTAAAATATAAGTAATCACATTTTGCAAACCAATAATAATAATAATAATAATAATAATAATAATAATAATAATACTCTTGAATGGCAGATCTTAATTCAGATTCCTCAAATCTAAGAAAACAACTCACATGTATTTGTGGGAAGATAATGAATGATCAACTGTACTGTTCATGGGAATAAAAATAATTCTGATCAGTATGAACAAAAAGGATTCTTATCCATTTACGCACAAACTTTGAAACTATCCATTCATTGATTGGGTTCACGCATCATATAAAGACATTTGGGTAGTCCTCAGCTTACAACCACAGTCGTACCACAAAATTTCTGATATTAAGCAAAACAGTTGTTAAGAGAGTTGTGCCCTATTTTACAACTTTTTCTTGCCATAGTTGTTAAGTGAATCACTCCAGTTGTGATGTTAGTAATATGGTTGTTAAAGGAATCTGGCATCCCCACTGATTTTGCTTGTCAGAAGGTCTCAAAAGGGAATCACATGACCCTGGGACACTGCAACCATCATAAATACATTGCAATTGCCCAGCATCTGAATTTTGATCACTTGACTATTTATTTATTATTTATTTATTATTTGAACTTATATGACTATGACTATGGGGATGCTACAACAGTCATAAGTGTCACAACTACTTTTTATCAGTGCCGTTGTATCTTTGAATGGTCACTAAATGAATGGTTGTAAGTTGAGGGCTACCTGTATGTTATATATTAGAAAGCATTCCTATAAAGCAAACTGAACATTCCCATTTAAATTGAAAATACTATTTGGTATTAATTAAAAAGGAAAGTTAACCACTACTGTATGATAGTCAACAGCACATTCCTCAACTGCCCTCCAGCCCAGAAGTAAGACTATTTTATTCTTTATTCTGCAGAAGTCAGTCAAAATTACTTTAAAGATGTTCTGGAATCATTTATTATAAGTTATATAATTTTGTGAGCAAACGTGCATTTATTTTTGTCAAATATAGTTAGTCCTTAACTTATGAGCACAATTGGGACAGAATTTCTTCAGTTAAACAACTAAGGCAGTTGTTAAGTGAGACAATTTTATGGGTTTTTTGCCACGGTTATTAAGTGAATCACCATAGTTGTTAAGTGAATCAAGTGGTTATTAAGCAAATTCGACTTCCCCCATTGTAGATAGCTGACTAGGAATGTTGCCAATAGTGATCACATGACCCCAGCATTCCTGGATGCTGCAACCATAATGACTTGCGACTTAGATGAGGGAATAGAAGGGGAACTTACCAAATTTGCAGATAATACTAAGCTGGCAGGAATAGCTAACACCCAAGAAGATAGGCTCAAGATCCAGATGGATCTTGACAGACTAGAACACTGGGTCATATCTAACAAAATGACATTCAGTGTAGAGAAAAGTAAAGTCCTACACTTAGGCAAGAAAAACCAAAAGTATACATATAGACTGGGTGAAACCAGGCTCAATAGCAGTAACTGTGAGAGGGATCTTGGAGTCTTAGTGGACAACCAGCTAAATATGAGCCAGTAGTGTACAGCAGCAGCAGCCAAAAAAGCTAATGCAATCCTAAGTTGCATTAACAAAGGGATACAATCAAGATCAAGGGAGGTACTAATACCACTCTATAAAGCCTTAGTAAGACCACACCTAGAGTACTGCATCCAGTTTTGTTCACCACATTACAAAAAAGATGTTGAGACTCTAGAAAAAGTACAGAGAAGAGCAACACGGATGATTAGGGGACTGGAGACTAAAACATATGAAGAACGGTTACAGGAACTGGGCATGGCTAGTCTAGTGAAGAGAAGGACCAGGGGAGACATGATAGCAGTCTTCCAATATTTGAGGGGCTGCCACAGAGAGGAAGGGGTCAAGCTATTTTCTAAAGCACCCAAAGGCCAGACAAGGAATAATGGATGGAAACTGAACAAGGAGAGATGTAACCTGGAAATAAGGAGAAACTTTCTGACAGTGAGGACAATCAACCAATGGAACAGCTTGCCCTCGGAAGTTTGGGAGCGTCATCACTTGAGACTTTCAAGAAGAGATTGGACTGCCATTTGTCAGAAATGGTGCAGGGTCTCCTGCTTGGGCAGGGGGTTGGACTAGATAAGATCCCTTCCAACTCTGATTATCTGTTATCTGTTACCATCATAAATACATGAGCTGGAATTCTGATCAGATCACTATGGGGATGTTGCAAGGTTTGTAAGCATGAGGACTGGTTATAAATAACTTTTTTCAATGTCGTTGTAACTTCAAACAGTTGCTAAACAAATTATTCTAAGTCAGGGACTATCTGTAATCTTGCCCACATCATTGTTTTTAACTCACCTTTGACCAGGTATTCTCTTTGCTAAGCAGATCTGCATAGAAATAGGCCATCTTCCACTGGCGTTTATATGTGAAGCACCACATCAGTTCCCAGTAGCACATATGATGGAACTGTTTCCAAAGCTGCTGTGCTTCACAACATTCCTCAAACCTTCTGATGGCCTGAAAAAGCAAAAACAAATATAACCCCGACTGGATATTAATGTAACTTTAAAATACATATTCTAAACATTCATTAGTCTAAGACACGAATGCTAATGTCCTGAAATTATTACTGAGAAAATAAAATACAACTGTGTGGGAAGATTAATGCAAAGGAAGTACATGGTATTAATTATTTCACTTACAATATGTTATTTATTTATTTCTTTTTAAATTTATTCCACTGATCCCAGCAATTCAGGGTAATAGACTATACATACATAGTTTTTCAGCATGCACCCTTCACTGCAATCTCGTAAGGTAGGTTAAATTGAACGAAAGGGATTAGTCTAAGATTACTTTGTAACCAAGTAGCATTTTGAACCTCTATTTCTTAAACCTTAAATCAACCATTTGCTCCAAATATTATTAGTTCAAATCCATTTCCAGTTCATATAATTTCCTAGAAATGTATTAATGCTATTTCCCCATTTTAATAATTCATCAACTTTAATGTTTCAGTTACTTATGAGTGTGTGTGTATTTGCAGACAAAACTGCTCTCAGAATAAAAGTGGTCCCTGTTTAGCAACCTCAACTGGTTTGGGGGAAATGCTGCAAAGATCACGGATTCCTGTTGCCTTGTTTAGATAAATTTCTCATGCAGCAATACTAGCGTTATTCTCACTCTTGCATGTGTTGTTGCATCAAAAATTTGCAATTTTTAAAAACTATTTTTGACTATCAGTTATTACAGTCAGATTTGCAAATGTTCGCAGTTGCTAATCAAGGATATAAAATAAACAAAAATTATTTTTTTTAAAAAAGCGGTAAGATAAACAAAAAATCTATGTAGCAGAACAGATTAGAATAGCAATACTGCTAAATAGCATTTAAACAGTGGGAACAGACTGAATTAAAATATTAGCCAAATAAAACTATTTTATCTGGCATATGATTAAAAAAAGACTTTGTGCCAAGTAAATACTTCTATATTGTGTAAAGGAGAATAGACCATAATTGGACATCATAACCAAAAAAGTTTTAGATCAAAACTGGCTTATTTTTTTAAGGAGGGGTGTCTGTAATTATTTGTGATAAGGAACAGATTAGAGATTTTCTATCATTAAAAATCATGCTAACTAGCTGCTTCCCTTTCTAGAATCTTATTGTCATTTGCTTTTATCTCTACCTGAGATAAAGTGGAGGGGTCTCTCCTTCCCTCCCTCCCTCCCTCTCCCTCCCTCCCCCTTTCTTTCTCTCTCTACTTCTCTAACAAACACACACACACACACACACACACACTTTTCTAAGAGTTCTCTCATTTACCACTACCAGTTCTTGAATAGTACCTCTCATCTGAAATCTTGGTGATTGGTTGTGCAGGCTGTTAAAACACCTAGCACTTAGTTCCAGCTGCCTGCAATTATTGCAGGCTCGAATCCCACCAGGCTCAAGGTTGACTCAGCCTTCCATCCTCCTGGGGTAGGTAAACTGAGGACCCAAGATTGTTGGGGGCAATAAGCTGACTTTGTAAAAATGCCGCTTAGTAATAAGCAGGCATATACAATGGAATGAAGGCTATTGCTGAGCGCATTGGGTTGTGCTCCAAAGATTGTAAGCCGCCCTGAGTCTCTGGAGAAGGGTGGCATATAAATGTGAATTAAAAAAAAAAATCTAGGTAGAGCAGAACAAAAAAACCTACTTCCAGAGGAACAAACTCTTAAATTAAAGATTTCATTTTTCATTTTTACTAGGAACCAGGGCCAAGCAATTATCACTTCAAAGCTGGCATTATCTTTGAACAGCGCTTTTATTATACAAGTTATAAAATGCGCATTTGAAAAAATAATTTAATCACAATTACTCCCAACTGAAGGAAGCAACAAGAGAACTCAATAAAGAATCCTTTGTGTATTGTTCGTGTAATACCGAACTGTATTTTCATTGCTAATTTTTCTTTCTTTTACCTTGGTTTCTGGTCTCCCAAGATTCTGGAGCTGAATTCCCAGTTATATGAAATCTATTGTCTTAGGGTGTCTGCTTCCACAAGGCATCCAGTCAGGACTATCTGAGAACAAAGAAGTTCCTAACTTCCTCTCCCCATAACTCACAGCCTCCTCACGCAATACATTGGGGAGACAGTCTCTACGTTTAGAGTCCTTAAAGGACTTCAACTAGCCAGCATGCCAACTAAAGGCCCCATGTACAGTTGCTCAAAGTTAACAGTCCCCTTAATCTTATATAGAAATTATCTTACACTCCACTTCTTATGATCATAAATCATTTTTTCTTGAACTGAAATAATAGCATGAGAAGGCAAAAAAGCAGATTACTCACTCCATCAATATTGCCTCTTATTGTTTCTATTCTCCCTGCAAAAAACAGGAATATGGCACCCTAGGAGAAATTCAAGATAAAACATTCATTTTTGTGCAATTTTTTAAAAAAATGAGGCAGCACATAACAGAGTTTGTCACTGTTATATCAGCTTAAGATATATCTTACTTTTGGATATTGAGCCAGGTAAGGTTGGAGAAGTTTCTCTGCTTCTTCAGCATTTCCTTTACCTGTCCCTAGATTAATTTGGAGAAAAAATAAAATAAACTGAAGAAAGATTGGTAGCCCAAGTCTGGTTGAATTATTAAAATGAAACAGTAAATGGTGTACTTCTAGTACAGTACGACTCCTTTTATTGGATTTGTATAAACAAATGAAAGAGCTTGTTCTTTTCACAGACTGATACTTTATTTGTTTAGCAATTTTTTTTTTAATTACATTTATATGCCGCCCTTCTCCGGAGACTCAGGGCAGCTTACAATTTTTTTTTGGAGCACAACCCAATGCGCTCAGCAATAGCCTTCATTCCATTGTGTATGCCTGCTTATTACTAAGCGGCATTTTTACAAAGTCAGCTTATTGCCCCCAACAATCTTGGGTCCTCAGTTTACCTACCCCGAGAGGATGGAAGGCTGAGTCAACCTTGAGCCTGGTGGGATTCGAGCCTACAGTAATTGTAGACAGCTGGATCTTAAGAGCAGGCATTTAACAGCCTGAGCCACCAAAGCTCTGTTTATAATTTATAGAGATATCCTGGCTTGTTTCTCATAGCTCTGGGTGGCTAACAGTACATTTTAAAAAACCCATAAAGAAGTCCAAAACAAAAATGAAAAAAACTGTAACAACAAATCATTAAAACAATCTCAACGTGCCATGATCCACAACAATATTTATTTCAAACCACATACAAGTAGTCCTTGATTTATGACCATTTGCTTAATGACTGAAGTTATGGCATTGAAAAAGGTGACTTAGGACTGGTTTTCACACTTATGACTTTTGCAACATCCCTGCAATCGCCGCCCTGAGTCCTTAGGGAGTAGGGCGGCATACAAGTCGAATAAATAAATAAATAAAATTTGGATACTTAGTAATCGGATAAGTATTTAGGATTGTTGCAGTATTGGGATTATTTCTGACTGTGCCAGTGCTTCCAACAAATAAAGTCAATGGGGAAGCTAGATTCACTTAATAATTGTGTGATTTGCTTAAAGACCATGTGATTCACTTAATGACTTAGCCTAACTCATCATAAAATCCTGCACAATTCAATGACTGTTTCACTTAGCAAAAGTCGTACCAGTTTCAATTGCGGTTGTAAGTTGAGGACTACCTGTAGACTAGACTTACCTAATATCCTCATCCCAGCCAGAGGAAAGAACCAGATTTTAAAGGCTTTCAAAAAGGGTAATAAAATTGGGGCCATCTGAATGCAGGTGCCATAACAGAAGGCACATCTCCTGGCTTTTATTAAATTACATTGCTTTACAGAAGAGCCCAGGAATATGTGTGTATGCTTAGTCAGAACTGGTAGGTAAGCAAAGACAATGGGACGTAAGGGGTGCCACTAATAACCTGGTCCTGCACCATACAGGGCTTTATAGGCGATAACCAGCAAAAAATGTGAACTTAATTTTGATGGGAATTTAACAAAACTGAAACAATGAACAAAAAAAACCCCAACCCCACTCCAACCTCTGCCTCAAATCAGCAAAGCCTACACCCTAAAGAAGCTTTGTTATACAATCTCAATGATCGAAACAGTTATTAAATCATAACTTTAAAAAATTATATGAGAAGGTCTTTTTTGCTTGTAATAATTATGAGCATAATAATTGATCCGACAGATTTAGAAGCAGACATAAATTAAAAAGGAACCCTGGGAAAACAGGAAAAATCTTGCTTTTGTTCTTTTTTCTCTTTAGCAACAATTGACATTTCTTCTATTGCACACATATGCATACATACAAATACATTACGCAATGGAAGAGTCACTGCAAGACACTGACACCTGGAGGTGGGGGAATTGCTTTTGCACAACCACTATGAAAAGGCTACTTGACACATATTATGCCAGCGATCAGTCTAGAAATTTTATATACTCTCTCTCACAGGGTCATATAATGGGGATGTGATTGGCAGAAGTTACAGAGTTTCATTCTAGCATACAGATAGTCCTTGACTTATGACCACAATTGAGCCCAAAATTTTGGTTGCTAAGCAAGACATTTGTTAATGTCCATTTTACAACTTTTCTTGCCACAGTTGTTAAGTGAATAATTGCAATTGTTGAATGAATCTGGCTTCCCCACTGACTTTGTTTGTCAGAAGGTCGCGAAATTTGATCACATGACCCAGGGATTCTGCAACCGTTATAAATATGAATCAGTCGCCAAGCATCTGAATTTTGATCAGGTGACCACGGAGATGCTACAATGATGTGAAAAATGATTATAAATCACTTTTTTCCAATGCCATTGTAACTTCAAATGGTCACTAAATGTTCTGTTATAAGGACTATCTGTATTTACTATTCTTTAATTATAACAGTATTTCATGCTTAAAATCATTTCAATGCAGCTATGCAAATTTGATGAATTTGATGAATAAACTATACCCATTTAACTTCCTGAAGATAAGGACATTGTGAAAGACCCACCAACCTCACCTGAAGAAATCAGAATTATTTCCAAATGGTTAATTCATTAAAATAGTTAAAATAAAGTTTCCCATGAATCTGAATATTTCCTATTTTGGATTATTTTAAAAAGCCAGTTTTAGAGAGAAAAAAAAGAAATCCTACCTAGCAGAAAGGTCAGGAAGGTATGATAGCACAACAGTAGCAGAGTACATAGCACAGATCTAAAGCCACACAATGACGCTCCTTCTTGAAGTTGCTGCAAGCCATATTTCTGCAACACAGACAGATAAAGGATTACAAATAATCACATCTTAGCTTGCCTTGCCTGTTCTCCTGAAAGGAAACCAGAAGATTAGTATCTCTCAGAACATCAAACCTGCATCAGATAATTAGATGGCTTACACAGCTAGCCTGAGAAGAAATACCAACCATTGTAAGTTGCCCTAAATGTTGATGATGTAATTAGTCATCTCACTTGTGATATACCATATGAACAAAGTAATGTTTGCACACAATCTGTTTTACATATAGACTAAATCATGCTATCTTTTTACTGTAGGTATAGAGCTGCAAAAAATTGCTAAATCATGATTCGTTACATTTAAGCAATTGCTGTCCCATAATGCTTACATATAAACAGTTGTAGGAAATGTTTATTTTATTGGCTTATTTTTTCTGACAGGAGATTAATGATGAAAAGCACTGGAGTCGGACTTGATTTCTTTAGAAGAAGGCTTAACTACAAATATTTTTGTTATCAATGTTACTTTAAAAAATGAAAAATATAAAAATAAAAAATAATAATTTAAGCAAAAACATAACAACAACAAAACCCTTAAAAATTGCTCCTCAAAGCAGCAAAAGTCGACATTAGAACTGTTATGTATGCAGAGTTTGAATTGATTGGTTGTTCTTGTAAAGTATTTGAAATCATTGGTTAAAAAGTGTGGGAAAACCCTGCACTCTGATTGGCTGTCAGCCGAGGCAGCCAGCTATATATAGCTGCCTCGGCTAAGCCAAATCGGGTCCGTTCTGAGCTGAAGTCACAATAAAACTTAAGAGCTGAAGCACTCCGTGTCTGCCTCTTCATGCAAACTTAACACTGGCGACGAAGGTGGGATTCTCCTGAAGAGAAGGTGATGCGGAACAGAAGAAGAGCGAGATGGCTGCGCTGAACACCCCCCCAGCCCCGTTCGATCCGACGGCAGAAGACTGGGAATCGTATGCAGATCGTTTCCAAATGTATCTGGAGGGAAACAATCTGGCCACCATTTCCGAGCAGCAGAAGAGGGCGGTCTTTCTTACATACTGCGGTCCGGCGGTTTTCAAGATGGCGAAGGCACTCGCAGGAGCAGCAGACGTGAAGGTAATGGCTTGGCCTGATCTGGAAAGGTTGTTAAGAGCCCGTTACGGGCCACAAGTATTGTGCCTCATTAAGAGACACGAGTTTTATCGTCGTGATCAAGGGGAAAATGAAAGCGTAAATGACTTCGTGGCAAGTTTAAGAGACATCAACAGTTTAGAGGAGGCCATGCACGACCGTTTCGTTTTGGGCCTTAAAGACAAGGTGTTACAGAGCAAGTTAATCATGAAACCTAAGATCACGCTGAAAGAAGCCATAGAAGAAGCATCTTCAGCAGAAGCTACCAAGTCCTCAGCAGCAGCGATGAGGAAGATGAACAGGGCCATGAGCCATTCTGATGGGGAAAAGTCCACCACAAATCATTGTGAGGAACTAGATTCTGAGTCAGATTGCAGTGAGGTGGAGGAAGGAATTTACAGACTCAGAATGAAGTGGAAAAGAAAAGACCTGGGAAGAAAGAGGCAAGACTTTTATTGCAGAGATTGTGGGGGAAGCAACCCCCGCACTGAATGCAAGTTTTTAGACACCATTTGCCTCCGTTGTGAAAAAGAGGTCACCTAGCAAGAGTCTGCAAATCATCCAGAACTCCACCAAACAGAAGGAAGTTTGCTGCAACCAAAGACAAAGAATTCAAGCCAAACAACCTCAGTGAGAAAATGGGGCACAGCACAGAAGCAAATGGGAAGAATGAAACTCATCAGACAGTAACTATTGGTCATTCATCTCCTTTAAAAAACAGAAAAGTGCATGTCAAGGTACTTATTGAAGGAAGGCCTTGCCAAGTGGAAGTGGACTCAGGCTCATACCTATCTATGGTGTCATGGGACACTATTCAAAGACTGTTACCAGATATTCAGAAGACTCACTTCAAGAAGCAGGCATTGACTCTTAAAGACTACCAAGGGAACAAGATTCCAGTAGTTGGAACAAGTGAATTCAACATAAAGTTCAAGGGCTACACCAAGCGTCTACCCCTGTCAACCATCGTTGACAAGGATCGCCCAAGTCTGCTGGGACTTGAATGGTTCAACCCGCTGGGCATCGAGATGACTGGAATCAATCACGTGAGCAACACTGAGTGGGAAGAGGCCTTGAAGTCTGAATTTCCAGAGGTCTTCAGCGACGGATTAGGCAAGTACTTGGGGACCCCTATCACTTTTAACCTAGATCCCAAGGTACAACCAATCCAGTTAAAACCCAGAAGGGTTCCATTTGCATTAAAGGAAAAAATTGATGCACAATTAGATAAACTAATAGCTCAAGGGGTTTTAGAGCCCACTGACCACTCCAGGTGGGAGACACCCATAGTCACACCAGTCAAGGCTGATGGGTCTGTAAGAATCTGCGGAGATTACAAGGGGACATTGAACCATGCGCTACAACAGAGCACATATCCAGTTCCAGTGGTGCATCATTATTTACATTCTCTTGGCGGGGGCACAGTCTTCGCCAAATTGGACCTGGCCCAGGCATATCAACAGTTAACAGTTGATGATGCAACTGCAGAAGCCCAAACCATTGTAACCCATAGAGGTGCCTTCAAATGCAAAAGGTTGCAATTTGGAGTAAGTGTGGCACCAGGCATTTTCCAAAGCCTTATGGAAAGGATGCTCCAAGGGTTGCCAGGGGTGGTGCCTTACTTTGATGACGTTTTAATCTCTGCTGAAAATGACACTCAGTTACACGAGAAACTCAGAGAAGTCTTAACCAGATTCAAAAAAGCGGGGTTAAAAGTCAAAGAAGAAAAATGCACACTTAGAACTGACAAAGTGGAATTCTTGGGTTACATGATTGATAAACATGGCATCCACCCCACAGAGGCCAAAGTTCAGGCAATCAAAGAAGCCCCCAGGCCAAAATGCAAAACAGACTTGCAAGCGTTCCTGGGACTCATTAACTTCTATCATATGTTTCTACCTCAGAAAGCAACCACTGCAGAACCCCTACATAGATTACTGGACAAAAAATCTGCATGGGTCTGGGGCAGAAAAGAACAAGCTGCATTTAACAATATTAAGAGACAAATCACTTCTGATTCTGTACTGATACAGTTCTCTGAGAATTTGCCTGTTGTACTGACTTGTGATGCATCCCCTTTTGGAGTGGGGTGTGTGTGTGTGTTGAGCCACATGCTCCCCAGTGGAAGGGAAGCCCCTATTGCATTTTACTCTCGCACTTTGACTAAAGCAGAGAGAAACTATAGCCAACTGGACAAGGAAGCTTTGGCAATTGTGGCAGCTGTCAAGAAATTCCATGAATACGTTTATGGGAGAACATTTACCATTGTCACAGATCACAAACCTCTTTTAGGCACTGTGGCAGGGGACAAACCAACGCCCACGATCCTGTCAACAAGAATGCTGAGATGGACTGAATTTCTTGCTGCTTATTCATACAAACTCATCCACAGACCTGGAAAAGACATTGGGCACGCAGATGCTTTGAGTCGCTGCCCACTTCTTTCACACACTGAGGACCCTGCTCCTGAGACTTACACTTTTTTTCTAGAAACTGTTGCCAAGCTTCCAGTCCATGCTGCTGAGATTGCCAGAGAAACTGCCAAAGACACTTTATTGGCTCCTATTGGCTCCACACCCTTGTTACCTCCAGACTCGACTACTGCAACGCTCTCTATTTAGGACTGCCCTTGCATACCATCCGGAGATTGCAGCTGGTGCAAAATCCGGCGGCGCGGGTGGTGATGGGAGTTCCCGATTCTCCCATGTTACCCCCTCCTGCTGCCTGCATTGGTTGCCGGTTGCACTCGGGTGAGATCAAGGTTCTGGTTTTAACATACAAAGTCCTACACGACATGGGTCCTCAATATTTAAGGGAGCGTCTTCTGCCGATATCGAGTGCCGGCCGCCCTGTGCGAGCACATAGGCAAGGACTCCTCGGGGTCCCGTCGGCAGGCCAATGCTGGCTGGCGGTCCCCCGACGATGAGCCTATTCTGTCGCGGCCCCTGACCTCTGGAACCAACTGCCCTTGGGGCTCTGCCTGGCCCCTGACCTCCGCACCTTCCGCCATGATTTAAAGACCTGTTTGTTTGACCAACCCGGGCTATGACCCCTCCTTGGGCGGGGGATAGGTTTCTTAATTTTAACTATTGTAAATTTTAGTTTTTGTAATTTTTTGGGCTTGTAAAATTAGTTTAATTCTTTTTAAGTATTTATTGTTCCTGTTTTTAGTTGTGAGCCGCTCCGAGTCTTCGGAGATGGGGCGGCATACAAGTTCAATAAATAAATAAATAAATAATATTGTAGGCTGGATCAAAAAAGGTTGGCCACTACAAGATCTACCTCAACCTTCCCAACCTTTTAAGTCCAGACAAACTGAGTTATCTGTATTAAGAGGATGTATTTTGTGGGGTAACAGGGTGGTTATTCCTGCAAAACTACAGAAAGAGGTTTTGGAAATGTTACATGAGGGTCATCCAGGAATTGTCAGAATGAAGGGATTGGCCAGGAGTTATGTATGGTGGCCAGGTATTGACAAAATGGTTGAAAACTGGGTTGCATCCTGTCCCAACTGTCAGGAAGTCAGGCCTGCCCCACCTCTCGCCCCCAAACAGGAATGGGAATGTCCTAGGGGCCCATGGTCCAGGATTCATATTGATATTGCTGGCCCTACTAGAGGGCACACCTTCCTTATTATAGTAGATGCATACTCCAAATGGCTAGAGGTTATCCCTATGGCATCCACCATAGCTGAAGCTGTCATCAAACAGCTTAAGAAACTTTTTGTAACTCATGGGTTGCCTGATGTGCTTGTTTCTGACAATGGTCCTCAATTTACATCCAACCTTTTTGAATCATATTTAGCACAGCAGGGTATAAGACATGCCCTTACAGCCCCTGGGCATCCTTCGGCTAACGGCCAGGCTAAACGCATGGTACGACTTACCAAGGAGAAACTCCAGCAATTGGGTCCAGGGGACATCACTGAGAAAGTTGAAAAACTACTCAGTGTCCAGCATATCACTCCCAACCCCTCAACTAACTTAACCCCAGCTGAATTGTTGATGGGTAGGAAACTCAGATCTCTCCTTGACCGCCTTCATCCCACTTGCACCCAAGCACCACTAGATTCCACTAGCAAAATTCGCACATTCACTGTGGGTGATTCTGTGTATGCAAAAAACCTTATGGGTGAACCATTATGGATTCCTGCGGAGATAACCCAAATTACAGGCCCCAGGTCTTACAGGGTTCAAACTGAGGATGGTGTCCTCTGGAGCAGGCACATTGATCAGTTAAGATCCAGACCACCTCAGGAGCATCGCCATTGCTCCTCTCTGGTTCCCATGCCTACTGCCTCTTCTAGGGGGGAAGGGGAGGATTATCAGCAAGCAAGAATCAACCCCATGTGTAACGAGCTAACACGACAGGAACCATCCCAAAACCTGTCACGGTGCCAACAACCATTCTTACAAATGGAAGATTGCACATCACTACCAGACTTAGGTGCTGACATTGGGTTGGAGATGGATTGGGAGGAGAGACCAGGTTGTAGTAACCTAACAGGTTCTACCATTACTAGAAGTCCAAGTAAGGAGATGTTAACAGACACTTTTCCTCCCTCACAATGTGAGAACCCTAAAACACCTGAACCATGCAGGTCTCAACGTACACGTAAGAGCCCCACCTATTTAAAAGAATACATTAGATAGATGGGGTTTGAGTATGGACTAAACCTAGTGGGGAGGGGTGTTATGTATGCAGAGTTTGAATTGATTGGTTGTTCTTGTAAAGTGTTTGAAATCATTGGTTAAAAAGTGCGGGAAAACCCTGCACTCTGATTGGCTGTCAGCTGAGGCAGCCGGCAATATATAGCTGCCTCGGCTAAGCCAAATCGGGTCCGTTCTGAGCTGAAGTCACAATAAAACTTAAGAGCTGAAGCACTCCGTGTCTGCCTCTTCATGCAAACTTAACAAGGACAATCCAGAAGAACTGAAGAGACAATTCATATCAATCTCCCAGGCAAGGGCAATAATAAAGTTGGCAGGATAATATAAATTATATTTAATTATAACTTTAATGTCTAAATAGTGGTTTGTCGATGCATATTGGTTAGGTTCACTTTTTAAAAATCTCTCCATGTAAGAATCCACCATGAATAAAATCTGAAGATAGATGGAAAGCAAATATAGGAAATACTGGAATGCCATGGAAGAATTACAGAATTAGGAACTTAGCATGGAAGAAGAACTGATAGTGGTTTTTTTAAGTAAAAAGCAGAATTAAGCTATTTAAATAATAGATTAGCAAATATTAAAATCGATGAACCTTCTGAATAATATATTATATAAAGATTAATTATAATAATTTAGCAACCAGTTTCCTGATTTGAGAATTCACTTGCTCAGTATTTATAGTTTTTTCACCATCATTCCAAAAATATACCTCCTCCTTTCATCATAAATAGAATTTTCCTTTTCTAAAACAAGGAGCTGCAATCCTTATGATAGTTAATTATGTTTTGGGGTAAGTATCCCAGACAGCTAATGCAAACTTGGATTAAGGAATATAAAATTCAATTTCCTGTTAGGGTTTATTGAGTTATTTGGATACATCTCCCTTTTTCTTTTCCTTTCTACAATAGGTTCTCATCTGTAAAACAAGTATACTACTGGTTGGCAACCCATTGAGAATCAGGCCGTGCAAACTGTGGGCGAGCGTGCGAGCGCATAAAGCTCCATTTGCGCAAGTGATAGGTGGCTGTGCAAAACCATCTTCTCTCCCTGCCCCACCACCACTGCCACCGCTGTCAGTCTGCAGAGGCAGAAAGGTTGGGGACCATTAGTCTATAGCCATTTGACAAAGCTAAATATTATTAAATGTTTTCAATTTATGGCAGGTTTTTTGAAGGAATAGAGCTAGAGCTATAGCAGCTTTGCATATATTATGTATTTATTCCACCACTGAGCTAAGAAAATGCCTCAAGCATCTTGTGGCCCTATCCTTTGATATGCACATCCATAGTGCAAGGATTAAAATCCATGGGAAGTTGCATGGAAGAGAGACCTGCCATTTGCATCTGTAAAATGTAAGCGGTAACAAATACAGTTATATCTCATGTACCAGAAGTGATATTCAGCAGGTTCTGACCAGTTCTGGAGAACCGGTAGCGGACATTTTGAGTAGTTTGGAGAACTGGCAAATACCACCTCTGACTGGAGATTTTACAGTATCCTTCCCCTGCCATGCCTATCAAGCCACGCCCACAAAACTGGTAGTAAATTTTTTTGAATCCCACCACTGTCATGTACCTCTTATAAACAATAATATATGAAATACAGGTAGTCCTCAGCTTACAACCACAATTGAGCCTAACATTCCTGTTGCTAAGAGAGACAGTTGTTAAGTGAGGTTTGCCCTGCTTTATGATCTTCCTTACCATGGTTGTTAAGTGAATCTGACTTCCCCATTGACTTTGCTTGTCAGTAGGTTGCAAAACACAGTGCAATTGTGATAAATATGAGTCAGTTACCAAGCATTTGAATTTTGATGACATAACCATGGGGATGCTGCAACAGTCATAAATGTAAAAAATGGTCATGTCCGTTTTTTCAGAGCTGTTGTAACTTCAAATGGTCAATGAATGAACTGTTGTAAGTAGAGGACTACCTGTACTCTTTGTCACTGAATTGTTACAGATTAAAGTAAACACTTGCCTTATTTCCAGAAAACCCAACAAATTCCAGTAATCGTGCAATCTTTGTTGGCAACATAGATAGAGTCTATGAGGGTGAGAAAGAAAGAAAAAGAAACCATTTGCCATCACTAAATTTTACAGAAGTTTTTCATTAATAAAAAAACTTACAGTCTTTCCATTACATTGCAGTTCATATCCACTGAAACGAACTGAGGCTTATTCATCTTCCTGTTCTTTTATTATTCTTAAGTACAGCAAAAATAGAGCTTGACTTATGATCATAACTGAGTCCCATAATTACAGTTGTAAGTTGTACATCTGTAAAAGAGGTCACATGTAATTTTGTAACTTTTTGTGGTGGTCGTGAAATGAATACTGCAGCTTTTGCAGTCATTAACTGAAGCAATTTTAACTATGGGGTGTGTTTTGTCAGAAACTGGAGGGAAATGCCAGTTTACAGGAAAAAAAGTAATTCGCAGTCACATGACGACAGGATACTACAAACAGCTATAAATATGGGCTGGTTGCTGAGGCCCAAAGTTTGACATATGACTGTTGAGGGAGGGGAGTAACATCAGAACTTCAAAACTGGGACAGCTTTTTGGAGATCCATTATAACAGTGTTGGCAAACCTTTTCGGCATCAAGTGCTGAAACAGGAGCGCATGCACATGCAGGGAGCACCAGAAACTGGAAGAGCAGCTCCCCATCGTGTGCAGTTTCCGGTGCATGCATGCACACTGACCACCCGGTCTTCCTGTTTCTGGCATGCATGCGTGTGCGAAGACTAGCAGGCCAGCGTGCATGCGCATGTCGGAAACCAGAGCCTCAGCTTCCTGGCGTGCCCAGAGAGATGGCTCTGCGTGCCACTTCTGGCATGCATGCCATAGGTTCGCCATCACAGCATTATAACTTCAAAAGGTCCCTAAGTGACCAGTCATTAAGTCAAGGACTACTTGTATAAAAACTTCCTGTTACCACTCAGAGCCATCTCAGAGAGACTATTTGGTGGAGAGAAGATTGTACAAAGAAATAAGCTATTCTATGCTTATTTAGCTTCAAAGCAGTTAGAACTGAACAAGTCACAAGTAACCTTGAAATAAAAAGATGGGTTATAAATTCAATAGTAAATGAGGTAAACTCTTTTAATACAGCATGATTTGTGAGGAAGCCAAGTGTACTCTGCCATACAGGACTGCTCAGTAGAGGAACCCAAAGATTTTAACCATTGCTTTGCTTCAACACTGCTCCGTGAAGCACTGTAGCGAAAGAAATTAACAGATGAAGCATACAGAGAAAATAACAGGATGTGTTACAGAGATAGCATGAAAAAAACTGTTGCATCCCTGTAACAATGTAAGCACTTGACAATTTTGCAGCTTTTAACTGATGAGCTCAAAGATCTTATATGGCCAATATCAATAGGCTCACAAATACTGGTTAATAAAGCAGTCCCCTTACTAGGTATATAACAATGTTATCCTGGGAATACCTGTACTGTAAAATACTTCATGAAGAGCTTTAAAATAAAATACCAGGGAAGTAATTTCCTCACAGATGTATTATTTTTCTTTAAACCTTTTAATAAAAATATTCATCTAGATCTAAGCTAACTAAGGAGTTCTAAGAGACAGCTGATGAAGGTAAACATTCCAGTCAAACGGAAGCATTTATAATTGAAGTTGCCTTCCTGTGTGAAATATGTGGAATTAAAAGCTACCCTTCATCCAAGTATACAGAACCTTGCCTGTAAATCTCTGCAATTATTGATAACTTTTTTAAAATAATAGAATAGTTTAAATAGATCTTGGAAAGCTATTCGAGTTCAATTTGAAGCTTATATTGTTCAGTTGTGTATATCCTTTAATGCAGGGAGTATTTATATCCATCTGATATAATTTTGACATGTGTTACATATCTGTGATGAGACAATTCCAAAATAAGGCCTTCATACAAATGAGCCATTGCCCTAAATTACATAATAAAAGACTATTTGCTGATGCTCTGCATAATATTAATATCAGAATAATTGGTGCAAAGTGAAAATAATTCAATTTAAATATTTATCAGAAATACAGTACATACCAGATTAAATGCTCCAACTCCCAACTTTACACCGACTTCAAAATGGGGATGATTTTCTCCTTTAACATAACTGGGGCACTGTATTAGATTCTCCAGTACCCTAGCAAAACAAAATATCTCATTATAAACATATATCTCATTATAAACAAATAAGAATATGAATAAAAGCAATCATACAACTTTTTTACATAGAGCAATTATTAAGGGTCACTAATAATAATTAATTTTGTGTCTCAAACATGGTGTATGTGCCACCAATAAGCAATTTGGTGAACTAACCAAATTTAAGAGATATTTACTAGCCCAGGAACATGAGAAAAACCTGATGTTATTTGTAAACAAACAAGATACACATTTGGACCTTCTTGGTAGGAGTTCCCAGGGGTGAGATTCTACCAGTTCTCACCTATTCTCTAGAACCGGTTGTTAACATTCTAAACAGTTCAGAGAACCAGTTGTTAGAAGAAATTACTGGCCTACTCCTGTAAGGAAGGCAGGAAGGAAACATTCTGGTGTTGCTTACAGAAACTGCCTCTCCGTTAACCCTTATTACATTCTTGGCAGGACTAGACTTCCTGTCTCAGGAACTTCTCTGGAGTTATTTTTCCCTCCTTTGCTGGTACTTTGCTTGTGTGGAGTGACCATTCAAAGTTACAATGGCACTGAAAAAAGTGACTTATGACCATTTTTCACACTTACGACTGTTGCAGCATCCCCACAGTCATGAAAGGCCAGGCAAGGAGATGCGTGCCTCGATGTGAGTGATATTGAGTTGGCCACACCCAGCCAATAACATGACCACCAAGCCATGTCCACCCAGTCACATGCCCACCAACTAAGCCACACCCACAGAACTGGTTGTTAAAAAATTTGAATCCCACCCCTGGGAGTTGCCAATATGAAAATTCATTTCACAGAGGTGGGAAGAGGGCTTTGAAGACTTTTAAACATACTTAAAATATTTTGTAACTCCTGAGACAGGATTCCATAAAGCCCCTCAGATTTCCCTTCAAGGCTGAAGACATAATTAATTCCAAGCTTGGAAACAGAAGTTCCAGTGATAGATTCGACCACTAGTCTATGTAGTTGCTCTTTCCAATACTAAACATTTGGAAAGAAGATACAGAGGTTGGGAAGGCCTTGAGGTATTGATCTGAAGGATCTAACTAGCCTATTTGTCAATGTGACAGAGAAGAAGCAATAGCTTTGTTTTATTGCTATAGTTTTCAAATTGTTTCAAATTATTAAGTGTTGTAAGTCTAGTGAGAATTCTAGTATAAAAATTGTACTTAAACACATTAAATAAAAAGAAAAGCAAATAAAATAACAGCACAGATAGTCCTCAACTTATGATAATTCATTTAATATCAGCTCAAAGTTAAAAAAGCCTCTGTAGCTCATCCGTAAAGTTATGACTTGACATCACCCCTGCACTGCAGTCACATAATTTCAGTTTAGGTGCTTTGCAACCAACCTGCAACAGTTGCAGCATCTTAGGATCATGTAATCATAATTTGCAACCTTTGCAAACAGCATTCAAAAAGCCAAGTAAATTGGGGAAGCCAGATTCACTTAAAGACAGTATGATTCCCTTAACAACCATGGTAAACAAGGTTGCAAAATCAGATCCAGTCATGTGATGATTCACTTAATGCCCAAATCAATTAACAACTGAAATTCTGGTCCCATTTGTGGTCAAAATCCAAGGACTATCTATAGTATTAAGAAAAGACCCAGGAGAAACTCCCCCTTACTGATTGGAAGGGAGGAGTAACACAATCAGACTTGCAAGAAGTATAGTTTTGGTCTTCCTGTAGAGTATGTTTCCTGATCTTCTCTACCTTAAAGGACTAGGTGACGAGTAAAAACATTTGCTTTTCAGAAATATTTAGAGTAATGCAGCTTGTCACTGCAAAAAATATCAATTATCAAATAATTTCAAAAACTACATACCTGTATATTTGATAACTATTTCTTATTTTGATGCTGCCTTTCACAAAGCTAATTATGTTTTCATCCTAAGAAAAATAGAATAGATTGTCTATTTCAGTTTATTGGTCAATTAAACACTCTTGCTTCAGATGGACAGTGACTAATTCTGAGACAATTAATTGGCAAATTGCTAAAACTCACTCTAATCGTAATAAAGACATTTTCCCACTATTTAGCTATTTTGAAAGCACGCTATGAGAGTTACTAATCTCACTTTTGATAAATCTAATATATTAACAAGAAGTCAAATTGTTTCTTGCTAAAACATCCTAAGAAAATACCCAATTCATTCAAAAAAGCTATCATCAAAAACACACACACACAGACACTCTAAGCATTATATTTCTCTACTAAGCAGAAAATTTCCCTACTGAATTTAAACTCTTAGAACATAACTATCTTATACATGTTTACCATAAAATGATACTATTTACCATGAACCGTGGTGGCGCAATGGTTAGAATGCATTACTGCAAGCTACCTCTGCTGATTGCTATTGCTACCTCTGCTAAGTGCTATTGCTATTTAATAGACTTTACTCTCATAGTGTGCATAAGATTGTAATTTAAATGCACTTCAGATCAAATTTCCCCAGCAATGATGGTGGTAAATTGGGGAAAAAAGAACAAGAAATACTTAATTTTGAAAAGCAAACATCCTTTGAGCTTACAGTTTCTATTCTAGATGTTATGGAAGAAATTATGCTGACCTTGGTCATGGGCAGGGGTGGGATGCTACCGGTTCAGACCAGTTTGGGCATACCGGTAGCTCTGAAGAGCAGCTGTCATAGAACCGGTTCTGTCTGACTTGCTCCAAGGATCTTCAGTTGAGCTCTCTCACCCGCCCATGCTCCTAGGTCCTTTTTATCCTTTCAGCTGTTTGGCGTGGCAGAGCAGACTGCCCTGCTAAACAGCTGAGAGGCGCAGGGGTTTTATTTTAGTCTTAGGATGCAGAGCGCGCGACCACCGACCCGGTTGTTATGACGGTAGCATCCCACCTCTGGTCATGGGCTTTATGGCAAACTCAGATATACCATTTATTAATATGAGTTGCTCTGTGATCATATTAAGAGCAACTGTGTTCTCTTCGCTGATGATGTAAAGCTATTCAACACCACAGACAATACTGATAACCTTCAAAAAGACCTTGACTATATATTAGAATGGTCAAAACAAATGGCAACTTCAAATCTCAACAAATAAATGCTCGGTCTTACATATTGGCAAAAAAACAGAAAATAAAATACAAGCTGAATAGTAAAGACCTTGTTGATGATCCAAACTCTGTCAAGGACCTTGGAGTACTCATCTCTAATGATCTAAGTGCTAGAGCCCACTGTAACTACATAGCCAAAAAGGCATTAAGAGTTGTTAACCTAATCCTATGTAGCTTTTTCTCTGGTAATATCACACTACTAACTAGAGCATACAAAACATTTGCTAGACCAATACTTGAATACAGCTCATCAGTCTGGAACCCACATTACGTATCTGATATTAGCACAGTTGAGAAAGTCCAGAAATATTTCACAAGAAGAGTTCTCCACTCCTCTACTCATTGCAGAATACCTTATGCCACCAGACTTGAGGTTCTAGACCTAGAAAACCTAGAACTATGCCATCTTCGGTCTGATCTAAGTATAGTATATAAAATCATACATTGCAATGTCCTACCTGTCAATGAATACTTCAGCTTCAGCCATAACAATACAAGAGCACACAATAGATACAAACTCATGGTTAACCGCACCAAACTTGATTGCAGGAAATACGACTTCAGCAACAGAGGGGTCAATGTCTGGAATACTCTACCTGACTCTGTGGTTTCTTCCCCAAACCCCAAAAACTTTAACCTTAGACTGTCAACTATTGACCTCACCCCTTTCCTAAGAGGTCTGTAGGGGGCATGCATAAGCGCACCAACCTGCCTACCACCCCTGTCCTATTGTTTTTTTTAATTTGTCTTACATGTATCCATTTCATGTATTCATAACTATGTATATACTTATACCTATTATCTTTTAAGTGATTGACAAATCAAATAAATAAAATAAATAGATAGTTCACCTGCAAAAATCTAGAACTTTTAACTTGTTCCTGGCTTTTAAAACTGAAAGATTTCCCCCACCCCTCACATACACACACCTTTCTGCATGCAATTTTTTATGGTCTATTTTCTTTTCAGCTAAAATTATTATCTAATTTCCCTCCAAACCTATAAAAAAACAATAATGGTCTTCCCTCTTTCCCTCTTATACCTCAAATACACTTCTTTCCTCTATATTGACTCAGCATCATTTCCTTATCTCCTGCAAACAAAAGAGAGATGCCAAGAAAGAAGGTATTTGAAGAGAGAGGCAAGCAGTATAGCAGCAGAATGGGTAATTGTCTTGTATACCTTGGCAGGGAGGGAGGCATCACAATGAAAAAAAACCCACTAGCACACTTAGTTTTCCTTGAAATGAACAAATGAACACATGTGGTGGACATGCCCAAAAGCAAAAGCATACTGGACAAAAATACATACTTGGATAGAAAAAATGATAATGATAGATTTAAAATCAGAAATATTTCTGTTGGGTATCATACCAGAAAAATATAATAAAGGAACTATGTATCTAATATTACATGTGTTAACAGCAACCAGAATTGTACTTGCACAACATTATAGAGGTTTGGAGATCCCTACAGAAGAGAAGATAATAAAACAAATACCAGAATGTGCAGAAATGGATAGATTAACACTTGAGATTAAAGAGAAGGAAGATATGGAATATTTTGAAATATGAGATTCATTTTATCAATGGTTAACTAACAGAAACAGAAGTTAGAACATTTAAAATTATAAGAGAAGGCTTAATTTTACTACGAGGGCTTATTACGATATGTTTATTATTAATATGGATCAGAATTAATAATTAATAAGAATTAATATTATGTTGAGAAAATATTGTTATTATATGACTATTACTATGAACATTATTACTATTATGATGATGACCATTGCTCAAACTAACTGTAACAGACAACACACTGTTTATATAGGGATCGAAACTGTTGCTCTTTCTTTATATAGCAAAAATTAAAAAAAATATTTTAAAAAAATAACAAATGCCAATTTTATTAAACTAACCCACTTATGAAGCTTATAAATTAAAACATGAAATTCACTTAATTATGTATTAATTGCATATAAAATATAATAAAAACAAGTAGTGATGTATTTAAAGTACTTAAAAAGTATTTAACACAAAAACTCACAGATCATTGCATCTCTTGCCATTTCACAATTCCCTGACTGCCTTCACAATACCAGGTCCTGAACAACATCCTTACCTGGAGGAATGTAAGAGCTGTTCTCTGAAGCAAGCATTCAGCATAACAAATTTCTGCATGGATTTCTTCTAAAAAAAAAGAACAGAAAAGAAATGTTTCAAAGTTTCTCTATGTAATGTGATTATTATCAATACTGTAAAAAAGGTTTTTTCAAGCAAGAAACTGAAGGACCACCTACTGCCACTTAAAAATGCTAAGAGCCATCTTCAGAGACAAGCAAGCTTTAAGATACAATCCTTTCTAGCTGCCACATCCTTGGATCAGTTGGCTTGAGGCATGCCTGCTAACAGCTCTTATTTCTTTTTATTAAAAGAAGTACTTACTTGATTACATTTTTCTTGCATTATTTTCTATTTCTGTAAGTCTCATAAAGAGACATAGCTGAAAATCAAGATATACCAAGAACAAGATGTTCATAATCTGCAGTATTTGATGTTGACAGATGTTCACCAGGGTACAAGAGATGGAGGAAAACAAGGAGTATGGATTGGTGGTAAAGTAGGAGAATTAACCAATCTATCAATGGTCTGAAATTAGTCATTTAAGTGAGGTCCTTCCCTGAGCCATCGCCTTATAGCTGTACTATAGCTGTTTTGGTTGACTGGGAAGACTCCCGTTTATTTTTTATGATATATTTGCTTTCAGTGGTGTTTAGTTTTCTATTTTTGTGCCTGACCTATATTTTGTTTACCTTGTAAGGTCTCACATATTTCAGAACTGCCTTATACAACTTATTCATTTTTGTGTAAGCAAAACCTACTATATTTAATCAAGACAACATTTTTTTCTAGCCCCCCCCCTTGAAGACAAAACCTGAAATCCTACATGCAAAGCAGGCATTCTATACTAAACTCCCATTTTCTTTTCTTACCTAGCAATTATTTGGGAAAAATGCATAGTCCTGAGGTTACAACGATAATTGGGACCAGAATTTCCATTGCTAAATGACGTGGTGATAATGTACAACATCCTATAACCACATTGTTAGTGACAGAAATCCCAGCAGTCCCAGTTGTCATCATAACCCCAGTACTGTGTGGGTCGTTAAGTGAGAACCTCACAGCAAGCAGACTAGTGAGTGAGAGTTGGGGGCAAGAGCTATGCTGTAGACAGGTACTATGGAGCACAGGTAGATGCTGCAGGCAGGTGAAAAATCAGTAGCCAAAAGAATTGGGTGTTGATACATACAGCTTAAGAATTGCTTATTCTTTTTCTCCTGTATCTAAATGTTTCTCCTTAGAGAGGCCTCTTATATCTAATCTTAACAGAGTGAAGGCAAATATATGTGTCCCAGGATTATGTTGCAGGATCCAGAGGTTTAGTCTTCTGAGCTTTTGGACTCGTGCTGGAGCCCACCAGATTGCAAGAACACAAGTGAGCAGTCAGACAAGGAGACCCAAACTCTTTGGTAGCTTGTTCATGGAATGAACAAGGACATACATTCAATTTTGCAGCTACTAAGATTGTTGGCCAAGAAAATACAAAGGTAGCCAGGGAAATGATTGAAGCCTGGGTAATGGAGCCCTTTGTCAGTCAACAGGAGTGCTAATTTACCACCAGCTTATTAGGTATTTAGGAGCTGAGGACTTGGCAGCACAAGGAAACAACAGCCAAGGACTTAATAACCAGCCATCAACACCCCAATCAACAAATAAAGAGCTACACACAACCAGGCACCACATAAATACTATGCATAGAATAGGTCAAAGCATATATTCAGTTAGAGAGAAGTTCCCTGGGCTCCAGCACGAATCTGAAAGCTCAGAAGATTAAACCTCTGGTCCCAGGGACCCACCCAGATTGGATCCTGCAGTCTTAACAGAATAAGAAAATGATTGCTCAGGCTGGAAACCCTATACCATTTCAGACAAGTGGTTGTCCAATGTCTTAAAAAACCTCCAGTGATAGAATACCCACAACTCCAGCACTGGAGGTTTTAAGAAGAATAGACCTATGTAACTGTGTTCTCTGACATCCAAATATCTGCCAGGATTTAATTGACTACAGTATTTTGTTTTCATCAAGGACCATGTGGATTATAATTTAAGCAAATTTTTCCCACAGCAAAGTCTTTATCACCCACATATATAATCATAAGATATGGAACTGTTTGCCAAACGTAGGCATATGATGCAACATCTGAAGGTTACAATACTTATTCATCAGTTATATCAACAAAATACAGACAGTTGACGTACAACCAAAATTGAGCCCCAAATTTATGTTGTTAAGTGACAAATTTGTTAAGTGAGTATTGCTCCATTTTACGACTTTTCTTGCCACATTTGTTAAGTGAATCGTTGCAGTTGTTAAATTATTAACACAGTTGTTAAGTAAATCTGGTTTCCCCATTGACTTTGCTCGTCAGAAGGTCACAAAAGGGGATGACATGACCCCGGGCACTGTAACCATCATAAATATGAGCCAATTGTCAAGCATCCAAATTTGATTCACGTGACTGTGGGGATGCTGTAACAGTCATAACTGTTAAAAATGGTCATTAGGTCAATTTTTTCAGTGCCACTGTAACTTTGAATAGTCACTAAATGAACTGTTGTAAGTCAAGGACTATCTGTAATATAACAGAGTGCTGTTTGTTTACCTTCAGTTAATTGATCAAGATTCTGTTTGTACACTAAATTGTTGAAAGAGTCTGCTACGGAAGACTTTTTCCGAAACCTAAAGAAAAATAATAGAGGCTGAACATTTAAAGTATACTTACAATGCTGCAGTTAAGCAAATAATTCAGAAATATATTTGACACATATTCTGGAATGCATAATATTGGATGCATGAATTTCTGACTATTATGGTCACACATCATGATGGTTGTCAAGCCAGTCTAACTCTTCTATTTATTAAAAAAAGTATAATGTGAAAATATTACAAAACTATGATGATCAATCTTCATGGCTACCAATAAATGGGAAATGGGATTTTGCTTAGTAACCATTTCCTAACCCTTTCCTGTAATTTACGTAATAAGATTTATTGAAAGAGAATAGCATGCACATATATACGCTACTTAAAAAGGTAAAGGTTCCCCTTGCACATACATGCTAGTCGTTTCCAGCTCTAGGGGGTGGTACTCATCTCCGTTACAAAGCCAAAAAGCCAGTGCTGTCCAAAGACATCTCTGTGGTCATGTGGCTGGCATGACTAAATGCCAAAGGTGCACGGAACGCTGTTACCTTCCCACCAAAGTGGTCCCTATTTTTCTACTTGCATTTTTACATGCTTTCGAACTGCTAGATTGGCAGAAGCTGGGACAAGTCACAGGAGCTCACTCTGTTACACGGTGCTAGGGATTCGAACTACCGAACTGCTGACCTTTCTGATCGACAAGCTCAGTGTCTTAGCCACTGAGCCACCGCGTCCCTGCAGGCTCCTAAAAAAGACTATTGGGCTTTTAAAATATGTTTGCAATTAACACTATTGTAATAGCATCTTAGAGAGCCAGCAGGGGCTTGAAATTGGGAAACCATGAATTCTAGTCCTACCTTGGACAGAAACCCAGCTGGGTGTCCTTGGTCAGTCACTTACTCTTGGCATTATGAAGAAGGCAATGGCAACCACTTCTGAAAAACCTTGCCAAGAAAACCTCAGGGACTTGTCCAAGCAGCCTTCAAGTATTGGACATGACTGAACGGAAGACATTTTTTTAGCATCCTATGTACTAATTGTATAATAATTGCATTTTATGTGCTTACTTCTGACATATAATTTGAGCTTCTTCCATTGTATTTCCAGCATTCAATATGTCCCTGGAGTCAAAGGTCAACATGGCCTGAATTTCCAGAATGGTAGCATAAGTCAGAGCATGATACATGCTATCCTTTTTTCTATAGGAGAGAAGTTAGAGAAATATGTACACAAGGCCCAAAGGTAGCACAAGAAAAGAAAGAAACTTGTCTTTAAGAATGTACAGGAGCATTAAAGGCAGTGCTATCTAAAACTATAAAATGGGATAAATTTTACAGTTTTAGATAGCAATTAAATTTCATACTGAGAATCACATCTGTTTATTTTAGGATACAGTGTTGAGATACATAGAGAAAGAGAGATTAAAAAAATAATACAGATACTGTTTTCCACATGAGCTTGATGCCAAAAGAATGGTTTGTGTCTTTCTTTCATTGTATTCCTAATAATGCGCTTCAAAACAAAACAGGCATTTCTTTTCATCCTGCAAAAACATACTGAAATCTCAAATGGCACTCAAAATGCCATTTTTATGCTCCCCTTAGAAGCATGAAGGAGATGAGCTTCATATTTTGCTAAAGATAAGTCTTCCCTACAGGATTTCCTGGTTATATTTTTTTGAATTTAGCGTGCAATGTTTACAAAGCATTTTTTTTAAATGTTCTTTTTATTTTTATTTTTTGTAGATTTGCTTAATAGATTTGCTTAATTTCTGTATGTCTGCCTGTATTGGGGTCACAATGGCTGATCTAAAGCATTCTCAAAGAACTGCTGCAGTATTTTTTTGTCTATCATTTTCTTTGATCAGTTTACTAATAAGTTCATTTGCTGATAAATTACTTGCAGGAATTACATAATTTATTGCACTGACATATGGACATCTAGGTATTTGCATGACAAAATTGGAAACGGCAAGACCAGAAACTGGATTTTACTAGCCGCAAAGAATATAACTACAGAGACCAGATTCAATAAAACAGAGGCCTATCTAAATTTTCTTCTCTGTATTTTAAGTGTTTCTTCTTCTTTTCTATTAATCCTATTTTCCCCTCTATGAATCCTTTAAAGAGTCCAAAAGATGCTGTTTGTGTAATTTATTCAGTAATTTATTATCCCCAAAGGGTTGCTCCAGTTCTTTCATGTATCACTCCTTAATTTGAAGTAGCAGTGAGATTAGTCTCCTTGCATTCTGCAATGTTCTATTTAACACAGATACCAATAGGGTAAAATGTTAATTAAATGAGCCTCTTAAGTAAAGGAAAGGAACATCCATTATCTGAAACACTTAATTACGTTAGATACAGCACAGTCAGCTATTCTTTGGGGAACATCATACACTGGGAAACAAAAGATGGGCTTGTGTGATGCGTAAAGAGGTCTTGAATTGAAGCTAATTACAACAATCCCTAAAGTAAATTCCCTATAACACAAGCCTTTCCACTGATGGCACTATAAATTTGTTATTAGCCCATCAGTTCCTTATAATACAAAATATTCTTAACACAATATTTATATTTGAAAATATTGGATGGATAAGCAAAAATGTATACATTAGAATAATGCACATTTTAATTTATAATTATAGAATACCAACCCTTCCTGCAACAAATGCATAAGAGCAGCTGAATTAAGAAATCCTTGAATGGTGGTGCTGGTTATTGTTCAGAATTATGGCCCTTCTAGATAGATCTGGGAAGTCATAAACTTGGCTTCAATTTGTTTTTAGCAATTATAATTACTTTCTTCTGAAGGAAAAGATAAGAATCGCCATTGCTTTTATATCTCAGATATTTCAGTAAATGTGATTAGATTTTTCTCTGCACTAACATAATGAAGCTAATATCTATTAAAATTTATCTAGAAAAGAAGACTTCAAAAATACATAATAATACAATATACATCTTGATTTCTTCATAAATTTAATGTCCATATTTTCAGGCTGACATTCCAATCAATATTTTTAATATAATCAAGAGCTGCAACTTTTTTCAGATTCAAATCACAACATCCAACAACCAAATAAATGGGTTTAATGTTTACGTAGTCACAATCTAATAAGCAAGTTTAATGTTTACTGCTTGCTGCTGTTTACTAAAATGAAAGTCTCAGTCTACATTTTACATTTGTCTCTCTTTCATGACATCTAGGGGACATTTCTATGTTTTTATTTGATAACCACCTGCCATTTCACAAGATATTTTAGTTATAAATCAGAATTCCACAAGTTCACAAGCATTTGACAAACTGAAAAGCCTTGGCTCAAGGAAACTATTTTGAAAGGCTGCAAAAAACCTTTCGGTTCTCTTTTTCCTATCTTACCTAGCAGATCAAACCTGAAGATGATATCATTTTGTAACAAAATGGTTCCATCTTCAGGCTAGATGTGCTAGGTAAGATAGGATCACCTGCTATTTCTTCAATCCATGCTGATGAAGTCAAAGATCTATCAATGTGGAATTTACAGTATTCTGGCACAGAGAAATTCTTGTATCAAATTGTTCTAAATCTGTGCAAGGGAAAATAAGAAGATGGGCTATTTGTAGCTATAGAATAATCTTATTTCTACTCCCTATGACTTGTTTCAATATCAACTGTTAACATATTATGGTACCAGATATATATGTATTAATTAATTGCATATATTAATTAGTGGAAATAGTGCAATGAACAGAAAGATTTTTGTAGCCTTTCAAAATAGTTTCCTTGAGGCAATTTTCAATCAAAATTAAACAAGTACTTGCATCACACACAACTTCAAAATAAAGATTATTATCTATTTAGCTATTATCCATTTAACAACTCTCAATTTCTTCATATATCTGCTGCATAAAGAAGAGTCTTCAGCTAAAAAACTCAAATCCAGGATGATATTATGATCTGAGGAACAGTAACTAAAAATACAAATACACTGAAAATATACTGAGCCCTCCATTGTACCTATCGATTGCAGAAAATATGACTTCAGCAACAGAGTGGTCAATGCCTGGAACACTTTACCTGACTCCATTGTTAGAGCCTCATACCCTCACAGCTTCAATCTCAAACTGTGTACCATGGACCTCACCCCATTTTTAAGAGGTCGTTAAAGGGGGCATGCATAAGCTCACCAGCGTGCCTACCATCCCTGTCTTACTGTCCCCATTTATCTGTATTTACTTCCTTTGTTCATGTTTATGTTCATATCTACACTTGTTATCTTGTACATGTTTGACAAACTAAATAAATAAAAATAAAATATTGCAATTGCTGACCCAACTTTTACCAATTATTTTTGGAATTAAATAATTGGAAAATATAAACAGAATAACAATTGACTTTCACAAAGGCATCTGTCTACATAATATCCGACTAAGAATTTCTGAAATATTTGTCAGGTGTTATTCAGATTCCTTATAAACATGAATTTTGCATTATTTTAAAAGAAAGTTAAACTATTTTTTAAACATAGATTTGGGGCTCTGAAAGAGTAGTAATCATGTAATACTATTTTGGACAAAATACACAGAAGGTTGATTTGAAAAAAGAAAGTCAGGTTCTCCTACTTATGTATTGCTCATTCTATTAATATTGGGGACATTACTAGTTTACTACTACTTCTCACAGAGAATAGTTTCATGTGGCCTTAAATGCTGTTATTACTCTGATGAGGGGAGAGGAAGGCACCTACTTCATTCTGGCTATTTGGCCACCCACGAGTTGTTTCCACTTGCTACCAGCAGTGTTGTTCTGCTGAAGCATTAAGTCAAGGACATTGCTTTTAGTCAATCAACAGCTCCCTTTTGCTTCAGTTTGTGTTCTTTCTTTGCACTTGTAAGCTGCACTATTTTAGTCATATATTTCTTTCACAATAAGACCCGTGTTAAGAAACAGCCTGATCAGTCACATACATGAAATACTTCCTTGACTGCAAACTGTTGGGCAACCTGACATGCAATTTTAAAAAAAGGATTTTTTTTACAGACTAAAAATGCCATTTCAACAATACACTTGCATTAGAACTAATGTGCCATCCCATGCCAAGGACTGACTGATAGCTGTTCTCCTGCTAATAGGTGAAGCTTGATAGGATGGGAAAGATTGGGAGATCCATCTAGTGGTTCCCTTAATTTGTCTCACATTCAGTAAGGACAGTATTAGACAGCAGAAGAAGTCAACAGCAATCAGGGAAGTAAATTTTATGCCAACAGACTTTTCTGTCAGTTCAAGGACTTTTGGAAAGCACTTTAATTTGGCCATCTGGTTGGAACTCTTACACAAGGATAGTCCATTCCAGCTGCTCCCATCCCTCTCTCTTACATCTCCACAGGCAATCAGCCAAAATCCCCAGTGGCAACAATATTAGCCATCTACAGTGTCATACAGAAACAAGTCAGGCTGCAGCAACATCCAACAACAAATTACTTTTCAGAGCTATCCACCTCGATGCTAAAACAAAAAAAAATCCTACTATTCTACATAGTTTTTAAAAGATGCATTTTAAACAGTATAGATTTTACAACATTCCTCAATATAGAGAAACATTGGCAGGGACTCCTTGGGGTCCCATCAGCCGGGCAATGCCGGCTGGCAGTCCCCCGACGACGTGCCTACTCTGTGGCGGTCCCTGAACTCTGGAACCAACTTCCCCTGGGGCTCCGCTTGGCCCCCGACCTCCACACCTTCCGCCATGACCTGAAGACCTGGTTATTTGACCAATCCGGGCTGTGACCCATGGGTGGGGTGGTTTTAGATTTTGGTGGATTTTAAGTTTTGTATTTAATTGGGACCATTAGTTTAATTCTTTTTTAAGTATTTATTGTGCTTGTTTTATTGTAAGCCGCCCCGAGTCTTCGGAGATGGGGTGGCATATAAGTCCCATTAATAAATAAATAAATAAATTATATGCAAGCATCAACATAAATTTCTGGTCCATAACAAATACATTCAACAGACATGGAACAGAGAGTTAGATAACGATAGAACAGAACAGAATGCAATGCAATACAATGCAATATTGACCAAATGTGATTAGACACACAAGGAATTTGTCTCCGGTGCAGAAGCTCTCAGTGCACATGCAAAGTGACAGAGTAATAATAATCATAATAATGATCTCAATAAGAGGGGTAATAGAGAAGATGAGAAGGATAAGAATAATACTACAGCCATACAACATGGGTGAATATATTTAGACATTTTATGTATCACGAGGTGCAATAAAACATCTGTTCGTCCTATTACTATTTAGTCTTCCTTGCCAGTCCCATAAATTTATCAAAGCATTTAAAACTATCTTCTCAATACTTCAATATAATTATTGTTATCATTTGCTTTTAACATTCCCCACAATGTAACATGATTCATGTTTTTCCCCAAAACACACAATGTCAATATGCTCCTTCATTCTACAGCTATCAGTGACTTTCCACAGGTTCTGCATCAATAGAAACTGATACTGAAAAAACACTCCAGTATTGTAAAGTATGCCATAATTTACATCCAGTCCTCCAAGTTTATATAAATCACTGCTTAAATTCTGGATTAATATATTATTTGTTTGCAACCAAATAGGAAATATAAACAGCTTCAAATAAGACACAGAAAATTATCCCAGACAAAATCATAATCTGCTAACTTTACATATTATCATAATTGCCACCTTTATTGTCTGTTTTTATAGCATTCAGTGTGTTTTAGTGCATTTAACTGTACACTAATTATGTGTTTCAAAATATGTATTTGAACCTTGGGAATACTGAAATATCCCAAAGTTTGCATTGTTCCAATTTTTACAATACATCTGTAGATATCACAGAAATGATACATCAGAAGAAATACATATAAAATGTACATATTTGAGTAAAATATATCAAAAATGTTTTTTTTCTTATGGGAAAATCAGTTTACAAATAGAGTAGAGAGCTGTTTCAGTACATTTGGGAAGTACACAGGTTAACAGAGAATTGAACTCTGATGCCAAATTGATTCTAATAGATGTAAATACTATGGTTCATATGCAGATTTGCAAACATGATATTTGTAAATTGCAGTACAATAATTCTATCTTAGAATATTACTAATATTGGGATACAAACATCTGAACAGTTTTATCACTGGTGAATAATTAAACAATAGGCCACCAAAAATCTTCACCCAGCAATTCTAATTAATACTAATTTCTGGGAGCTCTTGTTTCCTAATTTCAAGAAAGTAAAGTTTAAAACTGTTAACTGAATTGGGGAAAATCAGATTCTCATTCTTCTATAAAAAGAAGCTTTCAGATTTAAAAGGGGATGGTAAAATATTGAGATTTTCTATTTTTACTAGGATTCAGGAAATTTTTCAGTTTCTCCTTCCTTATTTTTTCTTAACTATGCTGTATGTATTATAGAATTTATACTACAACATTCATGTTTCTTAATTTAAAACAGCAGGAGAAATATGTCATCAGTTCAATCATGTTTTGGAGAAATGGGAATGAATATGTGTCCTTGTTGGCCATAAACTGGGGTGTCTTTAGGGCCAGATCAACAACCTCAGGAGGATAAGCACAATTAGGCAATTTAAATTCCTCCTTTTTAAATGTGTATTGCACACATGTAAAATGTCACTGGGCTTTGATCATCTGGTCAAGACCAGCATTCTGAAGTCACTGTTATTCTGCAGATTCCATAGCTCAGATTCCTCAATTGTGACCAAAACCATTAATAAAAACATGCTAGGCTTTGAAGACAGTAATGCAATTTCATATTCAAATATTCTTTCTAATTTGTCAAGACATTTGAAAGCACATAGAGAGCGTAATCTTTGAAACAACATCTCCAATTAGGTGTAAATTTACTTAATGCTCTTATTATATGTTTGTCATATGCTAATAGTAAAAAACACCTATTCAAATGTTTTGTTATAATCAATATACACTTCATTTAATATATCCATGCAATCCAGTAAATTACATTAAACCCAGAGGAGTAATTTACAAGAATTTATTGTTGACAAATCCACTAACTGCTGTTATTATCAAAATGTTTTTGAAATTCTTAATTTCTGAAGTCTGATAAAACATTCCCTGTCTCTAAATCCTGTAATTATGTATGTTGATCCTAACCAGAAGAGGGAAGATAGAAGCAATGGCTCACTTAGTTTGTAGAGAAGCAAGGGCATCTTGGAACTTGTTATTCAGAAAGAAATTCACGGCTACCATACATTCATTGAGAGCAACATTCAGATCTGTTGTAGAAGATCTGGGGAGGAAAGAAAAGAATGAATATTAAGTTTTCTGGCAGAATCAAGTAACACTTGTGCAGGGGAAAGCAACACGATAATCAGAATATAATCTACACGGATTAAAAACACTTAATTTCTTTTGCTTACTTTAATGTCACATTTTATATAGTGTATTTGTTTTATTTGTTGTTAATGGCCTGAAATGCTTATATAAGAACATGGGCTATAAACTTAATAATACAATTAAATGAAATAAGGTCATTTAAAGCTGATTTACTAACCTAATACAGCAAGAGAGCCTAAACCTGCTGGAATCAATCCACATACCAGCTCTACTCTCACACTTCAAAGCAGACAGTTTCCAGCTGCTCAGGGGACAGATGTTGTACTCACCAATTCTCAATAAATTGGCTGTTTAGGAAAAAAAGTGTCAAGAATCTCTCAATTTGAATAAATTCTAAATTAATAGTTGGTTCCACAAATTTATCTCATAGGATAAATATTTCTGCTTATTTTAAGACAACAATTATGCCCAATTTTCTGCTTCTTGACTAGTATAACTACCTTTGCATTCTCTTTGTGAGTTTTTGGAATGCAGTCTTTTAGTATATTTTCCAACTCCTTAAGCATTTTTAAAGACCACATTATTAAAATTTGGCAACAAATAAGGTATCACCAATTTCTATTTTTCATTGGAAAAAAATGAAAAAAAAATCAAATTGATTTAAACTTTTAGCAAACATCCTCTAAAATCAATAATGTCCCTTTGATGCTTTGACTACTGCAATGCTCTCTACCTGGGGCTGCCCTTGCAGACTATACGGAGGCTTCAACTGGTACAAAATGCGGCTGCGCGGGCGGTGATGGGAGCAGCCTGATTCTCCCATGTGACACCCCTCCTGCACAATCTTCATTGGTTGCCAGTTGCCCTCCGTGTAAGATTCAAGGTGCTGGTATTAACCTATAAAGCCCTGCATGGCTCGGGTCCGGGGTACTTGCATGGCTCGGGTCCGGGGTACTTGCATGGCTCGGGTCCGGGGTACTTGCAGGAGCGCCTCCTACCAGCATCAAGGTCCAATCGCCCAGTTCGCTCCCACAGGCAGGCCCTCCTGGGGGTGCTGTCAGCCAGACAATGTCGGTTGGCGGTCCCCCGGGGGAGGACCTTCTCTGTGGGGGCGCCTACCCTTTGGAATCAGCTACCTCTAGAGCTGCGTTTGGCCCTGGACCTGCGCTCCTTCCGCCGTGATCTCAAGACTTGGCTGTTTGCACAGGCTGGCCTGGACTGAGCAGGGTTGGGAATTTTAATTTAAGGGTATTTTAATTAGATTTTATTATAATTGGATTAGAATTAATTTGATAAATTTTGTATTTATTGTATATATATTTTTGTGTAAGCCGCCCTGAGTCCCCCCGGAGACAGGGCGGCATATAAATCCAATTAAATAAATAAATAATCCATCTTGTATTTACTAGGTGCCCAATATAGTTCAAACATGTTACTTCCAAATGCCTAGGGATTAACAGATTTATTTTCACGTCCTTGGCTCCCAATCCACTTCATCAGATCTCCAAATGGAACTTTAAACATGAAAACTAGCATTATGAATTGGTCTCGGAAGGTTACTCAATATAGCTACAACACTGTGATTTAAGATGTAACATATATCCTCCCTTAGTATGCTCTGTATCAGTTTTAATTTCTGATTCATTTTATAAGGCATAGAGTGGTTTAAACATGTGGTGATAAGGATGTAACTCACTGCTGCCAGGCTTTCCTGGTCCAGGATAAGCTACAATGGGAGCTCCAATCTACATTATGTACTGCTCTAGTAAGGGCTGTAATTCAGGACAATTACCAGTCCTCAATGTGACCTTATATAGAATAGAGGAGTCACTGGAACTGAATCAGAGCCGGACAATTTGGAACTGTTTCTCTGTCTTACTAAGATTCAATTGAGCATGAAGGGGAAAAAAATCAAGAGTTAAAAAAATGTTTATCTATTACATACATTCCCGAACTGGATGACTATTTTATAATACAATGTGTTGGGAAGATCACTGCTATATAATGAGAAAACAGGATTAAATTCTCTAATGATTTTAGCTAATCAGTTTTAGATGCAAAACTGTCTTTATAATTTCAATTTCCCCCCCAGGATTGCTCTTGGAACAGAGCCCAAAGAAATTGAAATGCTGGTTTGGGGCCATTTAAGTACTGCATGCCCATGGGATATTTAGATCCATTTATGCTTTTGTGCACCATAAGGGCACTTAGAAAGGAAAGTTTGATGTGGAAAGAAATTCCTCACAGCTCCTCCCTTCCCTGTTGCTTTATATAATGTTCTCCACCTGCTTACACCAATGTTACTGTAGAGAGAAAAGCAGAAATTTCCAGCCTAGGTTTGCATGTGTGTGTATGTGAATAAAGCAAAGGAGCATGAGAGAGAGAGGGGAGGCATGCAGATTTGGTTTCCAGATTTGGGCTTCTTGGAGGCAGAATATGAAATAAATATTTTAAAGGAGTTTTCCTTTAAGCTAAGTAACTTAAGCCAGCTGGATCTATGCTGGCTGGAGAATTCTGGGAGTTGAAGTCCACAAGTCTTAAAGTTGCCAAGTTTGGAGACCTCTGGCTTAAGCAGTTGAAATCTAATAGAAATAACAGCTGCCTAGGTGTGCCTGAAGTTACAGCAGGTGATATAAGTGCAAAGAAGGCCTTGACAAGGCTAGGAGAGTCAGCAGTACTTAAAGAGCCAAAAGCAGGGATGATACAGCAACAGTCAGGCTTTTTGAAGAGGCTTATCAGCAGAGTTGGCCTGGGAGGCCAGAAACAAGCCAACAGGAAGGGCCAGGCAGTACAGAGAGTCCTCACCTATAACCACAATTGAGTTCAAAATTTCCATTACTAAGACAGTTAAGTGAGTTTTGCCCCATTTTACGACCTTTCTTGCTGACACTGTCAAGTGAATCACTGCAGTTGTTAAATTAGTAACATGGTTATTAAGTGAATCTGGCTTCCCCCTTTGACTTTGCTTGTCAGAAGGTCGCAAAAGGTGATCACATGATCCTGGGACACCACAACCGTCATAAATACAAATCAGTTGCCAAGCATCCAAATTTTGATTACAGGGTGACTATGGGGATGCTACAGTAGTTGTAAGTCTAAAAAACACTCATAAGTCACATTTTTCCGTACCATTGTAACTTCAAACAGTCACTAATCGAATTATTGTAAGTCAAGGATTGCCTGTAGGCTCTGTACATGGCACAGCACAGCAAAATGCCCTATGGCAGGCCTTAGGAGGAGCCTGTGGCCTAACAAGAGGCCCTTTTTGGCATGGCCAGCTAAAGAGGCCTTGTGGGAGCCACTTCCTGAAGAGACTCCCATGGCAGAAAATGGCTGCCAGCTGCTCAAAAAGTGGAGATTGCTTAGACGGAGTTCCTAGGAAAGGGTGATATATGGCATTGGGCTGTGAGGCTAAGACTAGAACCAACACTAGGCTCATATGCTCATAGCCTCCATGGGCATTAGCTAGGAAACTGTAGTTATTTATAGAGTTTGGGGCTTTCCCTACTTTACTCTAAGGTTGCTGAGATCGAGAAAACTGCCTTAAAAGCTAGTTTGGGGAGAATTATGCATTTTGTACAAAAGGTTTCCTAGGGTAAAGCCCTTCATAAGTAATTCAAAAGATGTTTTGGTGATTGGGAGGTTAATTATTGTCAGCTGAGTTGAACATCAGTGGGCAACTACTGTGTCTTTCCCAGCTAGAGTTGCTATGGAAAGATGAGGAGGTCACCTAGTTGCAATATCCTAAGGAAGCAGTGAATTACAGTGGCATATGATCTTGATTTGAAGGAACAGTGGATTATTTGTTCAGCGCTCGTTAAAAAAAAAGCAATATTGGAAATACACAAAATGACATAGAGCCTACTGAAGCATTTTGGCTGAAGTCAACAAGCACAGTACTGGGTTATGAGGGAAACTTCATAGAATCCAGTCTCATCTCTATTTCATTTTGTTCATGCAATGTAATTTCCTACAATTCCATTTGCACCCTCAAAATCTATAACGAGACTAGAGGCACAAATTCGGTAGGTTAAAAACAAACCATTAAGTTCATCTCATCTTTGTGTGCAGACAGGCTACTTCATAAACAGGTTGATCTCATTTTCTAGTCCATGAAAAAAGGGGTCTATCAGATAAACTGTGATACTGAAATGAATGAGCATCACTCAGCAAAATATAGTCTACCAGTTAAATGGGCAGGGCGCTGAAAGACAAAGCTTCATTGTTCGTTTGCTTGCCAAGCAGCCAACTAGCCCTACCTACCAAAAAAGAAGGAAAATAACTAGAGGAATTTTGCTATACGTAATCTGTGAGTGAGCTGGATAAAGGACCAGGCTATGTGTCGCAATAGCTAGTTCTAATGTTTTTAATATTTTAATTATTTATTTATTTGATAACTTGTTAGCGGCCCAGAGTCACCTTATCGGGGAGATGGGAAGATCAGTCAGTGTACGGCATACCAATTTAAATACATTTTTTTCACTAAATTTTATAGTAATAGTTTCACCAAAAATGAAATAAATATTTAGGACAAAATTTTATGTTCTAATGCTACTTCAAAGTAAAAGATGTTAAAAACAGAAGACATAGTTTCTTATAAATTAAATCAAAATGGCTCTATTTTTTAAATGAGAAAAATCTTTGATTACATTGTTGAAGCATATTCCCACCAAGAGCCAAAACAATTTTAGCTTAAACAACAATCCCTCTCACCTGTCTGCTGGCTCAATAAAAGCAGAGCATTTTTAACAATAACCTTATATCTATATCTGTCTCATGACTGACACAATTAGAAAGAAAATAAGAACGTCTCCCTTTTATGACCTTTTAAAAACTTATGAATAGTGCAGGACATGAACATGTGACAATGGGTTCTGGCATATCCTGTCTTTTAGCAAGGCCTGTTTAACACTTAATAGTCGCACATCTCCCCCTGTGTGTTAGTGGTAGCAAATTCAACCTAGGTACACCCATTTCAATTAAGCAATAAATGAGACATGTCTCTTCCCTATCTCTCTCTGTATAGATGAAACAATATAAGTTTTAATTAGTCCACCACCTCCAGCATGAAGTTTCCCCATTGGGTCCCCAAGCTATCTGGCAGTGCCAGGTCTTACAAAACCCAGTCTCTTGAGGGGCCCAATCTCCTCTCAGGGGTAAGATGTTCCAGAGGGCAGAATTTTTACTACTCTTTCTGTGGCCGTGGCTTGGTGGGTGTGGCAGAGGAAGGATACTGTAAAATCTCTAGTCAGAGGTGTATTTGCTGGTTCTCTGAGCTACTCAAAATTTCCACTATCGGTTCTCCAGAACTGGTAAGAACCAGAGGTGGTATTCAGCAGGTTCTGACCAGTTCTGGAGAACTTGTAGTGGAAATTTTGAGTAGTTCGGAGAACCGGCAAATACCACTTCTGACTAGAGATTTTACAGTATCCTTCCCTTGCCATACCCACCAAGCCACGCTCACAGAACCGGTAGTAATAAAAATTGAATCCCACCACTGGTCAGAACCTGCTGAATACCACTTCTGGCAGAAGCCACAGCAGAGAAGGCTCTTCTCCTGGAACCCACCAGCCAGATTTTTTGGGGCTGATGGGATCTACAGTATGCCACCTCTACCAGCACTGGTGGGGTGAGCCAGCCCAATTGGAACAAGACAGGAATTACAATGAGAATTGAGTTTGAAAGTAGGAATTGGTAAGGCTTTGTCCAAACCATTGGCATAAGCACCATTGTTTAATACATTGTTTACCCCCAAATATCCTGAGGCTTGGCCTAGGGAGCTTTTACTGCCTAGTCTTGTGTCGGTAGTAATGAGGGACATCCCAGGGGTAAGTAAAACAAAAAACAAAAACCAGTAGCTATGACTAAGAAACGCAGGTAAAAAATGAGTGGAACTTTGATTATGATCATACATGCTATGTTGACATTGATCCCACTCAATAATGTTGTCAGGGAGTACCAGAATAAGAGGAAGTGAATTTTAAAATATTGGAAGTCAATCTCCTTGATGCTGTTTAACTTATTAAAAATAAAGGTTTCCCCTCTCCAGTTGTGACTCTGGCTCTAGGAGGAGGTGCTTGTCTCGGTTTCTTAGCCAAGGGAGCCAATGTTGTCCAAAGACATTTCCATGGTCATGTGGCCAGCATGATTATACACTGAGGCACACAAAATGCTATTACCTTTCCACTGAAATGGTACCTATTTATTCACATTTGCATGCTTTTGAACTGCTAAAATGGCAGAAGCTGGGGCAAGTAATGGGAGCTCACCCCATTATACAGCACTCTGATCTTTGGACCTGTGCTGTCAGCTTTCCAGCTGACAAGCTCGTGTCTTTAACTGCTGAGGCATCACGCCCCCTATTAATAATTATAAAAACAGTTTTCTTTTGAATCATTCCTTTCCTTCTCAACATGCAGTGTAGAACTAGATCCCTCTGTTTCAGTACTTGCAGACTACAGTAGTAGAACTTCCCTGTCTCAACTTCACATTAACAGAGTTTATACAGCTGTTTGTATCTAGTAACCTGCCATGTGGCATGAAAAGCAAAGCCTGTAGTTCACTTCACATCTCATAAAAAAATGGGTTCCAGATTCAAACAGCAAAAAACTGGATAATCACTTGATGGCAGCAAAGAACTGCTTTCTGTTCCACTTTGCTATCATCTGGTGATTATCCAGATTTTTGCAAGCCATATTTGGTGGCTCTAATAAAGGAAATGGCAGCAAGCTTTTGTTCTTCTTGATTCTGGCTAGCACCAAACTGACGTTATCAAATTTGCAGCCTGCCTTCCCTTAATCTTTCAGGGCACATATTACATTATACTAGGCTCTTGTATATAAGCTTTAATGTGTTTTTCAGCCTCTTCCGCAGGATAGGGAGCGTGATTTTATAAAAGGCCACAACTGGCAGAGAGGCTTTATGCTATTATTTACTGATATGACTATGCAGTTTAATTTTAATATTCTGAATCAACTACTAGGTGCTCCTTGACTCCAAATTCCTCAAAAGTTGCTTTTTAAATATGTTATCGTAGAAACAATGACCAATTTAATTACATCTTAATGCCTAGTACATTTATTATGACAACAACATTTATTAATTATAGTCTACGTTGTCATGCCAGGCACACCCCAACAGCCAAGACTGCAAAGAACCTTCTCCAAATTTTATAGTTCCTGGTAATCTATTTTTTTTTCAATAGTCCTATTTGCACAGCTTTCATTCTCTTTCTCTGACATATAACTCATCAAGAAGGCAATTCAAGATACCCTGGTCTTATCTATAATCAGGGTATCTCTCTACTTAGCTATGATAATAAAATATAGGATTGTACAGTACTTATTTACCAGCTAATAGGCAGTAAATGAAATTTTATCCTCTGATACATTTTGAATCTACTTCTGTATTTTAGGTTTATTTTTTAACACACTTGCTTTTTATTCTGCACAATTTGCCTAGCTTTTTTTCATTCCTATTTCCACAATTCTAATAAGACTTAGAAGTGCTAATTAACTCTTAGAAAACTATACTATTCTCCCCAGCCCACCTGACTAAGAAAAATGCTTCAAGAGCACAGGCCCATCTACATTATCTATTAACTAGCTCTTTAGATGTGCAGATGATTTCAGTTCATTTGTACAGTTGTCACCTTTCTTACCTGCATCTGCTCCATATTTACATTATTTATAAGTAATGTACATTTGCCAATCATTAGACAGATCAAACTTCAGCCAATTAATAATTAATCCATAATTAATATTTTCTTCTCGATTTGCAATAACAGACTGAACAAACTAACGATACTCTCTCTGGGTTTCAAATAGGTCAAATAGGACTATATGGTCTCTGCAATAATTCAGCAACAGCTAGATAATAATAGAGGTTCAGAAAACTTATTAAAATATGTTTAATTTTTGTATCAATATAGCAAGTAAACCTATATAGCCATAGTCTGCTTTCTGTAATACATTTCCATAAAATATTCCAAGTAGCAAAGTAGAAGGCAAAAGGAAGGAGAAACAGCGCTCAATAATTAAAAAATACAGCAATCTGTCTTCAACCTCAGTAAAGACCAATAATATGAAAGTTGAACTGGTGCTTATTCACAAACCCATTGCTAACCAAAAACTTCACTGGTTGATTTTTTTCTGCCTGCCATCATGCTCGTGGTGTTGAAAGCAGAAGGCATGAAAAATCGGGGAAACAGCCACCCCAGCAAATAAAGGACCACACCCCACCTTCGTATCTACCTAGGGTCTTTGGCCTCTCTCCCCCTTCTCCGCGGTTGCTGCGCATCCATCGGACCCGGCAGGGAAGCGCTTGTCAGATCTGAACTGGCTACGAGAGATTTTCCTCTGAAAATCCAGAGGGCGCTGGAAGCCGGCCTTCTTATTTTCTCCCCAGCTTGAAAGCCAGCGGCTTGCAGTCTTCGTAATAGAAAAGTAGTTCTATTATGCTTCGGGGCATCCCTCCTGCAGGTTGGACTCCACCTCTTCTAGCTTCTTCAAAGGGGCCGGATCGGCTACAAGAAAGGGCCGCTGCGTAGCGGCGTCTTGGCTCTTTTATGTCCACCAACTTTGGCCTGGAGCCCCTTTGCGTCTGATCAGGGTGTGGCGCCAGTCCAGAAGGAGCTTTTAGGCTTATACACAAGCGGAACAGACCCAAGCCAGGCTTAATCAATTTACTGCGTCTCTGAAACGCCCAAGACTAATACATTCTTTCTTTTCTCTACGTTTCCTTCTTGCTGGAGGGAAGACTGAAGAGTTCCTGACTGGATCCATCAACCAAGAGGAAGAACGCGTGAGGTTTCTTCTTTTAAATGAAAGATTGGTTCATTTAATTATTAGTGTTTTCCGCCTTGGTATTAAATTTACAAGTTTTGTCATTGGGAGGGGAGGATATATCTATAAGATTTTAACAGGGCTGGATGGGCAGATAGCATAAAAATTAAATTCACAGGAAGAATTTAAAAGTGGTTCAGGGAAAACATGCAGCCCTCTCTTTATGCTGAATAGCAAATACCTGATGTATGAATTAAGCCATAGTTATTCTGCTCATAGTTTTTTTTTTAATCATAATTTATCTTTCACATGCATATTTACATACTTGGCCATTTGATTGCTTATGGTACCCTATTTGATTGCTTATGGTACCCTATGACTATCATTAAGTGTTGTACCTTACATTCTTGACTCTAGACGAATGTATCTTTTCTTTTATGTATACTGAGAATATTTGCACCAAGACAAACTCCTTGTGTGTCCAACCACACTTGGCCAATAAAGAATTCTATTCTATTCAAAGACAATTTTAATTGTCCAGTCTAGAAATCATTTTTAGCTCTTCCATTTTTAGCAAAAAGTTCAGGTTTAGTATTCAACAAAATACTTGTCATTTTATCTTCCATTGTGGTAACTTAAATATATATGCATGTTATACACATCTAATAACCTTTCTGGACAATAAAATGGTATCCTCTTGTATGAATTTATCTGTCATAGATATATTATTTTGAAGTGGTCTAACATTTACTCTCTTCCCTTTTATAACTGTAATGATATCTGGCAATGACCTTGGAAGATGGGATGAAGAGATGCTGCCTAGGAAATAGACAGAGAAGAGTGAGCAGAGCCTACAGCTGCATGGTGGGCAGAACAAGAGGCTCAGAAGAGACCGCCACAAGTAATGGTGCGGATGGGAAAATTGTACTTTCAGACTTTCAAAATTCTGCTAATATATCTTTTCTATTGGGTGGCACAATGACTCAGCAGTTCAGATACTGGGCTTGTCAGCTGGAAACCTGGCAGCCAGGTTTGAGACCTGAGTGCCACACGATAAGGTTAGCACCCGTCCTCGCCTTGGGTCCTGTCAACCTAGCAGTTTGAAAGCATATAAATACAAGTAAATAGTACCACTTTGGTGGAAAGATAACAGCGCTCTGTATCGTCATGCTGTCCACAACCATAGACATGTCTTTGGACAGCATGGCTCAATGGCCTTGAAATGGAGATGAGCACTGCCCCCTATAGTTGGCAACAACTAGCGGAGAGACCATAACGACTCCTTTTATCTTTTCAATAAAATAGAATTAGCTCATCTGACTGTTTCCTGTCTGGTCTGCCTATTAAGGCTAACAATAACTTTCATGCCCTTTATTAACAAATATTTTTATATATTTCAAATTTATAATCCATAAAAGGGGAGTAAAACACAAGAGAGCCTTTCTTAACATTGGTCCCATTTAGCACTCTATACTTCTATAATCACATGATCTTCTCAGAACTTTGTTTCTCTTCTACTTATCTCTTTAAGTCTGTCAATCAACTTCTCTAATTAAGATGTTATTTCTTTCCCACAGAGATATACTGTATAGTATCTGTTTAATTTTTAAAAGTATTTTAAAGAGGCAATATTCCAAATTTGTCTGTTTAGGCTGGTTTTTTTTAAAACTTTTATTCTAAACTCCCAGTAACACTTTTGCATTAATTATTTTTTTAAATTGTAACTGGCGCTTTCATTTTTTAATTTTAATCTTTTGTGGATTGAAGATACACTCATGCATGGATTTAAGTGTTCTCAAGGCCTCTTTACATGCCAAATGTGCTCCATTTAAATGTGCTTTAGAAAGTGGATCAGGCGGCATCCTTTAAACAGAATTTGTGCAAAGCTGCAAGCATGATGTACCATATTGGAATAGGTTAGTCTGCAAATCTAATGTCATGTTATTAGATGGTAGTTTACATATGGAGGTGTGGGTGATCATGGGGGATATGCGAAAAAGATGGTGCCTAGAAAATAAACAAAGGGAGAAGCTCCTAGGGGCTTGACCGTTGAAAACCTGAGAGAATCCACACTAATTTACCAGCCAGTAAAAAGAGATGGCAGTATTGTTGTACTTTAAGACTTGCAAGGCTCTACTATAGCCTTTCACTAAATCTAGTCATTTTCTGTCTAATTTACTTGGGAAGGCTGATACCTATGTGTCTTTTCCTGTGGGCTTCCTCATGTGGAGCTCACCCCCACCTCAGAAGCTCATGTAGACAATTTAATGGCTTCTCTTTTGTCTGGAAAAGCTTTGTTAGCTCGGGCATATTGCCTGACCATTTGCCTCTGCATTATCCCGGGTATTTCACAGATACATACTAGTCTGCCGTGTTTCTATCCAGAAGTCAGATAAGATCAAACCACCTTGATAGCACATAATCAATCTACATGTGTTGATCATTTATAAATTCTATACTATATATGTACATGATCACGTGTACATATATCACTATACACAGAATACCTCAATATTTAAAGTTGATTTAGAAAACAAGCAAAATTAACCAATGTAATACTAGGTATCAACCAGAATTAATAACTAATGTAAAGCATCCAAAGTTACAAAAAAGTTTCAGATGGGTAGATAAGTCATTTTAATCTTTATAATAGCATAAGTCTATCAGATCTGTTATGATACACATAAGTTTTAAGGACATTTCACTTAATGACTGCATAATTATGTATTAAAACTGTGCACACTATGAAGGTTATCTAACATGTTCTCCAGACTCCACACAAGCACATTATTTTTCTGTTAAGATTTGTAGTCAGAAATGCATCTAAATTATTCTCAGAATGGACAGTCTTATTAGGCACACTGCTGGAAGTTGGGAGCAGTATAAAAGAAGAGGTAAGTGGGAAATGAGAGCTGTAGATTAAGATGTTTTCTTAGTAAAGTGGGTCATTTAACACTATTACAAATGTAACAGAAACCAACCAGCATTCATGTACTAGTCTGCTCAGTAAGAGTATCCATATGTGCAAATCCTCAGACATGAGGCCTCTTGAAATAGATCAAAATACATGCAAAACTGCTTTTCCCGAAATGATAATTTCAAATCTGTTGAGCGCAACTCCTAGATCATGGCAACATTTTGGGAATTACAGAATTGATCCATCAGGAAAGTTGCAGGTTGGGTAAGGCTTGGATTAGACCGATATTGACAGAGGTAGCTCTTAACTAGATCTTAAAATAAGGAAATTTTGATAAGTTGAAATCCTACTTGGCAATAATTTGATTTCAGTGGCTGGATTAGCACATTTGTGCTAACCAATAATTTTGTTTATTTGGGCTCAGCTTAGTGAAAATTATAAATCCAGCCACCATTTTACTGATGCAGAAGTTTTATGGCAGACCATATTGGAACTGTATAATAATCATGTAACAATCTAAAAGGTGACTTTTCAAAAGAGGATGAATTATAAAGTTACCATGCTTTGTAATATTGAAATATAAAGATATTGAAAAGATCCCGTATTTATCCTTGTGTTGCTTTCTATTTCAGAATGAATTTTAAAGATGGTATTCTTATGTACCATATTGGAATTGGTCAGTCTACAAGTCTAATGTCATGCTAATACTGGTAGGAGATGGCAGTTTAATCTGGAAATTGGAACATATTTCTGATATTCAGAAGTATTGGTTGAACCATTTTTTACACTCTATATTTGTATCAGGTGAAGTAATTTTTGAACAGGGAACCAAAGATGTGATGCTTTATGCCTTACATAAAACATTAAAAAAACTCTCTAGGCTCATCATATATACTTAAACAGTTTAATTCATAATTACAGGCTGTATTTAGAATTTTTAAACAAAGTCTATAAATAGAGGTTAACCCCGCCTGAAAAGTTCTTACAAGCCTTTCAGAACTTTAGTAGTAATGCCATCAAAGCTGACATAGCAGTGGTTTATTGAGATACTTTTGAGTAAAAGTTCTATAATTATCAGTAACATAAAATGTCACATCAGGTGTCTCAGAACTTTTCATCCTATGCCTGAATGAATTAATGGTTGTGTACATATATACACGTACATGTATACATGACTATGAGTGACACAGATAATGTATTGGTCCACCAAGTATACATTTAAAAGTAAGAAATACAGTTAACCACACAACTTGTATGATTAATGCCATGAAAGTCCATGAGAAAATTAAGGTTATTAATACTTGGCAAGAGGTTTTATTTTGTTTATTAGGTGTTTAAATTCTCATTTCTCAGTGCAAAAGAGAAAGTTTATCCAAACTAATATTTAAAAAATGAGGAAACACTACTTTCTTCAAAAGATTCTTGACAGCAGCATCCATAGGTAAATGGAAATATCCTGACAGTGGCATTATGGAATCCTTTGCAGCAGCAGAAAAAAAAAACCCAATTTAGACATAAATACCTTATCATGCATTGGGGTGGGGTGGTGATGACACAGGACCACCTATTTTGTAAGCCTGCAGCCTAACTAAGCATTTCAGAGTAAAAAGGAAGATATCTGGAATGAATTCAACACTCTGCACTATGTAACACATTATAAAGAATAGGAAATAACTTATTTTCTTTAACATTCAATCTTATTTTGACTCTGTGACCACATAAGGGTATTTAATTTAAGGTGCAACCATCAGTTGGCATTCAATAAATTACTGACTGTTGTAAGTTATCTTTTGTGCAGTCTACTTCCTACCTTATTTCAAATTCAGCTGTCAAATCACCATTTTTTTTACATATTTCACAAAAGAAACGGGTTCTATTAGCATCAGAATTCCTGACACTGAATTTGGCCAGTCTAATTTTATGATCTCCCTGGAAAACGTTTCTTTAGACTTTCAATGGGCAGGCAAAAAGGCAGTTAATTCTATTTGATATCCAGTCCAGTATTGGAGCTTCCAGTAAAAAGAAAACAAGAAGCATAAAGCATTTCATATATTTAAGATGAAATGCTGTCTTTGTAAAACATAAAATATAAATTTTAATACTGTAATGCCAGACATGAATATTTCAATACAAAGCAGGATTATCAGAATTTTTAATTACCTGAATATTTACAAGCTAGATTTTTCTTTTTAAATAACTATGGTTTGATTAACTATATCCCCAGTTTTACTTACAGGCCAAATGCAGGCCACCTGGAAGAACTAAAATAATTCAGTATTATAGGAATTGCAAATAGGACCCTTCTGAAAAGACATAAAACATGCCATCTATGAATATTTTAGAACATAAATCTCATATATGTGACCTAGCCATCTTTAAAGGACAAATGTGTTCATTGCACATTTATACACACCTGCATTTTTAAAGATTTCCACGCTGCAAAGAAATTTCTATATTACACATAGAAAAAAAGTACTTTGCATGAAACATATTTGTCCTTTGAAATCGTCCACAATATACTGTTGTGCATCTGCGTTCAAATTTTAAAATGTAAAGTTGTCAGGGTTTTCTTTTTTCGTATGTTAAAATAAGCTACTTTGGTGTAATAATGTACAGTACAGAAGAATTCCAAGGTCAGTACAAATGGAAAATTGCTATATTAAACAATTGCCAAATGAAAATAATGGATATGAAAAAGTTACAAATAAGATAATTGCTCAAAAAATCACATTTGCAGGATTTAAAGCCTTTTTGACTTTCCCATTCATATGTAACTTCTGATTTACTTTACGTAGAGCTTAGATATCCAGGGGAAAGGAGAAATTTTTGAGGCAACCCTTCATGCTTCTGATATTTCAGATTTACTGAGTGCAATTGCTAGTTCTAAATCTTCTTGCTCTTGCTGCTTCAATCTTGCTAGTCGCTCTTTTTCCTCTCTCTCACTTTCTCTTTTTGCCCATTCAATCATATCTTCTTCAGTAGGATACTAAACCAGAAAAAAACATAGACTTGTTAGTAGAACAGCAAGTAAAAATTTGTGAACACTGTAATTTGGAAGGAATACATAACTGCTTCTCCCCAGAATGTTTTTTTAAAAACTTTTCTGATGATCTCCCATCATAGTATTAGTTAGATCAGACCTCACTTTGCTTCTAACAAAAAAAGGCAAAAAAGCCCCAGGTATTATCATTTGCTAAGTATACAGATGAATTATTTTTAAATATATCATACAGTATACTAGTCCTGTAATTAATCACAAAAAGTAGAAAACTAAATTTTGTGAAGAGTTCTGCATCATGTGGTCAATAGATTCAGAATGTTATTTACTTTTTCTCTACCTCTTTCAAGAAATTATATCAAACGACTGTCATGCAACACAACAACTAAGGATTATGCAGACATTGCAACCAGTTGTTTATTCAAGTGCCTGGGCAGGAAAGAAGAGGCTTGCTGAATGACTGCTTGCTAAGGAAAGTGTTTGGAGCTAAGACTGTCTTGTTGCAATATCAATTTGTAAGTCCTGCTACAGGTTGATATATGAACATTATATAATAATACTGCATGCAAATATGGCTAGAGTAAAACCTCAGAGAACTTTCAGAATTACTATGTTATTGTTGTGCGGTGGTCAATGTGTTACTGGAAGGCTAACAGCTATTTGTCTCCAAATAGATCATGATGATGTATTCTTTAAATAAGACATTACTAATACAGAAGAAGGCATTCCCATTTTCAAGGTTTATAGGAACATTCACTGCTCTTACAAAACAATCACCATTTAGCTACAGTATCTCCATACTTACAGCATTGAAATCAGCAAAATTGCTGGAATCCATCTCTTTGCCTACTCCACTAGGAGCAAATGGATCAGCTTCCTGTCCTTTGCAACCCTCGGAACTTGGGAAAGTCTGGAAAGGATCATTCAATTTAAAAGATTCTGAAGACTCCAATTTGTGGATAGGTCTTTTTCCTACACCAAAATAACCAGTTAGTATAATTATGAACATGAGAATAATTTATTCAGTATATAGTATAATGCTACATATCCTAAACTCATGTGATTTTCTAAAATATTCTAAAGTTACAGAATGAGGGTTTTGAGTTGGAGAGTAGATAATGTTTGCTACTATTTTCATTATATGGATGCTTTTGAACTTGTAAAATGGGAGCTAGCCATCTAATTCTAATCACAATGTTCATATTAAAAATGGTTCAAATCAGCCATCCTTATCAAATTAAATTTAGAGTTTTATTACAACAATACAAAATAGCTTCTTTTATAATTTATTGTTTTGGACATTAAAAAAAATACAACCCAAAGCTTTAAAAAAATGAAAATTAGTTTGTGACTAAATTGGGCATTCTTGTATTACAGAATGTGGGGAAAAATATAGGATGCTCCTTTTACAGTTTCATTACATCTGAAAAAAGCTCCATATAAACCTTAGCATTTATAGATTTAATGCTGCCTCTTACCAGGTGGGGGAGGACACGGTCTGGTAGGTGTTCCAGTTTTAGGAGGCAAAGCAGGAGGAATATCTTCATTTTTGACTGGAGCTTCCTCGAACAAATTTTTTGTTATAACTATATTGTTAACGGTACTTGTTGCAGATGAATTAAAAGGATCTTCATTGCTTGTCTTAAAAAAAGACAGTAAATAAACTCCATTATGCACAAGTTGGGGTATTTTGTTTTATTTACTGATCATTATAAGCCTTATACTACTGTTGCTCCCAACTGCTGCTTACTAAGCTCCTATGAATGTCATTGATTCCCACTGGCCAGAGTTTTCCACCATAAAGCAATGCTTTAATTACCTTTTTCATGTTTACAGTACAGGTAGTGCTTGACTTACAACAGTTTACTTAGTGATCATTCAAATTTACAACTGCACTGAAAAAAGTGACTTATGACCAGGGTGGGATTCAGCTGGTTCAGGAGAACCATGCGAGAGGCTGGCTGGTGCACACACAGCTTGACTTGCCTGACCGGCGGGCCAGCACATATGCACACGCGCACACAGCTTGACTTGCTTTTATTAAGAAAACAAATAATCCCATAGTTAATGAAACATAGTTCAAAATGAGAATCAAGTTACCATTTAACTTAAATTTACAATAATGTTTGCTGAAGTTCTATTTTGTTCCTGAGCAATTTTATGCTTTGTCCACAAGCATTAATCATTTCAAATTACCTTTGACAAAGTGCTGAAATCAGCAAAATCACAGCCGAATGAGTCATTTCCAAACAAAGATGCAAAGGGATCTGTAGTTTAAGTAAGCAAAGGAAAACATAAAAAAAGGTAAATCAATGGACTACACATGCAAGGATCTAATAAGAGCCAATTTGGTGCATTGGCAAGGGTATCAGGCTAGAAACTGGGAGACTATGCGTTCTAAGTATGCCTTAGGCACAAAGCCAGTTAGGTGGCCTTTGGCTGGTCATTTTTCTCTCAGACGTAGGAAAGAGGCAATAGCAAACCACTTCTGAAATTTTGCCAAGATAGTAGGGACTTGTCCGGGCAGGAGTTGACACCGATTTGGAGGTACAAAAATAAAAAAACCATGCAAGATGAAAAACAGGAAACAAATTATTTATTGAATTACGGGCATTTTCACCAGATACGAAGAGGGCTTATTTAAAAGCTCACTACCACTCAGCTCTTCAGTTAATTATATGGAATTAAACTAAAAAAATGTCTCAGGAATGTGGTCAAACTATTTAGAAATTATTCCAAGAGGTGATAAAGATAATTTGCTTATTGTAGCCCTCAAAATGTACAAAGGAATTCAAACTCAAAATCAGATGAGTCTTAAAATATTTTAGTTTTCTATTTCACTTGTATGTGTATAGTTACAATGAAATACAGGATATTTGATGCCATTTGGAAGGCACACTACACAAAAAAGATTGTGGACCATGCAACTCACTTCTAGAAACTGATAGCTAAGTTACACTTTCTTTTGGCACCATTTTGGTAACACTGAAATGTTATTTCTGATTGGGAAAGAAGAATAGGAACAAGTGAGTATCCAGAAAAGTTTTGCGTATAAAAGCTTCTAAATGTGAAACTATCAGATGCTGGAAGCAGTGTCAGAATCTGTTTTCACTTCTGGTGTGTTAAATAACTCAAGTCTTAAAATGTTTAAATCCTTGTCTGACTTTGCTGCTAGGTGTGACAAATATGTCAAATCTGATGCCTTCAAAATATAATAATTAAACATCATAGAATAAAATATTTCTGAAAATTGGTACCCAAAATCCATTACATAATCACATTTGATTATGACGCTAATCACATTTAACACTAAGGATCTGAAATGAATTATAATTCTTGGGTTCAAACTAATCACATTTAGCAAGTTAATCTAAGTTAAGAGAACACAAAAATGTATTCTGGCAGATAGTCATGCCTAAAATTATGAAACACTTCACACAATGCAAAAATTGTTTAGTTTTGATTGAAAAATAAAGTAATTAAGCTATTAAAATTGTTAATTTGACTGACCTTGATGCTTTTTAGAAACAGGTGCAGGTACATGTAACATAATTAAATTGGGGGAGTAACAAAGCTTAGTCTGTATATATATAATTTGGCTTGTTCATAACTAGGGATCTAAAATATATTCAAGGGTTCTTCAAAAACATGGCAAATTTAAAACATGTGGACTTCAACTCCCAGAATTCCTCAGCACTAAGTCTTAATGTTGCCAAAGTTTGCAGACTCCTGATATAGCTTATGGATAACAAATTACTATGGACACATTACTTGGTATCTATTGGATTCCTCTCTAACATTATTTTCTTTTAATCTAACAGGAATTTAAAAGGAAAATCATTGCACTGCATAATTTCAGCAGCATGCTTAACAATCAATGGTAGCCATAATCCAGTATTCTGTAAATGAGCAAACTTACCTTGGAAAGAAAAAAAAGTAAAGTAAGTTGGGCCTGATTATAATGGTTGAGGAGGTATTATAGGAACCGTCTTCACTAGGCTTTCCAGTAAAGGATCCTTGGTAATCCATGCCCACCTTGGGAGCCATTTTGAGTATGCAGCTTTGATGTACTCTCAAAAATCCAAATATGCCTCACACCTCAAATAGGTTAAGATTGTCATTATAATTTCTTACCTGGATCACTTGATGCAGTCACAGCAGTTCCACCAGGAGCAAAAGGATCATTATGTTTCAGTGTTTCTGTCTAAAATTTAAATTTCATTAAATGCAAATTCTTAAAATCAAACATGCTGTTTTTTGCCTGTGTATTAAGAGAGAAATCTAAATGAACATTAAACTGTACTTGAATAATCTAAAATACATTCCTTCCAATCATTCCAGAATTTAGCTTTTCAGAAAGTTATTTTCAAAACTGTTAAAATGAATTCTGTTCTGTTTGAAGCATCTATAACCCTTCATATATGGCTGCTGGTATCATATACTGCTTCATATACGCAACTGGTATCCATTCAGAAGTTATTAAAAACACCAACACTGTAAGAATGCTAATACTCTACCTCTGGTTGTCTATAAACACCAGCAGTCTTAACTCTAGGGTTCTGCAAATGTAACACATTTGTGTAACACATATGTGTAACACATATGGGCCATGAATTAAGGATCTATCAATCCTAAAATAAAAGGGAAATGGGGAAGTTATTTTGAGAACTTCCTAAGACCCAAAAGTCATATTTAACAACTGTGAAATCTCACACTATCTAATAATTCTAGATTTCATTAAATGCCAGGAGACTTAGGTTGTCCAAGCCAAGCCTCCAGGTGATCTCAAAGATTCATGAAGCAGCTGTACAAATAGGTTAAATGTCTAATGTCTGTGAAATATATCTGTCCATAGAGGACAAGGAGCAAGCAAAGTTTATTTATATGAAAGCTAATGGAGGCATTTCATACCAAAATCTGCCATACACATAATACTAATCTCTTCTCTCAGACTTACTGTGGAATTGTTGTTGTTAGTTGCACTGAAGGGATCGATATTCCCAAAGGGATCTGAGGACGGCTGCTTAAAAAAGTTGTCAGCAGCAAAAGGATCTGAACCTTTAAATGGATCACTACCAAAAGGATCTTAAAGACAGCAAAGTGAAGACAATGTTACTAGAAGGTGTCTTAGGTGTTTGCTATTGTAAATATTTATCACAAAAAACATAAAATGTGCCCAACTTTAATATTATATTGCTAGTTTATGTATTCTCTATCAATTAGAACATTAATAAATATTGCATGTTGTATATTGTTCCCCAAAGTAAAGGCTGCTTCAACATACTCAATGTTTAAATGTACATGAGTCTTTTCCAAAATTCTCTTCCCCGCCCCCAAATGTTTGATTTACAAGTCCCATTATTCTAGCTTGCTGATATATTAACTGAAACCAAAATATCTGGAGGATTTTTACAAATAAAGAATTCCACCCCATGATGCAGTTCTTAACATTCTTTAATTGTGGATTCATGTCTTGAAAAATTTCCTTTTAAAAGAATTAAAAGGAAAGAAAACAAATACTCACCAATCTTGCCAAATGGATCATCCTTGAAAGGATCATCTGTTTAAAAAGTAAAACACTGTCCATAAAAATCTTTTTCAGCTTTGTTCAGAATATCAGGCTACAGATAAAGGTTTATATTTCTCTCATTCTGTGCCTGAAATTTCTTGAGGAATATATAATTTCTTGAGGGTCATGAAGCTTGCCAAAGAGCAGAAAAGGCTCTCCTAAATACAGCAATACCTTTAAAAAAAACTTCACTAATATCCATTGATAACTATTTGGACTTTTGCCCATTGGAAGTTTTACTGTCCACAAACAGAGAGACAAATGTAGCTTAACTATAGAGATGAGGAACTAAGTCAACTAAGGAAGATGACCTTGTCAGAGGTATGAAACGCTTTTGCCAATGGTTCAAGGGGTAAAATATATTTTCAATCTAAAACAGCCAGATAATATTCAGAATTGGGATCAGAAAAATAAGTTCACAACTATAAGGAGGAGAAGGAGGTATAGTATAATCAGACTTGCAAGTTATCTTATTGTAGCTGGTCTCAAAATCTGTTTTAGCTTTTCCCCCAAAGTGACTCTGAATAATGATTTCCCATTGGTCTAGGATGGTTATCTAATGGAGCTGACATCAATTGAGCAATAATAGATAGATCTTCAGTTATTTATCCTTTATTTAGCACTGTATTTTTTAAAGGCAAAGCTTTCAAACAAGGAAACTTTAACTGGGGACCATACTATATATAGGTAGTTTTCGACTTATGGCCACAATTGAACCCAAAATTTATGTTGTTAAGTGAGACAATTGTTAAGTGAGTTTTGCCCCATTTTATGACATTTCTTGCCACAGTTGTTAAGTGAATCACTGCAGTTGATAAGTTAGCAACCTGGTTGTTAAGTGAATCTGGCTTCCCCATTGATTTTGCTTATCAGAAGGCTGCAAAAGGTGATCCCATGACCCTGGGATGCTGCAATGGTACTAAGTAAGAACCAATTTCCAAGCATCTGAATTTTGATCACATGATCATGGGGATGCTGCAAAGGTTGTAACTGTGAATAACGGTCACAAATTGAGGACTACCTATACTGAATATCTGACAACATCTTGTATAAATTGATTTAGTTCAATCGCCTTGCAGAAATCCACTCTCAGCAAAAGGTTGGCTAAAAGCATCCAGTGAAATTAAGCTGACTCACTGGATATTTGGTTCAAAGGTCAATTGAAGCATCATTATGACTCCTTTGTAAATTGTTAGAGAAAGAAAAATGAATATACTTACTACCAACGAAGGGATCAGACTCAAAAAAGTCCAAGTTGGTTTCTGTTGTCTGATCAGAGGGGTGATGGGAGTCTTCATTTACTAGATCCTCCTAGTAGAAGAAAATTGTTTAAAATAATATATTGTCATTCATCCTATTATACAAGTCATCTCTTTCTCTTAAGTCTAACTAAAGATAGAAATTCTTTCCCCAAACTAATTAAATCAGTATAAAAAAAAAAGAATCTTGAGACATTTGTAATTAACTTTAGGGAAATTACATCAAAATAAATGAACTCAGATCCTGTGTATTAGTGAGTGGGTTTCTGTTTATGGATCCTCCCAGTTTTTTTTAATTTAATTTAATTTAATTTAATTTATTTAATTTATTTATTTATTTATTTATTTATTTATTTATTTATTTATTTATTTATTTATTTATTTGACTTATATGCTGCCCCCTCTCCCAAGGGACTCAGGGCGGCTCACACTAAAATACAATACAACAATAAATTACTTAAAACTATATTAAACAGGTTATAAGCCGAATAAGCAATTTAAAACCCCCATATTAAAACAAAACCCCAAGAGTCAACATAGCCCAGATTGTAAAAACAGCCAGGTTTTTAACTCGTGGCGGAAGGTGCGGAGATCGGGAGCCAACCGGAGCTCCAGCGGAAGAAGATTCCATAAAGCGGGGGCCACCGCAGAATAGGCCCTCCCCCAGGTTCCCGCCAAGCGACATTGGGTTTTAGCATTAGTACACAAATTATTTTAGTCTGACTTATTCATATGGTCTCAAAAGGAGGATACTTCAGAAGAGCATAGTATAGTATGGGATAATGGGGAAAAAAACCTACTCCTTGTATAGGTAGTCTGCGATTTACATACAGTAGTTCGTTTAATTACAGTTCAATGTCACTGAAAAGTGATTTCTGTTTTTCACACTTACGACTATTGCAGCATCCCCATCACTTGATCAAAATTTCAAAGTTTTGCAACTAACTCATATTTATGATGGTTACAGTGTCTCAGGATCATGTGATCACTTTTTGTGACCTTTTGACAAGCAAAGTCAATGGGGAACCAGGATTCATTTAACAACTGTGTTATAACTTAACTGCTACAGTGATTCACTTAACAACTATGACAAGAAAGGTTGTAAAATGGTTCAAAATTCACTTAACAACTGTCTCACTTAGCAAGAGAAATTTTGTGGTCATAAGTCGAGGACTACCTGTATAGGTTTTTCCATGTATTTAAGAAGCTTCTCTTACATGACTTCACAATGATATTACATCAACCTACAAAATGTAGATGCTTCCTAGAAGTTGTATATTAAAATGCTGTTTAAACGCACTTTTTTGGTAACATCCAATGGTAGTTCCAGTTCTTCTTTTTCCTCTTCTGTAGCTACATGTGTTGTTTCAGGACTATTTCTAGCCTTTCAGGGCAAAAATAAAGAAATAAAATTAGACATATAAATTCTCCCAACAACAATCTACAGTTTGGATATAATTTTTTTCTAGTGACTATTACTTAAGAAAAATTGGCTTGAGAAATCTGTATCATGTCATTCCCAAATAATTTCATTTATTATTTATTTTATTTATTAATTTGACTTGTATGCCGCCCCCTCTCCTGAAAGGACTCGGAGCGGTCACAGTTAAAACCAGTACAATAAATTAGTTACCTAAAATAGAATTAAACCAACCAAGCCAAATTAGACTAAAACAGATTATAAAAACAACCGCCCCCAAGAGGAGTCAGCACAGCGCAGCCTGCTCAAATAACCAGGTTTTCAAGTCGTGGCGGAAAGTGCGGAGGTCAGGGGCCAGGCAGAGCCCCAGAGGTAGTTGATTCCACAGGGCGGGAGCCGCCACAGAATAGGCCCTCCCCCGCGTCACCGCCAAATGACACTGGGTTGCAGATGGCACGCCGAGGAGCCCTGCCTGTGAGCTCGTACAGGGCGGTTGGTATTCGATGCCGGCAGTAGACGTTCCCGTAGATAGCCCGGCCCCATGTCTCGTAGGACTTTGAATGTCAATACCAAGACCTTGAATCTCATTCGGAGGGCAACCGGCAACCAATGCAGGCCATGAAGGAGGGGTGTAACATGGAAGTACTGGGAAGCTCCCATCACAACCCGCACGGCCGCATTTTGCACCAGCTGAAGCCTCCGGATGGTATGCAAAGGCAGTCCTAGATAGAGAGCATTGCAGTAGTCGAGCCGAGAGGTGACAAGTGCCTGAGTGACCATGCGCAGGGCATCTCGGTCCAGGTATGGGCGTAACTGGCGAACCAGCCAGACCTGGGCAAAGGCCCCCCTGGCCACAGCTCCCACCTGCTCCTCCAACCTGAGCCGTGAGTCCAGGAGGACCCCCAAATTCCGTACCCTGTCCACGGGGGGGCAACACCTCTCCCCCCATGACCAAAGATGGAATCTCCTGGCTGGGCCAAGATGTCTGTATGCACAGCCACTCTGCCTTAGCCGGATTGAGCTGATGGACATGTTACTGTCCATCCAGATCCGTACCGCATCCAAACAACAGGACATCACGGAGAGGGCATCACTGATGTGGCCTGGGGTGGAGATGTATAACTGCGTATCATCAGCGTACTGATGATACTTCACCCCAAAGCCACGGATGATCTCACCCCAGCGGTTTCATATAGATTTGAACAGGAGGGGTGAGAGGACCGACCCCTGGGGGACCCCACAAGTGAGAGCCCTTGGCACCGACCTCTTCCCTCCTGCCAACACCGATTGTGAGCATCCCGAGAGGAAGGAGGCAAACCACTGCAACACAGTGCCTCCCACTCCCAGCCCCCCGAGACGCCGCAATAAGATACCATGGTCGATGGTATCGAAAGCCGCTGAGAGATCTAACAGGACCAGGACAGAGGAAGAACCCCTGTCCCGAGCCCTCAGGAGATCATCAATCAGTGCAACCAATGCCGTCTCCGTGCTATACCCGGGTTGGAAGCCTGATTGGTACGGATCCAGATAGTCCGTTTCCTCCAGGAAAAGCGGAAACTGCTGAGCCACCACACTCTCAACAACCTTCGCTAAAAAGCAAAGGTTGGAGACCGGACGAAAGTTGTTCAATTCGGCTGGGTCCAAGGCAGGCTTCTTCAGGAGAGGCCTCACCACCGCCTCCTTCAAGGCAGCAGGAAAGGTACCCTCCCCCAGAGAAGCGTTGACCACTGCCCGGAGCCAGCCGCATGTCACCTCCCTGGAGGCATAAACCAACCAGGAAGGGCATGGGTCCAACAAACATGTGGTGGAACTCAGTCGTCGCATAATCCTGTCCACTTCATCCTCAGAAACAGGATCGAACTCAGTCCAGATTACATTAGCTAGACCACTCGCACCCTCGGCATCAGACCACTGCAAATTGGAGTTCAACCCCTCCCGGATCCGAGAGATCTTGTCCTGCAGGAACTGACCAAATTCTTCAGCTCAACCCCGCAAGGGATCCACCGCAGCCCCCAGCTGAAGGAGGGAGCGGGTGCCCCCAAACAGGGCGGCTGGGCGGTTTCCTGCGGATGCTATGAGAGCGGAGAAATAAACCCTTCTCGCCACTCTCACGGCTACCAGATAGGTCCTGATATAGGCTCTCAACTGGGCTCGGTCAGACTCGGAACGGGTCGATTTCCACCTGCTCTCTAGACCCCTTCTCCGTCGCTTCATCTCCCGGAGCTCCTCGGTATACCAGGGAGCCACACGGGATCTGCGACGGGTAAGGGGACGCATGGGGACAACTCTGTCGAGGGCCTCCGTGGCCCCCCATTGCCAGGCGGCCGCCAGGGTCTCAGCAGAACTGTGGACCAGGGATGTAGGAAAAAACCCCAGTTCTGCTTGGAACCTCTCCGGGTCCATCAGGCGCCTGGGGCAGAACCACCTAAGAGGCTCCTCATCCCAGCAGTGTGGGGCAGCTTGTCGAAAAGCCAGCCGTAGGAGATAATGATCTGACCATGGTACGGGGTGGATAATAAGATCACCCCCCCAGATCATTACGCCACTGCTCTGAGACAAAAACCAGGTTGAGCATGTTGCCCCCCTCGTGAGTCGGGCCATCAATCACCTGAGTCAGACCCATGGCCGCCATGGAGGCCATGAATTCCTGGGCCAAAGCCGACGCATTGTGAATATTCTTCACAATGGTTACAACTCTGACATTTAATTTTTAGTATTAATAATATTAATACAAACTCTTTTAATCATATTAAGAAACAAACTTTATAAAGAAGAATTTTACATAACTTTTATATAATTAAATGTGGCTACACTGTATAAAAGGATACAGAGTTACATCTAAAGTGGCAATATAAAACTCTTGTTACATGTTCAATAAAATCTATAAGCTAAAAAGAAATGTGCAAACCTTGAAAATAATTGAGATCATTCACATTTTTCTTTTGGAAGAAGAAAATCTATGGCTCTTACACTGTTTCTCTAATATTATGCTGGACACTATGTTAGGGCAACTCCCCTCTCCCCCAAAAAACCCTGTATAACAACACATTCAACCTTCTCTGAAATCTCTGAACTAGGTAGTTAGTAATAAGTTATCCAAAAATACTTCAATTAATTTATCAATTTACATATATACTTTGGACTTGTTCTAGAACAAAACTTGGTATATTTCATTTATCATATTGAAACTCAAGCTTCACCACACAAATTGATCAGATTTTAAAAAAATAATCCAGGCACCACTCACAGGAGTTTCATAATTTACTTGTTCTGAATCTGCTGGATTCTCTCTTTCAGCATTCTCATTTAGGTTAACAGTTTCACTGCTGCTGTTGCTGAGGCTAGAGTGATCTGCATTCCCATTAATCAATATGCCATGTGGTTGGACTTCCCAGTTAAACTGGCTGTTTTCCAACTGTTTGAGCTCCAGCAATTTTTCTTGCACCTAATAAACAAACAAACAAACAAAGATTCTATCAAAGAACTTGCTCGATACCTGTGCTTCGCTACGAAACTATGTGGTTGGTCTTAGTTTTTGGGGAGGAAAATTGGGGGAGGGGGGGAATTCTGCCTCTGCCTACCAACATCCATTGGTATCTGGCTAGCATCTTGTCAGTGTGTGAGAGTGTTGAGGGCTGTTTGGAAACTGAAAGAGTATTTGCTTTGTGAGCAAGGAGACAGCAAGGAGCCTGGGCGTGGCTTAGCTCAACTGTTCTGTACTAAAGCTGCTTGGTGCTGTGAAACTAAAACTGAAACTCCTCTGCTTGTGTTTTGCATTTGGAACAGATTTCTTTTCAGGTGGGGAGGGGGAGTAGAACTCCTTAGTATCAGAGCTGTTAATAATAATATAGGAAATACTAACGTTGTGATGGTCATTTCAAAAAATCCTTTCTTAATGAGTACCTAGAAGCCAAGAGGAACATACATGCCAAATTTCAAGTTTGTAGGCTCTACAGTTTTGTGATGATGTGTTAGTGGTATTTCGCTTTTATATATATAGATAAATAGCAATAGAAATTCTGAAAATTGAAAGCCAAGCAAAAAGGAAACAATCCAGTTTTGAAAAGATTATGGGAAACTCAAAAAGATTAGAATAAAAATGCTAAATGGATAAAAATATTTGAATATGAATTTAACAAAAATCAACTATAAATGTAATTAAAAAAATGGAAGAATTGATAATAAAGACAGAAATGATTAAAAATTGAACAAAAAGGATTGAAAACTAGACCTGGAAATGATCGATTGCATGACTTTTGGCTCAAATATCTGAGTAGTTTATATCCAATTACATCTAAACAGGTTAATGATATATTGTATAAAGACAACATCTTTGATTGGTTAGTAACTGGCAACATTTATCTGATTAAGAAAAAAAATCCAGCAAAAGGAACAATACTATGAACCTACAAGCCATTAACACTCTTGGCTACAATGTTTAAATTATTTACATCCAAAATTACTTGTTATATATATTGCAAAACACAAGCCTCTAAAATAGTGACATATAAATCTTTAAATATATAAAACAGTAACATAAATACATATATATTTCCCTATCTCAGGGTAATGCCTCTCACTCATCTGAATTATAGTCCATGAAATTGAGTATTTACTCTATAAAAAATGTTCTATTATGAATGACACACAAAGCCAGAACAGGAGGAATTCAGCTTTAACGACTGAATTCAGGTTTATTTCTTAGTTAAATGTAGAATGATAGAATAACATTTGTAACTAAGGGAATCCAACAACGGAAGTTTGATGGAAAAGAATAATTTCACAGGGACTTACTGAAGTTACTTCTTGTTGGGATTCTTGAAGATCCTGCTGGAGAGGTACTAATTGCAATTTTCCTTCCTCCACATTTTTCTCTAATTCTGAAGCTTCTTGCTGTAGCCTGCTGAGTTCTTCTTGGGCTTTACTTAAATCATCCTTATATCCAGACATTTTTGATTCTTGCTCTGCTATTTCTTTTTTTAGAGATGTAATCTATAAAGTGAAAGGTGAATATAAAACTAGCTAGAGATATAATCTATAATGTGAAAGGTGAATATAAAACTAGCTAGCGGTTTTTTCCTTCAACATTTTTACCAAGAACGAGCTAACCAAACCAGAAGCATATCAGAGCCAGTTTGGTTTAGTGGGTAAGGCACCAGACTAGAAAGCAGGAGACCGTGAATTCTTGGGTCAGTCATTCTCTCTCAGCTCAATTCACTTCACAGAGTGGTTGTTGTGGGGAAAATAGGACAAGGGAGGTATGTTGGATATGTTCACTGCCTTGAGTTATTTGTAAAAATAATAAAGGTGGGATAGAAATAAATTAATAAAAAAATAAAATATTCCACTGTAGCATTCTAATAGTTGAATTATGAGATGTGCTTTCATGGCATATTCAAGAAAAGCTGTATTGCATAAATATTATTCTTGCTGTGTCATTTTACCAGATGGCCCAGATAAAATATTCCTGAAATGCAAAATCATGATTTGGGGAACTGAAAGTGTGCCAGAGGCTTTCTCCTTCCACTTGCATATTTCATGTTTGTTTATTCTCAAATTTAAAATATAAATTAGAGTGGACTTGAGTTTCCTGCTCTTTGCATAATCTGGAAAAAATCCCCAGAGTTTCCTGTCTCAGCTGTTTCTCCCTCTGTTTATTTAATAACAATTATTTTATTTATTTATGGATGCTTAGAGAGATTATGTATTAAAGTTTTCAATGAAATATAGTAGTCTTTATTGAAACCATCACATAAAGGTGATGCAATGCTTAAATTAAGAAAATGCCCTCTGGAATAATTCCATTTTTAGTAGTTTCCTGAAAGCCAGAAGGGACGAGGCAAAGACCTTTTTTAGTAAGCTGTTCCAGAGCATCGCCATTGCCACAGAAGAGAAGCACCTTCTAGCCTAAGCCCACTCATGTCCCAAAAACATGGGCCTACAATTACTCTTTCCTTACTGAATCTGGTGGTTATGTTGTTGCTATTTTCTTCTTTTTCTCTGATTCATTTTGTTCTTTGTTTAATTAATAAAAGGGCAAAGAAATGACAATACAAATACAATTAATCAAAACTTCTACAATAAATAAATAAATTAAAATGCTTACAGCTCTAAACCCTGTAACACAACAGAGTACTAACAATAGTCCAACAGTAATCAAATCAACAATGATGTGGAGAGGTTATTCATTTTTAATACATTTCCATGCCATTCTCTTTAAACAAGGAATCCCTAAGTATATACATCATGTATACAACAGTCCCAATGAAACAATGAGGAAAATGCAGCTTTCTACAGCTGAGATAAAAGTACTCACTAGATCAACTTCTTCTGTACATTTCTGCCGTATCATACTAAGCTGATCTTCTAACTTGGCTTTCTCCTCATCTAGACCATTCAGGATTTCTTCTGCCTCCTGCTTCTGAGTCAAAAGGTTCTGCAAGTTATTGCTCTCCCTCCTTACTTCATCTTGAAGATCCTGAAAAGTGAAAAATACAAACCTGCATTTCTTCTTAAAACATCCACCATATGATGTTGTAATGATTTTAACTTTCTGATGTAAGATGGAGGGAAGGGAATGTGAACAGGTAGGTGTATATTTGAAAAATTGAAAAAAGAAGCAAGTCTCAGCACAAAGTCATATGAAATTTATAGGATACACACAGAAAAGGACAAAAGTAGATCGAAATAGAGGTTGGAAGGGTATGAGAAAGAAAATGAGATGGACAACCTGAAGAAAAACAATACTTAATCAAAATTCCTGTGAAAATGTTTCTCTTAGTAATAAATGTAGTATAATTTAGTGGGTGGAAATGGTAGATGGGCAACTTAACGTAGAGAATAAAATGTCTCCCTAACTGATGTCTGTAGGCTATTGCTGGGCATCACTCATAAGGGTGGCCCAGAAACAGGATGACTGCAATTCATCCAGTGCTACCTGCAACCTGTATCCAAACACACATTGCTAAGACACTGCAGGATACAAACATCTATCAATGAAGTACAATATATTTCAAGATTTATCAATGACAAAAAGCTTCCCACAATTTAGATAGTTTTTTGGGCAAAGCTTTCAATATCACTAATAGAATTAAATTTGATTAAACCTGTGGTTTCAATTTTAATGTGAAATGTTTTTAATTGGAAGCAAGACTTATGAGAATTTATTTTGTTATATTATTATTATTATTATTATTATTATTATTATTAAAATGTTTGGTTCTAATGTCATAGCAGATCAAGGCTTTCTAGTCACAGGAAAAAAATCGGCCATTTCGACTTCAGAGTGGGTTGTTCTGAAATCAGAATAAAAACCAGCCATTTTTATTTTAATTCTTTTAAATGATTAACTTGACTAACTTGATTATTCTGGTACAATAATTGGGTTCTACTATGTTCCCATTTTGTAAACATTCCTATTTATAGTGAGGATGATGAACTCTCTCTCTCCTAGCTAAAGCCCTTGGGTACAAAGATATGACAGAAAATGTATCTATAATAAATTTTTAAAAATCATATTTTGTAAAGTGTTAATGTCTTCCTAGAAAAGTATATCAAGCAAGTTGCTTATGTTGCCTAGATTATAATATATTTCTTGGAAAGACTGCAAAAAATGTAATATTCTTGCAATCTTAATGTAATATTAATCTAATTACATAAATAATTGTACAGAAACAAGCTGTTCATCAATCTATATGAGAGAAGAGCATTCAGGAGAAACTATTCATTTGTTTCATTAGTAACACTCTCTTCTTTTAAAGCCTTTCTTCTAAATTTTAAAATTCATTTTCCATTATAATGGAACACTACTGACAGTGTTGGAGATAGATAGATAGATAGATAGATAGATAGATAGATAGATAGATAGATAGATAGACAGACAGACAGACAGACAGACAGACAGACAGACATAGAAATTTCCAGAGTCAAATAAATTCTGAGCCCTGTAGTTCCTTCATTGGTGTCATAGGAGAAATATTAATAAAAGTCATACATGGGAATTATTTTGCTAGTATTATATGAAATCTTAAGATATATCAACACCTGTAGCAAAACTGTTAACTAACTAAACAGCTTTATGTAAGTTACTGCTTGATTTTGCATGACCAGCAAATGGTCATGCAAAAGCAACAAAATACTGGTTAAGAATAAATTAAAAAGGCTCCATCCAAAAGGACTATTATGCAGCCTTTAATAATGTAATAATGGATTTAAGCACCGAGAGAGATTTCCAGCTTTAAGGAATGCATCTAAATGCAAATCCTGTTCATATCAAAAACCTGAAGCTATTATTCATAGCCACAGTGCTTGCATTATAACATCACTGCCAAAATTGGCATCTAACAAAAATGCTGCATTTCCCCCCTCCGCCTATTTCCCAAATAAATAGACATTCATGTAATTAATCACGTCAATTTCAATCCCTAAGCTAACAAATATATTGATGGAAACAAATCCTAATAACATACATGCTAAAAGACAAATCATTTATTGAAAGATATTTTTTTCAATAAGCTCTATTTATATCAACCAAATCTGAAAATTCAAATGACAATTACCTGGACCTCGCTTGTCCTCTGCTTGATTGTCTCTCCTTTTTCCTTCAGGTCTTGCTCCACATTGTTCTTTTCCCTAGAAGACCAACAAATAAGGCAGGAATATTTAAGAACATCCGTTACGCCAGGCACAGTTATCCAACCTCCTAAACCAGTCTCTCTTTTTAAATGCATAGTTAAACATGTAATTTTTATAAGACTGATTGTGTTGCTTTAGAAAGAAAAGCCAAAAGGAATGTCCTACGTAGGCCAAATATTAAAATATAAAAGATGTCTACTCTCCCAGTCATGGATAGGTGGAAATGACAGCTTAAAGAGAAAGCAAAGGGGAAAGGGGAAAAAAAATCAATGAAATACTGTCTTCAGTGATCTCACTGTTGCTATGGAACAACTGTCTGGCAAAAGGAGGGAGGGACTGCATCAGCTCTCATATACTTAACCCTTCTGGAACTAGAATTGCATATATTGTATGCAAGATAGAAACCTATTTGCTAGCTCTTCTTCCTCACTTTAAAATACTAACGTTTGTATTACTTGAAACATAACATCTTAAAGATAAGCTACATGTCTATATTTTTCCCTATGCCTTACGACACTGCAGCTTTCAGCAGGTTTTCAGTCATGGAATGAATGGAAAAAAACCGAAATGAAACAGTTTAATTTCATAATCCTCTTTGTACATTCATTTATAAGTGTTTCATAAAGATATACTACATTAATTCCAGAGTGGCTTTTTTCCGTTCATTGACAGTAAATCAAACAGGAGAACATGTTCTTGCTTTAGCTGAATGGATCCTTTTCCAAGAGCTAAAGATGTCTCCCAAATAAAGGGTACCTTTGGATTTAGCTAGATTATTCATACATCCATTTAGGCATTATATTTATCATACACACACACTATTTCTAGTATTACCTTATTAATCCCCTGATCACACACTCTGCATATCTTGTCCTACACCTGCTACCATTATTTTCCATGTTGCTGAAAAATCGTATTAAAAGCTATACTGTTAAAGCCAAACTCTTCTATATCAGGAATTGCAGTTACCTATAACACTAAGCCACAATATGTGTTTGGTGGCGTACATCACTATAAGCCAAAACTAACAAGCCATATTGTGGTTTTGAAAAATATGTGAACATCTAGATAGTGAAACAGCAGGAAATGATATATAAATCCATATTATTATTGAATTCCACTATAATAATGCTTTCATTGTGTCATTCAATCTGCAAAATCAACATTTTTTTTGCTTTGGTTAAAGAAAGGTTAATAAATGAACACTGAACACAATCACACATAGACAACACATAGACAAACCTGCTTCAATGTAAAAGATGCCAACTTACTATTAACAACCAAGAAAAGTAGTACTTCAAAAAATATTTTAATTTTAAGTTGGTTTTTGAGGGCAATAAGCATAATTATGCCTGCTTTGTTACTGACATACCACAGTGAATGCAGCAACTTGAAAGGCTGGTTTTTAACTTACCTTTCAATCATTTATATTTTAATCATTATATTAATAAACTGCTAACCAAATTTATTGGGATTGCTGTATCAGTTTAAAATCAGAGTTAATGTACAATAATAATGCCAGTTTGGCCTAGTAGTTGGCAATGAAGTAGGAGGAAGAAAACCAGAGTTCTAATCCTGCCTTAGGCACAGAAGCCAAACAGATGATATTGGACCAATCATTCTTTCCCCTAGTCAACCAAGTAATGCAGTTCAAGTAATATCCCAGTGCCTGAAGAAAGGAAATGTGTCCTAAGATGTTGCCTAAAAAGCTGCATGAATTTGTTCATACAAATTTCACAAGTACATATGCCTGAAACAAAAAGTTAATTAAATGGGTGAAATAATAGCTTACCAATCTTTCTCTCCTCCACTGACTTCCCCAACAGAAAATAATGCACACAGAATCAAACACTTCATTAAAAAATCCATACTTAAAAAAAAACCCCAAAATCCATACTTTAAAAAAACAACAAGTTACTGTCCCCGAAGTATTTGGGAAAACATTTATGTATCAGAAGAAGTGGTTATAAAACACTACAAAACCAATGAGTCACGGTAAAAATACGTTTTGATTTAGTACTACAGGGAATCCTCTCCAAAGTCTGCCTTGCTGTCTCATTGTGGTGGTAGTGTATTCACTGAAGGGATGAGCAAATAATGTTGGGAGTACACACTAAGAGTGTATACTCTCATCAAGGTCACCCAAAGCATGAAGGTCATCTCAGTTGCTTAGCTAAATAGAAGCAAGCAGGCATCTATATAGGGCACCAATGACACAGGAATATATTAGAGGCAAATGATCACTTAAGTGACAAAATAAATCCATTTTTAACAAAATGCTAAATTATATGAGGAAACCTTCCATTGAAGTTTTGCCCCTAAGGCCTGCTGAAAAAAATAGTTTTAATGGACCTTTAAAATCCAGCAGAGTAAACTCTTTTTTCAATTGTTCAAATCCTTATCCTTACCATTTTCTAAAAATTGAGAAAGATTCAAATCACACACACACACACACACACACACACACCAGTCAATAGTCCAGTGTTGCAAATCGGACAGACTTTTCTGATGTTCTATAATAATTCATTTAGCCAACTCATGCTAGAAAAATTAATATTGTTGAATAGATTCCAAATATGGGGGACATAGCTAAGAACATGCATTGTTTTAATATATAAATGATCCAGAGTTATGTAAGCAAATGCTGCCAGCCCAAAATGCAACAGCAAGCTCAGATCAGATTGTATGGATTAATCCTCTAATTCCTAAAATACAGTACATTCACAGAAAGTATTCAGACCCTCTTCACTTTGGTCAATTTTGTTATGCTGCAGCCTGATTCTACAGTTGTTGAAATTCATTTTTACTCATTAATCTCAGTACCCCATAATGACAAAGTGAAAACAGACGTTTAGAAAAGTCTGTAAATTTATTAAAAAGGGAAAAAACTGAAAGATCACATTGGCATAAGTTTTCAGGCTCTTTGCAACAACACTTGAAATTTAGCTCAGGTGCCTCCCATTTCTCATGATCATTGCTGACATGTTCCTACACCTTGATTGGAGTCCACCTGTGGTAAATTAAATTGATTGGACGTGATTTGGAAAGGAACACAGCTCTCTATAGAAGGCCTCACAGTTGACAATGCATGCTATAGCAGAGCAAAAACCATGAGGTCAAAGGAACTGCCTGCATCTGGGGAAGGCTACAGTAAAATGTCTGTTGTGCTGAAGGTTCCTAAGAGCACAGGGGCCTCTATAATTCTGTAATGGAAGAGGTTTGGCACAACCAGGATTCTTCCAAGAGCTGGTCACCGAGTCAAACTGAGCAATCGGGGGAGAAGGGACTTAGTAAGAGATATGACCAAGAACCCGATGCTCAATCTGACTAAGCTCCAGAGATCCTGTGTGGAGATGGGACAGAGTTCCAGAAGGACAACCATCAATGCAGCCCTCCGTCAATCTGGGCTTTATGACAGCATGGCTAGATGGAAGCCTCCCCTCAGTACAAAACACATGAAAACCCGATTGGAGTTTGCAACTGAAGGACTCTCAGACTGTGAGGAACAAGATTTTCTGGCCTGATGAAACCAAGATTGAACTGTTTGGCCTTAATTCTAAATGCTATGTCTGGAGGAAACAGGGCACTGCTCATCACCTGCCCAATATTATCCCAACAGTGAAGCATGTTAGTGGCAGCATCATGCTGTGGGAGTGTTTTTCAGGAACTGGGAGACTGGCCAAGTTTGAGAGAAAACTGAATTAACAAAGTACAGGGATATCCTCAATGAAAACATGTTTCGTAGAACTCAGGATCTTAGACTGGGCAGAAGCTTCACTTTCCAACATGACAATTATCCTAAGCAGACAGCCAAGACATAGGAGTGGCTTGGGGACAACTCTGTGAATGTCCTAGAGTGGCCCAGCCAGAGCCCTGACTTGAACCTTATTGACCATCTCTGGAAGAACCTGAAAATGGCTGTCTATTGACAGTCACCATCCAACCTGACTGAGTTTGAGAAGATTTGCAAGGAAAAATGGCAGAAAATCTGCCAATCCAAGTGTGCAAAGCTTGTCGTGTCATATCCAAAAAGACTCGAGGCTGTAATTGCTGCTAACGGTGCTTCATCAAAGCACTAAATGAAGGGTCTAGATCAGGGGTGGGCAAACTTTTTGACTCGAGGGCCACAATGGGTTCTTAAACTGGACCGGAGGGCCAGAACAAAAGCATGGATGGAGTGTTTGTGTGAACTAATATAAATTCAAAGTTAGATTACTTCACGTAGCCTTCTGGGAGAGCAAGAGAACCCTCCGCTCTTTCGGCTCCGCAGGCCGGATAGAACAGCCGAACGGGCTGGATCCGGCCCCCGGGCCGTAGTTTGCCCACAGCTGGTCTAGATACTTATGCCAATGTAACATTTCAGGTTTTTTCTTTATTAAAAAAAACCTCAGCACCCCATAATGACAAAATGAAAATGTGTGTAAATTTATTAAAGACATTTCTAAAAGTTTGTTTTCACTTTATGGGGTACTGGGTGTAGATTAATAAAAATGAATTTCAACAACTCTAGAATCAGGCTGCAGCACAACAATGAATGGGGTCTGAATATTGCACTGCATAACTTTAAGAACTGGGTAATTTTAACTAAAAAATTTTGAACAATCTGAGGCTTCAAATACACACAGAGCATTTCGTTGTTGCTGTTGTTACCTAAATCTCATTCTAAAGTTGCAGAAACTAATTTCATTTTGTATACTGCAATGTTCCATTTGTTTATCTGGACAAGATATTCCCATTCATTATTTCAAAGGACACATAAATAAGTAGTATCAATTTCATCAACATCCTTCAAAGCAGGATTACTGGTTCAGGAGCCAAAAGCTGCAGTTAATCCCTCCAGAATGTCTAATGACATTGGAAGTTCAAGCAGCAATAGCATCTGGATCAAATAATCCACAGAAGAAATGCTTAATTTGAATATGGTGCCAAGAAGTACAAATTGTTCCAGATAATCCAAATACTTTTAAAGAAGACAGAGCTCAGGAATTTAGACAAAGCTAATGAATCAACACAGTTGCTGTACAAAAGCTTTTGTTGTACATTTCAGAATCAGATACCATAGTAAGATAAACATTTAACGTCTGCATGAAAATGTCTAGTGAGATCATCTGCTGAGAATGGGTCAGGTACCAACAGTAAGTAATACTCAGCTGTATGTTTTGAACCTTAGTCAATCAAATAATGCAGTCCAAGTAATATCCCAGTGCCCGAAGACTGTTTGAGTTTGGATAGGGAAGAACAAGCTGAAACTCATAGCAACTATGTCAAGAGGACCTTTGCAGATTCATCTGGTGTGCCAACTGAGTCATTTCAGAGACTGGAATTCTCTTACAGTCACACGTATCTTCGTTACTTCAGGTGCGACTATTGCAATGTGCTCTACATGAGGGTCTCCTTGAAGATCATTTGGAAGGTGAAGATGGTCCAAAATGCCATCACGTGAACAGTTATTGGCAAAATTCAATTCATACATGTAACACCACTGTTGCATGAGCTGCACTGGTTACCAATAGGCTTCTGGTTGCAATTAAAGATACCAGTTATCACCTATAAAGGCGTTCATGGCATAGGGCCTGGCTATCTGAGGGATCACATCTCTCTCCTTATGTCTATCCTGGAGGATCTGACAGAGCAGCCATATTTCATGTCCCCTCTGCATGGTGCCACCTCCTTGAAATAACCCACTTTGCCCAGAATTTTGGACTGCATCAACATTACACATTTTCAGACAGTCTTTTAAAAAATGGCTTTTCTCCAACCTATGCTCCCTGGAGCAGTTCGTATAAAGCTAAATAATAAAACAAACAAAAATCACTATAACTGTAAATTTCTTTGACTTACCTTTGAAGGTCAATTATTTCATTGCTTAACGAATCTAACTCTTTGATCGCAGAAAAATCTGCTACAGAATTTTGCCGTAGTAAATTCTGAAAAATAAACAAGAAAATATGGCTTGATTCTACTTGCTTCCAGAATAAATACTGTAATTGTCTTGATGGGAAAAAAAATCTAACTGGCTTCTAATTTAAACAATTGTACAGCCTAATTTTTAAAAAGCTCTAAATGTAAAGCTGACTTTTCCATAAGCTCCAAACAGAAGAAGGTGAGCTTCAAAGGGTAAGTTGAGTTTCCTTTCATTTCATCAGTTTTGAGATGATAAAATTGTATATCATAGGAATCAAACAGACTAGTTAGACTAGTCCAGGGGTGGGCAATTAATTTTCCCAAGGACTGTTGTGGAAGGCAGAACCAACAGTTCCCAGCTGTGCCTGTAAGACGTGCTTTGACCAAAGTGGCAATGGGTGGCCAAGCCTAGTTCCCCTCACACAATGATTACCACTGCCTCCTAAGGCTTCTCCAGTGGAGTGAGTGCTGAATTGGTCAGAAAAGTACTTTCTCTTCTTGCCCTCCTGCAACTGGCCAGCTGACTGAAAGACCGCACAGTGATGTGGAGAGTCGGATTTGACTTAACTTCTTCTGTGGCATACTTATGAAGCATTTGATTTCTAATTTCTGATTTCCATCTAATTTCATGCGGGCTGGACAGAGACAGCCAAAGGGCTGGATGTGCCTGGGGGAGGGGGGGGGTGTCATAAACTGCCCAGGTCTGGACTAGTCTATTCTGCTACATACTGGCAGATATAAATGTGTATATTTCAACAGTGTTCCGTAGCATCTATATTGATTCATTTATTGGCAATGAGTTCTCCTTGATAATTGTTTTTTCTCAGTTGAGAATTTTGTGAGGCTCATATTTCTGAACTTGCAACAGTAAACCACATAGTTGCATTAGTTAATACACAAGAGTTCATTACATCAATGACACAAGGATATGTGATATTTATCTCCCTTTAAGAATAGTGAAGCAAAGGGACAAAGCCTAATTCTCAATACAGAAAGACTTCTGCTTGTAGACTCGCCTTTTTAAAGTACATGATTATTCATTTTTATTTTTTATATTTCAGGTTTAAACCTTTCTGCAATTATCAACAGTACAATTACAGCCTCATTATAGCTAAAGGTTTAGTGTATTCATATATACATGCTATTACTCATCTGCATTAACACTTCACAATTCATTTACTGTTTGATAATGAAAAGTAAATATTCAACTGAGGTATGTATCTTAAATTCAGGGCATGTATTTAAGCCCAAACAACTGTGAAAAAAATATAAATATTTATAAAATATGTTGTTATTGTCAGCAGGCATCAAGATCAAGTGCACAGCACGTTATTCTGTCGATTTGGAAACACATGCAGCATCCTGAAGTGAGAACAGTGATGTGAGAATAGCACAGCTCTTTCAGAAATTTAAGTGACATTCTGCTGTTTGAAAAGAAAATGTGTGATATGAAAAAGATGCTCATTACTAAACAATCAATATTGGAAAAGTGAAGAATCTCTAACCTTGCGATGGCAGATTTAAGAAACTGACAGTATAATAAAGATGCAAAGCAGAATGGTGCAGAATGGAAAATATAGTCCAAACTAGGAAAGACATAGGAGGAAAGCAAACATATAAAAAGATTAGTAAAGCAAGAAATAAAAGCAATTTTTTTTCAAAATAAAGCAAAAATAAATCTGGTATTGTAGAAGTCAAACAAAATGAAGAATTTTTGAGTGTAATTTCTCACAAGGTGTTCAATCTATTTGGGTAATATGACTTAGCACAACCAAGAAGAAGCTCAATTATCAAACCAGAAGAATGTTAATATTTTGTTTTTTATTGGGTATATATTATTTTAAATGCAACAATGCCACAAAAGTACACAACATATAAAAAATTATCCTGCTTATACTGAAATTATTTCAGTATGTCCTTGTTAAAATAAACATCTTAGGAATCATAGAACTTCTTCAATAAGAATATTTTATAAAGGAGACCAGAAATTTATGATTTGATGTGTCTCGCATAATATGTAGCAGAAGTAATATCTTATTTGTATTTTCTATTAACTGCAATGTTGAGAACAAGTTTGCATGTATGCTTTGCTTCATACGGAATTGACTCTCGTAATTTATTATCACTTAATCTACCTGGTCTTTGAACTGAATTATTATCAGCTCTAAAATATGAACAGGAAGATATAAACAGCACTCAATGAAGCAATTTTAAGCCTGCAAAAAGTCAAAGAATATCCATTTTCTAATAATGTGTCCAAGTTTTCATTTTATTTTAAACAAACAACTTGTATCTGCTTGGTTGGCTAGTGAGATGAAGGAAGGTTTATCAATATGAGCAGAGTTTGTGTGTTCCTGTTAATCGATTTCTATATCTACTATTATTTGAGATACCAAGTTCAAGCACATAGCACAACTCCCAATCAGACTCTCAATTCTTTACACATTTTATGAAATGTCACATATCTCACATTTTGTGAAGCGGTTCTCTCTGATGGAGGAATCATATCTGTCGTTAGCACCTGAGGAGGATCAATGCCCTTTGTCAGCTTCTGATTGATTAAATGGAAGGCCAAAGCAAACTGTTCCTCAGAAAGCTTCCCACAATCCTTTGTGTCACAAAGAGCCCTGTAAAATCCATTAGAGAAAGAAAATGACTAATGAAATTTCTCACACCATGGACATGCTGTCTAGATTAAAAATTATTATTTTAAAGCTCTTTACTTTTGAAATCTAGCCATACATGTTGCATTCCATTTATTCATCATGGCTGAGTTCACACATTACAATAAGCCTCTCATTAATAAATGCCGTTATATTTTAGAATGACTGTGGCTTGGGACTGTTTGAAATTCAAAGGGAAAAGAAAAGATAGAGCAACCCAGTACAACTAAGCTAAGTATTTATAGTGTACATTTTGAAGCAGAAAACATATTTATTATTGCATTTTATGCAACTTGGCTATACGTTCATTCTATATATCGTCTTTCATCTTTACAATTTTAAAAAAATGTTCTCTGTTTAGAATGTAAAGTGCCAAACTGTTCATAATAGCACAAAGAAGAGTGACATTAAACATGTACCTTATATCATAATTTAGGATGCACTTTAGAAAAAGCATCAAAATTGGTTATTTGAATTCTTCAAAATATAATAACAATTGAATGCAAGCATGTAGAAAAACAATGATAAATTCCAAATTTAGAATAACTATATTTTTCATCAATTTTAAAGAAATTAAATTGTTTTATTCTTTTCAAGCTGGGAGAACTCTTACCAGATGTGTGCAAGTAGAGTTGAAGGCAAGCCAGTTTTCAAGAATAATTCTCTAGCTTCCACACCAGAGACAAAGCCATCCATGTCCTTGTCTGTTTGCAGGAAGATTTCATGATATGTTATCATGTCTGTAGGTGATACAACCCACTATAAAGTAAAACAATAACTACATTTTACATTTCAATTACACTTTGTGAACTCAACAGATCAAAACACTACTCTTTGTCAAAGGTACCTGTGTTACTGATGATGTGGATGGTAATATGCTGACAGGTAACATGGACTGGTTACATTCTTTGTTGAGTGTTGAAGGTGGCACTGACTGCCCGACACCTGGAATGCTGGTACCTTTTCTTTTAGATGGTGGCACCAATGCTGGAGGCAAGGACATTGGCACAGGTTCCTTCTCAAGAGCACAGTATACCAAGAACATGGCCTGAATAGACATTTTTAAAGTGGTCAAAGACATGGACTGAACATTAGTTTGTTGTTATACAACCTCATAGTTAATGTAGTAATTGAGCTAGATAAAGCTCTTAATGTTTTTTACTTCCTTTCGTCTCAGCTACTCTTCTGCTCATTTACTATATTTAAAATTATAGAAAATCTAAAAAGCAAGAAAGACTTTTTTATTTTTATTTCAATTTATAAGGCTAGGTGGGCAGCATATAAAAAACCAATCCTAAAATACACAGGAACCTGCCATTCATTCCAACCCAAAGCTGGGGGAAGAGTCAAATTTTAATTTTAATCAGCACCTTGAATTGTACCCTAATGATAACCAATGCAGCCCATGAAGCAAAAGTATTCTATGAGCAAGGTGAGCCATGCCCATAATTATCCATGCTGCCACATTCTGGACCAGTTGTAGCTTCCGAGTGGTTTTCAAGGGCAACATCATATAAAATGCCTTACACTTGTCATATGTATGAGGTGAATAAAGCATGAGTGACTGTCTGACATGCCTTACAGTCCAGATAAGGGTGTAAATGGTTTGACCAAACAGATTCATGCAAGAGTCTTCTTAACCACAACTGCCACTCGTTCTCTGAGCAGGAGCTATGAATCCAGGATAGCTCCTGGAACAACCAGTTCCAAAGGATGAAAAATGCAACCCATTCAAGACTAAATATGAAATATCCTTAGCAAGGGAAAAGGAGGCGTCAAAAAACCACAACCACACCCTTGTCAGGAGTAACTTGACTTTGACAGCATTACTTGGTCAGCTTGGGGTTGAGAATGTTTATTTGAGTACATTCCTACATATTGAAGATCCCAAACCAATAGACTATCAGCATCCTCATGTAGAGGTTAAATAGAACATGTGAGAGCAGAAAATCCTGAAATACCCTCCACACACACACAAACAAGGAGCCTTGGAAACAAGAACATAACTTAAAAGTCTTATCCGGTATGGCAAAATATGTAGCATTGTATATAGGCTAAATATGCAATATATCTGTGTAATTTTACATTTATATCCTTCTGTAGCTTAGAACATTATATATGTTGTTAACAAGGAAACTGGCTCTGTAGATAAAATGAATATTGAAGAACGTGCCTTAAAGTTTTAATTGTTTATTCTGTGATTTTATTGTTTTTAGCTGTCTTTTGTAATTTAGACTTGTTTTTATTTAATTATTTTTATTGTATATGTTCTTTTTGTATGTTCGCCGCCCTGAGTCCTTCGGGAGAAGGGCGGCATACAAGTCTAAATAATAATAATAATAATAATAATAATAATAAACCGTAAACAGTAAATCTGCCCCTTCTGGGAAAAGATTTTGACCAATGTGTCAATAAGCCTTCAAATAACTCTTTGGAAATAAAGTAGAAACCAATTGAACAAAATGTTTAAAACACTTTATGGAGACATCATGTGATGGGAAAACAATATCATATTAGATAAAAGATAAAATTTTCATTTTTAAAAGAACCATCACTGTTGGAACTTACATTTTTAAAATCCTTTATAGCTCTTCCTCAAAAACTATTATATGCAACAAGAAATAATATGTTATTTTAAACACTGTTTTGAAATTTTGTAATGTATAAATTCATACTTACAACAGCAAATTCATCCCGATCCAACATTCCATCATGATCAATATCGCTTAACTCCCAAACCTAACAAACAAAAAGCCTATGTCAAGATAATATTTTACATTTTCAAATTATTGTCAATTACCAAATAATATTTGCTTTCTTTACATTTTTAAAAGATCATACATATATCAATGTGACACATTCTCATCACCAGTAATCAGGTAGCTTTTAAGAGGTTAAAGGTTAAAATTAAGCTTTAAGGACAAATACAGAACTTTATCATATGTTTATTATTTTATGTAATGTCATTAACAAAAATTCAAACTGATGGCCTAGTGGCCTTTCCACCATCTATTATTAGAGATAAATTACTCATTTCAAGGCAAAATCATACATTTCATATTGTTCCATGAAATTTTTCCCACATCACAACATCCAATTAAAGCTGAAATCAGAAACAGGTGAAAATTAGCAAGGGAAGAAATGTTTCCATCCATCAAAACACCCTCTCTTTTTTTTCCCCTATAAAGTATTTTAGAAGAAAACAAGGTAGAAAATTTATTTTCCTATGTGCTATTCTCCTATTCCTGAATGAAATTTACAGAAACTCATTTTCATTTTAATACAGATAAGCAATTTTCACGCCATTTATGTATAACAAAGTACTAAAAAAGGTCATTCTTATTGAGAAAGGAATGTTTTATTTTTTTAAAAAATCACATCTGAATCTCCGTGTTGCCGAAATGTACTTCATGTGACTGGCAGGAGAAATATTTAGCAGCATGGTGGTTCACATTATAATTCTATATCTGGAGAGCCAACACCCCTATTCTTACTTGCAACATATGTACAACACTAGCTCGATACCCGTGCTTCGCTACGAAACTATGTGGTCGGGCTTAGTTTTTGGGGAGGAAAATAAGGGGAAAATAATTCTGCCTCTGCCTACCAGCATCCATCGGTATTCATCTGGCTAGCGTCAGTGTGTGAGACAGTTGAGCTGTTTGGAAACTGAAAGAGTATTTGCTGTGAGAGCAAGAAGGAGACAGCAAGGAGCCTGAGCATGGCTTAGCTGAACGGTTCTGTATTAAAGCTGCTGCTGTAAAACTGAAACTGAAACTCCTCTCCTCTGCTTGTGTTTTGCATTTGGAACAGATTTCTTTTCAGGTGGGGAGGGGGGATAGAACTCAGAGCATGTTAATAATATACGTAATATTAATGCTCTGATGGTCATTTCAAAAAACACTTTCTTAGTGAGCACCTAGAAGCCAAGAGGAACATATGTGCCAAATTTCAAGTTTGTATGCTTTACTGTTCTGGAGATTTTGTGATGATGTGTGAGTGGTATTTCGCTTTTATATATATAGATATACATGAAAGTGAAACCTTTGGGATTAAGACTATACAGTATATCAACAAAATCTTTATTAGGTACATCAATAGAAAATTTCATTTTATGTTTGGGGGAGAAATATATAACTTTAAGACACAAAAAATAGTTATTTCCTAAAGAATGCATTTTGGGGAGGAATCCTTTGAGTCCATCTTGACTCCTGGCATCTCTCTGGACAGGTCCCTGCAGTTTTCTTGGCAAGTTTTTTAAAGATGTAGTTTGCCAATTTCTCCTTCCTAGGGCCGTGTGAGACTGAATGGCCCAAAGACACACAACAGGTTTTATGGCTAAGGTCTCCTGGTTTCTAGTCTGATGCCTTAACCACTGCACTAAACTGACTCTCCTGTTAATGCATGCCCTTAACAATTCTTAAATGATTTAGAGATCAGCTACCGAAGGGGAAAGCAAGGAATCAACAACTGTCAATAACTTTCTCTTTATACTCAGCTACACTCATTTAACAACTACCCAGCAATTGTTTGATGTTACAATGGCACTGAAAAACTAATTGTATGAATGGCCTTCACACTTACAACTGTTCCATTAGTCATGTGATCAAGATTTCATTACTATGCAATTTGCAGGCATTCATAACTGTCACAGCAGCTGACTCCCATGTGATCACCATTTACATGCTTCGCAGCCAGCTTCGGACAGTCAATGGAGAAACCAGCAGTAAAATCACAAGTTGTGGTCACGTGATGTCTTGCTTAAGAACCATGGGTGAGTCATTTAATGACTGTGGAGGAAGTGAGGTCATAAGTCCATCAACATCATGTGAAGTCTTCCTTAATGATCAAGCTGCTGGTCATAACTGTGGTTGTTAAGCAAGGGTTTTCCATACTCTGTCCAAGATCACTAGAAACCTGCAATCTTGAGCCCAATTGCTAGTATGGTACTAATTTTTCTAACTCAGGGATGTCAAACTCAAGGCCCGTGGGCTGAATCCGACCCATGGGGTGCTTGACCCATGGGGACACCCTGGAAATAGTGATGGACCAGCCACAGTGCCTCTGCCAGCAAAAATGGAGCTCGGGAAGGTTGTGTGCAGCCCTCCCGAGCTCTGTTTTCGCTGGCAGAGGATTGTAGGAGGCCACTGCAGCCAGAAACAGAGCTTGGGAGCCTGTTTTTGCTGGCAGAGTGCTCAGGCTGCCATAGGTGCCAACACGAATGATGTCAAGCTGGCCATCCCATCTGGCCACACCCCCCCTCCACGGTCAAACACAACCTTGATGCAGCCCTCAATGAAATCAAGTTTGACACCCCTGTTCTAACCCAAGATGTGGTGGTGCAGTAGTTAGAAAGCAGTACTGCAGGCTACTTCTGCTGACTGCCAGCAGTTCGATTCTCACTGGCTCAAGGTTGACTCAGCCTTCCATCCTTCCGAAGCCTGTAAAATGAGGACTCAGATTTGGGGGGGGGGCAAAATGCTAATACTGTAAACTGGTTAGAGAGGGCTGCAAAACACTGTGAAGTGTTATATAAGTCTAAGTGCTATTGCTATCCCCTTTTAATGACTCTCCTTAGCTGGCTATGAATAATGAGAGTATGACAGGTATAAAGGAGAGGATGATTTTACAGTTATTCAATCCTAACTACAGAATTCAATGGGAGAAATATTACAGTTTGCAAAATTATTTGTTGTTCTTACCCTTCCCAAGACATCAACTGGTAGCATAGAGTTTAAGAGAACGGGTTTCACTTTATCACCGGACAATAATCCATTCACTGGATTCAGGCTGTCAAAGATGGCATCATACTTGGCCTTGTCTTCTATCTGGTTATAAAGACATTAAGAAGCTATCCTTAATTTACAATGTTAGCATATGCAAACATTCGGAAAGAACATTTCATTAAAAAAAAATTACAGTCACCCTTCTTAGGAAATCTAAGTCTGGCAAAGTTTCAAGAGAATTAGAGGAAATGAAAATAGGACAGCAAGGGAAGAAAGAGGACCTGTTCTTAGACATTTTGCTTGAACTTTGGTATGAGTACTTTGAAACAATATAAATGTGAACATCAAATATTCCAAACACTTTAAACCTTATTTGTTTATGAGATTTCATTGTTTCTAAAGCAAACTATAGGTAAAACATAAATATTTTCCCCTAAAATATTCACTTATTGGGCTTATAGGCTAAAAAAAACCCTGATTAAGCAGCCACAATGCAAATGTGTTCTTTTTCCTTTTTTCCTGAAACCACAGCATAAATTATGTCTATCCGATTATAATGTCTCAACCTGGGATTATGGGTCAGACATTCTTCTCTCTTTCCCCCAGTGGCCAACATCCACATCTGAAAGACGGGGGATGGTCTCAATAAGCTATTTTGGATTTTTTAAAATTATAAATGAATACATTAGTGCATTTCTAAAGAATGTGTAAAGTACACAGAAATCATTGCCTCACTCCTAATTATTTCCAGCGTAGTAGGATTGCAGATTTGATGCCAGGTTTGGGAAGAAGTAGAATCTACAATGTGATGTTATAACATACTTCCATCTCCTAAAAGCAGGGTGCCAATTCCAACAGATTATTCCATTTCCTACCTCTTAGCTTTCAGTTTTTTCTTTTCCACCCATCAATCAACACACCATCACTACTAGGCATGTTCAAAGAGCTAAACACTTCAGTCTTCCGGAATATACCAGAGACTCCCTTGTTTTTCTGAATCCCTGCTTTGGTTCCCTCTTTTGTGGCTTTTAACATCGAAGTTTAATGTCAGAATTACTAATAAGCATTATGCTTTACAAATACATTGAAATGAATACTGCTTTTAGGAGATTCAGTCACATTTGACAGAAGAAAAAAAGAAAAAAGAAAGGATGTTGTATATGCAAAAAATCTACTGCAATTCCGCTATCAGGAGATTATGTCACAGAAAAGACAAGAGGCCTGAAGTTGTATTTAAAGAGAAATGACATACTTTGGGGCCTAGAGGTAATTTTAATGGTCATAAGTGTGAAAAACAATTATAAGTCACTGTTTTCAGTGCCACTGTAACTTCAAACAGTTACTAAATGAACTGTTGTAAGTCAAGGACTACAAAGTACAAGGGAGAATAAAATGTCAATGTATTGTATTGTAGGTAATGTACTAAGATACTGAGATATGAATGCAGATATCCATAATGACAGGGCCATTAAAGTACTTGAACAATGATTATAAGGACTCTGATGGAAATAAGCAGGAAGAAAGATAGTGCAGGAATTTATGGAGGATGTCTATGAATATAGGAACAAGAAAACAAATTATTGTGGCAATGGAATAGCGGCCAGGAAGTCATAATCAAGGCCAGAAACTAAGCGGTTACATAACTTAGTTTTTACTCAAGAAAGCTGTATTTTTAAGATTGGGTTACGTAGCAGTTTGTATCTGTCATATGCTTTCATATATGCTCAAGAACTAAGCAATACCCCTCACATTTCCAGGTATCCAATATATGTGAAATGGTTATGGCTTTATGGCTTAGTTGCCAAATCACAACACAGCAAGGCACGAACATAAAAAAGAAACCTGTCTACCAGAGTAACATTGGTTTTATTTATTTGGTTTTTATCCCACCTTTATTACTTTATAAGCAATTCAAGGCAATGAACATATCTAATTTTCTTTCCTCCTCCTACTTTCGCCACAACAAAAGCAATCCTAGGGGGAAGATGAGCTGAGACACTAACTGGACCAGAGTCATCCAGCTGGCTTTCATGCCTAACGCAGGACTAAAACTCAGACTTCTGATTTCTAGACCAGCATCTTAAACACTATACCAAACTGGCTTTTGTTCTGGAAAAGTGGGTAAAACAAGGAAAGTGGAATATCTTTTCCAGAAAGAATCTGATACCATTAAGCATATTCACTGAGAGCATTTGCCATAGCGCAATTAATTAATTTACCTTAACAGCCCAGGGGATGTCAGGTGGAGCTCTGCCACATAATAATGGACTTGTGGAATCATTCTAATAGGAAATAAAATAAAAAAGATTGTTTTAAATATCTGTTTGTGTTCTCTGAATTTCTTGTCATAAACCTGCTTTTTCACATTTAGTGCCAGCATTTATTTCTACTTACATTTAAATACTTCATTCGGTCACAAGAAAAGAATTCAAAGATTTAAATGAATTATCTTTCTCTCTTAAACTGTATATATAGATCTGTATTGTAAGCCAATCATCCCAAGTTATCCCTAGCATGTGTTTGGGTCTTTCTTAATAGGCTGCTAGGATTATTTTAGATTATTAAAGAGCTATGCATGCCATCTGTCATTAACCATGCTATAGCATAGGAAAAAAAGTAACCTACCACGTATTTCTTATTCATTTAATGTGCATGAGAAAGATGAGACACTATCTTACAGTTATGAACTTTGGTAATTTGACATAATGGTGGTTTCTCAATTGCTACAAGAACTGGAAAATTCAGAATTATGATTATATTCTGCAGAAGACAGGATCCTGGAATTGTTCTGGTACAGAGAGTGGAGAAAATTGATGGATAAGTGGTTAACTACCAGAAATTATGTTATAACTCAGCACATTCTAAAGATAAACTGATGGGAACAAAATCTTCTAAGAAAACTAGACATTTTTTTCTGACATTAGAAAAAATAAAGTTCCTAGAAATCAACTAATGCATGAGTTCACAGAAATGGGAAATTGCATAACTCACTGAATAATGCCAGTTTTGCAACTAGAAAAGAATTCCATGGAAAAACAGTCATACACATAAGCATGAGTTCACAGAAATGGGAAATTGCATAACTCACTGAATAATGCCAGTTTTGCAACTAGAAAAGAATTCCATGGAAAAACAGTCATACACATAAGCAATGTCCGAAGTGTACATTTTGGGACATGCATAATTAGAAATCTTTATACTTCTTGAAATACAATCCTAGATTTGGGAACTAGATAACTGATGAAATTTCAAAACTATGTGGAATGTAAGAATCAAACCCTATCTGATACAGGGTTTAAATCACTCTTTCAGATCAAACAACTTTGGTCATCCTTTTCCAATCTTGAGACTGCTCATGTTCTGCGTATATGCATGCATGCATGCATTCATTCATTCATTCATTCATTCTTACTGATATATGACTGGCCATCTCATGACTCCAGACAGCACAGAGTAAAAAACTATACAACAGTGATATAAAAACAATTAGTAAATCCAGAAAAATAAAAAAAAATTGTGATTAAAGCGGGGAGAGGGTAGCAGATATTTACACTAAGGGAATAATGTATGTAGTCATTTGCCTGGACTGAGCATTACTAGTTTCAGCCACAGCAGTTTGATAAGAGATGGAATTAAAAAACAAACATGGATAGTTGATCCATGATGAATTATCGTTAATTTTTGGGATGAGGTTTTTGAAAGTTTTACCTTGTCTTTGTTTTATCATTATTGTTCTCCCTGATAACTGTTTTGTCATTAATATAGTATATAGATGACATGCTATTAATTTGCAAATAGATTAAGTAGTTTAAAAATATTCTGATCCTATTTTGCAAGGGGTGATAAATTAATATTGTAGTAATGTATCAATCAATATTCAACTAGGGGGGATAATATATTTATAGGTGTTAGTTTTTCTTTTTTTCCAATGCATTTTTAAGTGTCTTACTGATATGTGTTTTTGTTTGTTTTTAAGCTTTTGGAGTTTTGTACTTTAACTTTTTTTTTACTAAAATAAACATTTGGGGGAAAAAAATCTTCCATCATTAAACAATTAAGGCACAATCCAGACATACACAATTACATAACAATTTTTAAGCTGTTGCTGAGAGTGCATGCTATGCAAGTCAGTGAACAATTTTCTATTGTAGCGTAATTCATTTTTTAAAGTGTCTTACAAATCTAGGTGGAGGAACAGGCAGGTTAAGACTACTCAGCGAAACATCCAATCCATTTTGTGCACAGGCTACAAGACGTAAAGCCACAAAAAATTCCTATAAAGGAAAAAGAAAGTAACATAAAACAATTTTATAGACAATGCATGGTTAATTCAAATCATAAACATCAAATTATTTTTGCACTGCATTGTGCATTGATATGAACCGAAGTTTGTCCTTGTTTTTCACAATACGTTGTTAGTGATTTATTCACTAAACAGTTTTTAAAGTATAATTTGGGAGAGGCACACAGAGGGCTCATATAATTAACAGGATTTCTTGTCTGTTTATAAACTTTTCTGTGCTATGAGAAACAGTGCACATTTTCTAAAAGGCTTAATTGTATAATTTATTATTATTTAGCTTGTTTTTTTAATGATACACAATGCTCAATGTATTTTGTTCCCATCTATTAGGCTCAACATAACAAGGAGTGCAGGTTTAATAAAATTTAATGAGAAGTTTTATTTGTATCTTTCTCTGTCTTCTATCCTCTATTCTGTAAGAGTTCTGCTGAATCAGGTCAAAGGTCCATTAAGGGGAGTGCTCATATAATACAGTGGCCAAGCAGAAGCCAAAATATTCCAGACTCTCTACCCCCAGTGCATTCCTACTTGAGAGGCAGTTAAGTAATTTCTCAGAAGTTTGCTGATTGCTCCAATCTGTGCCTGCTCCCTCCTGATTATGTGACTCACTGCAGAGCATAGACAACGCATCTGTGCTTCCAAGCACACAGGCACGCATGTACGGACATGCACACACACACACACAGTGACAGAAACAAGATGAGCGGAAAGTGGAAATGGGACTTTATTACCAGAGGCAACTACAGATACAGTGGGAAGATTCAAATTCAGGAAGTCCCCACTGGCACTTGAACAACATCTGCCCAACAACTTTAACATCGACCCCCAGTGGAAAGCCAAACAGATCACTGAACACCCAGACATAGATATATAAATAACCCCACAAAAAGGGTGCCAAGCTTTGAACAATCATGCCAGCAGTGGACAATCCTGAATAGGATTTACACCTCAGACAGCATCTGCCAACACTCTCTGTATAAATGGAGCACAGTATCCTCCCTACAGTGTGACTGTGGGGGTCCCACCTCAAACTGTAGATCACATTGTGACCGGCTCTAAGCTGAAGGCAATATCTGATTCTTTAAATATAAACAATGCTGCACTTCGATGGTTAGATGGCCTAGATATTGATATTTGAACATATTTATATTTTATAACGCTTTACTAATCTAAGCGATTTGTTAATATATATTGCTAGCTCATGTACAATATGCCATATGCTAAATAAACAAACAAACAAACAAACAAACACACACACACACACACAGAGTATCTCCTACAGTCACTGCTGGCAAAATGATTAGAAAAATTCCAGGCTATTTTCTACACATGCTCCCCTACCTTGTTAATAAAACGAAGACAGATGTTCACACTATAATCAGATATATGGCGCCGACGACAGGTGCCTCGGTGAAATGCTCTCTAATGGTTTCTTTATTCTTTATTATTCTCTGCAATTCACTACAGATTTCATATGACTATTATTAAGTGTCGTACCTTATGATTCTAGACTCTTGACGAATGTATCTTTTCTTTTATGTACACTGAGAGTATTTGCACCAAGACAAATTCCTTGTGTGTCCAATCACACTTGGCCGATAAAAGAATTCTATTCTGTTCTGTTCTATTCTATTCTCTTTAAAATATTGGAGCAGCTTTTTTCTGCTGCTATTTCATAACTGTATTTATATGCAGAAGTAAATATATCTTACCTGTTTGTTTAAGATACCTTTGCCATCTGTATCAGCAAGGTCCCAAACCTAAAATATAGTTAGATAAAAGAAACATGTAAAGTGATGCCAGAAAGTTATTTTATTCAACTTATCAATCTATTTTTAAAATGTTATATTTATTCTTGGCAATAGTTTCAATACTAACACAACTTAATTGTTTAATCCTAGCTAACATGATTACAATATTATAAATTATTAGAGCTCAATCTGAATCAGGTTTTATAGTTTTTGAATATCTTTCAATATTAAATATATTCTATGTATTTAAAAAGATCTTTAGATTACTCTAAATCTTGGAGAATCTTTCATATAATGTAATCAAGTAATACTCCTGGATACCCAATATTGGACACACTTGAATTACTTAAAATTAAAATGATTACTTTCAAGAATAACAGAATAACAGAGTTGGAAGGGTCCTTGAAGATCTTCTAATCCAACCTCCTACTCAAGCAGGAAACCCTATACCAGTGGTGGCTAACCTTTTTGGGGTCCTGTGCCAAAAATTGTGCGCTCATGTGCCAGTGTGTCAGCACCCAGAAGGCAATTTGTGTGCCCCCTGTGAATGCACATGCAATCCCCCCGCCCCCTTACCTGCACTGCACCTCACAGCTGTTTTTCAGCTGGTTTGAGGCCTTTTTCGGGCTCCCAGAGGCTTGAAAAAAGCCTCTGCAGGCTTTGCAGGACAAATAATAGGCCCACTTCATCACTTCCGGTATTACAGGAAGTGATGAAACGGGCCTATTATTCAGCCTGCAGAGGCTTTTTTCAAGCCTCTGGGAGGCCAAAAAAGGCTTCAAACCAGCCAAAAAAATCAGCAGCGAGGCGTGCACATGCGCAATGAGGTAAGCTTGCCTGCAGCTCGCGTGACGGAACAAATGGCTCTGTGTGCCACCTGTGGCATGCGTGCCATAGGTTCACCATCACGGCACTATACCATTTCAGACAAATGGTTGCCCAATCTCTTCTTAAAAAGTTGTAGCGACGTTTCAGCAGAATCTCATCTGCCATCATCAGGCTTGTGTATTGGGTTCGTCTGTGTGTCAGGCTTTCACAGCCGTTTCAGTTTTAAATTTGGTGCTAGCCTCGTGCTATGTTAAGAAAACAAACAAACAAATATATATATATATATATATATATATATATATAAAAATATATTATATATATTATATATATATATTATATTTACATATATATATCTTTAATAAGTGGAACTTAATCTACCTACCTAAAATTATATTCCACTAATTAAAGAAATGATTAAAGAAACAAAACTATAACTTCTATGCAGAATGTAACACTAAAAAAAATTGTTAACAGAATAGCAGTATATGTGGGATCAAATTGAATCTTTATTTTAGTCATAGATCAGCATAATACCAGTAAGAATTACAGCAACAATAAAATCTGTAAAATGTAAAAGATTCTGCAAGTAACAGCATTTTTATTTTTGTAAAGTCAAGATAGATGATTATCCCCTTATCTGAACATATCAATACCTTCCCAAGTATCAAATCTGTTAGTCCTGATTTTTTCAAAAAGACAGCTGCATCAGAAGCCAACACTCTTCCAGAATTACTAGGATCAACCTGCCAAAAGAGGTCATACAACTGATTAAAACAAGCAATTCTTTAAAATATACGATTTTAACAAAACTTTATTAACTCAGATAATAAAGCAGGAGTGTCAAACTCAATTTCATGGAGGGCCGCATCAGGGTTGTGTTTGGCCTTGGAAGGCTGAAGGGGCGTGGCCATGGTGGCCATGGCCAGCTCAGTGTTACTCATGTCAGGGACACCTGTGGTGACCAAGTGCAAAGGCAGGACTATCCCGAGACCCTCCCTCCCTCTCTTTATGATCTCCTTCTTTCTTTCCTTCGTTCCTCCCTCTCTCTCTTCCTTTTTCTTTCTCCCCCTCTTATTTTTCTTTCCTTGCTCTCTTACCATCTTTTTCCCTTTCTCTTTCTTTGCCTTTCCTCTTTCCCTTTCTCCTTTCCTGTGCCTCCTTGCATGCTCAAATGCAAAAGGAGAAATATTTCTCCTTTTGTTTTTAGTTTGTTTTGATAGCCCTCTGCCAGGGAAGCCCACGCACCATTTTCAGTTGCAATGGCCTCCCGCAGCCCTCTGCCAGTAAAAGGGGCACAACGCAAGGAGACGCGTGCTCCCCCTGTGCTCCGTAGAGGCACTACAGGCCAGTCCTTTGTTTTTTCCAGGCTGGCCCTGTGGACTAGATCTAAACACCCTGCAGGCCGACTCTGGCCCGCGGGCCTTGAGTTTGACACCCCTGGAGTAAAGAATTATGGAATATTTAATCATGTTGCATACACAATACTGTAGAACCATATGCACTCTATGCTAAAATCATGCCGTTGTATGTATAGTTACAAAAAGTTACGTCTGTGATCACTTTTAGCAAATAAATATTCAAAGACATCTATCCAGCTCCCAGATGTTATAATTGCTTCTAAAGCTTTACATGGCCTAGCGTCAATATACTAAATATATACTGGTTGTTTTCTTGTATATGTTTCATTTCCCAAACCCGATAACATCATCTGTGCTAAAAACAATCAAGCTCAGAGAGTAGCAAGGACCCCTCTTTTCCAAGACAATTTTAAGATGCCTCACATTCTAGTATCTACCAGTATATAATCTCCATAGATGAAAGTGATAAAATACTTAACTCTCAATTTGAACTCACAGGTGACCTACCTTAGTATGCTCCAGCTTTCTGCCTCATTTAAAATAATAAAAAATGGAAAGCTGGTATCTTGAAAACCACTAGCTTCTATCAATTTGGTTTTTAGTACTGTCTCCAGACTCCAAATGAGCCACACAGGATCTTGCAGAATATCAATTTTATTGAATTTTGTATTATTCTGGAAGTATTATTTGTAATGTTTTAATTATAATTGTATGTACCGTACCTGGAATCCCTTGGACTAGGGTGGTAAAGAAATCAAATAAAAAAGTCAAGGGAGGGCAGGGGAAAGGGTAACTTTGTGCTTTGCTCTAAAGTCCAGAGAAAGGGCTATAATTGAAGCATACAGCAGAGACTGCAAGCAGGATATGGACTCACTGCCCAAATTAGTTTTCAAATAATTATTAACATTCTCTGTGATTTTACAGCTAACAATTTATATACATTATACTCACTTTAATTAAATGTTTACACTGAGCCATTTAAATGGCATTAATTCTCAAAACAATAGATCTTTTAAAATTCTTGCATATTTAACCTAAAAAAACTCACGGGGATATAAAGTACTATTGGTACTGATAAACTTTGTATGCAAACAAATCTCTTAAGCAATGATAAAGTTTTAATTGGAATTATTCTGGGTATGAAACAAGGTCTATTGTACTCTGATTTTGTGTTAAGACAGAGGTCCCCATACCTGGCAACTTTAAGACTTGTGGACTTCAACTCCCAGAATTCCTCAGCCAGCTATGCTGGTTGAGGAATTCTGGGAGTTGAAGTCCACAAGCCTTAAAGTTGCCAAGTTTGGAGACATCTGTGCTAAGATATAAAATTAACTTTTAGCATACTTAAAATGCTTATTTTACTCTATAAACTACAAAAGTGGTTCATTTTATTCTATTTAAGACATTTAACCATAACAAACAAATGAGAAATTATTTTTTAAAAATAAAAGCAAAGAAAACAAGCTCACTTACCTGACGATAGTATTTTTCATATACTGGATTTGCACTTGACAGCTAACAAAATATAATAATATCTAATTATTGCTTAATTTTCCAAACTGCTTAATTTTAAAAATATAATAGATTAGTACATTTAGATAAACATTCAGAAACTAAAGACATGAGTATTTGCATAGAATTAACTTAACTACAAAGTCAAAATGATAATAAATGTTTAAATGAAACAAGTGCTATAAGATACAACAAAATATGAGTAGCCTGAGCCTATGACATAGAACTGTTTATGCTGAAAGTGACTTCTGCTAAATTTTGCATTTAAGTTGTTCTGAAGCACAAATCCAGTAGGGTATTAATGTAAAATATATGAATCATTACCTAGGATACTAATTATTTATTCCTTTTTTCCTATTTCATTTCAGTCTTTTGCAGAATAGCAAGTTTCAGCCCACACATTTTCAAAATCACAGCATTAATAGTATTAATATTTATATTTACATCATGTACTAATCCCAATCGCTTTAAGTGTTCAGTTGATACAGTTTACAGTAGGAAAACCTTACAAGGTAATATGTCATGTAAAATCATGGCAGTTATACATCATGAGACAAGATTACTCAATTAGCTATGGCACAACAGAAAGTAACAGCAACTCAACTCTTCTATTTATTAGTGAATGAATGTGATCTTGTGGTTTTCTTTCTCTTACAGTTGTCAGGGTTCCAACAGATGCTCTAATTAAACCATGAGCCTCAAGCCAAGTTTTGACAACAGGCACTTTTTGCATGTTTCATTTCATAGTCAGTTTGGACACAAGAAAATCCACTCACAAAAAGGTAGCACTCATGCAGAGGTACATTCACTGGTACACATGGAGTCATTATTGGCTCTATTATTGTTTGTGCAAGTGCAACAACACTTATTGATGACAACTATAGCTATGAAACAGTCTTTGGCTGCTCTATTGTTCGTTACATTACAGCTGAGCAAAGATCCATTATTAAAGATATCACAATTCCACTGACACAACTGAATACATTTAGGATCATCACTTGTGTGTCAACCTGTGTGTCAAAATCTACATATAGTCTGACTTCTGGCTGATGTTGCAGCGAGATCGGACGTGAGGAGTGGGTCTCTGTGCTCCTGCATGGAGTTCTCCCCCTGGAGGGCTCCGAAAGGAGCTAAAGCCACTCTGTAGGGGTGGTTAAGGAAAGAGGGGTGTCCTGTAGGTCGCGGAGAACAGCAACTCTTCTGCTCGACTCAGGGCTTCTTCCCTCTCATCCACAATGAGAAGAGGCAGCCATAATGGCTCCATGAAGCTGGGACAGCTGAGGCAACAAAGAAATGCGCAGGGGCGATGTAGATGAACAGTGACTGGAGCTGGGTGAGAAGATCCCTTTTTTATTTAGACCCTAACTTTAAAAGGAAAAAAAAGAAGAAAATCCAGGAAAAGAGATTCTTAGAACTGTTCATTAAAGCGACGAACAATCATAAGAGAGAAAAATCCTAGACCCAAAAGGAACTGGCACAGCAGTCTTAACTTCAAAGATAGGCCCTAAGTAACTTTGAGTCCTTCGTAACTTCAGTCAGTCATTATGTGACCAGTCGTAAATCAAGGACTACCTGTATATATTTTTTTCTTTATTGCATTACTTATCTCTTCCTTTTTTCTTTTAATTTTTACTCCTTTCTATTCTCTTAAGTTTAGTTTGTATTTGATTTTACTATTATAACCAACATTCTTTAAAATTATGCACAGAAACACATTCACAATAATAATTGTCTAATTCTGCACATTTTAAAATCTTCCTATATGGCCAATCATAGCACATTACAAAGTTTACCATTAATTATATAATATGTGAAAAAGTATTTATTTATGAAGGTCATTATCTCTTTGCATTTAGTTTCAGTGGATGACCTTGAATTTTAACACTATGTTTGTTAGAGACAAAACCTCCCTCTCTGAAGCTTAAGTATGTCCTGTGTGATTGTATAAACCCCAGTCACTGTCTCCTTTATCCATCTTCATTCCAGTCCAAAACCCACAATTACTGTAGTTTAACCCCATAGAGGAGTTGCTTCAGACATCTAATTATTTTGGTTGCTTCTTCTTTCCATTATGTTCTAATGCTATAATAGCTTTTTTAAGATGCAGTGGTCAGAGCTATATACAAAAAAATTAATCTCATAACAAATTTGTGTAAGGACATTTTTGTATCAGCAGTTCTACTTTCTTTTCCTAATGGTTTCAAGCATGAAATTTGCCTTTTGTTTCTCCTTCTCTACCCTAATACAGCAATTAATATTGTCACATCTTAAGGTCAATTACAGCAAAGTCATCATTTTCAAACAAAACATTTATTTAAAGCTATTGTTACTTTTCCATAGGAAACATATGCTCTTTCACATCCTGTACTCATTTTAACACCCCAAAGTCTCTTTACTCAGCAGATATGCAAAGAATTAGACTTCAGAAAAACTGTAACAAATTCCTGTCTATTTGAATTATGCCCCTTAGGCTACACTTCTCTTTTCAAACTTCAAAGTCAAAAATGTTTTTTTAATGAAAAATGTTTGCTTAAAGTTTCTCCTAATCGGGACCTAAAGGCTAGAAAATGCTGTAGGTAGCTGTCACTTACAACTGCCTTGTTTAATGCCCAAAGTTATGACAGTGCTGAAAAATAACTTTACAACTGGTCCTTGCAGTTAAGACCTTCACAGCATCCCTGTGGTCATGTGACCAATATTCAGGCACCAGCAGGCATTTGTAACCATATAACCATCCCATAGTCACATGACCATCATTTGTTCACTTCACAGCTGGCTTCTGAGAAGCAGAGTCAAGGAGAAGCTGGCAGTAAAACCACAAGCTGTGGTCATATGAGGTCTCGCTTAAGAAGCATGTCACTTAGTGATGGAGTTGCCAGTCCCAATTGGGCTTGTTAAGCAAGAACTATTTTCAAACACTAAACAGCTGTTGTTACAGTTACACGTTGATGGACATTTTAGATACTTAGTACCAGACATTTTCAAAACATATTTGAGTTCCCACAATTCAACAGCTACCATTCTTGAACCTTTAGAACAGGGATCTCAAACTCTAATAATCATAAATGCCACATTAAAACTGGTTCATTTTTTTTTAATTACATTTATATGCCGCCCTTCTCTGAAGACTCAGGGCGGCTTACAATTTTTTGGAGCACAACCCAATGCGCTCAGCAATAGCCTTCATTCCATTGTATATGCCTGCTAAGCGGCATTTTTACAAAGTCAGCTTATTGCCCCCAACAATCTTGGGCTCTCACTTTACCTACCCTGAGAGGATGGAAGGCTGAGTCAACATTGAGCCTGGTGGGATTCGAGCCTGCAGTAATTGCAGGCAGCTGGAACTTAAGTGCAGGCATTTAACAGCCTGAGCCACCAAGGCTTATGTCTAAAGGCTGCAATATCAAAACTTTTTTATACTTTGATACAAAAGTTGGTTATCTTTAATAATTAAATTTTAATTGGTGATTTGCGGGCCTCCAGAAATGATTGAACTGCAACTTCTGGCAGTCTCAGCCAATCTGACCAAGAATGAAAGATTCTGGGCACTGTGCCCGTAAAAGGATTATAAAAATACACAGCAACTTTTGAAGAGGATCTCTGTAAAGCTTTCCAAGGAAGAAACTTTCCATATAAATTCACGCATCATCACTCACCATCTCAGTCAACTCCTAAACCTTTTGCCTTAAAGGCAAAAATACAACTAATACAAGATTTCTCCCTCAGTAGTTTTCTGACAGGTACCTCAACTGCAGTGCTGCAGCTCATTCCTTCTGTCTTATTAGTTCCAATGGTGGCCTATAAAAGTACCTTCCATAAAAACACTCTGAAACTGGAGAATACAACCTGGTGGATTTCCAGTTTACTTCTGGAGGCCTCTATTGTTTCTTCTTAGGAGTTACAAGTCTTATGACTTGTAAGTACACTCTGTTTGACTTACAACCTCCAGCCAGAGTGCTGTTTACATTATTGTGTTGAACTAAACTAACAAAAGCTCTGTGAGCCAGCATGCTATTCATTCTTGCCCATTTGTAGCTGTAGCCTTGAGCAGGACAAATGACACTGGCAACCAGTGTTGCAACAATGTTCCACTCACAGGACAAAGTTCTACCCCAGCAGCTTTGTCACAGCTTCACAGTCTTCCATCTATGGTAAGTGGGAAACTGCCAGCATTGCTTTGGTCTTTTTCAGCAGTTAGGCTACTGGCAGCAGCTGTAGGTCCTTTACACAGTGAATAGAATTTAGTGGCAGGAAGACAGACCCGGAGAAAAGGAAGAGGCAGTGCCTATCTGTGTTTGGTTTCTCTGTCCGTCTGCTTTTCTCCAGAAAACTTCCAAGCCTTCTTAGAAGTAATAATTGTGAATAAGGTGCTGGGAGCAAGCAAGTGGATTGGGTGTTGCTTCAGACCACCAGAAGAATCTTCAGCTCCCCTAATGTTGGCTCAAGAACTCCAGCTACGCAATTACAATTCTCTCTTATTTTGCTTTTCATTGCTATTGCTAAGTATTATGCTGCAAATAGACTTGATGGGCAATCTGGGGATTGAAGAGCAGGAAGCTGCTGTGGCTAGGAGGATCTTTGCACAGCTTAATATTGCGTGCCAGTTGCATCCTTTCCTTAATCATGAGGCTCTATTCAGTTATTCACACCCTAGTCACCTCCAAATAGAGTACTGTAATGTCCTATACATGGGGCAATCCTTGAACAAAATCCAGAAGTTCCCCTTGGCACAAAATGTGGCAGTGTGAGCAGTTATAGGTATCCCTAGAAGAGCATATTATGCCTCTGCTCCATGAGCTGCATATGTTACCAGTTCACTTCTAGGTTCAATTCCAGGTGCTGATTTTGACCTTTAAAGGCTTACGTGGCTTAGGACCAAGTTATATGAGGAACCGCCTCTTGCTCCTTGCAGTAGATCACTTGAAGCTAAAATTATATTTTAATTGTATAATGTGTACTAGCAGTACAAACTGAATGTATCATCAGCTTTTATGGAACAACTTGCAATAAATATTTGCATTATTTTTAGCTTCCTTTCACACAAGAATTGGCTACATCTTTGCCTACTTTGCATCCACTGATAGCTGCCCAGCAGACCTGTTTAGGGTGACCCAACCCTTTCTGGGATTATCCAGGCCAGGGGTGTCAAACTCACATCGTCATGGCAGCATCACATGAAGTATCAGGACTTTTTTCCTTTGCTAAACTGGGTGGGGACGGGGCCAGCATATGATGCATCTGGCCCGTGGGCCGCAAATTTGACACCCCTGATCTAGGCTATTTGCTGGATAAATTGCTCAGCTCTGCTCTGACGTGGACTCTGGGCAAGTCAGGCTGAAGTTCTTGAGGCACCATCTGGTAATCTGGGATGAGTCGGAATCAGAGAAACCTGAGGAAGTGGATGGGGTTCTCTGTACTGTCATCTCTGCTTAGCTCATTAACTGGATCCAGACCCTTCTGAGTTGTAAAAGCAGCCAGAGAAGTGATCTATGTGTGGATTCATGTTGTCACAGTTCCTTAATGTAAAAGATGGTACCTCCTGTCCTGAAAGAGGCTGTGGTGTACCCCTCTTCAAGACACCATTCTTGAACCCAATGGTTTTCAATAGCTATTATCCAGCAGTGAAGCTTCCCTTTCTGGGAAAGCTGGTTGGTCTACACTTGTCGAGAACTCAGACAAAAGTGGATTGTTTACATCCATTTCAGTTAGTTATTAGACTGGGGTGATTTAGTAGTGAGACAGTTTGGTCATGCTTATAAGTGACAGAGACAGGAGGGAGCTAATGCATTTGTCCTGGTGCTCCTTGATCTCTCAGTGATTTTCAATACCATTAACCACAGTATTATTCTCAGCTGGTTCCATGGGGATGGGGAACACTATTTTATGGTTGTTGTTTTCCTTTCCCCAATGGAACCCCATTGACAGTTATTACTCTAATGTAATAAAATGTTTAGATTGGATTTGGCATTTTTATCCACCTATCAAGTTCCTTGGGAAGGATGTGATAGGTTGATAAAAATGTCAAATTCAGTCTAAACATCTAGCTGACTGTGCAACCAACCATAATAAAGCCAGCAACAGAAAACAAAATGCAAAAAAGCTGAAGAGAAAGTGGCCCACTTAGCTGCTGCAAGAAGATTGCACAGATTGGCTGCAAACAATGGCATGACAAAGTAGAAGCAATGGTGCATTGCAATATCTGCAAGAAGTACCATTTGCTTTGAAAGCAGTTAACTGGCGGGCTTACAAAGTGGACAAAGTAATAGAAAATGAAGAAGCTAAAGTGCCATGGGATTTTAGAATTAAAACATATGAGCTCCAGACTTAACAATTGTTGATTAAAAAAAGACAAAAATGTTTTGCAATACCTGAAGAAAGCAGAATAGTGGAGAAATAATTTTTTTAAAAAAACATAAAATACAAAGACCTGCAAATAGAGGTACAATAATTGTGGCCAAAAAATGCAAAGATATACTATTAGTAATAGGTGGCTTGGATGCAATGCCAAAACATGTTGAGCACCATTTGAACACTATTGGCATTGACAGAATTATCATCAGTCAATTATAAAAAGCAGCTTTACTTGGAACAGCCTATATCCTATAACAGTACCTTTGATATTATTAAAAAACATTTGCCTGTCTCAGGTACTTGGGAAGGACTCAATAATTTGGTTAAAGATGCCAAATACAGTCTAAAACTAGTGGGCCATGAGAAAATTTTGGTGGGCCGCAGCATGCTGAGGTGGGGAGGTGGGGCAATCCTGCAGTCTTCCATGTCATGGCTGCTGCCTCCTGCCTCAGTGCATCAAGGAGGCCAAGCAGCGCGGACCTCCTGAGCCACAGGAAACAGTTGCCCTCAGGTGAAGATATTGCATGGGGGAGGCTCGACCCCCTCTTCCTCCTCGCCAGAAGCACTCACATGCTCAGAGGGAAGGAGGCGGCTTGTCGGGGGCCAGAGGGGCAGTGAGCGCTTTGCATGTAAGTGCTTCTGGTAAGGAAGAGAAGCTCCTGGGGGGTGCAGGAGATCATGCCCTCCCCTCGCAGGCTAGGAAACACTCGTGAAGAGCTCCGATGCAGCCATCTCCCATGCTCCTGCCCTTAGGAGCTTCTCTTCCTCCTCGCCAGAAGCGCTCACACGCTCAGCGGGAAGGAGGCGGCTTGTCGGAGGCCAGAGGGGTGGAGAGCGCTTTGCACGTGAGCGCTTCTGTCGAGGAGGAAGAGAAGCTTCTGGGGGGCAGGGTCCCCCTTGCAACATCTTTCCTTGAGGGCACTGCTGGCAGCCACTCAACCTCCCCGATGTGTGGAGGCAAGAGGCAGGAGGTGACACCAATTCAGGGGATCCTTTCCCCTCACCCCCACCCCTTCGCTAATGCCGTGCAAATGTGAGTAGCATTTGTTCTCCAATCTCCAAGTAAGAGGAACGACATTCAAACGTGGCTGGCAGCAGCCCCCTGAGGCTTCCTCGCTGCCTTTGGAACCACTTTCGAAAGCTGGGAGAGGACTTCTCTAAGGCAAGAGGGGGGCGGGGCTCACTGGCCTCCAAATTGGTTCCCAGCCAGCCTGGGGCAGCATTCAAACGAGGGGAGTGGGGAGGCTTATAATCAAAACCATGATTATAAGCCTCCCCCTCCTTCACTCCCCTTGCTTGAAGCCTCTGAAGCAGTGGTGAAATTCTACTACCTCGCACCAGGTGGTAGGGATGGTTCTGAATAATCACCCCTGGTTGGTCCTGCCCACACCCGCCTGGTTCCACCCATGTCAGCAACAGGGGAGGTACCAGCGGCGGGAGAGAGAACAACGCAAAAATCCATGCAAAATTGACACACCGACGTGCCAAAGGTCACAATCCAGGAGAGAAAAGCCTCTCGTCGCCCTTTTCCCTGGCAGCCCTTCTCTAACCTGGCAATCTTCAGGATCTGGAGAGGGTGGTGAGGGGTGAGTGTAAAGGACTACAACTTTTGATGAACTTTCCTCCAAGAGTTTCTCCCTTCTGCAGCACAAGTCAGCCGCTTCTGCAAGTGCAGGCGGAATCAATGAATCTCGCCCCATGGGACCAGTTCCTTAGGAATTTCCCCTTCCCAGACGGCTGAGGAGGCGCTCAAAACAACCTGGAATTTTTCCCGCCTTATTTTGCTCTTTCAGCTTGCCTTCTGCAGCACAGTCAAGACGACCAACTATCAGATTCCCACCACCTTTCACCATCCCCACTCCCGGGGACTGAGAAAGAAAAGAGAGAGAGAGAGAAATGAGAGAGAGAGAACAAGGGCCAAGAAGTGATGTCAGCTTGGCCACGTCCACCCACCCATATGACCACCAGGCCATGTTTATATTAAAAATTATATATATATATATATATATATATATATATATATATATATATATACACACACACACACACACACACACACACACATATATATTCATATATATATAAATTAATTTTTGATATTAAATGTATATTT